>OZ005650.1:103299563-104499563 GCA_963930645.1 Salticus scenicus | reverse complement strand
ATTTATACAGGACACCTATCAATTTTCCTGAACTAACCAACTATATCATTCGAAAGGACATCTAATAGAGTGTTTATATAGCAAGTTTGAAGAAAATCGTTAGAGCCGTTTTTGAGATACGGACTTACGGTCCCACTTCTGGTTTTTCAATTTTCACCAAAATTTGGAAATTTCATCTGTACACCAGACGTATTTCAATTCTTAAGTTTCGTAGCTCTATCTTTATTAGTTTCTGAGCTATAATAGCCAGAAGATTCTCTACACACACACACACACACTGACTAATTGCCAAAAACCACATTTTGGACTCGGGGGACCTTAAAACGTGTAAATCAGGTGAAAACCCGATATCGAATTTTCAGACCGACCATTACCTACGGTAGTAGGGTAATGGAAGTAATAAAGCAGTTATTAGATCAAGATGTCCACTGTTTCACTCTACTTTTTACTTCCATTACCCTACTATCGTAGGTAATGGAAGTATTGTATTCGGTCTGAAAATTCGATATCGGGTCTTCAACTGATTTACACGTTTTAAGGTCCCCTGAGTCCAAAAAAGTGGTTTTTGGCAATTGGTCAGTGTGTATGTATGTGTGTGTGTGTGTGTGTGTATGTATGTGGAGAATCTTCTGGCTATTATAGCTCAGAAACTAATAAAGATAGAGCTACGAAACTTTAGAATTGAAATACGTCTGGTGTACAGATGAAATTTCCGAATTTCGGTGAAAATTGAAAAACCGGAAGTGGGACATCGGAAACCGGAAGTGGAACCGTAAGTCCGTATCTCAAAAACGGCTCTAACGATTTTCTTCAAACTTGCTATATAAACACTCTATTAGATGTCCTTTCGAATGATATAGTTGGTTAGTTCAGGAAAATTGATAGGCGTCCTGTATAAATAGCTAAATTTCAGGCCTCGCAAAGGCGTTCCTTTAAAAACGGTTGTGCGGATTTTTTTCAAACTCGCCATTTTAACTCATTTTTAAATATGCTTTTATATGTAATTATTGTTTTCCTGTCAATAATTGAGTTTAACCGGAAGTGGGACCGTAAGTCCGTATCTCAAAAACGGCTCTAACGATTTTCTTCAAATTTTCTATATAAACACTCTATTAGATGTTCTTTCGAATGATATAGTTGGTTAGTTCTGGAAAATTGAGAGGCTTCCTGTATAAGTAGTTCAATTTCAGGTCTTCTAAGCGCGTTCCTTTAAAAACGGCTATACGGATTTTTTTTTTAAACTCGCCCTATTAACTCACTTTTAAATATCCTTTTGTATGTAATTATTGTTTTCTGGTCAATAATTGATTTTTTGTAAAAACTGGTATCTCAAAAACGGCTCTAACGATTTTCCCTTTAAGTCACTTTTATGTTTTCTGATTACATTATCGCTCACAAATGCCTATAATACGTGTAATAGTGGGTAATGGAAGTCGTGTGGATGTTTTTACTTTTGTGTTTCACTTTGAATACGCCAAGTTATTTTTTCTTTTGGCAACAAGTTAGAAAAAAAAAAAAAAAAAAACGATATGAGGCCTTTAAATGAAATTTTAATAACGGAACAGATTAATCTTTATGAATAAATGAAACATTATATTTTAAGGCAAAAACAGTTATTTATCTCGTTGTATTTTATCCTATTTATTTATTTACTATACTTTCATTATTTAGACATATTAAAACTTTTTTTTGTATTTTTATCTCTTACGTATCAAGTTGAAAAAAATAAATAAGCAAATAAATAAACATGAGAAAAATCGGGTTCAAGAAATATAATACATTTATTTTAAGACTCTTTTGGCAAATTTCGAAATTTGGCTAATGAAATGTCGGACGCGTCTCACCAATGTTTATATTTACGGAATTTCTATAGCCAATTTCATCCTCAGCCAATATTGCAAGAAGAAATTAAAAGCCACCAATGGCGATCGATGCTAAAGTTGTACCAAAGAAATTTTAAGAAATGAATACAGTAACCATTGCTAATTAACTTAACCCAGATACTGCACGCTTTTATATGGAAGAATATACTTACAAACGTTCTGTCGTAGTAAACGGAGTTTTGATTATATATATATATATTACTTAGAAAAGAAAAATAGGATTGACATTTTTTATTTTACATATAACCACATTGACTCTGCTTATTAAAAGTTATTTTATTTATTTCTATAATATAATATGTTTAGAAATCATAAACAAGTTATATAGTTAGGAATTAATTTTTAAAAGTTTAGTATATATATATATATATATATATATATATATATATACACTAAGAGACACACACACACACAAAAAAAAAAAAAAAAAAAAACGCCGCATTGTAGTAACTTTAAAATTAAGGGTTGAAACAAATAAAACTGTCTTGTTTCTATAATACCAAAGGGATGAAATGATACCTATGTACATTTTTGATATAATAATTCGTTTTATTACATTCTACGAAGTACTTTATAAGAATCTGCATAAAACTTTGGTTTTAAACATAATGCAATAACCATACACTTTGTATTCTATTATGATTTATTCTACGAAATTAACAAGTTATATTTTATATATGAAATAAAATTAATTATTTTTTAGATCTAAGCAATTTTTATTAAAAATATTTATTCTGTATTGGGGTAATTCCACCTTTATATGGAATTACTGCTTTAATGAACAATGGCATAGTATTTTACAGTGTTATAATATAAATCTCAGAAATTTCAATGTACCAAATACCACAAATATTTTTTTTCTAGTTCTAGCAGAGTTGTAGGCTTTAAATTTCGAATCCTCTCTCCTCTCCCCCGACTTTTTATAGACGAAACATTTTCGAACGGATAGCGATTAGGACAATTTCCATGTCTGGTAAAGAAGAAATTCTTCTATATCTTTTTTGGGATTTAACTTAAAGTGAAAAAATATATGATTACTTACAGAATTATAGGTTCTCATGGGGATGGATAGGAAATTTTAACAATTTGAAGTGAATAAACTTACCACAGACGCCGTGTAGTAAGGTGCATTATCATCTTGAAATTCTGTATGCGGAAATGTCTAAGATACCTCCAAACTAGTTGGTCAGGCACCACTTTTATAAAGACTGTTTCTTATTTCGAGTTAATTGATCCCCTGAGCATTAAAATTTGCCCGACTGTTTGAAAAGTTATGCACCTCCGTACCATAATGTACGGAGAATGTGTCACTGTTTTAAAAGTGCAATTTTCATTAAGTCGGTGATATATTCGTTGTCAGATCTGCTTGTTTTCTTTAGCTCGAAATAAGTTAAACTTGACTCATCAGAGAGAACCAGGTCATCTCAATAATTAACTAATCATTCTTTAATTTTTTTAGCCATCTGAGGTCTTGCTTTCCTAATTCTCTTCACCAATGATGGAATTTTTTCAAATTTTCTGTCATTTAAACCTGCTTTGTTTGACAGTTGTTATACTGTAATTAAAGAAATTATCTTTCTAAACACTTTTTCTGAATCGTTTTTATGTTCTAAATGTTATACAAACCGATTTTATAAGCAACTGCTTTTTAACTTACGGACATCTCGCTTGGATGAGGAACATGGACGCCTAAAGCTAAATTTTCAGTTTAAACGGCGAAAAATTTTATATCTTGCCAAAAACCATTTTACTAATATTTCGTTAACATTTATTCATTTTGGCATCCCGCGTATTACAATATTTTAGGTTGATTTTTTTAGAAATCGACCTCTTGCAATCACTTCGTTTATCTATCTATCTATCTATCTATCTATCTACCTACCTATAATGAAAATTTGTCATCACGATAACTCCCGAAATAATACTCCAAATCGAACCAAATTTGGACAGTGAACTGATCTCATAAATATCTTGGATGAGTTCGTTAACCAAGTTGCTCCGAGTTTTTGTTTTTAAGTGGCAGCCACTTGAAAATTTCAAACCGACATTGTAAAAAGCATATTTAAAGCAAGATTTGCTTGAATTATGTTGTAAAATACAGTCCACGTAAGGGTCTTAATGAAGTTTATTAATGAAGTTTATCCGCCATTTTTAATAAAGTGGCAGATATTATAACCCCTTAACGCGCGGTGTCCTCGCCAGGAGGACGCAAAATTTAAGATCCAGCTGCAAAAATTCATCCCGGAAATATTTTAGCAAAAATTCTCGTTTATAAAATATCAGAAAAGGCCGGTTTTTTAAACCTTAAAATTTAAAATTTCTTTTGGTTTAATTTAGTTCATGAATTCCGGTGGCAGTATAATTTAAATGTTTCAAATTGTCTTGCGCCGCAAAGGGTTAAGTTAAGCGGGACCACTTGAAAATTTAAAATCACTATAATTTCCGAAATAATACTCCAATCGAACCAAATTTAGACAGTGTCTTAACTTATCTTATAAATATCTTAGATGAGTTTATTAACCAAGTTGCTCCGCCATTTTGTTTTCAAGTGGAGATGACTTGAAAATTTCAAATTCAAATTGTTAAAAGCTTATTCCGGATTTGTTTGAAATTTGATTTTAATATAGACCACATAAGGGCCTCAATGAAGTTTATTAATGAAATTTATCCATCATTTTTAATAAAGTGGTAGATATCTTAAGTTAGGCGGGGCCACTTGAAATCAGGCTAACACTTGAAAATTTAAAATTACAATAACTTCTGAAACAATACTCCAAAACGAACCAAATTTGGACAGTGTCTTAATTTATCTTATAAATATCTTAGATGAATTTGTTAACCAAGTTGCTCCTCCATTTTGTTTTCAAGTGGAGACCACATGAAATTTTCAAATTCAAATTGCAAAAAGCGTATTCCAAATTTTTTTTAATTAATGTATTCATAGATTATACAAGTGTCTCAAATAACTTTATAAATGAACCTTATCCGCGATTTTTGATAAAGTGGCGGATATTTTAAGTTAAGCTGGACCACTTGAAATCAGGCTACCACTTGAAAATTTAAAACCATGATAACTTCCGAAATAATACTCCAAATGGAACCAAATTTGAACAGTGTCTTAACTTATCTTATAAATATCTTAGATGTGTTTGTTAATCAAGTTGCTCTGTTATTTTGTTTTCAAGTGGGGACCACTTCAAAATTTCAAATTTAAATTGTAAGAAGCGTTTTCCGAAATTGTTTGAATTTTGATGTAAATACAGACTATAATACTGATGTAAATAAACTATATCCGCCATTTTTTATAATACTCCAAATCGAACCAAATTTGGACAGTGTTTTTATCATATAATTATCTTGAATGTTTTCACTGGGCAACTTGTCCCGACATCTTGTTTCTAAGTTCCAGCCACTGGAAATCACACTGCCACTTGAAAATGTGTCATCACGATAACTTTTAAAATACTAAAGTGATTCAAATAAAAGTTGGATAGTGAACTTATGGTTCAAATATCTAGGATAAGTTCACTTGGTGACTTGATCCGCAATTTTATTCCCAAGTGGCGGCCACTTGAAATTTTTTTATTATGGTAACTTTAGTGATACAGAATCAATTCGCGTCAAATTTGGGTAGTCGATTTATCATTCAAATATCTCAGATAAATTCGCTAGGCATTTCACTCCGATTTTTTTTTCCAAGTGGTGCCGTCTGAAAATTTCTTATGACGATAATTTTTGAAATACTGATTTAATTTAAACTGGAACTGGACAATGATTTTGTCATACAAATATACTGGATGATTTCGCTGGGCAAGTTGTTTTGCCATTTAGTTTTCAAGTCACCGCCAATTAGACTGCCACTTGAAAATTAGTCTTAATAATAACTTTTGAAACACGGCACTGATTTAAACCACAGTTGGACAGTGAACCTATGCATCAAATATATTGGATGTGTTTGCTGGGACACCTTGTTCCACAATATTGTTTCCAACTAGCGGCCACTTGAAAATTTGTTATCACGGTAACTTTAGAAATACTTAATCAATTCAAATCAAAGTTGAAGAATGGATTTATTATTCAAACAAAAAAAATCTAGAAAATTCACTTAACTCGTGAACCAATCACGTTATTGCGTCCATCTTTGGTATATCGATAATAAGTATTTTCTCGCCAAAAGTCGCCAAAAAAGTCGCCATTTGGGAAAAGTCGCCAAAAGTCGCCAAAAAAGTCGCCATTTGGGAAAAGTCGCCAAATTTGGCGCCAAATCCACCTGCGTTACTGGATCTTTTTAATGCGTTTTTAAGGAAAAATTAGGCTAATTTAATGCTGAAACAAACTAGAAATGCAGTAAACTAACATTTTATCAACTTACTAAACCTCTTTGAAAGAATTTCTACAAAAAAAAAAAATTTTTTTTTCAAATTTGAAACGATATCTTAGACGAGCAACTTTCTCTGCCATTTTGATCGAAGTGGCAGCCACTGAATGTTTCAACACGATGACTTTTGAGATTCTGAATTAGTTCGAACTATATGTGTACAGTAGACTTATCTCACAAATGCATTACATATATTTGTCAACTTAACTCACCATTTGGTTTCCAAGCGCCGGCCACTTGAAAATTTTAAATTCACATAAAAAGGTATTTATGAACCGAGTTGCTTAAAACTCCATATCTGCATAGCCTACATCAGTATTTCTACCAAGTTCATTATTTATTTGTAGCCGCTATTTTAAAACAAAATGACGGCTACTTGATAAGAAAAAAGAAATTAACTTACCCTTCCGAATAAGCCGGAAGGACTGTTGAGTACCTTGCTTTTCATCAAGAAGGAGTAGGGATCTGTCTCCTCTTATTATTTTTTTTCCTTTAAAAAAATTCTTAAATGATAGTTTTCTTTTTTTTTTCTTTCTTTCCGGAAGGACTTGTTTTGATTTTTACTCTAAAATTAATACTTTTTGTGGCATCGTTAACTGCCTTATTCTTACCATGTATATATATATTTATTAAACTTGATACACAGAGACTTCTAAATACTTCTATGCATAGTCACCATACATAGCTATATATTTCATCAAGTACCTTAATCTTTTGAAAGTCAACATCAGAGGTTTTGAGGAATGTACGATACTCCAATCTACGTCAAATTTTCATATTAATATTTATAAATTACAATATTATGTGCATAATAATAAATGTATATGCTGACAAAATATTATTTAGATATATCAGTTATGCATGATTAATGATTAAAGCTTTACGCCATCTCTTCGTGTATGGAGTATGTCTTTAAACTTTTAATCCAACGCATATTTATGCCCTAACATTCATAAAACTACCAGGATTTCTACACTAAATTAATTTCTTAAAATCTGAGAAAGGCTGGTAATAGGGTTAAATTTACGTATTTTTTAACACTAAAATATCCGTAAATATAAAGTAGTATTTTTTATCTTTTTTTTTTTTTTTTTTTTTACTCATAAATATGATACGAATCGTTTTACGATTTTAAATATATGAGTTTTTTTTTTTTTTTTTTTTTTTTTTTTCAAAATTTATCTTTATTGATTAACAAGTTAATTCTTACTTCATACAACATGAAAAAAATAAAGTATTAGTTATGAATATTAACTTATAAAATGTTAAAAATGATTTTAAGTTACTTTAGTGATAAAAATTAAGAGGGTTTTAAGGATAACAGAAAAAAGGATAACAATCTTTAAAATACAGATTTAATTATAAAATAATGTATTTATGTTATATGATCCTTTTTCTTCCTCTGAATTCCAAGTAGTAAAAATTTCAGAGACTCAAAATTAAGCATCTCAAATAAAGATTTCAATTTATATGCTTTTTTAAGGTAATTTAAGCGTAATGTACACATTTCTGTTTGTCTTCTAAGCTTCAAAAGGTTCTAGATACTATAGTAAACAAGTAAAAACGAAACAAAATGCTGCTAAGTATAACATTGAAAACAAAATGAATTAATAGTAAAATTTTATTTATTTATTTATTTATTTTTAAGATAAGGAATATATTTTTAAAATATACATTTTAATGATAAAAAACAAGTAAAATTCCGGATAATTACATTGACAATACTTTTAATTTGTGCAAGAAATTTACAAAATTATAAATTGCATAGTTTTGCACAGTTTCTACTATATTTCTTAGTCACAGAAAAGCACTTTTGTATTACTACAAAGATTTGTTATTTCATAATATTTTAACCATTTAACTCAATTTCACTCCATATTTTATTTTGAGAAATACTAATTGTTAATTTTATATGTAAATAATTTTGTAAATAAACATTGTAAAAACTCGCAACAGTTATTTCTGGTGAAAATAAAAGTATTATTTTTTTTTATAAAGCGAAAAAAAAAAATCTTGGTACATGTGCATCATTAAAGCAGCAACTAAGCTCTCACTCCTACTAAGAAATTTTCATTCTTTTTTTTTTAATTAATTTTGATTCTTTTTAAACATCATTTGTTAGATTTGAGTGTAGTGCTACTATATACCGAATAGAAAAGGATTAAAATTTCAAGAAATGATTAAAACATAGAGAAAAATATTGAGAAACTGATGTATGAAAAAATATTAATATTCGCTTTCAGATCAAACAGAATAAATGGTAGTAAGGTAAACGTAATTTTTTGTGACTGATAAACTCATAAAACGACTGATTAAAAATGCTTGTTAACAATAAAACTAAAAGACATTTTAGGAATACGAATGTTCTAATAGTCTAAATGATAAATAGTAAAATATTTTTTTACAGTATTTACGAGAAAGGTTTGTTATATGTAACAATATTGTTTATAAGTAAATATAGATATTCCCTTTAAAAGAATTCTAGAGAGAGAGCAAATATATTTTTTTTTAAATAATGTTTTTATTAAAAAGTCCTAAACACTAATCCAAGGTTTTATCATCCCACCAGTGGCTGATATGTAAGTTTGTAGACGAAAAGTGCCAGGTTTAGCTCAGTTCGCGTTTCACGACGTAGCCGTTCAAAGTTTTCCGTAATTTTCTCCAAAAATAATGTAAATACTGTATAGCAGTCCTTAAAAAAAACACCAAGTAATGCTGTTGGGAAACTAGAGCAGCTGTAATAGTTCCTTCCCCAAGGCCAGCAATAACTGCAGAACTCAGCAGTACAACTCAACTCCTCTCCAGTTGAAGCGAGTGCTACCGGAATGCTTCTGTTTATCGCTACGAAAGAATGTTATGTTTTGATCAATATGTCGCTATGGTGCGAATATTATTCGAATATAATATTACTTTAATTTCCGGGCCCTCTGTATATAATTGTTGTATAATAGTTTGTAAATAGTAATGTTTGTGTTCAACAATATCTGTTTATGGAAGTGTGTGCAGTTTGATTAAAAGAAAATATTGAAATTATTCTATGTTCTATTCCAAGACTCCAGCCTGCTTTATTCTTTAAAAATTGATTGTGAAACCAATATCTGGCGCCCCCGGGTAGGCCTGGCGTCTTTTAAAATAGAATGATTAATAATTAAGAGGTAAGAAGATTAGATTTTTTCCATTTTGAAGTTTTTCATTGATGATCTAAAAAAAAAGAAATATTAAAACGAAACTTACGAAGAATATTTCATAAATGAATGCATTTTATTAATGAATATATTATATCATTTAGATAGTATTAGATAGTAATACAAAGTGTATTATTTATTGATATAATGAAAATAGAAATCTTTTGAAGTTTATGATTGTCAATTGAAAGTTTGTAAAACGAAAATATTTTGGTTTTGAAGTTTATCTTGTGGTGATTTCAAATTTATGAAAACGAAATTTACTAAAAATAATTTAGTAAAATAAATATTGAGTGAATATTGTATTATATTATTTGATAGTAAAAATGGAAATAATCAAAAGAAATAAAACTGCACACAGAGCTTCCCAGACAGCACATCGCTTCCCCAGGATATCTTGAAGATGTCTTCTGGATGAAAAGGCATCCCAGAAACGTCCTTAAGATGTACTGTGGATAAGTTAAGCCTAACTGTGCTGTTAGGGTTCCTTTACGAGGGCCTATAATAAGCTAGAAAATATACTAGCAGACGAAAATTCTTCGTTCGAAGAAGTAGAGATCAGTTTAGTTTTATTTAAACAAAAATCTAATACATTAGAACTGACACATAATACATATTTAGATACTTTAAAAGAACAAGAATTTGAAACAGAATTTGATTCTGTAGAAGAATATAGGGAAAAATCACTGAGAATTCAAGTAAGAGCTCAACGCTTTTTAGAAAATCACAAAAAATTAAATGTAAAAGAAAGTAATATTGTTGATTATGATAATCAATTAGAGATTAACAAATTGGGTAAAACATTATGTCAGCGTCTCCCTGAAGTTGAACTTTACACGTTCGGGGGAGATTTAAAAGATTGGCTCACATTTTGGAATCAATTTAAGAATATTCATGAGAATAAAAATTTAAGTAAAGCAGATAAATTTCACTATTTGATTCAGTCAACTAAAATTAAATCAGAAGCAAGAGAAATTGTTCAGTCATATCCCGTAACTGAAGAAAATTATGATTTGGCTATACAGAGCTTAAAAGAAAGGTATGGTCGAGAAGACCTTTTCATCGATTTTTATGTTAGGGAGTTATTAAAACTCGTTCTTAATTCTAATAATAAGAAAAATGGTTCTTTGAGCGGTTTATATAATAAATTATCTACTCAGTTACGAGCGCTAGGCACTTTGGGTGTTACTAGTGAAATGTGTGGCCTAATTTTATATCCCTTAGTTGAAAGTTCATTACCCATAAATATATTACGTTTATTTGAACGACAGAGAAAAATTCTAGAAACTGAAAATAAAATATCGAGTCTTGATGCCATACTTCTGTTTTTAAGAAATGAAGTACAGTCCGAAGAAAAGATTAAATTGAGCAGAACCGATCTTTGTAATACGCTTCCTGAGCGCGAACATAAAGGTCTAACAACTTATAAAAATGTAAAAGATAATTATCCATCCGCAATGGAACTAATTACACATGATTCAAAAAGTAATTTATGTTCATTTTGTTCAAAAGATCATGAAATGCGATTTTGTAAGAAAGCATTTTATATTCCTTTAAGCGAGAAACTTTCAGTTATTAAAAATAAGGGATTATGTCGAATCTGTTTAGTTAAGGGCCACGTAGCCAATTCATGCAAATCAAACATTAGGTGTTAGATTTGTAGTAAGAAACATTTAAAATTTATGTGTCCCACGTTGGAATCTAATAAAAATAATGAAGGTTCTAGGTCACTTTCGAATCACGATGAAATAAAAGAAAAGTGTGTTGACACACTGTTTACACAAAAAGAAACTAAATCAAAATCGCATGCAACTAATAATGTATTTTTACAAACTTTAGTTGTAATGCTGCATGGAAAAAATGCGAAGCGCAAAGCGAGAGTTGTCCTAGATACAAGGTCTCATAAGTCATATATATTGAAATCCACTGCAGAAGAATTAAATTTCGATTTTGTAAGAGAAGAAGAATTTTGTCATTCATTATTCGGTGGAGAGAAAACAGATATAAATAAACACATATGTTACAAAATTTATTTGAGCAATCTTCATAATGATTATATTTGTAGCTTAGATGCTCTAGATCAAAATGTTATTTGTAATGATATTTCTGCGATAACTCAAGGAAATTGGATACGTGAGTTAAAAAATAAAGGAATCAATTTAACTGACATTGACAATTCTGGGCCTATCGAAGTTCTTTTGGGAGCAGACGTCGTGGGTAAATTATTTACTGGTAGACGAGAACAACTTAAGTCAGGCTTAGTCGCCATGGAATCGAAATTAGGATGGACTTTGATGGGAAAAGTCCCTCAGTCCAGTAGTTGTAGAGATATAAATATGTCTGTCATTAGTATGCTTTCACAAGAAGACATATCGGTTTCGAAATTTTGGGATTTAGAACTCCTTGGCATTAGAGATCCTATAGAACAAAGTAATAGGGAAGATATTAAAAAGGCTGTTATGATACATTTTAAAGAAACAGTCAAACAAAAACAAGATGGAAGATATGAGGTCCATTTACCGTGGAAAAAAGGATCATGCTTGCTTACCGAGCAATTACGAAGTTGCAGTACAAAGATTAGAATCTACTGTTAAAAAGTTAGAAAAAACTGGATATCGTAAAAAATACCATGAAGTTTTTAAAGAGTGGATTGATGATAGAATTATTGAAGAAGTTCCCGTTGAAGAATTTGCACTTGCTAATTCTTATTACCTTCCCCATCGTCCAGTAATTAAGGAAACATCATCAATGACCTCTATGAAAAGTAGGCCCGTTTTTGACGCCTCAGCTAAGAAGCCTGGTTATCCATCCCTAAATGATTGCTTAGAGACTGGTATTAACTTTATTGAAACCATTCCTTCGATTTTAACAAGATTTCGCTTATACAAAATTGGGGTTATTTCTGACATTAAAAGAGCGTTTTTACAGATAGCTCTGCACGAAAAAGATCGAGATTTCTTAAGATTCCTCTGGTATGATGACAAAGATGACATAAAGGTTTTCCGTCATACACGTTGTGTTTTTGGGGTAACCAGCAGCCCTTTTTTACTCATGGCAGTTATTCATCACCATTTGTCAGCTGAATCGTTGAAAATAAAGTATTCTGAAAAATTGCTGGAAAGATTGCGTGACAGTTTTTACGTGGATAATTGTGTGGCCAGTGTACATAACATTTCAGAGTTAGATAACTTTGTGAAGTATGCCACAGATATTATGAAAGAAGGGAAATTTGATCTTAGGGGCTGGGAAAGTACAGCTTGTCCTGAAATCCCTTCTCAAGATTCTAAAACACAAGTGTTAGGCTTAATATGGGACAAATACTCTGATACTTTGAAATAGATTATGAAGTATTAAAATTTGATAAGACAGAAAAACTAACGAAACGAAAAATTTTGTCATTTATTAGTAAAATTTTCGATCCGACAGGTTATATTGCCCCAGCTTTAATACAACCCAAAATTTTGCTTCAAGCCATATGGAAAACTAAAGAACATTGGGATGCGGAAGTTAGTGATGAAATTAAAAAGAAGTTTCTTGGTTGGGTCAAAAATTTGCATTTTTTAAAAGACATAAAAATACCTAGATGGACTGGTGTGACTGAATCGTCACTTCTAAGTTTGCATACATTTGTAGATGCGAGCAAAGATGCCTATGCCGCATGCGTTTTTCTAAGATCTGAGTCCACTAATGGTGTAGTGAACATTCACTTATTGCAAGCTATATCTCGAATAACTCCACTGAAAAAGATAACAATTCCACGTTTAGAGCTCATGGGAGCTACAATAGGAGCAAGATTGTTCAAATCAGTTAAAGATGCTCTGAAAGTGGAAAAAATAGAATCCTATTTTTGGACTGATTCATCTACAGTACTCAGTTGGATTAAGCGGCAAGAACAGTGGTCAGTTTTTGTGAATAATCGCATAAATGAAATTAGGAAACTTACTGATGCTGAGAATTGGTTCCATGTTTCCGGTGAATTGAACCCTGCTGATCTTGCATCCAGAGGATGTGGAGCTAAACAGTTGTTAAAATCTCAATGGTGGCTGGGACCAGTCTGGTTGAAGAATCCAAGAGAGCAATGGCTTAAGTCAGTCATAAATATCAATGAAGAAGAGATTGCTCAAGAAAAAAGAAGAACTGTAGTTTCTGCTAATAATATTGAGTTTGAATCTGTTGTATCCCGATTAGCGAACAGAGTTTCAAAATTTTCCAAGATTGTTAAAATCATAGCTTGGATATTACGTTTTCAACCGAAATCTAAAGACTTAAGAAAATATCCAAATATTACATCTGAAGAAACTGAAAATGCTCAAAAGACACTTTTTCGTTGTGTACAGACTGAATGTTTTACAGATAAAGAAGGCAAAAGATCTCTCGTAAATTTCCAAACTTATAAAGATGATGAGGGAATACTAAAACTGAAATCAAGACTTACAAACGAAAATGAAAATTCTGATTTTATTTTTCCTTTGGTTCTTCCGTCCAAACATCCAGTAGTGAAAAGACTTATCGAGCAAGAGCACATTGTCAACAAGCATGCTGGAGCGTCTGCTGTACTTGTTATTTTGAGAGAACGGTTTTGGATTTTAAAGGGAAAAAGAATTATTCGAAGTGTCATACATGAGTGTAATATCTATAACAAGCAAAAGGTTAAACATCTAGAAGTACCATTTCCTCCTCTTCCAGAAGATCGCACGAAATTAACTGCAGTTTTCCAAGTCTCAGGAGTTGATTTAGCAGGTCCTCTGCTCACCAAGTCCAAAGAAAAAGTTTGGATCGTACTATTTTCTTGTGCGGTGTTTAGGGCTGTACATTTAGAATTGATTCCATCACTTAGTACGAATGCTTTCATTCAGGCTTTACGAAGATTTATAGCGAGAAGAGGACGGATTTCTGTGTTATACTCCGACAACGGTACAAACTTCACTGGATTAAATAATGCATTGAAGAGTTTGGATTGGACTGAGATTCAACGAACGTTTGAAGTAAAGGAAATTAGATGGAAATTTAACCCACCATCAGCCCCATGGTGGGGAGGGTTCTGGGAAAGACTTATAAGAATTCTCAAAGATTTGCTTCGAAAAAACTTAGGTAGAGCCTCTCTGACACAAGAAGAACTACATACGCTTGTATGTGAATGCGAATCTATTATGAACACTAGACGTTAACGTACATATCTGAAGATCAAGAACTAAATGTTCTAACGCCTTCACTGTTCCTTCAAGAATTACGAACAAGTGATGTACCTGACTTGGATCAAATTGAGAAAACTGACGTTGTTGAAAGATTTAGATATATTCAGAGAGTAAGAGAATCTTTAAAGCAAAGATTCAGAAGAGAATATCTTGGTTTTCTACGTTCGTCGATCCCCAAAAGTCACGACACAGTTCAAGTGGGTGATATAGTCTTGATTGGCAGCGACGATAAGAAACGCTTATGTTGGCCCTTGGCAAAGGTCATCGAACTCTTTCCTAGTAAAGATGGAATTATTAGGCTGGTTAAGCTTAGAACATCGAAAGGAGTTTTACTACGACCAATCCAGAGACTCTATCCTCTTGAAATCACACAAAGACTTGAATAGCATGTGCCAAATCCTGCACCAAAAACAAATAACAGTAGTGAGAAGCCTAATGATGGAGAGCTACTTAAGACACGTTTTGGCAGGGTAGTGAGGCCAGTAAAAAGACTTGATGTGTAATTTTAACATAAGATTGCTCAAAAACTATAAAAACATTTTTTTTTCTTTAAAAAGTGAACTCTAAATATTTTTTTTTTTGGTATTTTTCTTTTTTTTATTATTAGACGTTTAATGTAATTCATATATATATTGTCATTTGTTAACCTTTCTATTAGTATTTTTCAGTTTCATATTTCTGTTGAGCATTTTTCAGAACGCTCAAGTGGGGAGGATGTTGGGAAACTAGAGCAGCTGTAATAGTTCCTTCCCCAAGGCCAGCAATAACTGCAGAACTCAGCAGTACAACTCAACTCCTCTCCAGTTGAAGCGAGTGCTACCGGAATGCTTCTGTTTATCGCTACGAAAGAATGTTCTTTTTTGATCAATATGTCGCTATGGTGCGAATATTATTCGAATATAATATTACTTTAATTTCCGGGCCCTCTGTATATAATTGTTGTATAATAGTTTGTAAATAGTAATGTTTGTGTTCAACAATATCTGTTTATGGAAGTGTGTGCAGTTTGATTAAAAGAAAATATTGAAATTATTCTATGTTCTATTTCAAGACTCCAGCCTGCTTTATTCTTTAAAAATTGATTGTGAAACCAATAAATGCATTTCACCCAGGTCTAGGACAGACAATGCGCTATCGATGTGTGATCTCAAATTTCATGTGCTTGGTGCAAGCGAGCTCTACAGCTAATGTTAAATTCCCATAGAAACTAGTTCCGCTTGTACTGAGATGACAAAATTTCAGGCCACTGACGTCATCATTTCATTAGCGTATTGTCCGTAACTTTGACAACTGCATACGTACATTAGTGATTTAACACATTTTCTATATACTATTAGAGTATCATATTCCTGTTTCTATCAATGTGATTTTTTGATACCAGGGAGTGATTATATAACGAATCTTTTAATGTTTTTGATATTCTATTGCATAAATAAATACACAATAAAATGCGAAAGAAATATTTTCTAAAATAAGTAATCGTTGTTTAATTACATATATTATTATTTTATTTGAATATTAATTTACCATATTTTAACACGATCATAAAAAAAAAAAAAAATAAATAAAAAAAATAAAAATAAAAATTGCATGTTTGTTAAGCAAAATCATATTCCTGCAGCAGTTTAAAAGTAGCACATGTTCTTTTTTTCCGATTTTTAAAAAATATATAAACAACGCGTTTTAGTTAAATTAAAAACATAATGAATATAAGTTTTTAAAATTTAATATATGTTTTTGTTAATAAAACAAAAACGGTTCTAAACATAATTTTACTTGTTAATTTAATACTTATTTAAGAATTCATTGCATATCTGAATTAAATTTTCACATTTCATTATTAATATTTTTTTATGTAATATTTAATTACACATTATCTTAATTAATTATAAAACCTTAATTAATCTCTAATATATTTTGATCTAAATTAGTTATTCATATTTAGAGCTTTATTTTATCAATTATAAAAAAATCCATAAATTCCAATCTGGGCATCTAAAGATATTTCTTTTTCTTACTTCGAAAACAGCAGAAATTCCTAATAATCGCATTCCAAGACGCATCATTTATGCTTTATGAGATTTTGATTTCTTCTTTTTCATCATTGTTTTGTTATCGGATATCTTCTTGGAAATGTTATTTACTTCTTTTTATACCTATAAAATACAAATGTTACCATGATATATACTATCGGAGTATTCATTATGGCATAAATATGCTAATTTATAATAATAAATAAATTAACTGGAGAATATTATTCTTCATATTCATATATATATATATATATATATATATATATATATAAATCGCGTTACATTTTTGATAGTAAAATACCTTTATTCAAATCCTTTTTCTTAAATATTCAAACTGCTGTCCCAATTTTAAGACAAATTACTTTTTCTGAATCTCTTGTACGAAGAATAAAGTGTGCCCAGAAAATGTAATATTAATCTCATTTAACATAAAAAATCTTATTTTTAAATATTAAACAAAGTTACAACACTTAAGAAAAATAACATTTCTTTGCATATAATCTGGTGCGTCACTAACACGACTTTCTTTTACCTGCTATTTAATGCTATGCATATAGATTGCAGATTATTTCGAATGGTGCGTCACTATCACGACTTTCTTTTACCTGCTATTTAATGCTATGCATATAGATTGCAAATTATTTCGAAAAATTAGTAAGTTAAGATAATAAAGATCAATCTACTTTAAAATTAATCTAAAATTGATTCAGGAACAGTTTTATTTGACATATAATTCTGTTTGTGCTACCACCACCCTCAACTACCTATTCACTTATAGTGACTTATATATATATATTCAAGAATTTTGTTAATTTACTTTGAAATTTTCAAATCTTAATGAAATATTTCAAGTAGCAACCTAATGCGAACTTCAAAATACCACATTTTAATTTCTGACAGTTATTTGCCTTTAAGTAATGCTGATAACAGGTATACATACAGATACCAATTGCTGAAAATTGGACTATAATACTTAGAGTATCTCAAAACGTGATATTATACAACAATCCAGAGTTTAAAATAGAACTTCAAAAAGTACTTTGTTTACAGTATGGGTATGAACAAATAATTTTCCTTCCTGAGTTGCGTTCGTTGGCATAGTAAAATTCAGCAATGCACTTTTATCAATTACATTCAATAGAAAAGAACGACGTTTAACTTAATTTTGGGTAGCCATGTATATTGCCTATACTGTATTTTCGTGTACAGTGTTTATTTAAATTTGGTTTGAAAAACACCTATCACCAATAAAATACACTTCCAGCAAATTCCAAGTATAGATTCTTTCGGTAACGTTGTAAACGAATAAAGAACGATTCCTATACCACAAAGAACGCAAAACATTCTTTTTTGTGTATAAAAAATACTTTCATCCCATTTTTTTAGGGCAAAATTTTCCCCATTGGCGTAATGTGTTTTTAATTTTCTTGGATGTACCTGTACACGAACCATTTGCTTGATCTGAACAATATATATATATATATATATATATATATATATACTAGCAGGCTTTGCCCGCTTCGCTGGTCACTATTTTTAAATGAATCACTATAATTACTGAATTCTCAAAATTGCATTAATTTTTATCACGTGAAAAAAAAAAAAAAAAAAAAAAAAAAAAAAAAAAAAAAAATTGAAACAAAATCTGATTAGGAAAAATGTCGCACCGGGTTCTCACTGACTTCCGAAAAAATTCCCAAAATGCTCAAACTCTTATTTCCCCCTTCGACCCCCCCTCCCGTCTATCCTAATAATTTTACAAATTCAAAAATATCCGCAATCGATTTGTAAATATCAAAAACCTCTATGCACCAGTTTTGAACGATCTATCTCTATTTTTATTTTTTTGCCCCACCACTCTCCCCCTTCCCAATAATTTTAAAAATTCGAAAATATCCGCAATCGATTTGTAAGTATCGAAAACCTCTATGTACCAATTTTGAATGATCTAACTCTATTTCATTTTGTTTGCCCCTCCGCCCCCCTTCCGTCCGTCCTAATAACGTTACACTTTCGAAAATATCCCCATTCGACTTGCAGGCATCTAAAACCAATCTGTACCAATTTTGAACGGCCTAACTGCATTTCTATTAGTTTTTGCCCATAGCCCCCCCCTTACCGCCCCTCCTAATAATTTTACAGATTCAAAAATATCCGCATTCGATTTTAAGTATCGAAAACCATTTCTGTACCAATTTTGAACGATCTAACTCTATTTTTATTTTTTTGCCCCCCCATCCCATCCCCCCCTTCTCACCCCTCCTAATAACTTTACACTTTCGAAAATATCCCCATTCGACTTGCAGGCCTTTAAAACCTATCTGTACCAATTTTGAATGCCCTAACTGTATTTCTATTTGTTTTTGCCCATAGCCCCCCCCCCTTCCCGCCCCTCCTAATAATTTTACAAATTCGAAAATATCCGCAATCGATTTGTAAGTATCGAAAACCTCTATATACCAAATTTGAACGATCTAACTCTATTTTTATTTTTTTGCCCCCCCCCCTCTCCCCTCCCCCCTTCTCTCCCCTCCTAATAACTTTACACTTTCGAAAATATCCCCATTCGACTTGCAGGCTATTGAAACCTATCTGTACCAATTTTGAAAGGCCTAACTGTATTTCTAATTGTTTTTGCCCCCCCCCCCTTGGGGATCAAATTTCGAAAATTCCAGGAATTGGTTTTTAGACATTTATATTAGCTGTATTTTAAAGCAAAAATTTTACGGATATCTGTTTCTTTGTTTGAGCTATGAAGGATATTTTGAATTCACGTTTTGCCCCCTCCCCCCCCCCCCCCCCGTTGGGGGCCGAATTTTTTCAATTTTTTTCTTTCCTAAACCATCCCTGACCTATAAGGAAAAAAACAAAAAAAGAATGATCGAAATCGGTCAAGCCGTTTACAATTTTATAATGGACATACAGACAAACATTCATTTATATATATATATATATATAGATAGATTATAAGAAAAAAAAACTTTTTATAAACTGTGTTTTTAAATTTTCTGTTGAATCATAGAACTAACTACATTAGCACTTTATCAATGCGTATGAAATCTTTAAACCGATAGTGACGTCAATTTTTGTGAGATACATAATTTAATTTTTTACAATTTTTCAAAGCTCACGTTTAATTAAATTATTTATTTAATCACGTTTATTTATTTTTATGTCGAAAGAAAATGAACTCGTAAATTTTTTTTGGCAACAATTAAATTATAGCTAATATTTTAATGGCTATTTATAAGGTATTAGGAGGTTATTATTTTCATATTTTAATTAATAATAAGAAAACTATTCGAATTTTTTCGAATTTTTTTTTTCCTAAACCATCCCTGACCTATAAGGAAAAAAACAAAAAAAGAATGATCGAAATCCGTTCAGCCGTTCTCGAGTTTTAGTGAGACTAACGAACAGCAATTCATTTTTATATATATAGATATATTGTTTAGAAAAATTACAGGTTATAAATTTAGAATATTGAGTTTTTGAAAAATTTTACAGTTAGATATATAGATTCAAAATATTAAGTTTAGACTTCCTGTTACTGTTTGTTCTTGAGATAAGATAATAACATGCACCCACACAGACAAACGCCCAGACCAACTGCTCAAAATATGTCTGTTGGATTCAGGGGATTTGAAAACTCGTAAATATAAAGAAAACTCAATTTCGAAATTTTGCGAACACCAAAATACAAGTTTTCTAGAAATCTAGTGAAAATGTAATGCAATCAGATGAAATGAAGCCAAAAACAAATGCATTAACTACAAGATTTTGATACCACTGTAATATAATGTGTAAATACTGAAATACGGTATTATTTTCAATTTTAAGCAATATTACGTTTTGTGAAAGAGTGTCTGAATGTAAATATTTATTGGGTTGGCAACTAAGTTCCCGCCGTTTTTTTAAATTGGAAAAATCAGCATGATATTAATTACTTTTGGCACGAAGTTGCACATCATTCGAAAGAGAATATATTGTTCTACCTAAATATATGTTTCTTTATTACTAAGATCTATTTTCTTGTTATTCACAGATCATTAACAGGGAATGTCAAGTTGAGAAGAATGAGCATTTTCGACACCTCCTTCTTTTTGCCTTTAATCAAGTTTCTAAGGCAGCAGAAGCTGCTCGCAGCATTTGTGCTGAGTATGGATTGGGTGTTATAGCTGAAAGAACCGCCTGTGATTGGTATGCAAAGTTCAAAAAAGGAAATTTTGACCTCAAAGACGCACCTCGTTCTGGCCGTCCAGATGAGTTCGATGAAGAGCGATTGAACCACCTTTTGCATGAAAATCCACGTCAAACAACAAGGGAACTGGCAGAAACAATGGATTGCTCCCACACTAGTGTAGAGAAGAATCTTCACTCGATGGGCAAAGTTCAGAAGTGTGGAGCATGGGTGCCACACACTGCTTAACGGCTTAAACGGCGGGAACTTAGCTGCCAACCCAATAGTATAATAAACAGCTTTTAAAGCAAGTGGTCAGCTTGGAAATTATGCATCGTAAATGTAATTGTAATTATTTTAAAAAGTGTGTGTCATTTGTCGTAATTTTTCAACACAATTTCTGAAATCAACGACTGAGGTAAAATCTTTGTGCATTAATTAAAGGTGGTAGACTATATTCATCAATGTTAGTTGAATATACAGTCGGTAACAAAAATATCCGAACACTAACAAAAATTCCTATATAAAAAAGTAGAGTTAACACTGTTTTGATAAATAAATCCTTCTCGAATCATGTTCTTAGACTGACTAAGAAAATGATTCGACAAAGATTTATTTAACAAAACAGTATTAACTCTACATTTTCTATATAAGAATTTTTGCTTGCGTTCGGATACTTTTGTTACCGACTGTACTATTCTGAGCAAATCAATATATAACATAAAAACAATTACTCAAACATATCAATAATGGATGTCTACCAAGATATAAAATGTAATATATCTTTAAAATAAATAGAAAACATGAACTCATAAATAGAACTAAATAAATAGAAAACAAAGAACTATGAACTAAAGATTTTTTTCTTAAGAAGTTGCCGAATAAAGCTATGCAATAACAATAAATGACCAATCCATTCTTCATACTTAATTCTCTTTGCTTAACATGACAAAATGCTCAGATTTTCTTTTTTTTTTTTTTTTTTTTCGTAAATTTTAAATAGAAATCGTCTTGACTCTTTCGCATTTTTAAAATTCATAAGCATTTTTTATCAAAAATTCCAGTATATGATTAAATTTATTATCTTAATTCAGTTTTTACATCGTAAAAAAAAAAAAAAAAAAAAAAAAAAAAAGCCTAAAAATTTATATTCTGAAATAATGTGATAAGCTAACGTTTTCGCATAAAATAATGAGAAATAAATTAATACTTCAAGAAAGTATAGAGATTTCAATTCAATACTTCCAATGTAAAAATATTGCAATAAAATTTACCCAGGTGCTTTAAGCTGAGGTAATTGAGGCTAGATGGTAATACTACAATCAGCAAAAAATTAGGTTTTATGTGCGACTCTCATTAATCAAAATCACTTTCCAAAAGAGGAATATAACACTGGGGAAAAATTTCATTGTACTTCAAATTTTGTGTTTGTATTTTGGTGTAGCTGATTCCGAATTTTGTTCTAGCAGCTCTAGTTTATGAGATATAATTCTAATTCTAATTATTACTATTGTTGTTATCATGAGTATTTTTATTACTATTATTACAATTATCATATAATCAAACTCGATGAATGATATTGAAGGAGTGAAGCAGTAAAATGAAGAATTTCCGTAAAACTACAGTCGGCAGCAAAAGTATCCGAGCACTAGCAGTAATTCTTGTCTACAAAAAGTACACTTAATACACTGTAAATACAAGTGTCTGAAATTCAGACACAATTGTGTCTAAAATCGGAAAACAGAGGAATTTTTTGTTGTATAGTTCTATATTAAGCAACATACGTTGATTGTTAAAGCAATTCTACCTTCGTGAAAGTAATTCTACCTTATTTTTTCTAAGGACATACATTCTATATATAAAAAGTTAGAAAATTTTTAACAAAAATACGGTAGTCTTAGTTTTTGTCAAGTAATTCATGAATAAATGTAAAACTACGGCAGAAGAACATAAATTATTTTTTATCTGAGTTATAAATTATTTTTTATCTGATTATTATTATCTGAGTTTGCATGTCAGACACACTTCTGTCCGAATTTAAGACGCTTCTATTTACAGTGTCGTGCTTTGTTAAATAAATCCTTGTCGAGTCATCTTTGTATTCAGTCTAAGAATATGATTCGACAAGGATTTATTTAACAAAATAGTATTAAGTGTACTTTTTTGATATCGCAATTATTGCGCTCGGATAGTTTTGCTGCCGACTGTATAAAGCTCCTGCCTGTGAAGAATTAATGTAAATTTACTCACTTCTGCGCACTTTGTTAAATTTAAAATTACACTATATAAACATTTATTAGGATAAATTTTCAGATTATTAAAATTATGGTTACATTGCTATATAATGTAGATAAGCTAAAATTTTGGATTTAGCAACAGAAACGGAAATAGGTCTAAATTGTCAGACGCCAAAATCAATGTTGGGCATTGTTAATATTTTACAAGGTGTTTTATTCTAATAAGGGAAACTAAAACTAACACAATAAATCAAATTATTTAATGTTTCCCTCTCTCAAAATATAGATATAATAAGGCCAACAAGATTTCGTCCGTTAAAATTAGGCAACTGGGATTATTGTTGCATATTTTGTAACTGTATATTTTTTAATTATATAAAATTACTCTAATCATGCTAATTATAATAATTTTATGATTTAAATTGGTTGTAAATTTATGTATTTTAAAATATGTAAATTTAAGACAATGTATAAAACAATTTATTTTTTATACAATTTCTTACCACAATAATTGCACAACATTTTATCCTACATTTAGTATCCTTTTCGGGTAATTTAAAAGAATTTTTCATTTATGACAATCGAAATAATATTAGTATTGCTATATTTATTATTCAAAATTTTGAACAAAATATTGTTATATATATATATATATATATATATATATATATAACCAGATACTTTCATTGGTAAAAATCTCTAATAAACAGTCAATTACGTAAACAGCTTTGTTTATATTGTAATATTTGAAATTGAGTTAGAAATTACTTTCTTTTTTTTCGCAGCATTTTTTGTTACATTCCTATATTAATTCATTCGAATAATTTTACCGTTTCTAAAATCAAATATATGCATATCCCCAGAAAACGTTAGTAACATAAATTATTCCGCTCAGTACAATCAAATATTCTCACATTTTCCATCGAAGAATCTCTAGTACAATATTCTTTGCAAAAATGCATTAAGGAAAATATAATCATGTCAAACCTTAATTAATGTAATTTGAGATTCTTCATTACTGATTCTCTTGATTCTTTTTCAATGAAATGAGTTCCTTATAAACAGCAAAATTAAGCTTCTTGAAAGAGATATCTATAACATAAAGTATATCTCTTTGCCTATATTTTTATAGCAGTTCGGAATATTTTAATGTTTCCATTTGAATGTGGGATTTAGACAGTTGAGTGGATTTGCCTTGTGTATAAATTTATTAAATGAATACTACTAATAATAATAAACTTATAAATATGCATTTTCATAATATTACATTTAAGATTTATTCATTATGTTTACATTTCGATTTTTTACGTATATTAATTAACTTATTACAGCACTTGTAAAATATTAATATCTTCACATATGTATACATACTAAGGTATTTACATACCAAAAGATTATCCAATTTTCGTCTCAGCAAATAATAATAATGATAATCATAAAAGAAAAAATAAATAATAAAAACTAATTTTTCATGAAAATTATATTTGATGAATATACAAACATCTAAATATAAAATCTCAGTTTTCTTAAATAATATCTATCCTTAAAAAAAAAAAAAAAAATCATAATGTCTTTGCATTTGTTTATTCTTTAAATAATTTGTAAAAGTTTACTTCATGTTATAAGAAAATTATAGTTCTTGTCGCTTTAGATTTCTGTAAATATTTCTTACTTTTAGAACATAGGTCCGAATCACAATCCAGTCGCGTAAACGATTATAATATATTTATAAATCTTCACCAATATAACATTTGCAGAAAAACGTTTTAAGAGATAGTTTACTTATAATCGCATTAAAATCTGCTCATTGAAAGAAATTTCCTATTTTATAACGTTACAATACCCAGCAAAACCACAGATGACGGCCAACACGAGGCCAAGTGCTGGTTGCCAACAGTAGCTGCAGCTGGGCCGTCGGTGGCAAAAGTTACGGTGCCGCAGGGAATATGTTACGCCGGCCGTCAGTAGGCCATATTCAATCGATCCACTGTTGGCAGCCTGCAGTAAGTTAAAAATAAGTTAGTGGGCCAGTGAATGGATCGCTGCTGGCAGCTAGCAGTATGATGAAAATAGGTAATGGGCCACTGTCGGTAACCGACATTAGGTTGGAAATTGTTAGTGGGCCAGTGTTGGACTACCTGGTGGCAAACATAATTTTTCTATGTTATTGCTGGCAGCCTGCAGTGGGCCAGCTGTGGCAAACATAAAAAATTATATTACTGCCGGCAGTATTCATTGGTCCTTTATAATTTCCCATTAAAGGCCCGCTTCACTCACCGTCGCCGGAAGCCGAAGCCAATGTTATTCTATGGGAAATTTTCTTTGCAAATAACTTATTAACTAATACATATTTTTAAATTCTGTTTTCATATTCTGAAAATTCCCAACTGTTAAATTGACGGACCTTTTCTAAAAAATTATTTTTTTATATTTTATTTTGAAGCTGCAAAATACGATTTTTTAATATGTGACATTTTTCATTTTGCAAATTCAAAATAAAATATTAAAAATTAAAAAAAATACATTTTCAAAAAAGGTCCATCAATTTAACAGTTGGGAATTTTCTGAATGTGAAAACAGAATTTAAAAATATGTATTAGTTATTAAGTTATTTGTAAAGAAAATTTCCCATAGAATAACATTGCCTTGGACTTCCGGAGACGGTAAGTGAAGAGGGCCGTTAATAGGCCAGCAGTGATTTAGTTATAGCTAGTATATTTATTTTATTGGTGATACCTTTAATTTTATTAGTGCTTTTTTCTTTTTCTTTCTTTCTTTTTCTTTTCTTTTTTTTTTTTTTTCCCTCTCTCTTTTTTCTGATGAAGTAGCAGCCAGTTTTTTCTATGCATCCAATATTTAATTTGATTTTGTACATATTCATTTTTAAATACTATTTACATGTATTTGATTCATACACTATGACTGTAAATGCAGGATTTCTAGTGCAGCATATAGGAAATATTCAGTTGATCCATTTTCCTTATGATAAAAGTTTAATTTGTTGCTTTCAGTGCAAATGTTTCTCTATATAACATTTTTTGGAATAAAGGAGATTATGTTTTTTTTTTTTTTTTTTTAAGTGTTCAAATTTTAATATGTTTAACTTTGTTACGCTATTTGATATAAATAAATGTAACTTTACATGTGAAAATTATAGAATATTGAAACAAAAATTGTTATAAAGAGAGCATTGTAAAAAACACCATAAACTAAAAATAAATAAATAATTAAAAAATGCAGCAATTGATTCCGGTTGAAATAGCACGAAGACCCTTCATCAGGCGAAACAAAGTGGGCACGAGTGCAGCAAAAGTAATTTGCTGCAATCGTGCTTTTTGTTAAACTCACGAAAGGATGTGTTATTATTTCAACCTAAAAGAAAGAACTGATGCATTTTTTTCTTTTTTGGGGGGTGGGGTGGGGGGGGAGGGCAATGTTTATGTTTATTTACAAATTTTTCTATTTATTAATACAGTACAAAATCTGAAATCCGGAATCGTCCGGACCATGGCCTTTCCGGATTTCGGACTTTTCCGGATTTTAGGTCACTTTCTGATTTACGGCAATAAAAAAACGGACATTTCCATTCCGAACGCCCTTTTAGTTAATAACTAGCTTACGCCGCCCGAGGGTGCGATTTCTTAAGAAATTGGAGTATACTCTCAAGTAACATGTACAATACTTTGAATAAACACCATAAAATTTTGCAAACAAAACGCAGGCAGCAACGCTTGCGCTTTGTTTGCCACACTCGTGCCTACTTCGTTTGCCTGATGAAGGATCATGTTTTCTTTCCATCCGAAACGATTGTTGCGAGCTCTTACATTTTATGGCTCTTATTACTTTTAAACACCAATTATGTGGTGCTTTTTTATTATAATTCTTAAGTGTCCAGAAAATCTTGAATATTTTTCTTTTCCCCTACATCAAATGGTACCCAATTGATAATTTTTTCCCTTCTTTTTAAAACAGCAGGCAATGATCAAGTCAGAAAAATTCCAGAAATATACTGACATATATGCAGCACAGACACACAGACCACTTGCCAAAAACCACTTTTTTGACTCAGGAGACCTTAAAATATGTAAATTAGGTGAAAACTCGATGTCGAAATTTTTGATCGAATACAATGCTTCCATTATCTACAGTACTCTGATTATGGTTACTAATACTACTACTACTAATAATAATAATAACTAGTAGGCTACGCCCACTTGGCTGTCACTATGTTTAAATGAATTTTCAAAATAATTGGACCAGTATTTATGTTTTACATCACATTATTAAAAGAAAAAAAAAAAAAAGAGAAAACTAAAATTATTTTATTGAAATTGCTCTAAACCTCGCTTCGGGTACCCGCTACCTACGGCAACTCTTTTTCCATCCGCATAGTAGTGTGAGCACCAGAACACAGACAGACGCATAGATACTTCTCTTTATTTATATAGATTAGTTGACACAAATCCTGGCATAATTTCAGATAGAAATTGTTATTTTATTGAAGTATTTGTACTTTAAATAATTTAATCTATACGCTGTTAATAAATAAATATCCTCCCTTATAGTTCCTTAAAAAATAGAGGTCCCATATTCCCGCTTTTCGTTGTAATTTCTAGTCAATTTTGTCCTTTTATTACTTCCGGTGTGAAACTTTTTTCTTTTACACACTTAACATTGCGCGTACTTTTCGTTTTCATCCCATGCTAAATCTATGGATTTTTAGCATCCCCCCCCCTCTATTTATACATTTAAAATACGAGAGGTTCCAAAATAAAAGGTCACTTCATGAATCTTTATACTATTCATGCAATGATGACATATATTACACCGACAAACTTTTAGCTGTATACTTACAATATTTTTCATTTAAAAATAATTGATGAATTGACTTTTCTTCTCTTTTATTTTGTGAACACTGTTCCTCGTCATCTTGATAAACAAATTTCCTTCCTGCCCAATAGACCAACAAAAATAACGCTGATGCGACAACTCTCAGTTAAAGTTTGTTGTTTTTAAGTACAGCTGGTTTTCTGATTAATGAGTAGTCAGAGATATAAGTGTGGGAGCGTGTGAAGCATGCAAAAATTCAAGAAAAAGAATTTCACTTGTTAATATAATGTATAATTTTACTTCAAATATATTTTTGAGTGTGTTTATTTACATTTTTCAACAAAATAGGAAATTGCTTAGACTTCTGTCCATCTAACCGCTAATTTCCTTCTTTAAAAATGTTTTTAGAATCCCATAAAACTCATATATGTCATTACAGAATTTCCAGATTTATTGTAGGAAGCTTGTCACAAAAATTTGTAGAGGTAGCACAAATGGTTTGAGTATAAAAATTCATAAAATAATTTTGATACATTACAGTCTAAGAGAAGTTTCTTATCAGCGCACGCAAAAATTTTTGCACAACGTTAATAATATAGATGAACATAGGTTTTAAAGATGCAATAAAAAAAATTTCCAATCAAAAATAACAAAATAAATATTTGCGTTTCATTTATTAGCGATGCACAAAAACATTCTTATCCTTTACGGGAAATTGATGGGGGAACTATTTCAGTTTCGTAAAAGCGAAATTATTTTTCTTACTTGCATTCAAATAAGAATTATTATTATTATAAATTAAATAAAATAAAATAGTTTGTTATGGTTACCACTTTTTTTTTTTTTTTTTTCAATAATAGTTTATAGACATTACATTATTATTTATTATTATTTATTATTATTTATTAAATTATTATTTATTAAATTTATTTTCTGCAATGAAGGCAGGCGATTTGATTTTCATTTCAAAGAAGCATAATATATTAAATTTCGAAAAAAAATCAATTTTTTACCATTGTCCGAGAAATTTTTTAAGTATTTTACTTTCTTAGATGTATATATATATATGTGTGTGTATATATATATATATATATATATATATATATATATATATATATATATATATATATAAGAAGAAAAATTTCGACTTCCGGTTTTCGATGTATTTCCATGTTTTGAGATTCCTGAACACGATTTGACCAATTTTAGAAAGTTTCTCTCTGTGAGTGTGCATAAAAAAATTTCTAGACGCTGTATCTCACGAACCAATGGACGAAATTAACTAAACTTGATTGGTCAGACCATGATTAAAATCGTTCCCGATTACATTTGTGGATCATTCACTCAATACATAGCGCTATATTTCTATTTCTTCGTAATTTTCAGTATGACACAGTGTAGGAAGAAATTTTATATAAATGTACTAATTATATTATTTTTTTTATTTTTAAAATGAATTAAAAAAATAAATATTTAAGTAACTAACAACCAAGGAGGATTTCTTTTTTTTTTTTTTTTGTATAAGTTGAGAAATCGCTCGCCCTTCCCCGTGATGGAGTAAATTTTCAATGCTGGTATTTTTCAAAAGAACTCGTCAGTATCTTTTAAGTAAATAACTGAATGAAATTTGTGGTAAATTAAAACAAAGTTATAAATTATTAAAAAAAAAAAAAAAAAAAAAAGCATTTTTTCAGATGTTGGCACAAAATTGATTTTTTTTTTTTTTTTTTTTTTTTTTTAATTGAGAAACACTTTCCTAAGATGAAAATCGTTTTTATGCATTCGGGAAAATAATCTTAACAAATTATCTGCATTGCGAAAATTTGCATAATAAAAAATATAGAAGAAAGTTTTGTGGTGCTACAACATACTAGTTTTTGTCAAAAATTAAAAAAAAAAAAAAAAAAAAAAAAAAAAAAAAAAAAAAAACAATAAATTTTCCTTAAAATATCACAGATATATAATTCAACCTTTCGTTTTAAAAATACTGGCGAAATCTTTTCAAGGATACTCATATTGGAAATATACCTTATCTGGTATATTTCTCCTTCAGGGGTGGGGAAGCAACGTTTGTACATTTACAAAAAAAAAAAAAAAAAAGTAGAAGTAAACTTTTTGGATTTCTATCACTTTAAAAAAATTTTGAGCTCATACCGAGGGACAGACAGACAATTTTTCAAATTAAGTTCATCAAAACAACCCAAAATGTGCAAAATCTGTCGAAAACCGGATGCCGAAAATTTCCCGAACCTAATGCTTTCTTCTTAAATACACTGAAGGAAGAAAAAATAAAAATAAAACATTAACTATAAATATTTATATATATTCTAATAACATTCTCCCGTCCATATAATATAAATATATAAATTAAGATTCATAATTTTTATTTTATGAAATTTATGAAATTAATAATAAAAATAACAAATGTAACTAGAACGTTAACGACTATCATAACTTACTTAAAACGGATCAACTGAATATTCGCTTTCTAGAAATCCTTTTATTATGATAATGACTTTAGATTCAAACACCTTTAAAAAATAGTATTTAAAAAATAGTAGAAAATCAAATTAATAATTGAATTACTTACTCATATAATATATTACTTTTTCGTGATTTAACATCTTTCAGTCTAGAACCTACATCCGCAGACTACAATAACGAACAAACTTCGTATGAAATGGCAGATGGCGAGCGAATTTCAAATCAACAGAAAATAAATCACAGCGCCCTCTAGGCATACAAATTGGTTATGGCCTAATAATTTGTGGCCACAACATGAAAAATATTATGTTGGCCTTGTGGTGATAGCCTGCATAAGGCCAACTAGGTTTATGCCACTTCTGGACAACCGACCATTTTTCTTTAGGCCTCCAACACTGCAGGCAGCCATAAACGGCCCACTGGTGGAGTTATGTGGGGCAACCGGCAACTGATGGCAAGTGCAGGATGCCGGCTGTAGGCCATAATGAGCCCATCAATATAAGTTTTGCTGGGTATCTTCACAAATCATTAAAAAAATCTCTTGAATATTAAATTGTGAATATATTTTTTATTGTTTAAGCAAAACTAAATGTTTGTGACCACCGTTTTAACGATAACAAAACTGAAGTTCAAAAAGTGTTTTGATGGTCACAGTTTTTTATTTTAGAAAAAAGAGAGAGAGAGTGAGAGGATCAATTCCGAATTTAATAATTAAGATAGTTTTTGTGAATTCTATATATAATTTAATGCTAAAGAAACTAGTATGATGTGGCCACCACATGTCTCTCTTCTATATAATTTTACACAAAATTTATTCAATACAAATTATTTATTAAATTATCAAATTATTTTCCATTATAAATGCAGACGATTTTTATCTCACAGAATTATAGTATCACTAAATGCTGAAAGATGTCAGTTTTTAGCAAGTCAGAAGAAATAAGATTATTTTCTAAGTTTTTTTCTTTAAAGGATAAAAAAATCGATAACTTTGTTTTAAATTATAACAGATCTATAGTTCAACCATTCGTTTCAAAGTGATTGACGAGATCTTTCGAAAGATACCCATGCTTAAAATTTACTCCCCCCGTGGGAGTACTTCCCAGGGAAGCGATGCACAAAAATTTTCTAATAGTTAACTTCTACAATTATCAATAATTAGTATGAATTTTACAATCTCACGATTAAAATAACTCTCATTATGTGTATCTATACGAAATTTTGTCCTGTACTGCCATGTTAAAAATTTAGAAAAAATGCAATAACAGCGCAACCTGTTGATCCAATGTTCCACAAATCTAATCAGCAGCAGTTTATGTCAGGATTCAACTAAATACCAAGTTTGGTTGAATTTAGTTAATTGGTTTGTGAGATACAGCGACCACAAAATTTGTGATACACACACAGACACACAGACAGACAGACATTTTCTAAAAACAGTCAAATCGTGTTCAGGACATCCCAAAACGTGTAAATCCATTGAAAACTGGAGTTTGAAAATTTTCACGAATCCAATACTTTCTCCATATATGCATACAGAAGAAAGTAAAAAAAAAAAAAAAAAAAAAAAAAATTCTAAATACAGCTTTTAATGTGAATATTATAAAAATAATAATAATAATAATAATAATAATAAAAAGACTATACTTACTGTAAATGGTATGGTAATCTTAATTTTATGACCCATATACATTTGTCAGTTGTAGCGAAACAATATTTTTTATAAGTGAATAATTTATACCTTTATTTCTTTTTAATACATCCTTCTTGCATTCATATCGGAAAAAATAGTTTCTCTTTAATGTTCTTTATATCTACTTTTATATATGTTTATCCATTGTATATTTATCTAATTATTTCTAATTATGTCATTAAACTACAATTTTACACCAAAACTTTATTTCAATACATGTGATTTCAGAAGAAAAGAAGTAAGAACATTGTTAAATTTGTAGTTTTCTCTTTATTAGAGTACCAAATTTTTAAAATCTGCAGAATTTGAATATATGGGAATTTAATTTGCTATTAATAAAGGACTTATATAGATTTCTCACAAATTTTGATCATAAACATAAAAATTTTCGATTATAAACATAAGAAAATGAAGAAAAATTTCGATCAATTTTCACAATTAAAACTAGTTGGCATAGGTGGACTCTGCTCAGTTCCCCATCATATTTATGTTCTCATAAATTTCTAGTGCGAGATATATTATAATCATGTTAAAAAAAAAAAGAATTTGACCAAAGCTTGATACAGTGACAGAATGAAATCCCCGCCTAATAGGCTATCCACCTTTCACTTCGATATATTTTACTTATTATAATCTATTAATTTATTTTATCAGGGTCAATTCCGTTGTTCAGTTTTCATGCTACTATTTCCAATGCAATAATCCTCAAAATTCATATTTATATGAAAAATTTATAATTTCGCTATGTTGGTAAAATCGTAAATTACGAATAATTTACGAAATTTTCCTATTAGAATATTTGTATTCAATCATGTTCAAACAAATATCATAAATGAAATTTTGAAGTTGTGTAATGTATTTATGATCCTCAAAATGGAAGTTTATGCTCAATTTTGCCTTATTCTGACATGTTAAGTAAATCGTAAATTCCGAATAACTTACGAATTTTTTAAATTGGAAAAATCATAGTCTATGATATTCATGCCAGTATCCTAAATAATATTTCGAAAGTGGTTTGACATCTTTATGACGAAAATATCTCTAAAAATTGAAGTTTATGTGAAATTTTGCCCCATACTGCCATGTTAAGAAATTGGTGAATTTCCAATAACTTGCGAAATTTTCAAAGTAGCATATGTATAGTTACTGATGTTCATTCCGGCATCAAAACTGATATTTTAAAACTGGTCCGACATTTTTACAGTAGAAAGTTTCCATTTAATGCACGTTTAAGTGAATTTTTGTCCTATTCACCCATGTTAAGAAAATCATAAATTTCTAATAACTTACAAAGTTTTTAAATTCGAATATTGCAAATAAATAGGGTTCTTGCCAGTGTCGAAAGTAATATTTTAAAACTAATTTGACCTCTCTGCGACAATTTGTTCTTGAGATATCGTGTACACAGACTAACAAACTAACGGACTAACACACTAACAGACCAACACACTAACAGACACCCTACAGGCAGACACCATATAAATTTTGTCTTTTTCGGATTCCTCACACCTGAAAACGTGTAAAAACGTCAAAAAACCGAGGTCCAAAATTTTCACGATTACCTAAGTTCTCCATACCTATAGTATGATGGGGAACTAAAAATAATAATAATAATAAAAATAATGAGTACATATACAAACGATTTTTTGTTTTTGTGTGTGTGTTAACTAGTACGACATGACTCTATTGATTAAAAATACCATTTTCGTTTACATTTAAAATAGGAAATTATTTCTTATGCTGATTATTTTTTTTTAATCATGGGTAATTTTTCACTGCGCGCATGATATTTCAAAAAGTATTTAAGATATGAACTTAAATTTTTCTCAACCTTACATTTTGACATAATGAATAAAATGAACTAAAGATAAAAAGATCTGTTCTACGGAAAAAAGAAATTATGATTTTGGAAATAGAAATATTTTAATGGTAATTTCATATTACAAATTTAATTATTAATTAAACTCCATATTATTGAAATAATTAAAACCTTTTAGATCAGATTATTAATTTAAATGTTTTATTTCATTCAACTTAAAATTCATAATGCTACAGGATATTGCAATTGACATATCCTGCAAGTAGTGCGAAATTGAATTTTTAAAAACATAATTTACAATAAAATTAATTGTCTATTTTAAAGTAAACCAAATTAAAATTTTTAACCAATTGAATAATGTCATATAAATTAACAAAAAAAAAAAAAAAAAAAAAGTTTTTACAGGCATTCATTCTTTTTTTTTTTTTTTTTTTTTTTTTTAATTCTGAAAGTTGATTAAATTTTTCTTCATTTTCTTATATTTTAAAGAAGTCTGTCCCCTTAAGAAATACTAGTAGAGTTATGATCTTAGTCGTATGCTGTTTATAAAAAAGTAAGTTTATGATAAAAATTGGCGATCGAACTATATACATAAAAATGTGGATGTGTGCTTCAATAATTTTACTGCCGACTGTACCTTTCTAGAATGTAAACAAAAATTTACGCATAGTGTGTTTAGTGTATTCAAAAGACGGAACTTTGTTTCATTGTTCCTTTCAAATTGTTTTATGAAAGGAATTTACTCAAACGGCTGATAAACATATTTTATTTTTACATAAAATTACCTTCAATATTGTTCTGGTTTAAGCAAAATTAAGCTTGTAAAAAGTATATAATGCAACTTAATTAAAATTAGGTTTTATCTTGTAAAATTCTCTCATGGAATATATTAATTAATATTAAACTCACGATTTTTTTTTCCTTTTCATTCTTTCATTTATAATATTTAACTTCAAAAAATGCTTTACTAAAAAAAAAAAAAAAAAAAAAAAAAAAAGTAAAAGTAAAACCAAAAGGTAAAATGCTATTTTTTATAAATATTTCAAATTATAATGGAAATGCATAAAACGAAAACACCCCTAAATTTTATATCTATTTAGAAATTAATAACATATGCAACATACATTTAAATAAACTAGTATCGCCCAGTGGTCGAAACTCGACCATTTTTTTTTTGCAAAGCGAGGCAAAGCAAAGTTATTGCCTTGTCCTATACGGAATGCAATTGCCACACAGCTGCGGCAATTGTTTGCCAATATTCACTCTAACTGAATCAGCAGAGTTTTACTTAATATAACTATTTCTCTCTGTAGATGTTAGCCTTTCCTGAAATGAGAGAAAATCGCAACGTGAAAACGCCCCTTGTTGTGTGATAGACAAAGAAGCTAATAGGTAACATGTCAGACCAAGGTCCAACCAAGTATCAAATTCTGTTAAATTAATTCGATTGGTTCATAAAGTACAGTGTTTGAACAAAAAAAAAAAAAAAAAAAAAAAAAGATATTTTTCAAAAATGGTCGAATTGAGTTCGGGAAATTTCAAAACGTGTAACTTAATCGAAAACCGAAAATCTAAAACTTTTCTGAATCTTATATTTTCTACTTATATATGCAGAGGAAAGAATAATAAATCCACTTTTTAAAAAATAAAAATAAGTAGTCAATTTCACTAATTTCACTTAATTAAAATGCAAGGAAACGTGTAAATTCATCGAAAACCGGAAATCAAAAGTTTTTATGTATCTTCTACTTGCTTCTTCTACCCACAAAAGCTAGCAATAAAGACACTTTTTTAAAAAATAAGTAGCCAATTTCAGTTAATTGAAACGTAAAGAAAGCTCAAAACATGTAAATTCAGCAAAAAACGGAAATCGGAATTTTTTCCGTATCGTCTACTTATACACGCAGCAGTTAGTAACAAATCCATTTTCCTTTTATTTAGTATATTAGTTCAATATTTATTGTTTAAATATCACCCTTTGAAATGAAATGTTTATGTTTACATTCGAAACTGGAAGTTTGCCATTTTTTTTTTCTGGAGTTTTGTGATTTTAAATTAAAATTTTATCAATTTTACAGAAAAAATAACTCAATCAAACACATGTAGACAGTAACTTATATATAACTATACCCAAATATCGGAATTAAAATCGGCAGATAATTTCCGTTATTTTTTAATAATTTTTTACAAAAAACTCAATGGACAATTAACATAGAAAATCTTTTACATGGCTCCATGGACAGACAGTGACGTCATCACTTCGCTTGCGTATAGTGATGCTACATTATACAAATTACTGTGTGTATGGTTTTATTTGAGCTTTATGAAATTGCCAGATTTAACAACTTTCTACTTTTAGGTATTTTTTAATGTGAAGGAATACGTGTATAAAAGGGAAAAATGGGGGAAAATGCATAAAAAATAAATGTATATTTAAATACCTTCTTGACATCGTAAGAAAATAATATTTGTATTCGCACCTTCCGGCTAACCATACCTTTCGAATGATACCATTTTCAACCCTCTACTCCCATAATTAATATGTTAAAAAGGGACAACAAATTTTATGCTTGCCTATTAATATATAGATGAATAAAAAGTAACTATCTTCCTTTTCCAATGAATAATGCAATACAATACTTTTTAAATGTTTTTTATTTTCACTTGATAAAATAATACTTTAAAATAACTTTATATATACTTACATAATTTGAAATTTTCATTTCAGCAAACTATATTTTTTTTAATATATGCTATCAAATAAGATTCTTTTGAAAAATTGAAAACAATATTCATATTTTTGGCTTGACTCGAATATGTAATACGACTCTAATTATGTAAATAGGAGAAATAGTGAGAATTATTCAAAACATTTTGAAATTGATATTTGTACAAACATTAAAAACATGTTTTATATTTGCCGTTTTTAAAATACAGCGCGTCCATATTTTTTTCACCAGATAACAAGCTGAAATTGAAAAGCAGTTTTGCGAAGTAAATAGAAAGTATTTATATCGATTTCATCTTTATTTCAAGAATTTTAATGTTTTCAAATATTTGCAAATGACAAATGCGATTTTTTTATTATTATTATTGAGAAAATGGCGTTTTGCAGTGAAAAAACAGTGTCTTTCCTGGCTATGATATTCTGGTCTTAATATTCTATGCACAACATGTGGTTCTTATGTTGGAATACTCTGATATAAAATTCTTTGAAATGCTGAAAATAATCCTATTTTTTTTTCTTTATTTAGTGTATAAAGTTATGAAAACTCTGCGTTTTTTATTGAATTTGATGTTCAATGCACAGTAATTTTGTTAGCACAGTAAATTTGTAATAAAATTACAAAAAAATATTATATTTTAATTTGAATTTAATATGAGGAAATTATCACAATTTTTGGAAAGTTAATAACAACAACAACTACAATAAATTTAAATATTGTTATGCAAGATATCATATCAATCTCTGCAGTTAACAATATTTTCAGTACATTAATATCTGTAATATAATGAAATGTAGATCAGGACTACATAATTTCAGGCAGAAAAAAAAAATAAGTACAATAAATAAAAGACAACAAAATTTTAAATTATTATACATATAAAAAAGTACGTTTATGCATATTGCGTATTTTTATTTTTATTTTTCAGTCTAAAGAAAGCAACAAAATATAAAAATTGTATCTATGTCCTAATCGCACAAAATGTTTCAGAAACGTAACTGTATGTAAATTTGAATCACTTTCACTGTTGCAGAAACCTTACAAACATTTCAGTTTACTTTCATATTAGCTCAAACACGTAGAAATGTGCGCAGTCTTAATGAAAAATACAGAAACTTAACATTGATATATATATATATATGTATGTGTGTGTGTGTGTGTGTGTGTGTGTGTGTATTGACACATAGCTACATCCTATTACCCATATTATGATTTCCCCGTCAATTCGGCACGTGTGAACATAATCCCACAGAGGTGATATTTTGCTAAAAAGTGCATAAGGTCAAATAAAAATATATATATATGTATATAGGGTATACGTACCGGATTAAAATATATATATATATATATATATATATATATATATATATCTGATGTGAAACAACCACACGACTTCCATTACCCACTATTACACGTTTTATATGCACCTTTTGAAGATACTATATGCATTTTTTTTATAGTAAGAGAAACTTGATACACGTATAAAGACACATAAAACGGAGTTTACATAGCGAGTTAAAAAATAAGAAAAAAAAATCGTTATAGCCGTTTTTGAGATACGGACTTACGGTCCCACTTCGGGTTAAACTCAATTATTGACAGGAAAACAATAATTACATACAAAAGCATATTTAAAAGGGAGTTAAAATGGCGAGTTTGAAAAAAATCCGTACAACCGTTTTTAAAGGAACGCCTTTGCGATGCCTGAAATTGAGCTATTTATACAGGACGCCTATCAATTTTCCTGAACTAACCAACTATATCATTCGAAAGGACATCTAATAGAGTGTTTATATAGCAAGTTTGAAGAAAATCGTTAGAGCCGTTTTTGAGATACGGACTTACGTTCCCACTTCCAGTTTCAGATATCCCACTTCCGGTTTTTCAATTTTCACCAAAATTTAGAAATTTCATCTCTACACTAGACGTATTTCAATTCTAAAGATTCGTAGCTCTATCTTTATTCGTTTCTGGGCTATAAAAACCAGAAGATTCTCCACATACATACATACACAGACACACACACACATACATACACGCTGACCAATTGCCAAAAACCACTTTTTTGGACTCAGGGGACCTTAAAACGTGTAAATCAGGTGAAAACCCGATATCAAATTTTCAGACGGAATACAATACTTCCATTACCTACGGTAGTAGGGTAATGGAAGTAAAAAAATAATAGATAAAAAAATAAAAAACAAAACAAAACAAAAAATTTCCTCTCATTTACGGGACACCCTAATGTATTCATTTCAATTTAGTTAAGCGATAATTTCGTTTGCCGTTTACCAGTATTTAGTATTTTAAAAAATTGCCAAATTTTCCTACAGCTTTTTTTCCAGTATTTAATTAGCAAGATTTAAATAAAATATTATTATGTACTTTTTAAGTACATTAGCATTGATTTTTATGAAAGATTGCTCACTTCATTAACACGTACCGTAATTTAAGATTTACGATATTTAAGAATTTATTTCTTCTTTTACAAGAAAGTATCTAAAGTGCTATTTTTTTCTATTTCTGATTTAAATATTTAAAATTTAGCTTTCTTTTACATTTTCTAGGCTTATTATTATATTTACCCTATAAAGTCTTGCAAAACACTCTGTTAATAATTTTATACACGAGCAAATATTTTTGTACAAATTGAAGTTTCTACATTACCAAAACATCTAACAACTGCCAAAATTTATTCAGGATCTATTGAAATATTTGTAAGCATAATACTATGTGCATATATCATAGACACAATTCATATAATTATCAGTTAAAAAAAAAAAAAAAAAAAAAAAAAAAAAAAAAAAATTGGAATAACATCGCTAAGAAAAATTTAGAAGAAAAATAAGTTACATTTGCGTTCAACTAAATTTAATTTCAGGCGTTTCTTTCTATACATGCTGAAACGAAACTACAATTATTTTTAATATACTAATTCTGTAAATGTTATAAATTGTCTGTTAATTTTTGGTGCATTTTTAATTTCTGATTTCAGCGTGAAAATTTTTTTTTCTAGAATTTTACGTTTCAAACAATGTTATTTGGCACTATAAATAAAAATTTCGTAAAAATAGAATCAAATCAAGTATTTTTAAAATGTTAATTGTAATTTGTGTAAAATTCATGTTTTTTATAGACACATAACCTACAATTTTCAAATAACTTTTTCATTCCCTGAGTACTTATATATTTTAGTTACCGTAAAATGATCCTATAGTTCAGATGTCATGCTATATTTCCCAATGGTAACTACATTAATGAATAATTAATTTTTAATATGAATATTATTGTACAATAGCTAATATACATTCGTTTTCTTCAATAATGAAATAATTGCTTTACAATTTTTAGATTCATAATATTTTTATTTTTACTGTTTAAATATATTCCAATTAAAATATCTTAAAATTTAAATTTCATAAAACTATTTAATGCTATTCTTACTGCATACTTTTGTAGATTAATAACTGTTTTAAAGCGAATATTACGTAAGTGAAGAATTTAAACAAATAAAAATATTTTTCGTTTTTATTATAAAGATTTAAAAATGTTTTATATTTATAAAGGAAAATATGCAGTTTCGAACAACTCGTTTTTACATATTTTTAGAAATTGTTTATTACAGTTACATATTTTCCCTTTTTTCTCTAAAAGATATATTTTTATGACAAGATAAGGATTTTTCCTTTGAATGTAACATCTTTTGACACATGATTGGGTCCTCAAATCTAAATTATGCGTTTTTATTTATAGCATTGTGAATGGCAAAAAGTATCATTTTAAGTGTTGAATGTAAAAAAGGAATTAAGTAAAAAAATAACTAAATATTATTTAAAAATGCAAATTAAATTCTGATTCTATGTACGCTTTTCAAAACATTTTTGGAGAAAAGTTTCATTTATTTTGAACTTCTTCTTTTTCCAACAAACCCTTTTTTCCGCTCTATTAAATCAGTTTACGCTTCCAGTACTCATCTCATCTTTTCATATGGAAAACTACATTTAACTAGAGAAATAAAAAGTTTTAAATCTGATTATATTTATGTAGAAGGTTTCGATCAAACTTTTCTTTACTTGGAAAAATAAAATCATTTGCTTGATAAGATTTGGATTTAATTTTTATTTCGTTTTAATTTGGTTTGAAAGATTTTTTGCTCTGTACTTATTTTTTAAAAAACATCCATAATTACAATAAAATAACGTATAGAATATTTTTTTTTTTTTTTTGATGATCTTACAAAGAAAAAAAAATATAGTAAAACATGAATTTAAACAAATTTCAATTTAAAGTATGAAATTCATTTATCAGTTTTAAATAATGGAAAGTTTGTTATAAAAACATACTTTGTAAAATTCATTGTATAAAATATTTTAAAAGATAATGCAAAATGCAACACTTGATATATATTTAAAAAAAAATCATTTATATACATTTTGTGCAAATGCTCTAAAATATGATGCTATTTTTGTGAAAGGATAAGTGTTTCAGTTCTGATATCTGTATAATAAATATTTATAAAACTTTATTTTTCAAACAATACTAATACTATAAAGAATATAATTCCAAATTTCATAAAAATAAGTGATTCAAATTAAGTTTTTTATTTTATTTTAATCATAATTTAATAAGAATTTCTTGTTTTGGGAGACATAGCATGTGCAATTCTTCAATGTTTTTTTTTTTTTTTTTTTTTTTTTTAACACCTTCAATAATCATGTATAATGCCTGATTCCAGAACACAAAGTGTTTCATCTATTCTACAATAATACGTTAAATTTATGAATAATTAAGTTATAATTTGATTTTTATTGAATTATACTTGGTATACAAATATTCTCCTTAATGAAGAAAAAATGCTAAAAAAGTACTTGCATCTATTTTATTATTTTATGTCACTTCTAAATAAATTCTTTCAGATATAACTGTTTTAAATTTTCATGTTATATTTAATATGTCACTGTAGAAAAATAACTCCTAAAAACAAACGTTATGAAAGTGAATTTTTTTCAAGTATATGAATCTCAAGTATATGAATATAAAAAAAAAATAAAGACCAAAATATTTCTTTCAAAAAATGTGCAGATTTTTTAACGATTCATTTTTAAAGATTCTTAAAAATTACTTTTTTACAAGTTTTTCATTATTTTCCTTTGTGGTATGTTCCCTTCCGTGGAGTATCAAAATTGTGATGGCATGTCTCCGGACCACCTCTAGGGGTGTGTCCCAGATCGTCGCCAGCTGCCTATCTGCGCAGCATCAGTGCGACGTAAAACCCAACCACAACCTTTGTGGTATGATTTTATTACAAAAAAAGAAACTTTTTTAACACTAACATATTTTGACACATGATTGATTCCTTAAACATAATTAATGTGTTTTTCATAGAACTATAAGTGCAATAAAATATTATTTTATTTTCTGAATTTGTATATATACTAGCCGCCTTCGGCGACCAGCTGGTTCGCGATCCTTGAAAAATCCGACTTTACGAAACTCCCACTCGGTGGCGCCTGCGGCGCCATTTTCCCGTTTCAGGTCTTACAACAGCTTAGTGACATATAATGAAAATAGCTTAACTGAAAATTTTAATCTCAGTAAATTCCCGCTCGGTAGCGCCTGCGGCGCCCTCTTCCAGTTTCAATATCTGAAACAACCTGTTCGCTCACCATGTTATGATCTTTCAAATTTCTGAGTTCAGCAAAGTCCCGCTCGGTGGCGGCTGCAGCGCCTTATCTTGGTTTTAGAACTGTTCAATTCCAAATTAACAAACCTTTCAAATGATGTATTACTTGTGAATTTATTTTAATTAGTAGCTGAGATACCAAAGGAAACCTAATCAGGAAACCTCGAAACGTGTAAATCGGGTGAAATCTCGAATTCCACTTTCGATAATGTAAAAGTACTTTAAAATATATTTCGAATGATGCTTTAAAAATAATTTAATCATAATTAGAAATTTAAATTTGAAAATATTACAGCGCCATCTGGCGGTAGAAATATCTGTATTCCACTGTTCGATTTCAAATCTAAAAAGCTTTCCAATGATATATTACATATGAAATTATTTTAATTAGTAGCTGAGATACAAAAGAAAACTGATTCAGCACACCTCAAAAACGTGTGAATCTGGTGAAATAATTTAATCATAATTAGAAATTGAAATATTGAAATTTGAAAATATTACAGCGCCATAAAAGAAAACATATTCAGGACACCTCAAAACGTGTAAATCTGGTGAAAACTTTGGATAATATAAAAGAACTTAAAAATATCTTTCGAATGATGTATTAAAAATAATTTAATCGTAATTAGAAATTGAAATACGCGTTGAAATATTGAAATTTGAAAATATTACAGCGCCATCTGGCGGTAGAAATTTCTGTATTCCACAGTTCGATTCCAAATCAAAAAAGCTTTCTAATGATGTATTACTTATGAAATTATTTCAATTAGTAGCTGAGATACAAAAGAAAACTGATTCAGGAAACCTCAAAACGTGTAAATCTGGTGAAAACTTTCGAGAATATAAAAGAACTTTAAAATATCTTCCGAATGATGTATTAAAAATAATTTAATCATAATTGGAAATTGAAATATTGAAATTTGAAAGTATAACAGCGCCATCTGGCGGTAGAAATTTCTGTAATCCACTGTTCGATTCCAAATCAAAAAAGATTTCTAATGATGTATTACTTATGAAATTATTTTAATTAGGAGCTGAGATACAAAAGAAAACCTAATCAGGACACCTCAAAACGTGTAAATGGGGTGAAATCAACAATTTCATTTTCGATAATGTAAAAGTACTTTAAAATGTGTATCAACTCAACAAAGCTTTCAAATGATGTATTACTTATGAAATTTTTTTTAATTAATAACTTAGATACAGAAGAAAACCTAATCAGGAGACCTCAAAACGTGTAAATCGGGTGAAATCTCGAATTCCACTTTCGATGATGTACCCGTACTTTAAAGTGTGTATCGAATGACGTATTAAAAAAAATATGTAAACATAATTAGAATCTGAAATATTGAAATTTTAAAATATTACAGCGCCATGACACCTCAAAACGTGTAAGTCAGGTGAAATTTCGAATTCCATTACCTACGGTAGTCGGTTAATGGAAGTAAATCGAAAAACAAATATATTTACCTTAAGTGAAAAAATTAAGTGTTGCTATAGAAAGTGGCATCAAAGGCGCGTCAGGCGCCTCCGAGCGGGAGTTTCGTAAAGTCGGATTTTTCAGGGATCGCGAACCAGCTGGTCGCCGAAGGCGGCTATTAAAAGAATAAAAATTTTCTGGTTTTTCCGTAGTTTTCTCCGAAAGTTTCGTACAGAATTTGAACGGCTTATATCATTTTAATAGCCTGCAATAAAAACACTTTAAAATATCTTTTGAATGATGTATTATGTATTACAATAATGAATATCTTTGATATATTTTAGACTCAAAATGGCTAATCTATCAAGGGCGATTAACGATTTCTATTGAAATCCGTCTAAAATTTAAGAATTCCAAAACTGCTTTTTTACAACCGAATTCATAAAAAAAAGGGAAAAAAAAAAATCAATATTATTCTGCTAAAAGTAACTTTTGGTGTCATTAACAGATGAAATAAAAATGAATTTAAATAAATAAAATATGTCTATTTATTTTATTTTTAAAGCTATACTTTAGATTTTTTAACTGCATACAGGTGAGCCATAATGACGGGCAATTTCGAAGTTCTGCTTTTGATCGATTTTAAATTGAAAAAATTCAAAAACTGCTTTTTATATTTCTACTACTTTGTTACGTGGGTGAAAAGCGAAAAGCAATTTTTCCGGACCGGAAGAATAGTGAGTCAGCATGTCTAGCACCTGGCACTGAAGAGTCTTTGATAAATGAAATAACTGCCTGTTTCCAACTAAATTTCATACTTTAGTTAATTTAAAAAAAAATCTAATTGCTGTAGAGATAAGCCACTTGCACTCTTAGATTCGGAAAAAAATCCCCTTTCATTTGGTACCAAACTCGTAACGATCGAACTAATATTTCTAATTTATTTTCCACTTTTTCTGATTTTAACTCCCTTAAAATACTTATTTCTATGCAATTAATGCATTTTAATTAATATCTCCGGAACTAATTAAAATTTTTAAATTCTGTTTTCACTATCAACTCGGGAAGGCTTCTGAGCACCCGTATTTCAATTTTTATACTTCGGCGTTCAGTAAGGGCTGAACGTATAGATGCACAGACAGACAAACATCTTCTTTTATTATTATAGATACATACTTATATATATATATATATATATATATGTATAATAAAATTCTTTTAAAATAGCAAATCAAATTTTGATTCCATAGACACTTTTCCCTTTTCTTAAACTTTTATTTTATCTCGAACTTTTTCTCTTCTTTCAACAGGCTTATTTTTCAGTTTACACAACTAGTATTCATCTGTTTATTATTATTTATTTTTTCATAAGGAAAACTACATTTAACTAGAAGAATAAAAAGTTTTAAATCTGATTACCGATGTTGAAGGCTTTTGCTCAATCTATTTTTTACTGGGAAAAAGTAAACTATTCACTTGAGAAGATTTGTTGAATTTGTATACTGCTATAATTGTGTTTCAAGTTTTTATTATTATTATTGTTGTTGTTATTGTTGTTGTTGTTGTTGTTGTTTACAATGAATATTTTTAGAACTACATACATATTATAAAAAACAAAAAGATTCAAAACCTTTTTGAAGATTTTAATGGGTACATATTTTCAGTTTTCAATATACAGTAAAATGAATTTATAATGGTGCGATTTTCAAACACTTTTTTTTTTAACCTTTTTTAATCATCTTATCACCTCTTTGAGTAATTGAAATCATATTTCTAAAACACATTGTAAAATGCTCTTCAAATTATATGAGTAATATACCATGTCACATAATGTATTAAATATTATGTTTATTTGTTTCTTTCTTTACCATGGCAATGCTAGCGCTGCACACTTTCATAATTTATCCCGGGACATTTTTAACTCCGCCTTCATTTCACACCATATTTTTTGAAGAATATTTCTCTCCAATATGACAACGATCTTATAAGAAGAGAATAGTTCTTCAAGATTAGTGGTATGAAAAAAATGTAGGGCTAACAATGCTCCAAAATAAATTATAAAAGTTGGCAACTGTGATGTGAAATTCACACCACATTTTCTTTCAGAAATATTTGTTGTATTTTTTAAAGTTATATGTCACGACATATAACTTTATAAAATGCAGCAAATATTAAACAGGATAGAAATTAAGGTAAAAAAATTACTGGTTGCAAAAAAGGCATAAATTTCTCATTTCTGAAAGTGTCCTGAAATAGAGGCGGAGACTACTACCCCTGCATTATCTCTCGAAATAAAATTTTACTGCTTAAATAGATTTCGATGGTAACTAGACCTGCGAATTATGCTAATTTGTCTTTAATAGTGTACTACCCTCCCCACTTCACACAAGTACATTTGTAGAGTAATAGTCTTATTTAGCCGTCAGAACATATTGTTGAATACAGTGCGTTAAGAAGTTATAAGACCACAAGCGTATTTGTGCATTTCTGAAGAACAGAGCATAATATGCAAATTTTCAGTTGCGTATTTAATATTGATAAGAAAACGCATCCTATACTAATTCCAACTTTTAAAATTAAATTAAATTTCATTAAAATTTATTCATTTTTCTGAAAATTAAAGACTGTGACTGTTAAGAAATTATAAGACCACCTGAGAAAATTAGCATATTATACATAACGTCAAACTCAATATAAAGCGCATGCCAAAGAAGCAAAGGCTTAGGTTTAGAATGTGTTCTGTACGATTAATTTGACGATGCTTCGAGGTAAAGAATTATCGGAGTGCGAAGTGAGAAAAATTTTATTTAATAAAGGTTTTGGTAAATCTGAAAGAGATATTGCGAGGTTAATGAACCGTTCTAAAACTGCCATTCATAATGCCATAATTAGAAAAGATTATTCAAACAAAATAAAACGATCTGGTAGAAAAAATATTTTGACAGCACGTGGTAATAGACAAATTTTTCGACTGTCAACTATAAAAGGTCTTTCAACTCGTGAAATTTCGAAACGTTTCAGCAAGAAAACGTCACATGTAACAGTCTGGAAGTGTCTTAAATTAAATATTAATACGAAAATTATGAAATTGAAGAAAAAACCAAAGTTAGTGAAATGCCATCGAGACGAAAGATTAAAATGGGCTAAAAATGCCATGTCATGGAATGATGAGTGGAAACAAATTATATTTTCTGATGAAAAGAAATTTAACCTTGATGGTCCCGATGGTTACAAACACTATTGGCATGACTTGAGGAAGGAACTAAAAGAATGTTTCCATCGACAAATGGGTGGAGGATCAGTAATGATTTGGGGCGCTTTCAGTTATCAGGGGTTCTGTGATTTACAACGGATTTCGGGTCATATGAACTCTACACAATATCAGTCTATGCTATATGATCATATGATACCGTTTGGAACTTTATTAGGTGGTGCTAACTGGATGTTTCAACAGGACAATGCTGCTTGTCATACATCTAAATCCACACAGGAGTGGTTTAAAAAAGAAAAAAATAATGTTTTGCCATGGCCAAGTCGAAGTCCAGACTTGAACCCCATGGAAAACCTATTGGGTATATTATCTTGCAAAGTTTATGCTAATAATAAGCAATTTTCATCTGCCAATGAACTGGAAGTAGCTATTGTAAAAGAATGGTACACTATTTCTATAACTGAACTATCTCACCTGGTTATTTCAATGAAAAACAGAGTGTTTAGGTCATCAGGAAAAATGGAGGACCAATATCATATTAATTTTTTATACTATTTTGTTTTTTGACAAGTGGTCTTATATTTTATTAACAGGTTATTTTTCACTTATTTCTAATATATATTTTAATTAAACATTTATTGCAGTATACTAAGTTATTGCAAAATAATTGTAAAAAATATACGGCAATATGTTATTTAATGCATTTAAATTATGATTATAATCTTTATTTTTCTTATAATTTACAAAATTAAAGTGGTCTTATAATTTCTTAATGGACTGTATTATTTTATGAATTGACTGGTGTAAAAAAAATGCGGGTCCTAACGCTATTACGGATAAATTAGCATAATTGGCAGGTCTACTACCCAGGGTGACTATGAATATTTTCGGTGACAATGAAGAATATTTCTTGTGGTAAGCATGTGGTAAGACCTATATATTTTCATTTTTGCACTAATAACAATGTAAATTAAAAATGCGTAGAAGACAATAACATGACATTGTAGCTATAGAAGTGGAGTAATAAAAAAAATAATAGAAATAATCTGGTGTGTCACTCACACGACTTTCTCTTACCCTGAAATTTAATACTATAAATATAGGTTGGAGATTAAGAGGTAAGATAACCATGTTATGTAAACCTATGTTAAACAAATCAAATTAGGCTTCGGAAGAGTTTCATATGATAATTAATTCTGTGTGAGGGGGGCTGCCGCCCCCCTCTACCCCCCGTTTCATTAATGCACCTAGATTTACTATATAAAATTTAATTCGGTTATTAAAAAATAATTCTCTTTTTAAAAAATAATTTATTAAAATTATTATTTGAAAAAAATTATCTTTTATGATAATGCAGACGATTTCCATATTAGAGAAGTAGTGTAACACTAAATATCCAAAAAAAAAAGTCCATTTTAGTCTCAATATTTACAAGAAAAAAAAAAAAAAAAAAAAAAAAAAAAAACGATTTTTTTTCTAAGTTTTTTTTTTTTTTCGTTAAAAGTGAAAAAAATCGATAACTTTGTTTTACATTATCGCAGATCTATGGTTCAACCATTCGTTTTAAAGGTATTGGCGAGCTCTTTTGAAAGATACCCATCATGAAAATTTGCTTCCCTCGAGGGGGAACTTCCCCCCAAGGGGGAGGCGAGGCTCCTACAAACACAATTTTTTTCCCAGATAACTATCTCTATTACAAAAAATATATATTCTTTTCATTTGGTTTAGTGCAGTCTTTTGACGTTAAACTCTACTTACCTGCAATTTCCCCCATAGACGTAATGTATTAGAATTCTCTTGATTGTCCCTGTACACGAACCAGTTGTTTGATCTTAACGAAAAGCTTACTGTAGCATCCCTATATGATACACATTTAGAATACCAAGTTTGAACTTTCTGCCATAATTTTTTTTGAGATATGCTGATAACAGACAGACACACAGACAGACACACAGACATACAGACAGACAGACACATAGACATAAACACAGACCATTTGCTAAAAACATGATTTTCGTATTCAGGGGACCACAAAATGTGTAAATATAACAAAATCTCGCGTTCGAAAATTTTACCCAAAAACAATACTTTCTCTACCTCATGGGTAAGAGAAAGTAAAAAGACACAAAATTATAAAACAATGAAAAATGTTAACAAAGTTAAAGTAACTTAGAAGAGTAGTATAACATTATAAATTTGGAAGAAAATTTAATGATTTGTGTTTTGAATCAAATTGCTTGAAGTTGCAACAGAAGCGAGTTAGTCAATATGATTTATATTAAAAACAGCATTTTTCGTTGCATTATAAAGCCGAAGTTTTTCCGAGAAATAAAAGTTTCAGATAATGTAATTGGCAAAATTAATAGGAAGATTGGCATATATTTATCTTGTCTATCGGGAAGTTGGATTTCTGAAAATGGATGTAATACCCCCAGTTTGTATCATAAAGGTAAGTAATTAAATTTTAAATCACTATCAAATAGAGGGGAAAAAAATTAAATATTAAAAAAATGCATTAAAAAAAATGTTTTATAAATAACAGTAAACTCGGAAAAATGATTTTATTCAAACTACAAAATGTTCTTTGTTACAGTCAATTTCGTAAAATTCAAATTCGATAAAATTTTAGCTAAGAGTAAAAATCAGTTTTGCTTTGACAGTCAAAAGATGCCTTTAAGTTATTTTACGAAATTTGAACAAAATATTACTGTATTTGCATTAAAAAAAAAAGTTTAAATTTTGCATAATTTTGTATATTTTAATAAAGAAAAAAAAATTTTTTATTTAAAGAAAAATAAATAAATAAATAAATAAATAAAATAAAATGAAATGAAATAAACTAAAATCATTTTGCTAAGTCAAAGAAAATGACTGCGTTAAAAAGGAAATTTTTCTCAAGTCAACTGATTATTTTCGACAACTAACTCTCTCTGGTTGTGCAATGATGCCCGATGTTTTCCTTTTTCTTTCTCCTTTTTGAAATTTTTCATGTAAAGAGTAGATACAATCAAGATATGTGTCAATATTATTACTTAAATATCTTTATATTTAAAGTGACTTCATTCTCTGTATACTGATAAATAATGACAATTCATTAATAGTTTCCCATGGAATTGTCATGAAAGTGCATAGAATTGTTAGCAAGATTTTTTTTTCTTCATTTATGTGTATGGATTACCAAGCGAAAGGGTTAGCTGTAAATAAAATTTTAGATGCATCATGCATCCTTCCAGTTTATATTTTTTTTAAGTGAAAGATTTAAATAATTCTTTAACGTTTTGTTGTCTTCTTTGATATAGATGCTTTTATAGATCTTGTTGAGCTCTATAAAATTTTGCTTAGTTAATTTGGTTAGCATCTAAGATGTTCAATTCACTCAGTTGAAAATTAGAAAATTCATGCATACTGAGAAAAATGATGATGTGCTTCTGAAGGAATTTAACTCCATTAATTACAACAAGAAATAATGAGAAACTAACTATAAATAAATGTAATTTTTTTTTTTTTTTTTTTTTTTTTACAAAACGGCTGATTTTTTAAAATTTTTATTACATATGTATAAACTTGATATTTCTGTAAGGGAATTCCATGATTTCAAGTCGTAAATTTTTTCTTAAATTTTTATAGTTATATATATATATATATATATGTGTGTGTGTGTGTGTGTGTGTGTGTGTATTAATCTGTTTACTTGCTTCTCACACTTTATATCTTTAAGGCTCTAGATTTGTTTTTTTAATTTTTACATATGCATATAATGATAATCACACATATAACTCAAGTTCACAAAGTGAGTTTTCTTAATTACCTTAAACCTTCAAAATTTATCTCAAGAAATTGAAAGGAAGAAAAATATTTAAAGAAAAATCTATTATTTTTTTCTTCCGTTTAGATAAAAAATTATTTCCTTTAAATAAATCTTTGATATTTTAAGGGGATTTAAGAAAGCTCACAAATTGAATTAATCACCAATTACGGTTAACGAATCGGCTTTCATGTCTTCGTGATGAGAATTTAACTATTTGTTTTATAAAATGAACAAGGATTTTTTTTTTCTTTTTTTTTTTTTTTTTTTTTTTTTTGACAAACAGATTTAATTTTAGAAAAAAAAAATGTGAAATATAGTGTAGAAGAAATGTTTTCGGAGAAATTTTTTTAGAAGTTTTTTAGATTGGAAATGATTGTGAAGAAACGAACAGAAAAGAAATATGTAATGGAGGGTTTTATCTATATAATAATAAATTATGCCTGAAAAATTAAGACACTTGCATTTTATTAAATGCTTATGAAGAATAATGTATAAAAAATCAAGAAAAAATTATCTTTTAAAAAATATATACAATTAGTAAATCAGAAAAACATACCTGTACACAATAAAAAAAGGAAAAAGAAACTTTTGCCGTAATTAATTTTTGATGAATTTTCCGTACACAAACACAAACACACACACACACAATATATATATATATATATATATATATATATATATATATATCTGTATAGTTTTGTAATTTTTTGATTTTAGAAAACATTTTTTTTTATCTTTTTATTCCAGTCAATTTTAGTAATTATTCTTTTGCTTGTATACATTATTGCATCAAATACATCTACAAATCAAACGTGATATAAAAAAAATAAAATCTGGTATTGATACTATTTTTCACAATTATGAAGTGGCATTTTCTACTAAATAAATACATACATTTTAAAGATATGCACATTTATTTTCAAGGACATCTGCGTGACTAGTAAAAAATGTGAATTCTGAGATATCACGGAACTAAAATGTTAGTATCTTAATGTTAAAATTATCTCAACTTTATGTTGAGAATTCACTTGTTACTCTAAGAAGACATGGAGTTCAAAATTATACATATATATATATATATATATATATATATATATATATATATATATATATATATATATATATATATAATTCATAAATTTATATTTATCAACAGAAATTTCAATTGTTGCAGGATTGCAATGGAGCAATGAATGATTAGGAGCCTTTAACTCCCCCCAAAAATATCTGACAGCGGCAGAATAATTTTAACCGATTCAAAAAAGGGATAAACAAAGTAACCGAAAATAGGTTTTGTCTTAAAACGTAAATATTTATGTCTACAACCACTGAGTTAATTTTGTTAGCATCTAAGGTGTTCAATTCACTCTGTTATAAATTAGACAATTCATGTGTACTGAGAAAAATGATAATGTGCTTCCGAAGGAATTTAACTCCATTAATTACAATAAAAAACTATTGACAAACTAACTAGAAATAAATGTAAACTTTTATTTATTTATTTGCTTAATTTTAACAAAATAGCTGAATTTTTAAAATTTTTGTTACATATGTATAATCTTGAAATCAGTCTAAGGGAATTCCATCGCTACCAGCATAAAATTTTCTAAAGGCATGTTTGTCGGTTTCAAAAATTTAACTTTAATTATAAATCAGGAAGAAGGATTATTGTTTTCTACATCATCCTGCAAGTGTCTTGATGCAAAAAAAATTGCCTGTTTTTTTTTTTTTTTTTTTTTTCCTATACAAAAAAAATAAATAAATAAAAAAATAAATAAAAATAAATAAAAATAAATAAATAAAATAAAATAGAATTAATTAATAAATTAATAAACTTAATAATTATATTTTCTTAACACAGTATTTATTATTATTATTATTTATCATATCTCAAAGCTATCGAAACAATTTAAGGATATTAAATTTGCACTAAAAATAAAAACGTTTGGAAAATAAATAAAATATAGCTTTTTAAATCATGAACGATTTTTATGTATATATAAAATAATAATAATAATAATAATGATTTAATGATTTAAATCTTTTAAATGCATTTAGATTTTGGATGAATGCTGAGAACATCATTAAAACAAAATTTCAACTGACATAAATATTCAGAAATGCTACAATTGTGTTGCTAAGTATGATGAGATATCACCTGTTCAGTTATGTGTTAACTCTTTCAGCGTTAGCCGTTTTTCAGTATATCTGTTTAATGATTCATTGAAATAATACTATGCGCTGTATAAATTTAGGAATTTGTTACTGCACACTACATATGTTTTTTATTCTTATTTCCTAGAAAAAAGTAACATTTATTTCATTTTTTTTTATTTTGCAAAACATTTTAAATGAATCACAAGTTTTCAATAAAACTTTAATTGTCGGTTTAACAACAACAACAAATATATATATATATATATATATATATCTTGGAGAAATTATTATCTTTGTCTTATAATTATTAATTAATAATTTTGATATTTACCAATCATACATAAGGGAATATTACCAATTATAATTCCAAATGCTAATTTCATGAGTTTTCTTTATAGTCCCCAATCAGAGTCACACGTTTCAAACATCCTGTTTTAGACTTCTGAAGCTCGCATCCTAAAATTTGATGATGTGTTACTCCGATCTATGGCTTTATGAAACAAAATAAATTGGCATTTATATATCTATTACAATAATATGTACATAATAATTTAATTTAGTAAATAAATTCCAGTCATTTACCTCGGTGTTTCAGTTTTAAATAAACTTTTAGGGTACTCTTGCTTGTATAGAATATAGACCTAGATTTCTATCCCTAAGTAGTATTCATTTACTATATATATATTTTTTTTTTAAACAAAGGAATAGTATATAAAAATTTGATTTTTAAATCTGAGCATAGATAAACATATTATTAATTTTAAGAATTTTTCCTTTAGCACATAAAAATGTTACGAAATATTCTGGTATTATAATTTTATTAAGTTATTCTTAAAAAAAATAATTATTATTTATTCATTAATGGATTAATTTTTGCTTCATATTACATAGAAAAATTTTATTTAAGTATAAGTTTATAAGATTACCTGATGAAATGTGAAAAATGATTTAGAGTTTACCTTACTGATAAAAATTAAGAGAGTTTTAAAGATAAGGGATAAAAGAATTACAATCTTTAAAATAAAGACTTAATTCTGAAACAATGTATTCACTTAATCTCATCTTTTTTCTCCCGCTGAATTCCAATTACTAAAGATTTCAGAGGCGTCAAAATTAAGCAGCTTAAACAAATATTTCAAAATTCTTATTTTCTCAGTTAATTTAAATGTAATGTTCAGTTTTCTGTTTGTTCTCAAAGATTTAAGAGATTAAGGGACTTAGTGTGAACAGGTAAAAATAAAACTTTTTTTTTCTTCTCTCTCTCACACACAGAATAAAAGTTTTGACAATGTCGCTAAGCCTAAGAATGAAAATAAAAACAATTAATAGTAAAATTTTTCAAATCTTAAAAAAAAGAAAAAAAAAAGTATTTGAACGATATACCTTTAAATAAATTATTTAAAAAAATATATTTAAGTATATTTTTATTAAAAATGTATTGAGCGTATGTTTCATATATAATTATATTAGACTATCAAAATATTTTAAACGTGATGCATACTTAGCATTAGGATAAAATATACCAGTAGCTTTATAATTTTATCATTATTCAAGCTATTATGTTTGATACATTCATATATGTAATAACAAATTTTTAAGGTAATTGTTTACGAAAATACATTACTCTAATTAAGAAAGTTAGTAGAATTTCAACACTCGTAATATTAACAAAATAATAGATTCTCAAGTTAACTAGTTATATAGTTTTCTACATCAGTTGATTTAATATAGAAGTTTTTAACTAATCAACATTACATATGTTGTACCATTCCTACTTTCTGTCTTATATATAGTAAAATGTTTTTTCTTAACAACTATAAAAAATGTACCATAAGTATGTGAGGTTGAGACGTCAGAACGTCACCACAGTTTGTGTAAAATTGAGCTGGATCCAGCAAAGTAGAAAGTGGGGACGGTTAAATTACTTCGTCGCCAGTGACTCGGCGAAAGTTGAGGTCGGGTTAGCTTTGTGTCGGCAGGGGGCTGCAACGAAGGAATTAGAAGTGATTTTAAAAGTATTGATTGAAATGAAGGGAAAGGAGGTTTGTAGGAAAAAGTATAAGATGGAGATGGTTTTAGTAGATTGGAGCGGATGTTGGAGTATATTATAGTGGATGTTGTAGTATTATAGTGGATGGTGATGTATAATATAGTGGAATAGTGGAGATTTAGTTGTATGGAGATTAAGTTGTGATGAGTGTAGGTACGAGTATCTACTAGCATTCGTAGAGGTAAAGTTGGATCTGAAGGGAATCCTCTGATCCACGGAGAAGTCGTAGTAGCGGAGTATACGAGTGCAACCGTCTCTACACCTTCGTCTATTTGCTGAGGTGAGATATTTAAGATTATCTAATTTAATTTATGATACATATATTTTGATTAATTAAATACACTGACTGGGCTAGCTTGATTGCCAGACCGCCCTTCCGTTAAATCTGTTCAAATAAACTTATATTTATTGTCTAATTCAAGTCTTGTACTCTCTGACTTATCATTTAGTTATCTAATTAAGTTGCTATGATGGAGTTTGCATCAACGCAAACTTCACAAGTAAAGATGCTATTTGTAAATAAATGTCAGCATTTACTTCAAAATTACTGACATTCACTAGAAAGAGATTAATCATAACTAGGCAACACCAGGACAAAAAGATTTATAATTTGATTTTATGAAAATATTATTATTTTTGCTTATATTTTTATCATGCTTTTTAAATACTATTTTTACTAAAAAATATTACTAATATGCCAATTTCACTAATTATGTAGCAGCCAGAGTTTAAATAAAATGTCTGTATCGAAAATCTTTTTCCAGATTTTACGGTATCAAAATCGCTTTCATTCATTGATATTTTTATACTAGGATGGCTGTATCTTGTCTGTACAATCCTTTAGTTTTAGAATTATTATTACATGTTATTATACACATATAAAATTAAATTAAAGTCCAAAAACAGATTTTATAAAATAAATAAGTACAGTTTAATTCATGTACTAGTATTTTATTTGGATATCTAATTTACAATATTTAAACATGATTGCAAATGAATTACATATATTCGTACATGTGATGAAAAAAAAAAAAATATTAAATAAAATTTTGCAAAACAAAAAATGACTCGTGAGTTTTATTCTTAAAAATAAATAAATAGATTTTGTTTTCACCGTAATTAAAATATCTGGTGTGAAACTAGTTTATATGACCTTTGGATAATACGCAGGAAATTACATTAATAAGAATATCCTGTGGAAATTCAATGTCTATTCAACGTTTTAATCTTTTAGCGGGCATTGTCCTCCTTACTAGGACAAAACTAAAAATTCCTAACTGCAAAAATACCCAAAGGATTTTTGCAAACAAAATTTTAATTTTCCTAACATACTTAGCGGGAAAAAAAATCTTTTATTTATTATTTTTCGAAATTCAGTGGCTTACTAAACTAAATGAACGTAATTACCTTGTCCATCAAAGGGTTAAATAATGTACACATGTCAACATTCATATTTTTAAAAGTGGTATTTAAGCATATATTTTGTATTTAGTATAACTAGTCACTTAGTTATCCATTTAAAATTGAATTTAGGTATTTATGTTTAAAATTTTATTTTAAACATAATGAACTAATTATGAAACAAAACTAATGTTTCATAACTAATTATGAAACAAAAAAACCATAAATTCCAAACTGGGCTTCTAACGATATTTCTTTTTCCTACTTCGACAAAAGCAGAAATTCCTAATAATCGCATTCCAGGACGCATCATTTATGCTTTATGAGATTTTGTTTTGTTCTTTTTTCATTATTATTTTGTTATCTGAGATGTTCTCGATAATTTACTTTAGTGGTATCACTACAATATAAATGCTGGTGTGATATGATATTGCAGAACATCCGGCATTACATAAAATCGATAAAAAAAGATTATAAATAATCTAATTGAAGAAAATTAATTGCACTGAAAAACGAAGTTTCTGTTCTTTATTGAGAAAGTTGCAATTTTTATACTTTCGGGAAAGTTAAAAAAGAATTGGAATTAAAAGTATTCAGTCACCAACAGATTAAAAAAAAAATCACAATTTTAAGAATTTTATAACACTTATTCAAAAATTCATTTACCGTATAAATTTTGGTATTTACCATTTTAGTAAATATAAAGGGTTAAATAAACATTTGTAAAGTTTAAAATTAATCTTTAAAACACTGAAAAATTACATTATTTTAAATATTTTTGAAAAATCTGAGTTTTTGTAAAAAAAAAAAAAAAAAAAAAAAAAAAAAAAAAAAAATCGTAATATATATATATATATATTTGAAATTAAATAATTTATTTAGTAATAAATGCTTTAACTGCGATTTTCCTTGTTTGTACACACAAACATTATTTTCTCTAATAAAATTCCGGTAGTAATAAATGAGAATATGTTCACCTGTTTTGATATCGTATTTGCATTGCAAATATGTCTTGAAGGTAGGGCTATTAGAAAAGACGAAACACTTGCCATGGTTCCTAGTGTTTTTGATGATTTAGCGCAACCATCAAACGGTTTATATTATTAAAATCGCAGAAATCTCCTATAATGTGAAAATACTGAATATTTCTTTTGTAGATCTCAAAAAATAGATATGTTACAGTTTTTTTTTTTTTTTTTTTTTTTTTTTTTTGAGTAAAATCAAACCGTAATTATTATTCTAAGTATTTATTTTTATTTATTTATTTATTTTTATACAAATTTAAGTTTCTAACGGTATAATTTTATTCTTCTGAATTTATTGGATATGATCCTTCATACATATCAGGAACGTAGTTTACGTCAGGTGATTTATATGACATTTCAACTTTAAAAATTATTTCTGCATCTGCATCGTCAATTTTATAAATTTCTAGAGTTTTTGATATTGGTTACTCATTACTGTAATATACAAGTTCAAATACTTAATTCAGTTCGCGCTCTTAATTTTATGTTTACTTTAGCACGATTGTTTTATTTTATTATTATTATTATTATTATTATTATTATTATTATTACTCCTTTTTTATATATACAAAATATCAATCATTTATATAATCTTAGTTCTACTTGACATACCATTACTATACAATATCTTGTACATTTCACCTTCAATACGCATATTTAGGCATATCTTGAACAAAAAATAAAAGAAAAAGAAAAGAAAAGAAAAGGAAGAAAGAACTAAAGCCTTATTTTTGTTTTTTAAATAATATATATAAAATTCTGAAAAACAGAATTTCATTTAGTATAGGGTAGGAATTATTTTAATCTATGCTTCCACATAAAGTCATGCAATAATTGCGTTTCATTCCCTAGCATCGGTTACTATATTCATTTCTTAAACTTTCAGTATGGTTGCCAACAGGAAGCCCGAATCATGAATTTGCAACTGCAGTTGATAAGTGGGCGTGATGTACAAGGGGGATGCACTTTATTGGTGAGTATCGAGGGAATTAACATCTAGCATAATCTACTAGAATTTCTTTTGTATTTGCACCTCAATTACTTTGCGATACGGAGATGGAATTGCTTGTTGAATGCTTTAATACGACTGAAGTCAATAGTCAGTTTGACGTAGATGCTTACAAAAAGAAAAAAAAAAAAAAAAAAAAAATCAAACGCATGCTAATGGAAAAGAAATTATTTAGGTAAGATAAAATTGCTAAAATGGTAATAAGTTAAAAATGCTAAAAAGTTTGCAAAGGGAGAATAATAATAGTTAAAAATGTGTCTGTTTATAATGTCAAGAAGTCTTGCAGAGATGATAATCACAATCATATACCGCTATAGAAAAAAAGTAATACTAAAGAACAAAAAAATTAAAAATGGAGTAAAAGCTAATGTCCTTAAAAAGCCTACTCGTCCAGTTAAAATTACGTACACTGAAGTAGAACAATTTATCTAGTAATGGAGAATGAGAAAAAATAATTCATAGTATCCCTACATTTGACAACATGTCCTCAATTTTGTATAGACAAAGGTTTAAATTAAGACAGCCTCTGCCAACTGATTTCGAGAATTTGATTTTATGAAACCAATTTACTAAATTTAAAGGCGAAATTTTTGTTCTATTTGGCACTGACAAAAAAGAAAAAAAAAATGGTTGGCTTCTGCTCTGAAAAGTTTTTGAAAATTTCCTGTACTGAGAGCAGCTGTAAAACAATATACATGGCAGGAACTTTTAAAGTAGTGCCTAAGATTTTTTATAAATTATACACCATTTATGGAATTCTACGAAAAGGAAATATTTCCATCGATACGTAACTCCTAAATACAGTGTCTCACAAAAGTGATGGGAAACCTGTGCTTTACAAAAGGAAACTGTAATAAAATAAATTAAAAAAACATGTACAAATTTTTTGTGGGTGTATTTCATACTTAAATTTTGTAACAATTATTACATAACATACATTTTGTCAAAATATTAAAATATTAATTTAATAAAAATATAATTGTTTAGAACGGAGCAAAAATTAGCTCACATAAGTGATGGGACACCATTAGATATGCAACAAAAATCGTCTGAAATAAGCAATAAAAATATTTTTGGGGGGGTTTATTTTTACTCAAAAGCAATTGGCAATAATTTATAAAATCGTATCCAGTATTTCTCTCCAGATTGCTTTGGAATTTTTGTGTTTTTTAGCTCTGTGCAGCCATGAATGCTAAACGAAAAGAAACTTCGCCTGAAATTCGAAAATTAATTATTAATTTGCATATTGAACGTGGAAAATCTATTAGAGAAACTGCTGAAACAGTTAACTTGAGTCATTCAACAGTTTTCAACATCATTAAACGATATAAAAAGAATCATGTGATTCAGGATAAAAGAAGACCTGGCCGACCATCAAAGCTATCTAATGGAATAAAGCGAATTATCGTTCGAATTATTAAAAAAAATCCAAGAATTAGTGCTCCTAAAGTTGCTGCTGATTTACAAGCATTATATGGAGTAATTGTTAATCCTGAGACTATTAGAAGAGTAATTCGATCTGCTGGATATCACGGTAGAGTAGCCAGGAAAAAATTCTTCGTAAGTGAAAAGAATAGAAAACTCAGACTGGCATTCGCAAAATCCAACATAAATAAGAATTCTGATTTCTGGAATAAAGTTATATTTGCTGATAAGAGTAAATTTAATATATTTGGTTCTGACGGTAGAATCTTGGTGTGGAGAAAACCCAGGGAAGAATTTCGTAAAGAGAACTTGGTGCCAACAATAAAAGATGGAGGAGTTATGGTATGGGGGTGTATGTCGTCCGCTGGAGTCGGTAATCTTGTTTTTATTGACAGTATAATGGATCAGTACAAGTATATTGACATTTTAAAGCAAAATTTGAAATCTTCAGCACGAAAATTGAACCTTCATAACGATTTTAAATTCTACCAGGATAATGACCCCAAGCACACTGCTTTGAACGTTAGACTCTGGCTGCTGTATAACTGTCCTGAAATAATAAAAACACCACCACAATCTCCAGACTTAAATCCCATAGAGAATATTTGGCAAGAATTGGAATCAAGAATTCGCAAACACACCATTTCTTCAAAACAACAATTAAAATCGGTGCTTCAAGAAGAATGGGGTAAAATCACTCCAGAAATCACAGAAACATTAGTCAAATCCATCCCATGAAGATTAAATCATGTTTTAAAAGTAAAAGAAAATCCAACAAAATATTAAAACCTTTTAAAAAGTAAAATTTTTGGATAAATATTTGATGGAAAAGTAAGTGTCCCATCACTTATGTGAGCCATTTTTTGCTCCTTTCTAAACAACTGTATATTTATTAAATTAATATTTTAATATTTTGACAAAATGTATATAATGTAATAATCGTTACTAACTTTAAATATAAAACACACCCCAAAATTTTTTGTACATGTTTATTTATTTATTTTATTACAGTTTCCTTTTGTAAAGCACAAGTGTCCCATCACTTTTGTGAGACACTGTAAGTATGAAAAAACTTATGAGAAAATGTTTAAGAAAATTAATAATGCTGCAACACGATTGGGGTTTGATTTTAACTCAAGAATTATAATGTTGGATACAAAGTAGCTGTAGTGAGTATTTCACGAAAATTGTTTCCTTGTTACCGCAAAAGGCTGTTTATTCCATTAAAATCAAGCACTATGGCGTAATTTTAGTAAACAAGGATTATCTCTGTTTAGAAATTCCGATATAATGAAATTGTATCTGTGTTGTCCAGCAATGGCTTTAGTTAGAATAGGAGATTTTGATGATGCATGGTTAATAGCTGCTACAATGCCCCTCCACCTGATCATCCGACATATTAAAAATGTCAAGAGTTTCTTGATTACTTCGTTAACACATGGCTGAAAGGTACAGTCGACAGCATATGTATCCGAGCACTAGCAATAATCCCTGTCTAAAAAAAGTACACATAATACTGCTTTATTAAATAAATCCTTGTTGAATCATGTTTTAGTCAGTCTAAGAACATGATTCGACAAGGATATATTTAACAAAACAGTATTAAGTATATATTTATATTGGAATTATTGGCTGGTGCTCGGATACTATTGCTGCCGACTCTAATCAGTTTCAAACATTTTCAAACTAAAATTTTAACTCTAAATATTTTAACAATAAATCTAAATATATATAATAATAAGCATAAATTTTGGTAATTCTAAATTTGTATAATTTATCTACATATTTACATGCAGTAAGGATCATAAATATTTTAATTTTCAAACGTTCTTTTACGCCTGAAGTAGGGTACCAGCATGGTAGCATTGTTGGCCCGCATTATGAATCATGTTGAAGGTTGGCATCATGCCTTAAAGAAAGCAATTGGAAAATCGCATGTTGTAATTTATGAATTAATAAATCCAGTAAAAATCCAACATGAGAAATTTTAGAATGAAATCGCATTACTTGATGCAGGCTATAAACCACCTAGTCTGAAAAAACTATATTTGAAAAAATAATGAAAACTTTATGTTATTCTCAAGCAATTATTTTAACGAATGAATAACATTGAAAGAATTTATATCTGTTGTTGGCTATTGATTTGTAATTGTTTTGTATTACTTATCATATTATTAAGAACAGTGTTAATTGTTTAAGACCTTCTTTCAGAAATATATACGTATATATATATATATAAAGTAGTGGAACTGCAGATCAGAAGCCTCGCCGTCCTATTTGTATCCCACATTACTCAGCAGATCATTGTTATTTATTCCGATTTCTTAAAATTTTATATATATATATATATATATATAAGATGTAATATATGTTATCAGTCATACAAAAAATTAAAAATATGTAACAAAAATAACTTAAAAGAAACTTACATGAAAACTAAAAATTTAAAACATAAGTAAAACTTATTTCAAAAACACATAATAAATTAATTAAACTGCCAAAAATGCCCCGTATGACTTGAGACATACGTGTGGGATTACAGCATGCTTTAAAATGATCAAAACGCTCCCTCCAGGCAGACGGTTTAATAAAAAAAAACACAATTAAGGCAATACGGATGAAATAAAATGGATCAAGCGAAAAATTGATCAGCATTCACTTAAACTGACAGCATGAAATTTACTAGATTTCTAGCCAGATAATTAAATAAAATTCATAGGCATAGAAAATATAATATTTCAACGACTTTTATATTATATTAAAAAGAAAACTAACACAATAAATATGGTTATTATATCTAAATTTACATGAAAAATAATTAATACTTAAAAAAGGAAATTTTTTAAAAAGTTATTCATATTTCAAATGTTTTAAATATTTCTCTATAAGATAACTATGTAAAAAAATATATTGGATAATCATTTTAAACATCGTTATTAAAGAAACGCTGAAAATCCTTAATTTTATCGTGATAATTAGAAATTAATCTTTTATTTCGATTAAGATAGCTTAAAATAATATTTCTGTAAATTAGTTCACTAATATTGGAGTTCCAGTGTATTAATTTAATCACATTAAAATCAAAATAATTTCTTTTATCAAAAATAGTTATAATCATTTCATTATCAATAATACTTATATCTAAGTCCAAGAAATTTGATTTAAAGGATTAAAATTGGTATTAATTAATCTTAATTAAGAAGGATATATATATATATATATATATATCCTTCCTATATTGTGTCATTATTAGTACTAGTAAATGCAGTCAGGTCATCAATATATCAATATATCAATATATCATCATCAATAAATCACAATTCCTTCATTAGGTTTAAAATTATTTTCATAAATATGCAAATATAAATTTGCTAAACAGTTACTACATACAGATCGCTGAGGAATGCCTTTTTTTTTTTTTTTTTTTTTTTTAACATAAAATTTTCCATGATATTTTATGTAATTATCTTTTAAAACCAAACTATATATATTTTTATATTTGTTATAATCTATGATATCTTTTAGATTACTTTCATCATAAAAAAAAAATATCCAATGAATAATATTGTAATAATTCTAATATTGTTAAATAAATCTTCAATATTCCATGTGTAAACATTACTAACCTTCTTAAACCTTCATAAAATTAATCAAGCCATAACTGTTTTTAAGAATCATAGAAGTTTTAGTTTGATCTCTTGCCTTTTGAATAACTAGTTGTAATTTTTTATTTGCTGTAACATTATAAGTTTTATAAGCAGAATTTACTGTTCTGAATTTTATTTGATTTTTATGGAGTTTCGGGATAAGAAAAATAAAAGGGAAATTAAGATTAGTAAGTAGAATTTTAGCTTTAATTGTATTTACTAATTATCTTTCTTTTATTTTAGACTCTTCAAATAATATATTATTTGTCACAAATTGATCTACCATTTCTAATTTTTTTTTATTTATTTATTATTATTATTATTTTTTTTTTTACATATAATAGCAACATTGTTGACAGCCTTATCTACATATGTGATAATAAATTTTTCTTGTAGTTTTTTAACATCTTCTTTTATGTCTGGGTTAATATAACATTTCTGAACATCAAATTTAAATATATTAATATCATTTTTAATATGGAAAACCCATTCATTAAAAGTCTCACTAGGCACATTACATTTTATTGCAACACGTTTTTTATAAAATTATCAATAGCTTTTTTTAACTGATTTTTTATATATTTTTTATATAATTAGTAACATTTAATCTGTATTTAGTTCCTATTATGATGAAATTATTAAGTGTATCATTATGTAAAATTAAATCTAGAAAATCCATATTACCAGTTATAACATGATTATTATGTATGTCAATAATTTTTTTTTATAATTTTCATAAATACGTATTTGAGAATTTCTATCACTCATATTAATGTTATAATTAAATTCTACTCTGCCATTAGAGGTACTATATACATATATAAGCCTTTTTAATAATTATGTTTTTTATTGGGAAATATTTTTTTCATTTTTATTTATAATTTTAATAAAATTTATATTATCATAGAATTTATTCCTAAATAAAATAACAAGATATTCCCTATTCCTTGAGTTGAGACTAAATCAAAAGCATGTGTATTTAGAAAAATATCTTTTTCCATGAATGTTTTAATAATTCTAAGTTCAGAACTATTAAAACTAATAACATAGTTGATCAGATTTTCTTTTTTTCTTTTTTTCCCCTTTATAAAAATAATTTTAAAACTTTTTTCAAAAGTATTGTTTATTTCTATTAACATATAAGAAATTTCTTTTTCTAGAATTTTATCATTTTTACTTTTTTTATAATGCTTCTTAACAAATCTAAAATGACTTAAGTTTATATATTGTTTATTATAGTTATTATAAATGTATTTACCATTTTGTTTCATTACAGTGAATTATACATTTATTAAAGTATTTTAAATTCAAACCATAAGGATAAATAGTTAAATAGCTACTCACAAAAGAACTTTCATATCATAGCCTTTGTTTATGATTTATTACAACTTTAATAATACCTAGTTTAATATTTTGAAAAACATGAAAGTGAAAGTTCTTTATTTCAATTCTATCTCTATATTTGGCACCACTAACTTTACACTGTTTTGAATTATTTTTGTGATTATTCATTCTAATATTTAAAAATTTACTTGTCTCACCAATATATTTTATATCACATAACTTACAAGTTAAAATGTATATGCAATTGTAAGTTTTACAAAATTTTTTATCATTATCCTCATCCATTTGATCCATGTTTGGTTTTTTACAAGTCAAACCTCTTTTAAAACACATAACTTATATTTAGGAAGTCTCTCCTTATCTTTAATTTCACATGATTAAATTCCATGAGAAGTACATATCATGATCTTATTTTTATTTAAATAACCCATATTTTCAATGTCTTCAGTTACTTCATTAACATGTTTAGCCTTGTCATAACTTTTTTGATTGAGTTTATATTTAGAATTCCAAAACATTCAAGTTTTGTAATGTTTAGCTGGTGTATTCAAATAATTATTAGTAAAATATTTTTTATCTTTTTTTCTGTTTTATAGGTTTTATTTAGTTTTTATCTGCCCTACAATCCCATCAATACTATCATTAAACTCAATTAACTATATTCATCTAGCCATATCTCATACTAATCAATCATAAAATTTTAAATATATGTAAGAAAAAAGATTATCATACATCTAATCCAATCCTTAGCCAGAATCAAATAGCACAAAACAGTCCAAAATCAAAATCCTTGTATCCAGTAATAAAACCTTATTAAAAAAAAAAAAAATAGACCAAACAGACTAAACATAAGAAACTAACCAAAATAATTATATAATAAACAATATCAGAATGCCCAGCTATGACTTATGACAAAACTGTATTAAAAAGTTCAAATATAGGTCAAAACAATTTTTTATCTCCCATTGCATTCAGTGCAAAGCTACTAAATTTCAGCAAGAATTTAAAGATCCAATTACTTTAACCACTTAGCAAAAGTTCTTTTTTGTGAAAAAACCCAATAATTTCACAAATCTTAGTAAATAAACAAATATATGTTAGAGTTACAAGATTATAAGGGATTTTTCACAAAAAATTACATTTGGAGTGTGGCTGAAATAATCTGATCTTAAAACTAATTACGCGGCATGTCAAAAACTCCTTAAGAAATTTTAACTCTTGGAAAATATCTAAAATCTAGCTTGTTCATTCTCGTATAATTTGTTTAATTTTTACTTTATTCAATGTACTTTTGGTAAAAGTTGCCCAATATATCTAGCTTTCAACCTATGCATATTATTATTATTTTTTTTTTTTATCTTTCCCACATGCGCATTGAAAATATTTTTTTCATAAAAAAATTTTCATATTTCATATTTGGGAAATTTTATTCCGATTGCAGTATATTGTTTTAAAAGTGTCTTTTCAACTTATCTGAAAGTGGTAAAAACTTTCGTTGAAAATTTTATATATTATAAATAAAAAACATGCTGATTTTTTTTTTTTTTTTTTTTTTTTTTAGTTTTAAAATATATGCTATCGTCACAGAAACTCATCCACAAATTAAACTGGGTCTGTATTAACATATCCTAAAGTTACAGCTGATTGCGTTCACTTAAGGATACAGGGTTATCACAAACATTATTGATTTTACTCAATTTGTTTCCGGCCCCCTAAACGTTGTCGTAAACCACTCTTCACTGAAGAACATGAAGAAAACACAGTTCTTTATATACCCAATGTATGAAAAAATTTCATAGAGAAATAAAATTTTAAATTTAGAAAAAAAAAAAAAAAAAAAAACTGATCGTTTGCAAGTTTTGCTAAACTTTTGAGCAAGAGTGTATTAGTGTTCCAGTGCAATTTAATCACATTAAAATTAAAATTATTTCTTATAAAAAAATAGTTTTCATTATTTCATTATCAATAATGCTTATATCCAAGTCCAAGAAAATTGTTTTTAAAGGATTAAAATTGGTACTATTTAGTTATAAGTAAGAAGCATAATTTTTTTTATTTTAGTGACATTATTAGTAGTAGTAAATGCAATCAGGTCATCAATATAATTGTAAATTATAATTCTCTCATAAGTTAACAATTATTTTCATAAGTATGCAAATGCATGTTTGCTAAACAGTTTTTAGATACTGATCTCTGAGGAAGGACATTTTTTTAAACATAACATTTTCCAAGATAATTTATATAATTCTCTTTTAAAACCAAACTGTATATTTTTTTATATTTGTTATAATCTATAATATCTTTTAGATTACTTTCAGCAGAAAACAATATCTAAAGAATTGATAAAATCAGTTTTTCTAATATTGTTAAATAAATCTTCAAAATTCCATGTGAAAACATTACAAACCTTCTTACCTTTCATAAAATTAATCAAGTCATAAGTATTTTTAAGAATCATAGAATTTTTAGTATGATTCAGTACATTTTGAATAACTAGTTGTAATATTTTATTTCCTTTAACATTATAAGTTTTATAAGAAGAAGTTACTGTTCTAAATTTTATTGGATTTTTATGGAATTTGAATTATTAATATTTAAAAATTCGTAACAATATTTTATCCAGCATTAAAATATATTTTCAAGAATATAAAAAACTTTTTATTTAAGAACGTAATGTAAACAAAAGTCAAAAAAAAAAAAAAAAAATTACATGTAAAAAAATTAACATTTTCTAATTTCTATTGCAAATTTTCGAAAAATAATAAAAATAACAACAAGAAAAACAATAATAATAATAATAAAATAAAGTATTTTTTGCAAAATTCTCTTTTAAAGAATTGGTAGCACATATTGATTTTTTTTCTTTCTTTCTTTTTTTTTTTTTTTCTTTTTTTTTTTTTTTAAATCGTTAATATTTAATTCGAGTTAGATCTTGCATTTTGCATCTTTTATTTCTTCACTGCATTTTTTTCATCCTTCCTTACATTATTTTTAGAATAATTTCACAAATTCTAGAAACAAATATATTTTATTCATATCCTAAGAAAACATCAGTAATATAAATCATTCCACACTATAAAATCAAATATTCTCACATTTTCTTTCGAAGAATCTTTAGTAGAATATTCTCAGCAAAAATGCATTAAAGAAAATGTAAACACGTGAAATCTTAATTAATGTAATTTGAGATTCCTCATTAACGATTCCCTCGATTCTTCTTCAATGAAATGAATTCCTTGCAAACAGAAAAATGCAGCTTCTTAAAAGAGATGTACTTATTAAGTTAAAGGAAATAGTAAGTTGATCAGAATATTACTTCGTCCCTGCTTCTATTTTTATAACAGCTTATGATATTTTAATTTTAACATTCGAGTATGATATATATATACACTGAAATAGTTATGTTGTTTGTCAGAAATTATTTAATAAACAAAAGTAAAATAAATCGCTTTACACAGTGATTTAGAAACCCATAACTAATCCATAAATAGTTACAATTAGAAACGTGTCCCCCCCCCCTTTCCCGAACCCACAGGATAAAACGGGATACCTTTCAAAAATGCTTTTATAGAGGGTGTTGGGTACACATAGTACATATAGATACCAAACAAATTGTTGTGCTGACATAATCTGAAATCGAGTTTAGCTTGGAAAAGTGTTATTTGCCCCCCCCCCATCCCCGTAGGGGGGAATGGGGGTATTTTATGAGATCCCGTCACAGTTGATGTTACATGCAAACAACCAGCTCACATACCTAAATTCATGAATGCAACTCCCGCAGATTCCACGAGACAAAATTAACGCAACTGGGGGAAAACGGGGGAATTTCGCAAAAGCATGACTTAATGGTTGCCAGAGCTCTAGAAACAATATTCATACTAAAATTCGTGACCCAATCCCCTACGAATCAGCATGGTTTCCATGGACAGTGTGAGTTCGAATCCTAATGCCGAATAATGGGACTTTTTTTTTTAATATAAATATTTCATTAATGCTCTAAAACAATTCTAAAATCTATTTTTAACGGAAAAAACATAATCGCACACCATATTTATTTATTTATTTATTTATTTATTAAAAAGTCTTAAAAACGGCAGTGTGTTTAAGCATAACCTTGCGAGGTTTTGAGGCCTAAAACATGGCGGCGTTTTAAGGCACTTGCAATGTCTTAATTTCAGATGCAGAAAGGTGTCTTAAAAAGTAAGACTTATTTTTTTTTCTTTTGCTTAAAAAGTGACCATCCGTATAAGAACTTTTTTAACTGAATTTAAGACGTTTACGTTTACAGTGTATAGACGTTTGCAGCCTCTTCCCCTTGGGGGGCCGTATTTTAAAAATTCTAGAAATGAATTTTTAGGTGTATTTGGCTGCTATATTTAAAATCAAAAATACTACGGATAACTGTTTGTCTGTGCGAGATATGTGAAAACATTTTTTTCCGGTGAAATTCCGTTTTTCCTCTCCTCACCTAAAATTTCAGAAATATATTTTTAGATTTTTGTATTAGCTATATTTTAAAGTAAAAATCTCTCTCTCTCTCTCTCTCTCTCTCTTTTTTTTTTTTTTTTTGTTATTGTTCAAGATGTGAAGGACTATGTGAAATCACGTTCTGCGCATGTGGAATCCCGTCTTGCCCCGCCCACTTGGGGTCCGAATTTCTAAAATTCCAGGAATTTTCTTTTAGATATCTGTGTCTGCTATATTTTAAAGCAAAAATATCTCCTATAAATGTATTTTTCTTCTTGTCTGAGACATAAAGTTTAAGGGAAATCACGTTTTTCGTATGTGAAATCTCGTTTTGCTCCCAATCCTTGGGTAGGGTAGGGTTCACTCTTGAGAGCCGAATTTATAACATTCCACAAATTGTTTTTTAGGTATTTGTGTTAGCTATATTTGGAAGCAAAAAATTTACAGACATAATAAATTTACAGTTTTTTCTTTGAGATATAAACGTTTTTGTAAAATCTCGTTTTGCCCTCACCGAGGCCTCATGGTGTACAAATTTACAAAATCGTTTTGTAGTGGGTGTCTACCTCATAGAAGGAATGTTTTAACCAAGTTTCATGCTTCTAGCTGCAGATAGTTTGGCTGGGTAATCATGAAACAGTCACCCACTCTGTAAGTGTAAATAATTTTATATATCTAGATTATAATTTAAAAGAAAAAAAAAATTGTTTGGTTGGTTGGTCCGGAGACATGACATCACAATTTTGATCCTTCACGGAGATCTCCCCCGCTTCGGTAAGCCCCAGAAGTATAATTTGGATAGGGGCATGGAGGACATTGCGGCCATGGAGAATTTTACGCGTAACAGCCACTATTCTACGCGACGGTCTTTAGCCAGCTCGAGTATCGAGCTCGCAATCTTTCAGTTACGAGCTCAGCGCCTTACAGACCGGGCTACCCCGACCGAAAAGAAATTAGGAAATATAGGTGTGAAACTAAATATGGATGATTACTTTTTCTCTAAATATTGTTGAAAGATTCTTAACTTTCAAAAAAAAAAAATAAATAAATAAATAAAAATAAAAATAAAAAAACTTTCAAATACCAGTATATTTTCAAAAATTACACAAATGTTTAAATAAAAATATATGTTTAACTGGGATTAAAATTTAAAAGTTAATTTTGAATTTAATGCTTTTATAATTTAGATTATGAATTCGTAGTTAGGCTAAATTCCATTTGTTTAAATATAATTACAATCTTTAGAGAAATTTATAATCAAGAAATGAAATTATAAGACAAGAATTTATATGTTATCTTTAGATTTAATGCAATGTTTTAAATTTATCATTTCCTCGATTGTGTATAATATTTGTCTAATTTAAATGAACACACAATCTATGAGAAATTATACAGATGTTGTTAAAAGAGGAGAGAGTTATTTACAGATATGTTTCATTCGACTTTGAATTAATTTTGCAATGTTTGCTAACTTTTCGTATTCATAAGTAATCTTTCTGAAAAGAATGAATAATTATTTTAAATATTTATAATTGATAACAATAAATTATATCAGATTAAGAAATATCGATTATTTTAAACAAGAAGTTTTCAATATCGCGAAATTTAAGATTGCACAAGATAAAGGAAACTGTTTGTCTGTTTATTTTAATAATAGCATTTCTCATGTGTGTTAACGAAATGTAAACTATACGTTTAATTCAAATTTGAGTTTTAAGATCTTTGAACATTTCTTTTTAAAACCTGAGATTGATTGGTAATATTTCTGTGTTGGTAAGTGTTCTACCATACACTGCCAGACATAGAAAAAACAACACTATGAAAGGGTGTACGGAATGCAGTGAAAATTTTACACTTATAAATAATTCATAAAAAATATGCAATATTATCGAAAAGAAAATAATATTAATATAGATATTAAATTCGGGGTGCTGTTTAAACAATGAAACCATATTTCTTACAAAGAGTTTCTTACAAATCTTTATCATTCTGACCAATGGAATAAATTTATTTGGTGTTCAACAGCATCTAAATATCTTATCCGATTGAGTTAAAAAATTGCAGCGAGATTATATGCAGCGTCAAACGATTTGTATAGAATATAAAGAGTATAGGACTTCATAGGTCTTATGCAGGTACGCACTAAGAATTATTTTTATGATTACGAACTATATCTTCGAACCAATTGAAGTTCTTTAGCGTTTATACTTTACATTCCACTAGAGTATATATTTGTAGGAATGATAATTACTTTAGCATAGCTAATTTCTGGAACAATTTGTTTTCCAATTTTGAGCATAAATCTTAAAAAGTGAACGTATGAACATAGAATTTGGATGGCATATTACGTTATGAAATCATTAATCGAAATTTCTATAATTTCAATATAAGTAATAATTTTTAAACTGATGTAACTTTAATTTTTCTCAAAAGTAAGCATTGGAAGAAATAAAATCTTTAAACAATTTTATCAAAGCAAACTGACAGAAAAAGGATGTTAAAGGTGCATTACAGTTTTGTGAATGTATACATGCCTCGAAAAGATAAACTAAAATTGGGTTTTTTCCCCTATATTCATTTTTTTTTTTTTTTTTTTTTTTTGTCTTCCATAAGCGACCTTTTGGAAAAATAAAATTTTTAATTTGTGAACTTTGAGCATCATCAAAATAATAAAAATGTCAATAAATAATCTTAAAACGAGCAGTCGATAACAAAAGTGTCCTATGTGAAAAAAGCACACTTAACACTGTTTTGTTAAATAAATCCTTGTCGAATCCTGTTCTTAGATTCGACAAGGATTTATTTAACAAAATCGCATTAAGTGTACTTTTTTTACATAGGAATTTTTACTAGTGTTCGGGCACTTTTCTTACCGACTGAACATTTAATCCAATTTTCAAATTTGCATATACACATATTTTTAAAGCTTATGCACATCTGAAAAATAGAAGAAAAAAAATCAGAAAATTAATACAGGAATGAAAAATCTGGTTTTAAGCAAACATTGACATGCATGTGCACCTTTCTTGATCTGTAATGTATTCACAGCAACATTTCGTATTCAGTATTTTCTTAAATAAAAATAAATAAATAAAAATAAAATAAATTATCTTTCTCTCTCTCTCGCTCTTTTTTTTTTTTTTTTTTTTTTTTTTTTTTTTTTTTGAGAAATTTTGAATTAATGTCAGTTTAAAAATTATTATACAGTTATATAAAATATTGTACTTTAACATTTGGTGGCTGGTATTTTATTTTCGCAAGAACCGTACAGATGTACATGAATGTGTTTGACTTATAAGGTTTTTTACTAGCATACAAAGTAGAGTTTTTATATCTTGTAGTAATATATTGTTTAAAACATAAAAAAAAAAAAGAAGAGCTGACTAGTCGATCTGCAGATCAGGAGCCTCAACGTCCTTTTTGCACCATTATTCAACAGATCTTTTTTATTTACTTCATATTATATAATAGATATAGTGACTCGATTAACTCGCTATATAAACAGATACGTTTATGAGGGAGCTACCGCCCTCCTTAACCAACCATTGTATCTTTCTTCTTATATCGATATGTATATATATATGTATATATATATATATATATATTTCTTTTTTTTCCCCAGTAACTGATAGCCTTGTATTAATTCTTTGTAACTCATAAATATTTGTACCAAATTTAATGTAAAATGATCGCATAACATATCGGAATTATTTTGTGTAGCCCTGTAAACTAACTACCAATTCAATGCTCAAATATCGGAACAGTAAGACATGTTTTAGACATTCTTATAACATTTCATTATATTTAAAAGGGTATTATAACATGTTAAAATACACCTTTAAGAAATACCGTCTCTAGACTGTAATAGTACAAAATTATTTTTTGTGTCCCTGAAAATGAGCCACAATTTTTATATGCATCAATAAAAATAATACACTTAATTAATTATAACTCATTAGAATTTTAACCTAATTTGACATCATTTGCATGATTACAGAATGTCATCGGAATTATTTTGTGTGATCATGTAAATAAATTATTTTGTCTATGCATAACTATTTTTTAATAGAGAAAACATACTTTTAATTATGTTTATAATGTATGCTAATTTCATTATATTGAATTCAGCATAAACGCGTTAAAATGTGCTTAAATAAAAATTTGCTCATAGACTCCAATTTCACAAAATCGTTTAGTGTGTCCCTATAAACGAACCTTAAACACTGTACACAGCAGCAAAAACTATTCAACCTATTCTACGTTTTTCGTGAATGTTTAAAGTTTGACATAATTTGGATGATTACGTGACATTGTTAGAGCACTTTTGTAAGGTCCTGTACATTGATTATGAAAAACACACATTCATATTTTGAAACACATTGATTATGCACACATATTTTCTACAGAAATCATGAGTTTAAGCATCTCAGTAATGTGCGCTGTTTTTTTATTTTAATGCAGAGTAACGAACATTTAAACAAAATTTACCCTACAGGCCGTAATGATAAAAAAAACGGCGTGTTCCTGCACACAGTGCATAAACAATATAGACGTGAAACATTATGCAGCTATTTCTACACATAGCATAAATGTGTGTACCAATTTGCAAGTCAATATGAGAATTTATGCGGCCGCTATTGCGAAACATGCAAATTCTGTTTATAGGGCGTAATGATAAGAAAAACTTTGATGCGTCCCTGAACACGAACTACAAATAGAGTGCACATCCAAAACTATACAGCTAATCCCGTAAGGTTCACAAACTTGTGTGCCAAATTGCATGTCCATAGCGTGAAGTTTGCGGCTGCTATCGTGAGACAGACACACAGACAGATAGAACCCAAATTATTTTTGAGTCTCCACATGAAGACCCCCACTAACGTTTTGGCAATAAATATTTGATAATGCGACATTATCATGCATAGTTATTTGACTTTGACGCACAAAACACTTTTGGTACATTCCGATCCATTCGGTACATTCCGACGTACAACTGAAGGTAAAATATTCAATCACCATATTACGATTTCCCTTTTTGTTTATATATTTTTTTTAAACTGCGTTTAATTACTAAATATTCGGAAAGTCAACTAAAATGACTCCTTTTTTTTTTTTTTTTTTTTTTTACTTCTGTCGTTTGGCTTTACATATTTCATTATTTCGTTATGTTACAATAAACAAAATCGGTACGTCTTTGATTTAATCAATATTATAATCCGCAATCAAAATTACGTAGTATATGTATATATATAGATATATACATCAGTTTTTAACCATAATCACTAGGTATCATTTGTTTATATTTAAAATGTATGTTGCTTCAAAAACAAGAGAAAAAACTTTTCATTAATTTATTATTAAAAAAAAAAAAAAATCCTTACACCTGTTTTAAAAAATTAATTTTTCAGAAATATTCCGAAATACATAGCATATTTTTAATTCTACGCAAACAGAATAACTGAATACGTGGCTAAAGGAAGAATCTTATTCTGTTACATTAAAATTCAAATGAATCGGAACTAGAAGCTTTTTGCACGAATGCATAAAAGCGTATTCAATCAGGTTAATTCCGAATTAATTCAATTCGAGAAGGTTCATTACGTATTCTCTTTTCTTACAGATTCTCTTCAATAATACATTAACTTGTAAATGTCGCACTGTTTTCAAGTCGAAAGGCATAATTTAGCGCTTAGAATTTTCAGGAAATAGTGACTTAAAGCAAATGTTGTTTTATTCAAGATAAACCATATTAATTTCCAGGAAAATCTATTTTACAAATGCGAGCTGATATAAAATATATCAGTAAAATAAGAAAACAATATGTAATGTATTTAAAAATTCAACAAAAATCTATTATTTAGAGCTATACATTTAAATTTATAAATGTTCTTGAATTATTGATTATACTTTGAATTTTGAATAATAATATTAATTTGTCGTTAATTAAATTAAATGTACAAATGTAATATACAAGTTTGATACTTGCCAAAATATGCAAAAATCTACAAAAGCCAGTTACGGCTACACATTAGAAATAACCGTGTTTTTTTTTTTTTTTTTTTTTTTTTTTTTTCTCTTGATGTAGTTTAATGGAATTTTGGTTACTTTCCTTTATATATTTTAATTATATATTATTGAAAAATATTTTTTTTTAGATTATATACCTTTTGCATTCCACGCTCTAAGTATGATTTCTTTTTTCAGTGAAGTTTGTTTGAAAAATATATATTTTATATTAAAATTTTGTGTTTCGTGGCTAAACTGACAGGTTTATCTTTTAAATGCGAATATGAATATTTGAATTTTTTTTTTTAAATGCTAAGATAAAAGTTTAAAGGGCACAATTTAAAATATAATTCGAAACATTGCATTTTTATAGGGATATCATTAAAATATGAAGCGACTAATATCCCGTAGAATTACATGGCGAGAAAAAAAACGATTAATCTGATGTGAATCATAAAGAAATTATGCCGATATAATTATTTTTTTTTTTTTTACGACATTTCATAAAGATTTATGAATTTTGAAAAAAAAAAAAAAAAAAAAAAAAAAAAACAGTTATTTTAAAACTAATCTAAATAAATAAGTAAAAACGTTTGTGGAAAAAATAATAATTTTGACGTCATAAAACCCCCATTTAAATTATCAAATGCTTCTTGCTAAGATATAACTTCCAAAGTTATACCGTATAAAGAAAAAAAAAATCATGTCTAACTGTAACAGGCACTTCTTATTCAAATGTCACTACATTCACATTTCTTTCTAATGTTACGAGTATCCTTACATTCATTTCATATCTCCTTATGCTGAAATTTTCTATTTTTATACAAATTTGTCTAACTTTGATTGATCATACACAAATAATGTTAAATATAAGCACAATGTGAAAATTTTCGACAATAGAAAACGGTTATTTGAATGGGAGTTTTCTGTCCATCATTTCACTGTATTTTTACATAATGTTTATTTAACCACATTTTGATTCTATGGTTAAGAAACTGTAAAATAAATCAAATAAATCAAAATTACACACTACATATAACACAAAAGATAAGAATCTTATTATTTACCTTACAAATACAGTCCATGTATACTTTCGGTTAGGAAAAATTTATTCTGTACAGTCCTTGTATCCTTTCGGTTAGGATACAAGGACTGTACAGAATTACCTTTTCTTTTAGAGAAATGCTGAATGCAATCCGCCATAAAAATTAATTTAAAAATTCGGCGTTGCCAAACAGTCAAACTAGAAATAAAATTACGTTTATTTGACCTCACTCCAGTTAAATGGCTGTACGATAGGTTTTATTTAGGCCTGCTCTAAAATTACTTTCCAAATTAACGGTGTTTCTATTGTTTTCTAAATAAATGGCAAAGTATGGTCAAAATAAAAGGTTAATAAATTATTATTTTACGGAAATTTTTTGTTGTGCAATATCACATTTAATATCTGCACTATGTGATATGCGCATATAATGTTTTTTTTATGAAATAGTAATGTTTATGTTTTTGAAATACTTGTCTTTTATAAATTGTTTATTTATTTATTTATTTTTACTGGAATACTTGTTATTAATTTTAAATTTTACACCTCTTTCTTTTTTGCTAAAAGCGAAATCTGATTATACTTTAAACTATACTTTATTAATTAATTAGATAAAACTAAGAGGTAGTATTAGTAAATGTGGCTTTTCATATTTTATGTTAACTTTATCCATAAAATCATTCCAGATTAATTAAGAAATTATTTTTGTAAAAAACACAATTTATGTCTTAATTAAATACAGGTTAATATACTTAAAATCTCTTGGTATATATTTTTAATAATAAATTCAATGAATATAGTATACTCTTTTATTCATAATATTTATATTATACAAGAAATGAATATTTTAAAAAGGTAAAACTAAACAAAAAATGCTATTTATGAATATTTCAAAATGCAATAAAAATACATGCATGAAATTACACCGAAAAAACAAACATAGTTTTTAAATTAATAGCAGTAACAGCATGCATAAAATATGAAAAAAATACACTCTCCAATGAGTAATGCAAAACAAAATGTTTTAAACATTTTTGAATTTTCACTTGAAAAAATAATAAACTTACGTGAAGCAAAGTTATAGCTGGATCCATGTTTCAAAATTTTCATTATAGTAATATGTTTTTTGTTAAAATGTATTCTAAAACATGTTTTCTTGAAAAATCGAAAACAATATTTATATTTGTCTTGAGTCTGATAAATATAAATATTTAAAGCGGGGAAAAAATGTGTTAGAAATATGTACTTAATATTTTGTAAAAAGAAGTTTGCATATATATTAAAAGAACATTTTTTTTTTTTTTTTTTTTTTTTTTTTTTTTTTACATTTTCTGTCTTTATTTTATTTTATTTTTCTACTTTTATATTTAAAATTAGAGTGTTTTTTTTTTCTTTTAATATACAATATGCATATTTTCATAGAAAATAATTAAACTGCAATTAGAATTTATTTTAATTTAAAATGAGATTTCATCACATAACACTAAATGTAAACTATATATTAGAAATCATTAAGATAAATCTACCATAACTTCTTATAGAAAATTTCCATTATTAATTCTTTGTGTTAATAATTCTCGAATTATTAAACTCTATAACATGATCTCACATGAGAAAATATAGGGGAGACTGGGATACAATGGACAATGAGGTAAAATGAAACCACCCCCTATAAAACAATTTATTTATTTTTAAGGTTCATGTTTTGGCACAAAAATATACATTGCATTGATGAGTCAGCCCTGCATTGATTAAATTCATCTAAGAACTTCATGCCATACTGAGATTTTAGCCATTTTATTCTCGAAAGTTGATTTGTGGTATCCAAAGGTAAATATTTTAATCTAAACATTTTTTCGTTTCTTTATTCTACAGTGCGTTGCATGAATATAAACTCACCTTTTCCAATAACCAGAAATAGAATTTCTTAATTTTTAAAAGAAGGAATGCGACTTACAGTTATTGCATATGACTAACAACTGAATAAGGTGCTTTGAGCACGTATGTTTAGGCTCATGCAAGCTTATGTAAATGAGTGTTTAAGCGTTTTCTTATTTTTCACTGCTTTTTGTTTCTTGCGCGAAAATAAACTCACTCTGTATTTTGTGTTTAAAATTTAACTGAGCCACCTGAATTAAATTAAAACACAGATATTCGTGTTGCTAAAGTTCTCGGAAAACAGTTTTAATGCTTGATTTTTACAGAGTTTGTTCAGGATGGCAAGAGGGAAAATTTTGACAGTAGACGAGAGGGTAAAAATCGACTTTATGCGTGGTAAAGGCTTTAGCAATCGTGAAATTGGGCGCCGAATCGGAAGAAGTGAGAGTGTTGTGCAAAATTATGTAAAGAAAGGAGAAAAATATGGGGAAAAAGCGTATAAGAAGTGAACAGGAAAGCTCACCAGTTACGACAAACGTCGAATATGCAACGCTGCAAAGAATAAGAATATTTCCTGTGCGAAGACAGAGGCTCAATACAAGCTAGGTGTTCATCGGACAACCACATGGAGAACTAACAAAGCTGCAACATTCATTAAATTTAAGAAAATGAAGGCGAAACCACTTCCTTACTTCAAAAGCACAAACATATGCGGTTGGAATGGGCAAGTAAATGGATTCTAGATAGACTAATTTGGGAAAAAGTCATCTTCTCAGATGAAAAAAAGTTTAATCTCGATGGCCCGGACGGATTTCATTACTAATAGCACGATTTGAGAACCGAAGAAATGTACTGTTCAAAACGTCAATCTGGAGGTGGGTCTGTCATCCTGGGGGCTGCCATAGATTTTAAAGGGACTTTCGAATTAGAGTTCGTGGAGAACACTATGAACTCTGTAGATTATGTCCAGATGCTCACAAGGAACCTCTGCCGTCAAGCAGTCAAGAAATCTGGAAGAAATTATATTTTTCAGCAAGATTGTGCATCCGTACATACAGCATATATCGTGAAAAAATGTTTCCGTGACAATAAAATTTAAGTTCTGGATTGGCTCTCAAAAAGCATAACGGAGATAATATAACGGAGACAAATATAATGGAGAAAGTATGGGGTATTCTAGTTCGCCGTTTTTACGTAAACGGAAGGCAGTTTAACACAAAAGATTAACTAAAATCGGCCATTCTATTAGCTTGTAAGACAATCAGCTTGGATGACCTCATGCCACTCAGTCAATGTCATGATATCAGTCAATGCCAAGGCGTTTACTGGCTGTTCTAGAAGCCCATGGTGACTTTACAAAGTATTAGATACAGTATTTGTTACTCAGTTATTTATTTTTAACATTTGCGTTTAAATTCATGCAACATATATTTTTGCCATAAATTCAATAAAATTATTTTCTAAAAAATCTTATTGGTCTTTCGTTGTTTTTACTTGTATTTTCATTTCTTGAATCATACACATCCAGTTTTCATCAAGTGTCACCTATTCATATTTTTTTTTACACTTCTATACCATTCTAATTCTTAAAGCTAAGGTGCGTTTATATTCATGCAACGCGCTGTAGAATTGTGATCTGGAAGATTCAACAGAATAAAGAGTTAAGATTATCTATTATTATAATTAATCTAACTAAAGATTTTTAAAAAGAATTTGTTATTATTTTTTTTTTACATATTTGTTATCCTAGTTGTACATGATTTAAATGGACAACCAGGAATTAGGGTACAATGAACCGGGATCCGGAATTTTTCGCCCCCCAGCATTCGCCACTAGGAAATTTTGCCCTCGGAAATTTCGCCCGAGAGTGGTGTAAAATATAAACGAAATAACAAATAAAAATATAAATATGCATACAGTGAAATTATGTCTGATATAGAGATATTTAGAAACCACGTGTCATTGAAAAAAACTACTAATTTGATAAAAAAAGATTATAAAAAGATTTCTATGTACGCTTTTTAATTTTTTTTTCCTTCAAAAAATCTTATTTTTTTCGAATTCTTTTCTTCTTTCAACAGATTTATTTTTCAGCTCCATTGATTCTGTTTACGCTTCCAGTACTCATCTTATCTTTTCATATGGAAAACTACATTTAACTAGAGAAATGAAAAGTTTTTAAATTTAATTATATATGTAGAAGACTTTGGTCAATATTTTTTTACTGGGGAAGAGAAAATTATTTGTTTGATAAGACTTTTGTTCCATTTTTTAGTTGCTTTAATTTCGTTTGAAACACTTTTTGATGCATACTTAAAATTTTCCTTTTAACAATATTCATATTCTCTAATTAAAAAATACATAAAATCTATCAGAGTAATTTCAAGAACTACCAATTTATTTATTTTTAATTTTTTACACATAATACAAGGTATTTATGATGGTGAACATTTGTTACAATTTACACAAGTAGGGGAGACTGGGGCACACAATGGACACAGAGGCACAATGGACCACCCCTATTTAAATCTCTTAATATTTAACTCTTTTAGTTTATATTGAGACTCATAGGTGGTAGCATGATGCTACTTGTATACATAAAAAAACCCACATGGTAAATACTAAGGTAGCCATTTTGTACAATTTTTATGTTTTGAGGTGCTCAAAGTAATTTTTTGGATGGTGTAACACCCAGAGTGGTGTAAAATATAAAAGAAATAGCAAATAAAAATATAAATATGCATACAGCGAAATTACGTCTGATATAGAGATATTTAGAAAGTACGTGTCATTGAAAAAAACTACTACTTTGATAAAAAGTACACTTTAAAACACGTATAAAAAACACAAATTTAATTAAAATTATATTAAAAATTACAAAAAATCATCTTGTAAAAGCTTTTTGACCTGATTATCACGGCATTATCAGGACAAATTCAAGCCATGTTTAATTACAAGTGCAGCAACAGTTCAATTATATATCGATAAAAACATATGACAGTTATAGTTAATTTTGATTAAACAGTCTGAAATCATAGATTCGGAAATTTAGCTGAGCTTCATTGGGTCACCATGGAGCCACTTACAGTCTGAAGGTAAAGAACTTTCATTTGTTTGGAGCTTTATAGGAAACAGTAACTTTGAAACTGCAACGGTTGAGGCTTTACCTGGCTTAAATTCAGTTGAGCTTTACTGGGGCACTATGAAGCCATTTACAGTCTGGAGGTAAAGGAACTTGTACTTATTTGGAGCTTTGCAGGAAATATGGAGAAACTCAAACTGCGACGGTTGAGGATCTTTTATGGAGAATTCATTGGCAAGAGTAGGGAAGGTATAATGGCAATAACAGAGCAGATGACAGACAGCAAAAGTCAGCTTGGAATTAAAATTCTGAAGTCAGTTGGTGTTTGGGGTGACCTGGAGCCACCTTGAGACCTTGAATGGCTGTAGAAGTTTCTTGGATCATTTGAATTAAAAATAGGAGAGGCTGGACCAGCAGTAACATGAAACTAGGACCGGTTAAAAACTTGCGCTGTTAACACCTACTGAGAAAAACATTCAATTGAAAAGAAATTCAGAATAGATATGCGGTTGTATTAGGGGATGCCATATTTTTGAAAGGAAAGCTGCACCTTTAGAATTAATTGAATTATTACATTTAGTTATATTTATTATTTCGGAAGCTATTAATTCTGAAATAATTGGTGGAGATGATATAATTTCTGCTTGATGCCAAAGAGGTGTAGCTGAGTTTTCATAATAAAGTTGACTAAGGCAGAACTCTTTCCTTCTTTGATATTGCGAATATGTTCTTGAATTCTTTTATTTAAGTTTCATTTGGTTTAACCGATGTAGAAAAAACATCATTATTTAGTTTTGTTGGGATTTTATAAACTCATCCAGTGGGTCTAGTTAAATAGCGATAGTTTAAACTTAAATGTTTAATAGTTAAAGGAGAACTGAAAGCGATAAGTATATTGAATTTACGAGAAATATAGTGTTTAAAATCAATAAATTCATTACAGAAATGAAGACTGTTACTAAATTTAATTTTAGTGGTTAATGTAGAAATACTTATTGTAGAAGAATTAAGGTTATTTTTAACAATAAAAATAACCATATAACTTCACAAGAAAGAGCACACTTTCAGTATCACAAGAATCTTTTGTTATATCATTTACTAATATTAATGTCCATTAAATTTACATTATATGTTTAAATTGAAATCATAAGTAAACAATTATAATGATACCTATATTTTATATTATTAAAAAACTCACTAAATTAATATACTTTTTAAATTTTACCTGTGGTTTATAGTACCCCGTGCCATGGTCCACTTTACTCCGGGCTTGGGATGAAATAGTCCACTTTATCAGTTGCTATTAAAAAAATTTATTTAAAAAAACAATCGTAATTATTACTTTTGACTGAATGCAATATAAATCCCAATGTGTAGGTAATATGCACACATGTTTTCAATAGGGAAAAATCATTACTTTGTGAATAAGTCTTTAAAATTTACAAAAGTGGTCCATTTTACTCCCCTAAATACAAAAAAAAAAAAAAAAAAAAAAAAAAAAAAAAGTCTTTATTTAGTACGGCAGGACTTATTTATATATTACAATCTTAAACTACAATATATATATATATATATATATACGGTTACGGATACAAATATCGGCAATTGGTTTCTACATAAGATCGAGGAAGATTCTCCAGCTTAAGAGTAGGTTTTTAAAAATGCAAAAGCTTTTACGGATTTCACAAAATATTTTAAGTAGTTTGAGTATAAGATTTTTTTTTTTAACCAAATATGTAAAAAATGCCAGAGCCGGGAATCGAACCCGGGCTCTCCGCTTAACGTGCGAATGGTCTTCCACCGAGCCATTCTGGCTGGTAACCCGCTCGACATTTCTTACATAATAACTGTTGGCAAGGTCACCGAATCTGGAAACGCAGATGTATCGGCTATTATGTGAGAAATGTAGAGGCGGTTGTCAGCCAGGATGGCTCAATAGAAGAGAATCCGCACTTTAAGCGGAAGGCCCGGGTTTGATTCCTGGCTCTGGCATTTTTCGCATAGTTGGTATAAAAAAAATCAACTTTTTACTCCAAACTACGTAAATACATTTTCATGGTTTATTATATTAAAATAATTTGACAATAGAATGTCGAGTTATTTGATAATCACACATCGTCACTTCAAAATCGACTAACTGCCACACTTGAATCACTTGATGGCATCATCTCTTACCTCCTTCCATTGTACATTACAAAACGATCGGCTAGATTTTGGTTGAAGAACCACTTTCGTAAAGATATGCAAATTCGATGGGTAAATGAGTTTTGAAAGGCACTTATGAATATAAAATTATTCCATAGTTTTAAACAAAGTTTTCTTTTGTTTTAATAATAATTATTATTATCATCCATTTTGCTGTGTAGTTACATTTAGTTAATAAGATTTAAATAAGGATTTTATTCTATGATTTTGCAGTATATTAGCATTATTTTCTGTGAAAGAGAATGAATTTTATCCATATATAAAATTGTCTAAGACTGCAAGATTATTTAATTACTATCTTCTTTACCGAGAAAAGGTTTAAATATTTTATTTCTTCTATTTTTGAGTTAAAGAATAAAAATACAATTAATTTTTTTAATGTTTTAAAAACTTGTAAAGTTTATTTCATACGATTTTGAAAAACACTCTTTAAATCATTTAATACGTGCGCAAATAGCTTCTGTGGAAATTAAAATTTATTCATGAAAAAAAAAAAAAAAAAAAAAAAAGCTAACAATTGTCACGAATTCCGCAAGATCCACTCGAATTTTGTAATAATTAGGAGCATATTACAATTTTTTAAAATAAAATTCACTTATTATATCTGAATATAGAATTTTATAGAATTTTTAGTTCAAAACTATAATATTTTATAAATTTTAAATACAGATTTCGTAAACTAAATTGAAATAATTTACTTTTAAATTGTTAATCATAAAATTGCACAGTATTAGTGTTTTTAAAATCCCGTAATTTAGTTTTTTTAATTTCTTTTTTATTTTATTGACATTCATATCATTAATGTAAAGGACTTTTTCTTATTGTATTCTTTCCAATACTCTTGAATAAATACTTAAAATAGTAAATAACATTGATCTACAAAAATAATTTGATGGCAAAATTTGATTTGTTGGCAAAATTTGATTTAATAAATTGAGCGGATACATATATTTTTTTCGGTGTGCTGAAACCGGAAATGAAACAAATTTTCCCTTATCTCTTATAGATTTCTGTCAATAAATGGTGTCTATCGACGGGATTTCTTCATTTTCTGGAGTTTATAGTAGGTTTCTATGATTAATCATAATCAGTCGTAGAAACATACAATAAAAGTTAACATATAATTATATATTGGAAGTGCCATGGAAAAAATTACATAGATAGACACCCCATTTGGCAAATACCTATCTATACATGGCAGAGATAAAAACGGACATCAGATTCAGTTTAAGCATACCAAAAAAAATAATGTTCAGCTAAAAATATTAAATAAAAAATTATATGTAGACATGTGTAAGTGACTTATGTAAGTATTATTGCAGAAAGTCTTTTGTACTACCATAAAACTCAATGATAAAATAACTGATTAACAATATTTGTGTAAGTCGTTAAAATCGATAATTTTACTTTAAGAACATGTTTATGTGACGAAAGTATTGTAATCATGCCAAAAAGTCTACTTTTAAATTTTGGTGTATTTATAGATTTTGAGGTCCCCCGAGTTCAGTTTTGCTATTTTTACAGTGATGTATGTATGTGTATGTGTATATGTATGTGTGTAAGTGAGCATTGTAGCGTCTAATCGCTTTGTTCGAATGAGCTGAAAGTTGGTACGCATGCTATAGTTGGTACGCCTGTTGGTACGCCTGTAGCACGAACCCCTATTAATTTCTGTTATTATAGAACTTTATATTTTTTTACAAAGACTCAAAGAATTTTTTTTAACATTAGGGCCAAGGAATCGATTTATTTAAAGTGCAATAGCAGCTAAACTAATCATTCGAATGAACTGAAATTTTATATACATTCTGTAGATCACCATCACCACATACTGTATAGATTTTGGTAAAACATGCTCTAATAGATTTTTGTAGGAATACAACAAAGCTCTTTATCATTATGTGTTATGGGCTCAAATTATTTAAAAGGCGATAGAGTCTAAATTCTTTATCGGACTGAGCTCAAAATTTGTATCAATATTATGGATCACCGTCGCATGAAATGTATTGAATTAATGAATTTAGCTCCCATACATTTTTACAGGGACACCACGAAAAATTCTTCATCTATGGGCTCAAATTACTTGGAATATATTATAAAGAGAATAATTTCAAACATTCTATAATGATTTTATTTTTTTGTTTATTTAGCGACTTCTCTTACTTTAAGGTATTTATACAACCGTTAATTACTCAATGTTCAGAAAGTCGAGTAGAGCCACTCCAGGGTTTTTTTTTTTTTTTTTTTTTTTCATATATTTTCCAAACAACATCATTTAAATTTACATGTTTTTTAAGAGTATTTTATAATGCATTTATTGTGTATCTTCATTTATAGATAAAATTTTTAAATCAAATATTATGTAAGTCCGAAATTGTTTCATATTAAATAAATTTATTTTTTATTATATGTGTATTCCTTTCTATCTTAACACAAAATGTTTTATGTTTCAAATTAAGAAGAAAAAAAAAAGTTTTGCAAGGATTCGTTTTTAAAAATTTTCTAGAATTGCATATTCAGGTTGCCCATTTTCCATACTTTTCTTTTATGATATAATTTTGTAACAAGTCAGGGATATTTTTTAAAATTTTTTGGCACATGATTGAGTCTTAAAAATATAAAGAATGTATTTTTTTTTATAAAATAGTAAAGGTTAAAAGGTATTACTTTATCCGTCGAATGAAATAAGTATATTATAAGTAAATAAAACAAAATTATTTTGACAATGCGATTCAAATAGATTTCTACGTACGCTTTTTAAACATTTTTTTTTCCCTTCAAAAAATCTTATTTTTTTCGAATTCTTTTCTTTCTTCAACAGATTTATTTTTCAGCTCCATTGATTCTGTTTACGCTTCCAGTACTTATCTTAACTTTTCATATGGAAAACTACATTTAAATAGAGAAATGAAAAGTTTTTAAATCTAATTATATATGTAGAAGATTTTGGTCAATATTTTCTTTACTGGGGAAGAGAAAATTATCTGCTTGATAAGATTTTCGTTTCATTTTTTAGTTGCTTTAATTTCGTTTGAAACACTCTTTGATGCATACTTAAAATTTTCCTTTTAACAATATTCATATTCTCTAATTAAAAAATACATAAAATCTATCAGAGTAAATTCAAGAACTACCAATTTATTTATTTTTAATTTTTTACACATAATACAAGGTATTTACGATGGTGAACATTTCTTACAATTTACACACGTAGGGGAGACTGGGGCACACAGTGGACATAGAGGCACAGTGGACCACCCTATTTAAATCTTTTAATATTTAACTCTTTTAGTTTATATTGAGACTCATAGATGGTAGCATGGTACTACTTGTATACATGCAAAAAACCTATGGTAAATGCTAAGGTAGCCATTTTGTACAATTTTTATGTTTTGAGGTGCTCAAAATAATTTTTTATGTTTGAAGATTTTTTAATTTTATCAGGACTGAACAATTGACTACAAATATTGGATAGTTGTTAAGAAAAGGTAAGATATTATTGTTTTTAAATTTATAAAAAAAATATTAGCATATTCATATTCTATATATAATTTTAATATTATTATTTGTTTTGTCTGGACATGGGGCACAGTGGACAACCTATACATGGGGCACAATGGACCGCCTTCCAATGCGTCTATAAGTCCGAATTATATTTAATACCTTATTTATTTTAGTTAAATTTACATATACAAATATAATGTGACTCAAAATAATTAATATAAAAAAAAATAATCTAATGTTATAGTAAAATAAATTTCTGAAAAGGGAAAATAGTTGAATGGTAGTATAATAATTATGAATATCTAAATTTAATAACTATTTGAATTGTTGATTATTAAAAAAATAAATAAAATGATTATGTGATATAATAAATAGTAGGTTATATAAATTTATTTTTATTGGTTTTAGAAACAACATATAAAAGATAAAAGTAGAATAATTTTAGTTAAACTTATCTCACAAATATAATGTAAAGTATTAATATCACAAAATAATTAATAAAAATGTTGAAATAGATTAATTATATATTTACAAGAATTAATTATATATTTCATAATTTTTATAACTATATAACATTAATAAACAATCTAAAAATATATTTTATTGTTTTTCGTGATGGCACGTAAAAGACAAAGGAAATCTGATATAGGATTCTTCCTCTAATTTGATTTATTTATTTTGATTTACTTTAAACATTGGTAATTTCTTTTTCATGAAAATGTTCGAATTATGTTATTTAGACTAGAATTGCATAACAAACTAATTTTAGGAAAACAAAACGAGTAAATTATATTAACTGAAAATAAACAACAGAGGTTAGTCCACTGTACCCCGGGTAGTGGACCACTGTGAACCGGTGATGTGGCACCGTGGTCCGCTTTGTAAGTGCACACGATTTGTTTTTTTATTCGTAATGTATTAGAAGTATTGTTATTAATAAAATAATTAGGACATGTCAAGAAAGGTTTAAAGAACGTTTTCTAATTTTTTCAAGTACCTTGCTCTTTTAGTTTTGGTGCAAAAAAATTAAATGTGTAAAAGTGGTTCCTATATGAAGGTACAAATATATTTGAAATAAGAAAAGTACACATTTTACCACGCTAAATATAAAATTTATTTATAATTTTTATATGGTCTTAAATTTTCTTTCGTTTTTTTTCTTTCGTTTTTTTTTTCGTTTTTTTTTTCTTTTTCTTTTTTTTTTTTTTTTTTTTTTTTTTTTTTTTTTTAATACGACAGGGCTTTTTCTTTCAGACAACGATTTTGCGTTGTCGCACTTCCAATATGCAAGGATACCTGCCAATAACCAATTTTACCATTTAATTTGTTATACTATATAAAAATATTTAGAAATTTTATTGATAAATTCACCAACCGTAAAAATTCATTTTAAGCAGTTATGGGTATATCTATCAATATATATATATATATATATATTATACCAACTATATAAAAAATATCAGAACCGAGAATTGAATCCATGTCTACCGCTTAAAATGCGGAAACTTTTCCACTGAGCCACCCTGACTGATTATCAGCTCGACATTCCTGACTTAAAACCGTTACATCTGCGTTTGCAGATACAGTGACCTTGCCAAGGGTTACTATGTGAGAAAGGTTGAGCTTGTAATTAGCCAGGGTGTCTAATAACAAATAATAATAATAATAATAATAATAATAATAATAATGTGTGTCACTCGCACGACTTTTTCTTACCCTGAAATTTAATACTATAAATACAGGTTGGAGATTAAGACGTAAGATAGATAGTACTGTTATGTAAACCTATGTTAAACAATTCAAGCTAGGCTTCGGAAGAGTTTTATATGATAATTAGTTCTGTGTAAGGAGGAGCTACCGCCCAACTCAACCCCCGTTTCATTAATGCACCTACATTTATATAGAATGTAATTCTGTTATTAAAATTAAAAGTTTATTAAAATTATACAGACAATTTTCACACGCAACATTCATTGAAACTTATCAATCTTGATCAAACTTTTCCAGCAAAAAATTTATATTTATTTCAAAATACAACGTTTGGATCGCCTAAAATTATTCGTTTTATGTTACACAAAGAGACAAAGACAAAGATCAAACGTTAAAAACCTTGGCTATGTTAATCAGGAAGCCTCAAAACATGTAATTATACTAAAAACAAGCGACGAATATTTAGCTTAGAACATACATTATTTACCATATCTCTATGAGGAATTTATTTCAATTTCTGAACAGCTTTCCCAGAAATGGTAAAATATTATTAGTAAAGCACATCCACTAACAGCAAATAACTAGTGTGTTGTGGCCACCACATGACTTTCTTCTATATTATCCTATACAAATTCACTCAGTAAAAATAATTTATTAAAATTATTATTTTAAAAAATTATATTCCATGATAATGCAGACGATTTCCATATTAGAGAAGTAGTATAACACTAAATATCCAAAAAAAGTTGAATTTACTCTCAATAATACATTAAAAAAAAATGAAAAAAAAATCGATAACTTTATTTTAAATTATCGCAGATCAGTGGTTCAACCATCCATTTTAAAAGTATTGGCGAGCTCTTTTGAAAGGTATCCATCATGAAAATTTACTCCTCTCGAGGGAACTTCCCCCCAAGGGGGAGGCGAGGCTCCTACATACATAATTTTTCTCCCAGTTGACTATCTCTATTACAATATATATATATATATATATATATATATATATATATATATATATATATTCGTTTCAATTAGTTTAGTGCAGTCTATAGATGTTAAACTCTACTTACCTGCAATTTCCTCCATAGACGTAATATATTTGAATAGTTTTGAGTGTCCCTGTACACGAACCATTTGCTTCATCTCAACGAAATGCTTAGTGTACTATGCCTATATCATACACATTTAGAATACTGAGTTTAGAATTTCTGATACTATTTGATCTTGAGATATGCTGATAAGACACACACACACACACACACACACAGACCATTCGCTAAAAACATGATTTTCTTATTTAAGGGACCTCAGGACATGTAAATATAACAAAAACTCACTTTCGAAAATTTCACACTAAAACAATACTTTCTCTACCGTAAGTTAAAGTAAAAAAAAAAAAAAAAAATTCTGGTCTGTATGACGTATATATATATTAAATAGGAATTTAATTTACAATTTTTGTATTTATGAATAATAAACGTTAGTACATGACAAAGTTTCATTTATAACTAAAAATAATATTGAAATAGAAAACCAAAGTTGAAATGGTTTTGTTAAGACTTTACTATGCAATCACAATTTAGAATTACACATTTTATACAATTCGTCCAGATCTTTCGAAGGGCATCATTATAGAATAAGATTGATGTGGGTTACTTCAATCGTCTGTTTTTTAAGCCAAACGATTTTGATTTAAAATATTATACATTTAAAAACAAATTAATATGTAGCATTTATACCATCACTACTCGACATGAAAATTGCCTCTGACACCATTCTTGTGTAAAATGACCTCCTGAATCCGAATATGATGCCGTTTTTGCCCTATCACCCACCGTTTTTTTAGGAACGGTCCCCTATTTTTATCAATTTTTGGTGATTTTATGGCTATAAATTTGATTTTTAGGAGGGGGAGGATTTTTTTAACCGTTAAATATCTTCTTTGCGGCTACAGAGTTCGAAAATTCTAAAACATTGACATATGCGGCAAGGGGAAAGTTTTCGGAGGTGAGGGGGGAGGGGAATTTGACACTGAAATTATGCGTTACATATCTTATTTTGTTTAAATCTGTTATTAATGTTACTTTTTAAACTTTATATATTTTTGTTTTCCTGTGTTAAATTAATTATTTTTCATTCTTCAAATCAAATTCAGAGTCATAAAATTATCGAATAGGGAAAGAAATTCAGGGAGGGGTTGGTGTTTCTAGAAAACTGTGAGTGACTGGGCAAAATGGGAGATATTTGGATTCACGAGGTCATTTTACATAAGAATCAGCCTAAATAATATCATACCTTGATTTTTTTTTTTTTTTTTTTTTTTTTTTTTTGCAGAGCAGTGTATTTAGATATTTCGGTTATCTAAATAATCTTTAAATGTTTTTTATACATCTTTATATATAAAATATATCCTTATTATTATTTTTTTTATTCCTTAGTATGCTTTATGCCCTAATATTAAAAATACGAGTAGTACTTTTAATTTTTGAAATCTGAGTATGTCTGAAAACAGGGTTAAACTCAAATATTTTTTAAAAACTAAATTACATTTCAAATTATATAAATTAATATTTTTTGTCCTCATAAAATTTTACCAATAATTTTAAGCTTTTAAATCTACGAGTTATTATTATAAATTCGACAATTCATTAATCGATTACTTTTTACTCCATACTGTATAGATTTTATTATTATTATTATTATTATTATTATTATTATTATTTTAAGTATTAGTTCATAAGATTACCTGGTAAAATGGGAAAGAGGTTTTTGAATTTACTTTATTAATAAAAATTAAGAGACTTATCAAAATAAGAGATAACAGAATTACAATCTTTTAAATGCAGATTTTATTCTAAAATAATGTATTCACTTAATCTCATCTTTTTTCTTCTGCTGAATTCCAATTACTAAAGATTTTAAAGGCGTCAAAATTAAGCAGCTTAAACAAAGATTTTAATCTTTGTATTTTCTGAGTTAATTTAAATGTAATGTTCACTTTTCTGTTTGTACTCTAAGCTTTGAAAGATTATGGGAATTGTTCTGAACAAAGAGAAATGAAACTATTTTTTCTCACAAAATAAAAGTTTTGACATTGCTTTAAGCTTAAAAAAATAATAATAATAATAGTAATAATAATAAAGTTTGATAAATCTTTAAAAAATTAATGTTAAAACGATATAATATTAAATAATTAATTTTAAATGGTATAATTTAACATATAATTTATTATATATTTAAAAACATTTATTATGTGCTACAAATATAGAAACTTTAAATATATATTCGTTATTCCTAGTTATCATGTGAATAAATTGAAAAAGCGATTAGTACGAGAATTGTACTATTTCTACTAACTGTACCTTCTTAAAAACAGGAAAGTTTATATATCAAAATTAACTTCATTAAATTATTGTAAGTACACGTGTTATTTGAATGCTCTGGTGTTGTTTGTAAGTGTATGTAGATTAGGATGTCCATAAATGAGTGCGAAATTTTATTTATTTATTTTTTATTTTTGAAATTTTTTGAAATCCAAAATCCAATCTGCATACCCTCTATTTTTTTTTTTTTTACCCTAAACACTTTTTATCAAAATATCAGCTCTCTGGGATAATATTAACACGTGCCGAATTGATGAGAAAATCCTAATATAGATATTAGAATTTAGTAGTTAGATATTTTTCTAAAAAGATACGTCCTAAAAATTTTTAGCAATATATCAGCTACTTGGATAATGTTAACACGTTCCGAATTAACGAAAAACCGCAATATATATATATATATGGATTTTCGCACGTGTTACACATTAATCCAGAGATCTGATATTTTTCTAAACAGTGTTTAACGTCAATTAGAAAAAAAAAATATATCGTCATTTAATGGACCTAATTTTTCTCGTCATATGTAGATATTTGCTTTAAACAGCACATATATACCAGACAGAAAATTGTATTAATCAAGCAACGCTAAAATAAAGAAGCTTATTACTTTCTTCTATATTCAATATAAAAAAGTATTCGATTAGTAAAATATTGGATTCATAAAAAAATTCAACTTCCGGTTTTCGATTAATTCACAAGTTTTTAGAGGTCCAAAATACGATTTGATCCGTTAAAAAAAAAAAAAAAAATGTTTGTCTATACACATTGGCCTAAAATAGTACCTAACAACTTTTTGTGTCAGTCAGGTATCGCTGTTATATATAACGATTTCCACACCTCAAGGGAGGTCACTATCTCAGGAACTACTGCACAAAACTGTGTACATAAATTTATATGTAAATGAACCTTCTTAACAAATGTTACTGATCAGCAACTCTTGGTGCGAATCGTTTAAATGTTTCTCTGTTATACAGCGACTTCCACAAGGGAAATGCTATATCTCAAGTTTTATTGCGTATAACCATGCAAAACTTGATAATTGATAAAGTCATTATGAGACATTACCTTATTCAATTTATATGCATATCGGTCAATAGGAAAAAATGCTATTCTGCAATTTGAAATTACAGGTAAGTAGAGTTTAACGTCTATAGACTGCACTAAACCAAATGAAAGGAATGTATATTTTTTGTAATACAGATAGTTAACTGGGAAATTTTTTTTTTGTGTATGTAGGAGCCTCGCCTCCCCCCCCCCTGGGGTGGAAGTCCCCCCTCGAGGGTATTAAATTTTCATAATGGGTATCTTTCAAAAGAGCTCGCCAATACCTTTAAAACGAATAGTTGAACCATCGATCTGTGATAATTTAAAACAAAGTTATCGATTTTTTTTTACCTTTAACAAAAAAAAAAAAAAATCGCTTTTTTTTTTTTTTTTTTTTTTAATATTAAGAATAAAATGGACTTTTGTTTGGATATTTGGTGTTATACTACTTCTCTAATATGGAAATCGTCTGCACTATCATAAAAGATAATTTTTTAAATAATAATTTTAATAAATTATTTTTTAAAAACAGAATTAATTTTTAATAACCGAATTAAATTCTATATAAATGTAGGTGCATTAATGAAACGGCGGGTTGAGGGGGGTGGTAGTCCCCCTCACACTGAACTAATTATCATATAAAACTCTTGCGAAACCTAATTTGAATTGTTTAACACAGGTTTACATAACAGTACTCGTTACCTTACCTATTAATCTGCAACCTGTATTTATAGTATTAAATTCCAGGGTAAGAGAAAGTCGTGTAAGTGACACACCAGATTATTATTATTTTTTTTTTTTATATTAAGCATTAGTTTTTTCTAAGATTAAAATTGTCTGCCTACATTAGGACAGATAGTTTTAATAAATTTTAGTTTTAATAAATTACATTGCTCAGCACGAAAATTGCCCCCAACACCATTTTTGCAAATTCTTATGTAAAATGACCCCTTAAATCCGAATATGACGGCTATTTTGCTATATCAACCACAGGTTTTTGGGGGACAGCCCCTATTTTTACTATTTTTCGGTAATTTTATGGCTATAAATTTCATTTATAGTGGAGAAAATATATATTTTGACTGTTAAATATCTTCTGAGGACCTAAATGGATGGAAATTCTGTAACATGAACATTTGCAGCTAGGGGAAGATTTAGGGGGGATATACCACTGAAATTATAAGTTACATTTATCATATTTTATTAGTATTCTACGCCCGCTTCGCTGGTCACTATATTTAAATGAAATTTGAAAAGAATTGAATCAATGTTTTTTATATATTACTTTATAAATATTTACTAAAATTAAATACTGAATAGAAATAAATTTCGATTAAAAATATATATGTAAATTTTAGGCTTTGTAACATAATTAAAAAATCCTTTTAAGGACAAAAATTCAAAATGACATATTGCAAATTAAATTAAATTAAATATTTCTTCCGTTTTTCACTCGTTTTGCAACAATGTTCTATTGTCTTATGTGAATGATTCTCAAGAATGAATCAACAATTGTCTAGAATTAAATGGATTATGTATGGGAAATATGTACACTGTAATTTTGCTATGTACACTGTAAATTGCAGCTCTTAGAACTTCAAAACTGATAATTTTTATAAAGTTATTCATTATTCTTTAAAATTAGACTGTTTTTTGTTTAATATCACTTTTATTTTAAGATAAAAGCAATCAAATGATACCGTATTGTGAAACTTTGCAACGTTAAATCTTTGCATCTTTAAATCTAATAGCTTGGTGTTTATAATGTCCTCACAAAAAATGAATAGTTTTAGAGCTCTTTTTAAAAAGTATAGCAACTATGCAGTATCTTTTTAAAAAAATCAATAGTTTTTACTAAAAAAAAAAAAAAACAAAAACAAATGGTCAACCTTCATCAAAAGCGATTCAATGATACCGCGTTGTGAAACTTCGCAACGTAATATATTTAAATCAAATAATATGATGTATATAGTGTCTTCACAAAAATGAACAGTTTTTAGAGCTCTTTTAAAACGTACAACATCTAGGCAGTACCTTTTAATAAATGCATCAGTTTTTACTAAGATAAATGGCCGACCTTCATCACCAAAGTAGTTAAATCTAGACCAATCGAAAATAGGAATGGTCCACCCGAATGTTTTCCGCCGACAAACTATTTGCTTTATTTATATAGATTAATCAATTATTATTATCACTTATTACACATTATATATATATATATGTGTGTGTGTGTGTTTATTTATTTATTTATTTTAGAGTTAAAACAATTAGTTTTCATTCTCCAAATCAAATTCATGGCCATAAAATTACTGAAGAGTGAGAAAAATTGGGGGATGAGGTGACGTCCCGAGAAAACGGTGGGTGATGGGGCAAAATGGGGTAGTATTCTGATTCAAGAGGACATTTTACATAAAAATCAGCATGAGTGGTATCAGGGCTCCATTTTTTTTATCTTTTTTCTTTTTTTTCTTTGCAATATAGTGTTATATTTACTGAGTGTATTTGTATAGAAGTTGGTGACCACAACATACTTGGGTTTTATTGTTATTATTGTAAAAAAAAAAAAAGTATGATTTGTACTTAAAATCTTTTTGTACTTTTTTAAACATAATTTTGAGCAATAAAGATATTATTGAAATGCCTGTTTCACTAGCCATTTATTCGGAGCTTTGATACATTACAAGTACAGTTATCCAGTTTCTAGTTTTTCGGGTGTCACTTTTTTCAATGTCTGTACGATATTCTATGCTGAGATGACTATATTCTGCGTAAAAAATATTTTAAAACATTTATTATTTTATCACACACATAATTAAATAAATACATATTTAAATTAAGTTTCGAAAAAATATTTTTTACTATTAAAAAAAAAAGTGTAGTTTAAATGTCTGTACAATCATTTTATTTAAATATCAATCTATAATATTTAAGCATGGGTATATAAAAAATACATATATTTGAGTAAAATGTGCATGAAATATCCTAACAGGAGCTGATACGTAATTTTCATTCTTAAAAATAAATAAACATTTTTTTTTATTTATTAAAAAACATAACTGAAAAAAATTCTTAAATACAATATAAGTGTTTGTGTATAAATAAAAATTGTTCTAGCTAGCATTTCGCCTACTAATTGAAAGTTCTTCAGAGAGCGATTACTTATTTAATATTTTTATAAAATTCGTACATAATATCGAACATGGTTTAGAAAATATTATTTAAATATATATCTTTTAATAATTATAAAATACTATTCATTAGGTAATTTATTTTCATCTGAATATAGGTACATATACAGATACAGAATATACATATACATAATAATTTTTTTAATCATCTAAAAAAGAAATGATCTATAAATTTCGATCTCGTTTTATAATACTAGTTCTTTTGCTTACGTACACAACAGTAGAAATTCTTAATAAACGCATTCCAAGACATATCATTTGTGCCGTATAAGATTCCGATTTCCATTATTTAATTTCTTTATTTCTTTCTTTATTTGTCTGTCTTACATCTTCCCGGAAATGTTTTATTTTTCTATTATCTGCATAATGTAAATACTAGCATGATTTTGGAATTTTCGATATAACATAAAACTGAAAATTTAAGATGATAAAAAAATTAATTGAAGGATTTCATTATTTATAAACCATTCTGATAAATGATGCTTTTTATTGACAGCCTAAAATACGTGTATTTCATTTTATTTTATAAATACTCCTTTTCCTGTCACATTTTAGGAAAAATCATTTTTCTCGGTCCATTGTACAATAAAGAAAGATTGCATAGAATTTGAAACATTATTCTCATTGAACGTATAAGATCATAATCTGATTTAAAAATAATAATAATAATAATAATAATAAGTAAGTAACAGAAGGTAAAAAAAAAATCTACAAAAAAAAAAAAAAAAAAAAAAAAAAATATATATATATATATTATTAGTAACACATAAATACAATACAAAACTGGTGTACAAACGATAAATAGACAATAAGACTTCTTCACACACCATAAATTTTAAGCCAGAACAACCGGTTTCGAAAGGACGTAGCCTTCCTTTATCAGGTGCAAAAAAACACGTGCTACTGCCTTGGAGGCAAAAGCACGTCTTGCTGAAAAGCATGTCTTGCTTTTGACTGCAACGCAGTAGCACGTGTTTTTTTGCACCTGGTGAAGGAAGGCTACGTCCTTTCGAAACCGGTTGTGCTGGCTTAAAATTTATGGTGTGTGAAGAAGTCTTACTGTCTATTTACAGAAATACAATATTTCCGGAATTCACTAAAACCCGATTAAAATTTGGACAAGCCCATATTCCATGATATAAAGCTATAGCACTTAAACAACATACCCACTCTGCACGTTTGATGTAAGTGTACTGCAACAACAAGTGCAGATGAAAAATTAAACGCATTACTTGGAAAGACCTAAAGACCGCTTCAGCATAATATACAAAAATTGTAAAACGGCAATATTTCACCTTTTAGGAAATATGCTTTGTAAAAGTATGTCTGGAGGTCATGAGTTATTGCAAGTAGTATTTTTTTTAAAGAAACTGGTATGTTTGATAAGTGTGAAACAGAGATATCATTTATAAGTGCGAACTACTATAAATAAAATATTAAAAATTTATTCATTGTGTGTTATCTGTTGCAATTTCTCAGATCAAAAAGTTAACTAAAATATTCGTTATGCATCATTTTAAAGAGGTTGACTTCATGCAACAACGCAAGTTGAATATATAGATTGCTTATAATTTAATTTAAACTGTGAAAAAGCGATAAAATAAGAATCGCTTCTGAGAATCGAAATTTGAACTATATATACTCGAATGAAGAAGAAAATTTTAAATCATAAGAAAAAAAAAATCTAATGCTACATGTTGAAATCTAGAAACAACATGTTCCACCAGAGATTGGAGTGTAACAGCCGTCAGGTTGTGAATGCGTGTCTTTAATTCAGCAACGTTTGTAATAGGATCATTAAAAACAACAGTTTTATATAATCATAGAGACAGACGCCACAAAATTAAAATAATATGAACTTGACGGTCAGGCTATTGGAAAATCATGGCTGATAATTTTGTCATTTTAGGTATGAATCTTGAGCAGCCGCTTCACTGATTTTGAAATGCGCGGAAAAGTGTTATCTTGCATAAAGTATATGTTACCTGCATATCCACGCTCCTCAAGTTTTGGAATGGAGTGGTTGCGCAAAATACGCTCGTGTCATTTATCATTAGCAGTATAGGTAACAGTACTCGTAAGACCCATCGCCTCGAAAAAAAAAAAAAAAAAAAAAAACTGTTTGCTTCAGAAATTTACCTTTGCAAAAAGAAGATGCAATGGTTTAAGTATGGGGATTTACAATTCTGCAATTCTGAGAATTGACATGTTCTTTGAGATGGAAATGACTTTTGTCTGTTTACAAAGTGCTCCATAGACATTCATTGTCTACTTACGTGTGAGCAGGAAATTCTAGAATGAAATTTCCTCTTGGCAGGTCATCAGGAAGCTGCTCCTGGACATGAATAATTGAATGAGGATAGCAATACAAGGTTTCGCACAATTTTATGCACCGTACACATCACACATGTTGAAAGTTCAGGTAAATCTGTACCTATTGCACGTTTGCACTTCACTTTTTGTCTCACATCTTCTACTGACGTTGAAGTAATCGGTTTCCTCCGCCTCCTAGATTACGAATGTAAACAGCCTATCAATTACTTTATAATGTTCTCCAAACATTTAGCAGACACAGGATATTTTTTTCATACAATTTACAGTCCCTAACTTCTTCAGAGCTACTGATGAGAATTCATAATTCTGGTGATAGAGCTTCAAAAGCAAACTGCGAACTTTTAATGAGATAATCAATGTGATCTTCTCAGATTATGTATGAGGAAATAGTCATGTAACTCGACCTTTTATAAAAAGAAATGCAGCTTGTCGTACGTATGACACATATTTTTCATATTATGACGCTTAAAGCGCCATTTGTTGCTAAAATTTAGAATTTTTTTTTTTAAATTTTTTTTTTATCGTACCTTTTACCTCTTCTTCGAATATAAATAGTTCAAATTACAGGTCCTTCTGAGTAGTGTTTCGTTTTTAAAAATTTTTGAAAATCGAAATTTATTTATAATTACCCTCTAATATTATGACTATATCAGCATAAAAACTTAAGAATAATACTTACCTTTCAGTATTGATGAATTAACATGCCATAAAAAGTAAATTGTCACACCAATTAAAATGATAACTTTAAAGAAATATATATTAATTTTTTTTAAATCAAAAATGCCGGATAAAATTTTACAATAGCGAGAAATGATCAGACAATGATTCGAAATTAATTGTTTTAGATTGACATGACAAAAAAGACATGTTTGTTTGAAAAATTTTTGTAGAACAGGTATGGACACATTTGCTCATGTAGAAATTAATTAGAGCTTCCTATCAAAAATTTTAATATTCAGTTTCTTATATTTATATACCCACATCTAGTAAAAATTAAGTAAATAACTGTATACTTAAACAATCTGATTAGCCCACTCATTTGCATAAAATAACGCGAACTAACTCAATATTTATAGAAAATATAAAAATTGCAGTTGAACATTTCACATGACAGATAAATAATAATTTTTATCCAGAATTTTTTGTCTGGAATTTTTGCTAGGATTTTCCATGAATTTTTGACTATTTGTCGTAATTTGTCAACGAAATATGGAAAATAAATGACTCATCAATTATTTTCGTAAAGCACCAATTAAATGGAGTCGATCCCATGCAGCAACACGAGTTGAATTTTCTGACTGCAGCAAATGAACGTAACAGTATCAAAGTAAGAACAGTACTTACCCATTTATCAAAAACGGATGTTTTACCCTGCTATAGGAAATCTAATGTGCCTTGGAAAAGAAATAGAAAACTTAAATAAACTGTGTACCACAGATATATATATATATATATATATATATAGAGAGAGAGAGAGATAGTATGAAATTTCTGAATAAATTTATGCAATGACTCATAATAGCCGGGCTGAAATTTGTCCAAATTTTCAATAGAAATGGTCTAGATACTTTCATTCTTGTAAACATTAGCAAACGCTTTTTATCAAAAATCTGAATATATGATTAAATTTACTATCAAAATTAAGTATTTAGTTCTAGTGAAAATTGCGTAAATATTTATATTCTTGAATAATTCATTTAGCTCACAAATTTGCATAAAATAACAAGAAATAAACTAATACATCAAAAAAATATAAAAAGTTGCGTTAAATATTTCATACGTACAAATATTTGAATATAATTTACCAGGTGTTTTAAGATGAGATAATTACAGATAGATGATAATGCAAGTAAAAGTAAGAAAGTAAGTCGGAAAAGTAAAAGTAAGAAAGCAAAACGGATTACTCAATGTTTCTCTGAAAAATATATCACAAGTCTAACAAATTTTCATTCAGTAATTTAAGTTACTGAGTGTCTTGTAATATATATCATAATAATTCAAATTTTAATTATCTTGCTAACAATAATAATTTTGCAATTGTAAATGTCTATAAACTTATGTATTTTAGTGTATATACATTCATTTCTACTTTTTTAGAGGTATCTGCTTCTTTAACCAATTAATAAAATAAATATATTCAAAATTTCAGGGCTTAATAATTCTTCAAATTATTTGGTTTATACTAAATTAAACATTGTTTTAAAGAAATTTATTATAGGTATTTACCTATAGCAGGCGAGATAAAACTAATATAGACGAATTTCTATGGCAAAATTTTGAAGAAAAATAAATATGTGGAAGCACATTTTAAACCAGAAATTTCTATTGCAAAAATTATCTAATAAAATACTAGTCGTGCAACTTGTTATGTTCTTTTCTTAATTTTTAATTCGAATTAAATCTTTTATTTTGTTTACAAAGTATTTTCAATTTTGGTTTTTTACTATATTTTATTATTATTATTATTATTTACTACACTTTTTTCAATGCGTTCGAACGGTATGATTAGAATATTTTTTGAATTTCTAGAAACACATGTTTTTTATTTATATACTCATTAGACATCTGTAGCATAAATCATTCCACTCTAAGAAATCTAATATTCTCACATTTTTATTCAAAGAATCTCTAGCAGAATATTCTCCACAAAAATGCATTAAAGAAAATGTAATCAAGTCAAATCTTAATGTAATTTGAGATTCTTCATTACTGATTCCCTTTATCCTTCTTCGATGAAATGTATTCCTTGTAAACATAAAAAACAAGTTCACAAAAGAGATACCTACTTTTAAATTTAAAAGAAAATAGTAATATAATGAGGATTTTTCTTCGTATTTCCTTATATTTTTTTTATGAAAGTTCGGAATATTTTATTTCAGTACGGTATTTAGAAAATCGAATAGTTCTGTTTTATCCAGAAATTTAGTAGGTTAAAAACTGAAAATATTCTATCTCCAGGCAATTTACCCTAAAGTTTATACTTTTTGTTTATATTTTGATTTTTAACGTATGGTAATTAACTAATAAAAACAGTATTAAAACAGTAACATCTTAGTACAAGTACAGTTACTATCCAAAAGATAACAGAACTTATCTGTCAGGAATTTGTAACAAATTCTAGAAATTCCTTTTGAAAAATATATATTTGTATATTTGTATAAAGATTTGAGTTAAAATTTTCAACTTCTGTAAACATTTTCTATTTTGAGTAAACTTTAAAATTCTTGCTTTTATTATTATTACAATAATGTGTATATACTATAATGCATAAAAGTTTTTATCTTCATTCCAGGTGAACCTAAGCAAATTTTGATCGCCCTAAACTCTTTGATAAAAAATGCCCCATGTTCACCACATTAGTTTATATATTAACGCAAAGTACTAGACTGTCTATAATTATTATTATTTTGTAAATATTATATAAGTGGTTATTCTAGAGGTTTGTCGTATTTTTATAATTGTAAAGAAAGGAAAAGAAAGAAAAGTAATAATTTACTTAGATAATACATATAAAATGTCAAAAAATAGTCTTCGATTTTTTTTAAAATGAATGCACAGGTTTTAATTTAATGAAAAAATTAAAAATTAAACTATTTAAATAAATAAATGTCCAAATATCAGAGTTTTATCTATAGAAATATTTAGAAAATCAACTTTTTTATACTTAAAAAGAACTTTTTTATTAAATAATTTTTTATTTATATTTTGTACTAGTTTTAAATTTTTTTATTTAGATGATTTTCTTGCATTCTGCTTTTTTCTTTAACCCTACAAGGCTCAATTTTTTTTTTAGTGCGCGACAAAAATATATAGGTTGTAATTAGTGATAAGAAGATAGGGAAAACTTATAAAAATAAAAAGTAAAACCCTATTTTACGGAAAAATCAACTTTTTAGCTCAACGTACCGTATGTGAAACATACATAAAAATATGATTTACTGATACGTTTACTATTGTAATATAAAAAAAAGCAACTTACCTCTGCAAAATATACACTTTGTTATAACACACAGTATATTTTTTTTCGAGTCAAAACTGTTCAACAACTATTCTTTTTTTATTTTTGAATTCAGACTATCAACTAACGTATCACTTTCATTCAAATTTCATACTGAGTGCACTATAACAAAAACACGAACGACATCTTTAGGTAAAGATGCGTATTACTACATTGTTAAATATCAGTAGCTTCTATCAAAATGGCAAGATATGTCGCTACTAATAGTTTTATAGCTATAAGGACGATTAAAGTTGGTGTTCCACATATGGAACTGTGTGCCTTGTAGGGTTAAAGGCCTTCTCAGTACGACACTATTTCTTTAAGACAGTGATTTTGCGTTGTCACCTTTTATTTACTTTCCCCTTTGAATGCTCGTGCAAACACTTTGTTTTTATTTAATAAATATAAATCTGAAATTTTCTCATTGTATCTTTCCGGATTATTAAATTTTACCGAAAATTGGCACGCCTTTAATAAAGACAAACTGTAACTAACATTGTATTTTTAATTAAATCGAATAATTGTTTTAAAAAATATTAAGTAAAAACCCCATTTTAACGTTAAAATTACTTAAATGAGAAAAACAAATTGATGTCAAAAATAAATAAATATATAAGTGAACATATTTCTTTTTACATATATATAAAGTGCAACTTTTTTTTTTTTTTTTTTTTTTTTTTTAAATATAAATAAGAAAAATCATGCTAGCAGATAGAGCGGCTTCAGTAGAATTTTGAAATTTGGCACTGAATTTGCTCAGACGTTTCTCGCCAAGGTCTTTGCATATACAATTGCAATAGTCATTTTAATTCATTCCCGAAAATGCAATAAAAATTTAAAAGCCCCTAAGCCTTCTAAGCTAAAGCTATACCGAAAAAAAAAATTAAATATATTTTAATAATAATAAATAGATTTTTAATATGTTCAATTTTTAAAATCTTCTACATATTCCAAAATCGATTGTTATACTATTTGGATTAACAATTATCAGAATGAACAAGATGATGTATTTGCCAACGTTTATCACGTTCGTGAGGTAAACATTTTCCAAGATAGTATTGTGTAATACTTTTCTTATACAAAGGAGTAGAACATAAAAATTACAGTATTTGGAAAATGTAAGTGAAAACTTAAATTATTAGTACGACATAGTAGTTTAGTAGTACGATGCAGCTATTACTTTGAGACAACGATTTTGCATTGGCACCATTAATTGTTCTATATCTTGAATATTTCAAGAAGCCCACCAATATCTAATTTTGCCATTTAATTTCTTAAACTATCTTAACATATTATGCCAAATCTGTAAAATTTTTTATGTTTTACAAAACCTACTTATAAGGGAGAAATTCATTCTTGATTATATGTAAAGACTGATCACCGATTTCGGTATTCGAGACTACCACCATTCATAAATTGGTTAGTTTCTGAATATTTGTTGGCAATATCTTTTGAGAAGTATTAATCATGGCTTCTGAATATTTGTGATTGATATAAATATTTATGTGGGTTTTTTAATAATTGTTGACGATATCTTCTGGATATATATTGATGGTGACTTCTTAATATTTGTTGGCGATGTCTTCTGAATGCTTATTGATGATGGCTTCTGAATATTTGTTGGATACATCTTCTGGATATAACCAACAAATATTCGGATTTTGAAGTTTGCGTATGCAATTGCGACACCCATTTTAATTTAACGTCAAAATGACAAGAAAAATATAAAAACCTCAAAGAGGCCTTTTTTTTTTTTTTTTGTTTGTTTCACGGATGGATGGTTGGATGGTTGTTTTTTACGTCGCACTAGTGCTGCGCAGAGTGGCAATTTTTTGTTTCACGGAAATATGTTATTGTTTGTATTCATAACAATAAAGGAAAATAAAACTTACGCTGTAATAATGACATGAGGAATGGGTAAATATTAAACTACGGTATGTGTAATGTGCAGTAAAAATTGTGTGTAAATAATGTGTTTCTCATGATAAAAATTTGAAAAATCAAGATATATATTAGGAAAATCGTAAGAATTTCAGAAAAAGAAATAAAAAATTTCATGTAAGCAATCGGAAAAGTTTTGTGAAACAATAAACATATTTATTTCAGTATTTGTTTTGATGTACAAGCTTTATACTGATTAAATAGATATTTGTATAAAATTACAAAAAATTATACAAAAAAAAAAAAAAAAGTATAAATTAATAACACAGTATTTAAAGACAAATACACCGCATTTCCCTCAACTGTTTTTTAACCAACTGAACAACATGTTTAATAAGATCATAATGTGTTAAACAAATTGTGAAAAAAATATTTAAAAAAAATGATATTGTGATAAGTAATAATAATAATAATATATATATATATATATATATATATAAATAGCATCCAAATTTTAACGGGTCAGCCTACTTTTAAAATGAGAAAATGAAGAAAATATCGATGAAATTTAAGAATGTTTTTTAAAATAATGAATGCGTGTACAAACAAAAATTTTTTTGTAGTAACTAATATGACAATACTTTATTAATTATAAATATTATTTTGGTTCACTTTAAAATTGAAAATTATTTCTATTGTAGATTTTTTTTTTGTAGATAAAATAATAATAATAATAATAATAATAATAATAATAATAAAAAATAAAAAAATAAAAAAATCAAGGGTGCTTTCTCACTTCGCGCAGGTTATCTCAATTACAATTTTCTTTATAATATTTACTTTAAATGAAACAAGATATTTAAATTAAGAATCTGAACTAAAAGGTTTTAATTATTTTATTAATTAATTTAATTAATAATTAAATATGAAATATGAAATTACCATTAAAATTTTTACATTTCTACAACCATACATATTTTTTCTGTTGAACAGCACTTCCTTATTTTTGGTTTATTTTATTCATTATGTCAAAGTCTGTGGATGAGAAAAATTTTAAGTTCAAATCTCAAATACCTTTCGAAATATCATGCGCGAAGTAAGAAAGTACCCTTGAATTTAAAAAAAAATAATAATAATTTGCGAGAAAATAATTTTCTATTCTAAAGCAAATCAAAATATTATTTTTTATCAATAGAGTAATACCATACCAGTTAACACACACACACACAAAGAAAAAAAGTTTATACGTACATTCTTTATTATTATTATTTTTATTATTATTATTATTCTGGAAGTTCATTCAAATTTCTTCTTTTTCCACTTTTAAATGTAGTCTACTCTCTTAATATATACATTTCCAGATTTTTTCTTAATATTTAATTAAACGAATTTAATAAAGTTGCATTATTTGTTTATTAAAATTAAATTAAGATAAAAATTAGTAATGAATGTTGAATATTGTACCTTATGAATAAAAATGGAAGAAAAACTAATTTTAATAATAAATATTTTTAGTAATCAATTAATGTTTATATATAATGTAAATCAGCAAGGATTTAAGTTGAGTTTGCCGATTTTGTCAGAAACAAACTAAATCTCTTGAATATTTTTTATTATTTTAAACGACTTTAAATTAAGCTGATGTTATCCCCAAGTATCTCATTAAATGAAGGGAATTAACATTTAAAAATTTTATAATAAACCTTATTAATTATTCCCAACTGGATTATGAATTCTGTACTAAATTATTAGTTTTTTTTTTTTTTTTTTCGCGTTATGCATTGACATTAATTAAAATGAAAGCCGTGGTATTCAATTTTAATTTAAATTCAAAGATCGTAAAGTTGCGTAATGTATTCAACAACGATATATATCTTATCCATTTACAAATAAATAATTAAATAAACAAGCAAATCATGTTGATCGGTAGATTTGTAAACGGATTTGTAAAAGTCAAATTAAAATTTACATATTCATAAACTTTTGAGGAAGTATTGTTGTATGGAAATGCAACATATTTAATTTTTAGTTGGATTTATTATTGTACCAAACTCTTATTTACATCCATAATAAATTTCCGATTTTATATAATAACTCTTACAAATTAAAAACCATTTATATACGAAAAAAGGATTTTTATAGATGATGCAAAAATGTAATTGCGAAAGCAACACATTTTTATGATCTCTTTAGACAATATTAAAATAACTTGATACAAAAAGAATGAATTTAAAATTATATCACACATATCTATAACAATGAGTATTATTAATATTTTGTAATAGTGCATTATCACTTTTCAAAGGAGAGACAGAATACTTTCTTTTTTTCCCCTTTATTTTTTCTTTTAAGCGATGAATATGCGTTACTACAAAAGATTTAAAACACACTACAATTTGAAATATTCTACTTCCACTCCGTTATTGCCTGATGCTTGGAAAGTACATAATTTTGATTTTCGTTTAATTTTGATATCTTTTAGATTTTTAGATTTTGTTATATTTTTTAATCTTATTTATTTATTTATTTAATTTCATAATTCTATTTACATTCGTATTTATATATTTTTGCTCTTTACTTAAACACATTTTGTGCATTGTCGCTTTGACTGCAGCACTGGTGCCGAAATTTGTCCGCCTGACGAAGGGTCGTATGTTCTTTCGACCCGAAACAATTGCTGCGTGTTTGTTTGCATTTTATGGTGTTTATTCAAAGTTTTGTACTTATTACTTCAAAACACCAGCTCTGTGGTGCTTTCTTAGTATGAACATATTTTTACTTTCTCTTACACATATATATGGTAGAGAAAGTGTTGTTTTTGAGTCAATTTTTTTAAAATTGAGCTTTTGTTATATTTACACGTTTTGAAGTCTTCTGAATCCAAAAAACATATTTTGAGCGTCTGATCTGTGCGCGTATCTGTGTACCTCTGTGTCTGTCTGTCTGTGATTCCGTCTGTCTGTGTGTGCGTGTCTGTTATCAGAATATCTCAAAAACAAAAAGTAGCAGGCAATTGAAACTCGATCTTCTAAATCTATGTCATATAGTGATGCTACACTAAACTTTTCGCTGAGGTCAAGTAAATGGTCCATATACAAGACATCCAATTCAACTTTATATAAATAAATATATATATATATATATGTGTGTGTGTGTGTGTGTGTGTGTGTATATAAATATCCCATTGAAAAGCAAAACCGAACTCATATTTAAACATAAAATTCAAGAATAAAACAAGTCAACAAAAACTTAACGAAATTAACAAACAAACTAAAACCAAATAGAGTACGAGAAATATCTTTAACATAAACCAAAACTAAAAATGAAACAGAGCGAAATTAAAATTAATATGGAGAGAGGCGGCATGGCTTATATATATATATATATATATATAAATGGTTTAGCTTTCTCTCCTGTTGGTTTTTCAAATATTTAAATTTTTATTTTAATTTCATATACATAAATATTTGTTATAAAAGTTCCTTATTTAATAAAAACATTGTTTAACTAAGCAGCTTTTAACGCTAGATTTCTCTGTTTTACGTTTTATTATAATAATCTTTAATTTTATATCATTTTATATCGTACACAGATTCTCTTTTTAAAAAATTTATTATATATATATATATATATAGAAAATTTCCAGTCAGAATATCTCAAGAACAAATAGTAGCAGACAATTTAAATTCGTTGTTCTAAATCTGTATCATATAGTGATTCTAGACTAAACTTTTCGCTGAGGTCAAGCAAATGGTCCATGTACAAGACATCCAATTCAACTTTATATATATATATATATATATATATATATATGGGAAATTTCTGGTAAGTACAGTGTAACATTTATAGGTTGCCCTAAACAAAATGGATTAAATGTGACACGCATTTTGACATGCATAAAAGCACGTTTTGTGTAGATTGTGGTACGGAAATCTTTCATCATTCGTTTACAAAGCTACGCAAAGTATTTGGATACATTGGGGCTATATTTTGAAATTGCTAAAAATTTACTTCATTTTGTGTTAGGTGTTTTTTACATAAAACGAAATTTATGTACATAATATCATGTGCATATAGTTTATCGACAACATACCGGGTTTCTCAAAATTAAGCTAAACGTACTTTACTATTGAATATAATCGATAGAAGTTCTTTGCTACATTTTATTATGTCAAGAAACACTGCTTATGGAGTAAAAGTCATTTTTCTTACCCATACGGTAAACATAGTTTTTAATTTTATTTATTTTTTTTTTTTAAATAATATTACGTTTTGATGTCCACTGAATACAAAAATCCAATTTTTATCGATTGATCTACAACTGCATGTACTTCTGGTATCAGCATAACCTGAAATCAAATAACTACAAAAAATTCAAAATTGGTATTTTGAAGCTCGTAATAGGTTACCACTCGTAAAATTTTATCGAGATTGATAGGTTTGAAGACAAATTAATAACAGCCTCGTATTAAAAAATAAATGAATAAATATAGGCACTATATTTGAAAGGGGGTTTGAAGCCGTGGCAGCCCCCTCACACAGAATTATATGTCAAATTAAAAAATTTCTGAACCTATTATAGATCATTTTTTAATGTAGGTTGAATTTTATTATCTTTTTTCATTGATTTTATGGCTTAATCTGCAGTATTGAATGCCGGGTAAGGGAAAGCCATGTGAGTAACACACCAGATTTTTTATATGCGTAAAAGCATATTTTACGGAGATTGTGTCGGGGAAAGCATTCATATTTCACTTACAGTGTTACCGAAAACACTGGGATATATTGGATCTATATTTGGAATTTGCTGAAAATGTATTTCATTTTTTATGAGGTGTTTTTAATATAAGGCTAAATCTAAATACATAATGTAATGTGAATATATTTTTAGACAATATACAGGGCTTCCCAAAGCTAAACTTTCTTTCCTGGTAAATGTAATTAAGGAAGTGCTTTGTTACATTTTACGATGTGGACGAACACTGCCCAAGAAGAAATGTAAGTTTTCACATTTAAATTATAAACAAAGTATTCTTTGATATTCTTTTTTAACTCGGGATTTTTGCATAATATCGCATTTTGAGGTTCTCTAAATACGAAAATACAACTTCTAGCGGGTGATCTATTTGTATAACAGTTATAAGTATATCTCAAAATGAAATAACTGCAGAAATTACAAATTTTCTATGTTGAAGTTCTCATCAGATTACCACATGAAAAATTTGATCGAGACTGGCAAGTTTGTAGGCAAATTAATAGCAACATTAAAATATTAACAATAATAATAAATGTAGGCACTATAATTGAACGTGGGAATTGCGCGGGGCGGTAGCCCTCCCGTTGTGCGTTGCGTTTGCATGTTCAATTCTGTACCTGTGAATAAAAGAACAGACACTATACTTTTTTTTTTTTTTAATATTGATACTTGCACAAAATCTCTTCTTATTATTAATGTTTATGAACAAAAATTCCCAGGATAAGTTTTTAAATAAAGCAATCTGAATTTTCTGGTATCCGCAATACAAAAAAAAAAAAATAAATAAATAAATAAATAAATAATAATAATAAAAAAAAATAATAATGAAAATAAACAAAATAAATAAATAATAAAAATATAATATATAAAATATAAACTTGATTATCAATTTAGATTATATTTAATAATTTTTTCTCAAAGTACATTTAAATGCAACATCCAATTTTGAAAAGATCAAAATTTAGTTCTGCTACCAACAACTATTAGGACTTTGCAGAAATTCGTGCGGTTTTTTATTGCTTCTTTTCATAAAAATACATCAAATCAAATGACAATTTTTAATCAAAATACTCTCCAATATTTTCTACAACCTTTGCCCATTTTTTAAGTAACAAATGTATACCACGGCGATAGAAGCTCTCATCTTTGGAGGAAATAAAATGATCCGTGTCCGTACGAACTTTTGGAACGACCTAGTATAATAATAATAATAATAATTATTATTATTCAAGAAAAAAATATTATATTTACAAAAAAAATAATAATATATATTTATGTAATATATTGCTAAAAATGTATTGCAGTACATATATATTATACTACAAATATTCCTTGTTACATACTCGGAAGCACTAGAGTTATATTTGTTTGAATGATTTATCACTATATAAACAAACATTCAAAATTCCTGACACTGTACATGAAGCGAAAAGGGGAAATCTATGCGGCATACTTGCATATCTTTTAGGATCGAGTAAGACTTTTGCATATGTTTTAAAATTCCAAACCAACAGCACAACAGATCATGCATAATCCATGAACGCAGAAAACGGAAGCGCATTTGAAGCTTGAAAACAAAAAGACAGTAAATACAAAAAAGAAACATTTTTCGCACATATGTACCATTTTGAAATTTCTTATACAATAAAGTTTTTTGTTTCAAAGATAAAAAGTATTTTCTGAAACATCACTTTTGTTAAATCATTTATAATAGTATGCAATTTATGTATTCTAAATAAAGCTTTCTGAATTTTATAAACCATTAACGATTGTATGACAACCCAATTTAGCAGACTATGAAATTTTGAGCAAATTCTTTCGAGAATTCGGATCGTTTTTTGCTTCTTAAATTAGTTAAGCGGCGAAGAAAAGTTAATTAGTGGTTTTGCATACGTGTATTAAAATTTAATTTTTGGAGTTTTCGCAATAAAATATGAATAGAGTAAAATAAATAAGTGTAGTAAATGGAAATTGCAGATACTATCTTCTGTAATAAATCCATTGAGTACTTTTTGATTCTTTAGAGTGTTGTTTAGCTTTCTTTATACTTTCAGACAAATTTTATAATTTAATTGTTTTGTGTTTAAATTTATCACCGAAATTAACAATTGGGAATAAAGTAAAGTATGTAGATTTATTTATATGAATATAAATAATAACAATTCCAAGAATAGGAGGAATTCCATATATTTACAAAATATGTAGTGATAATTAAAAAACAAACAAATAAATAAATAAATAAATAAAACTCTGCTTCCTATATGATTTATTTATTTATTTATTTTTATTTATTTGCCTAATTACACTTTGAGATTTCTTTTTATTTTATTCAAATAATTACTATTCAACATTGTATTCATTTACACCAGACATAATGAACTTAAGACTAAAAAGATTAAAAAAAAATTTTTTTTCTTCATAAATTTAAACTGATATAATGATAATTGGTATACTTTTTTATATAATGATTGATATAATGATATTCATAAATTTGAATGATATTGTATACATTATCTTAAAATATAAATGCTTAAATTATTCGGTGCTATCCAAATACATTTGTTCTCTCCTATTACCTTTTCAGAAAATTGTAATAGAATGTTTCTCGTTTAAATGCATCAAGATAAACACACTCGTGTTATTTCTTAATTAATTTTATTTGAGATTCTTCCAAGAGGAATGTTTCAAGTTATATCATTTAAATTTTTCTTGTAAATTGCACAATACTATTGTATAATACATGTAAGCTTCTCCCCATTTCTAAATAAAACAAATTCCAGCTTAATATTTTTCTTTAAATCATTTTAAATTTTACTTAAACAATAATAATTATTAAAGAAAAAAAAAAAACACTTTCTTTACGATAACTTAAGAAATAATGTATGCGTCTGAAACATGTTTTATGCTTTTTCAATATTTTTTATTTCAATCACGCAAAATTTGTTTTTATGCTGACCTTTTTAATAAAACTTAACCTCTCTTCAAAAAAAAAATAATAATGTTCTAACACATGAAATTAAACTAAAATCAAATGTAAGAGTTCAAGTTATCGGTATGTATTTTGTAATTTTGCAGTGTAATATATGTCAAAGTGCTAGTGGAATTGTCAAAAAAGCTGCGAGAAGGAGATTTTAATAGATAAATAAATAAAAGTGAACAATATACCGTAATTTTCTGCGTATAATCCGCAGGTCAGGTAAGTCAGTTCTGCACCAGAAATTTTAATTAGCAAACGAGGTTCTATTTGTACGAGCTGTTTCTTCCAAATAATATAGGTTTTTGTGTTAAACAAAATTTCTGGTGGAGGAATGACACATTTTACCTGCGGATTATACGCAGAAAATTACGGTAATAAAGATTTAAAAATAAGGTGTAATATGATTTTAAATAATCACTTGTAATTTTGTTTCTAACTATTCTGTAAATAAGATTTGTGAAAATGAAGACACTTTTCAGATATTTAAAGAGTTTATTAAACAAAAAAGTCTCAATTACACGGAAACATAAAAAAAAAAAAAAAAGCAAACTTATTCAATTATATGATATATAATAAAAACCGTTTCCATATTAAAATATAACTTGTTTAAATCATCAACATTTAACATCATTTGTACGACAAAATTATGCGAATATTTCCGATTTTATGTGTTTGTTTATGAGTAAAATATACAAGGTGTACAGAAATGCATGTTCTGATTCCAAAATAAAAATCTCGGAAAGATCAATAGACATCAAATAATAAACGCAATCAAACATTAAAATCGTCATTAAAGTGTTTTTTTTTTTTTTTTTTTTTTTTTTTTTTGCAGAGAAGTTATAAAATTGGTATAAAAAAAAAATAATAATTTTAATGAAGAAGCTGAGATGGAGATATATAAAATAAGAAGCGGCCATATACGTATAGTAGTCCAGGTTCAATAAGCTCTATGAAGAATAGGAAAAGATATCTTTTCTTAAGAAAATCCATTATTTGTTATTTCAAGTAACCGCATTAAGAATAATATGCATAGTTCATTGTCTAAATACTTATTACGAAGGCAACAAAGATAGACATCTTTTGGAAGATTAGCAAAGTTTATTTTATTAAATGACTTGAGGATACCAACTCTGACGGAAGCCATTTCGATTTATTAGTAACTTTTTGAATCTTTCTTAAAACCACATGTTGTTGAGGTTGACAGCATGAAGAACAAGTGCTAATTTTTTTATTTCGCCAAATCTCCTTGGCATCAAAAATCAAGTTGGCTGAACACATTTTAAATTTTATGTCTGGTAAACCTAAATGATAGTTAAAAGATTGGCTAAAAATTAAATTACGTCATAGGATGTGATTAAATTTTGTCAGGTATCCAGAATTTGACTAAAAGTGCAAAATCAATTGATAAAAATATTACAGATGGTTTTCAGCTATTATGATTCAACGGAATCTTTTAACGTTCGACAGGAGACAGGAAGCTACAATAAAAAAAAATCGTCTGCGGTTTTAAAGCATAAAATGAATGGGTTTCTCTTTCTTTGATATTTTATTTAATTATTACTTGATGAGATTTAGAGCAGGAAAAAGAACAATAAATTATATGAAATTACAGATTAATGAAATAGAAATAAAAATAAAATAGCATAAGCGAAATAAACAAAATTGTATTAAATTCTTTTAGGATAAGAAATATAATGTTTGCTTGTATTATAAATAAATAAATAAAATGTAATTTATATTATTATTATTATTATTTTATTTTAAAAAGGGATATGTGATGTTTTTCAACATCACAATAATAATAATAATATTAAATGGCAATGGGGTGTAATCACACCACTCAGTCAGATAAATAATACCGCAATGCGCAAAGCAATCCTTTCTAGAGTTGCAACGTCAAATTACCTCTTTTCATATGTTTCATAATCCTTAATAAAAACGCGGCCCACCAGCGGCCGAGCGGTTTTGCGCTCAAAGCTGGTAGATGGGAGGTGCCGGGTTCGATCCCAGGTCGCGCTCATCGACCTAGCCGTTCGGAGTTTTCCGTGGTTTCCTCCGAAACTCGCGTAAATACGGGCTAGGACCCCTTAGAAAGACCCCCACGGAGGGCATTCCCCCTATAGGCCTAGGACACATAAGGAGTCAATCGGCCTTAATCCTCCAACCAACCAACCAACTTTAATAAAAACGAAAAACTTTAATGATCAAAGATTTGACTTGCACTAAGCAATGCATGTATGTAATGCATGTATGTAATGCATCGTTATTTCATATTTTTATGCACGTGTATATGAATGTGGACATAAAATAAACAATTCAATCTTTTTTTTTTTTTTTTTTTTTATGGCCAATTTGTTTATTGTTATTTGCAAAGGTACACGCACAGAAATAGTGGAAATAATTAAAACTAAATTTATCTTCAAATTGCCTCTAAATTTTGTATTATTTTATACTCCTACACTCTTGTTGTAGAATAGAGAACTAATTAATTCTGCCATGAAATTTTGAGATTTTTTTTTTTTTTAATAAGAATTTATTTAACTTTTTCACTTCCTATTTGAAAGTAATATCTGTTGTTTGTTATACAATAACAAAAAAGACTTGTAGAAGCATTTTATTATTTATGAGTTTTATTATTGATATTCATTTCATTACAAAGAGAAACACTTTAAAAAAATATCAAATATTTTTCTGATTTTTTTTTTTTTTTCAGTTGAAAAATCATATTTTGGATAAAAGGCAGTTCTAATGCATTTTAGAGGATACTTATATTGTTAAAAGCTATTCAATTCCTTTTCTCAAAATTCGATAATTTAAAATTTTTCCAATTTCTAAAATTTACTGCACTTTGTTTGGATTTTCTTAAAACATAAATAATTAAAATATTCAGTTTTATCAAAACATATTTGTTCTCTCCCTTTATCTTTTCAGGGAATTGTAATACAATATTTCCTTTTAAATGTATCAAGGGAAGCATAATCACGTTATTTCTTAATTAATTTAATTTGAGATTCTTCCGTGCGGAATCTTTTAAGATTTCTCGTTGAGAATATTCCGTATAAATTACATAATACTATTTCGTAAAGCATGTAAGGTTCTTCCTACATTTAATTAAAATGAACACCAACTTAAATCTTTTTTTTTTTACATTATTTTTAGTTTTATTAACAAAATACTCTTTATTTAGCTAGAATATTTTAGTAAAGTAATACATTTAAAATTTTTTAATTTGTTATATATATGTATATATATATATATATATGTGTGTGTGTGTGTGTGTGCGTGTGTGTAATATATTATAATTACTGTATAAGAGACAGATGGCAGTCGTTAAACACAATTATTACTAGAATTTCTTTTAGGCAACATCTTTATTTCTTCATTATTGATAAGTCAGGACAGAGTAGAAGACGAATGGAGTCAGACGGACGAATCGCCGATCCCCGAACGGCGGCATAATATCGCGGCTAGCGAATCACAGCCGCGGACTCGGTTAGGAAGCTTGCAAGATCTGTGTAATTTCAGCGGAGCGAACAACGTTAAGTTTATTAGCACTAGAAAACCGTGCGAAGAAGTGTCCGTTTGTTTAATGTTTGGGCTTTTATACCGAATTTTCTGAGCTTCTGATAGGTTCTTTACATCATCTGGGCTCTTAAAAGTAATTTCTGGGATTAATTAATATGCAGCTCAATCCCGCGACAGTTGCAAATTGCGTTAACGTCAGTGAATTTCGACTTATAATTGCGTTCCTTTTCTGATTTATGAGTTATATAGTTTTCTGCTGGAAACAATCTTTAAAGGGGCAATTATAAATTATTCGCAATTATAATTTCGATTAGCAATTTTTGCACTTTTAATTTGGGTTTTTTAATAATTTAAATTTATTTATTTTTATCCTTTCATATATATATAAATGTCTAAACGTTCTAAAAAAAGTAACATTCTGTTACATTTTTCCATGAAACTGACCCACTCTTTTAAATAAATTTGTTTAGAAAACGTAATATTTTAATGCATGAAATTGAACTAACATTCAATGCAGTAGTTCAGGTTATTTGAATCAGTTTCGTAAATAATTGCTAAAATATAAGACAGCTACATGGGATGTTCCGAATGAAAAGAAAAGTAATAATAAAAAAGAAAAAAATCTCTAACATTACTTCAAGAAACTTTTAAGAATAATTAATAAATAGATAAAGGAAAATAAAAAAAAAATTAAGTAATTCGATTTTAAATTATTGCTTCTTGTTCTGTTTTTTTCTAATGCGTGAATAAGTATTTCGAAAAAGCCAAGACACATTTAAAAATTCAGAAATGTTTATCAAGGAAAGTCTACTCTTAAATTTTCTTACTCTTAACTTTTCTACTAAAAGGAAACAACAGAAATGAAAGATTTTTTTTGTTGGAATCTTTGATTTATTATAAAAATGTTTCCCGTCAAAAGAGATAATCTGTTTAAACTTGTATATTAAACAGGTAGAAAATAAAACTATAAGTACAGAAATTAACCAATATTTGAGCGTAAAAATAATGTGAAAATTTATGTTTTTATATGTTTTGCTAGTAACTTACAAATTATGTGCGCCCAGCGTTAGACACTGGGATTTTTATATTTATATATATATATATATTTAAGTGAATAATAATGATAAAAAAAAAAGAATATCTATAAATTATTAAAATAAATGGTATTGTAAAAGTCGTAAAATGTTTATAAAGAAAATTTAAAATTAGTCATTAAAGGTACCTGTCGATAGCGACGTATAATCTAATCTCGATATGTATTGAAGATAATTAATGTTCCGATGTGCAAGGCAATCGGTTCTAGCGTTAAAATATAAAATTTTGTTTTTCATATGTTCATATAATACTAGATAGCTCAGTAAAAAGAAAAATATATATATATAGTAAAAGATTTCCTGTGCGTTAAGCAATGCAAATATGTCTATAGAAGAACATTTCGACAATTATTTCTTAATGACTTTGCTAATTTCACATTTGTATTTTCATATATATGAATGTGCCTAGAAAATGACAGTTTAACTATAAGCCTTCATAAAATGAGTGATTTATTCATAGTATTATTATCTTTATAAAATATGTAAAAATATCAACTGGAATATACATAATTGTTTTTCATGGGTGAATAAGTGAATGAATATATTATCGTTCTTCATCCCCCATACATGCAACCAAAATTGTGGAATTTGGTAAAAAGTTGCTTTCCTTAAAATAGACAACCTGTAATTTTTTTTTTTTTTTTTTTTTTAATTCGACACACGAGTGGGAAGGGAGTGAAATGTAATTTTATATATTATTTGTAAATATTACTTTTTACATATTACAAATACTTTTAAAATATTATAAATATTACTTTTTTACATATTACTTTTTGTATTCAAACATTCATATGGTTTTTCTTTTCAGTTATAAAAAGCAAAAATACTTAAAAATAATTTTAAGGCATTTTAGGAATTAGATCCCCAAGATGCGGAAGTTGGTAACTGATTGTCATAATTATTGGTATCATTCCTTATCTCTAAGAAAAGAGCAAATATCCATAATATTTTAACTTTCATATATATATACAAATGCTCTACGGTTTGCGGAATGTTAAAAATTCATATCTAAGGTTAAAGCGGGGTAAAACGCTATTTCTTTTTTCAAACCAAGACATATTACAATAAATAAATCAGATATTCATAAGATTTTTCTTTAAAATATCTGAATCATAACTAGATACAAAATAATTTCAAGAATTTTAAGAATTTATCACACAAAGGGTGGGGGGTGGGGGGGAGTAAGTTCTTTTTTTTTATCTTTTCGCATATCACAGAAAATATCAGATATCTATACAATCTGTATATCAAATATCGATACTTTATTTATACAATGCTTGCTTTAAAATATATCTATCAAAAAACGTGGAATTCAATTTCAAGGAATTATAGAAATTTGCCCCCAAAAGGAATCTGTGGATAAATGTGTTTTCGCGTAATCCGTCATATCTAAAATAATAATAATAATAATAATAATAAATAAATAAGTAAAATAAATAAAACAAACCTCCGTAATACTTTTACATTAACACGTAACAAATACAAATAACTGAAAATCAATGTCAGTCATTTTAAAAGTTCACTCTTAAGAAAGGAAGATGCAAACTATAGTTTCATATACGCCTTCATATGACGGAAGAAAAAGCAGATATCTATAAGGTTCTTGTTATTAAAAATATAACAAAGAAAAATACTTAAAAAACAATTTCAGAAATTTAAGGAATGCAGAGGAAAGAGAGCGAAATATGTTTTTTTTTCATATATCTTCATTTTGTTATAACAAAGTGATGGCTACAGTAAATGTATGTCCCACTAATAGGTATCGCAATTACATGATGTCAAAGCTAAAATGCTTATTAGATACTAAGGTACAAACTTTTTTTTACATTGCAGTTCTTGATTAGAAATAACAGCGACACATGTCGCCCGATAAACACCCAAATTGAAACGCTGGGGCTATTTCCTTAAAGGTAAGTAAAAAATAATCGTAGTTAAAAATTTTCAAATATATTTACTACAGGGTATAGAACATGATCCAGTAAAATAGAAATTTTAAATTCTAATATTTTAGAACGTATAAACAAGTAATGAAATTCAATTAGGAGAAAAATACACAAAATTTTAATAATTAAAAATTGATATTACGATATATACTTCGTCATTCTCATCTTCATCATACCCCGAGTACGCAACAATACATATAAATAAAATACTGTTTTGTTTCATACACATTATGCAAAAATATTTTTAATAAATTATATTTTTTTATTATTAAAAAATTTTAATTTATTTTATTAATGAAAAAAAAAAATGTTCTGTTCTCTATTTTTAGAGTTGAAAAAGTTTCACAGTTTTGAACCTTATCAAAAACTGACACTTTTGATCAAAGAAAATATGGAATATCATTCTCTGCAAAATATTGCTTACAGTTATTTCTGCTCTCTGTCATATGCAAAAATCTCCATAACTTTTGGAAATATATTTCGCGCGTCATATACAAGTACTACGAAGTTTCCACTAAAATTCTATTTCTATTTGTATGATTAGTTTTACGAAAAAAGCATTTATTTATTTATTTTTTTTTTAAATATTATATTAATCTTTTAACGATTTTTTTTTTTAAAGTTTTTCCTTTTATAATCAATTATTTTTCTCTCACTTGAAGCAGTTATTTCTAAAAAAAAAAAAAAAAAACATATCAAATGGCGATTAACAGGTATGAAAGTAGTCTAATTTTGTATTTTATTATCCTGCACAAACAATTTTTTCTTAGATTTTCGAAATATAGTTATTGTAATTAATTAAGAATACATTTTTGTTTTCAGAATATTCGTTATATAGATATAACTTCAAGTACTTTTGTTTGTTTATTAAGATTTAGGGTTCATAAGGGGTTTTTCACTGAAAAGAATTTTTGCAACGTGATTGAAATAACTGGATCTTCAAATTAAATACGCAACATGTGTAAAACCCCTTATGAAATTTCAACTCTGAAAAATACCTAAAACCTAGGTAGTTTGCCAACAATTTGTTTATTTTTACTATATTCAAATGCGGTTTTGACAAAAGTTGCTCAATATATCTAGCTTTCAACCAATGCAATAAATTTTTTCCCATCTTTCACGCATGCGAATTAAAATAATATTTACTAAAAATGCTCCTTTTTCAACGAATACTACACGTATGAATTTTATGTTTCAGAATAATGTTTCTCGAATGTTTTGTCAATTTTTATGCTAGTTTTGCAAAATTTTATAAAAATACGTTCTAATTTTAAGCAAAACAATTATCAATAATATGAATAATAATAATAATAATAATCATTAATAATCTAAATATATATATATATATATGTGCCTAAATAATCGCAAAATTCCCGTACCAAAAGACACAAATTTGTACCATAGTATGTGCAACAGGGTACTAAAGTTACAAGTTATTTGTAGCTTTTTATGATACTGGGAGATCCGACATATTTTCACTTTTCATCAATTTGTGGTTGGTCCCCTAATTGCACTTTGGAGTATATCGATAGTGGAAAATGTTATCTTTTAAGTGTTCTTTGCTTGTATAAAATTTTAGGTCATTTTGTCTTTTTTACAGAATATACATATACATAATAATTTTTTTAATCATCTAAAAAAGAAATGATCTATAAATTTCGATCTCGTTTTATAATACTAGTTCTTTTGCTTACGTACACAACAGTAGAAATTCTTAATAAACGCATTCCAAGACATATCATTTGTGCCGTATAAGATTCCGATTTCCATTATTTAATTTCTTTATTTCTTTCTTTATTTGTCTGTCTTACATCTTCCCGGAAATGTTTTATTTTTCTATTATCTGCATAATGTAAATACTAGCATGATTTTGGAATTTTCGATATAACATAAAACTGAAAATTTAAGATGATAAAAAAATTAATTGAAGGATTTCATTATTTATAAACCATTCTGATAAATGATGCTTTTTATTGACAGCCTAAAATACGTGTATTTCATTTTATTTTATAAATACTCCTTTTCCTGTCACATTTTAGGAAAAATCATTTTTCTCGGTCCATTGTACAATAAAGAAAGATTGCATAGAATTTGAAACATTATTCTCATTGAACGTATAAGATCATAATCTGATTTAAAAATAATAATAATAATAATAATAATAAGTAAGTAACAGAAGGTAAAAAAAAAAATCTACAAAAAAAAAATATATATATATATATATATATATATTATTAGTAACACATAAATACAATACAAAACTGGTGTACAAACGATAAATAGACAATAAGACTTCTTCACACACCATAAATTTTAAGCCAGAACAACCGGTTTCGAAAGGACGTAGCCTTCCTTTATCAGGTGCAAAAAAACACGTGCTACTGCCTTGGAGGCAAAAGCATGTCTTGCTGAAAAGCATGTCTTGCTTTTGACTGCAACGCAGTAGCACGTGTTTTTTTGCACCTGGTGAAGGAAGGCTACGTCCTTTCGAAACCGGTTGTGCTGGCTTAAAATTTATGGTGTGTGAAGAAGTCTTATTGTCTATTTACAGAAATACAATATTTCCGGAATTCACTAAAACCCGATTAAAATTTGGACAAGCCCATATTCCATGATATAAAGCTATAGCACTTAAACAACATACCCACTCTGCAGGTTTGATGTAAGTGTACTGCAACAACAAGTGCAGATGAAAAATTAAACGCATTACTTGGAAAGACCTAAAGACCGCTTCAGCATAATATACAAAAATTGTAAAACGGCAATATTTCACCTTTTAGGAAATATGCTTTGTAAAAGTATGTCTGGAGGTCATGAGTTATTGCAAGTAGTATTTTTTTTAAAGAAACTGGTATGTTTGATAAGTGTGAAACAGAGATATCATTTATAAGTGCGAACTACTATAAATAAAATATTAAAAATTTATTCATTGTGTGTTATCTGTTGCAATTTCTCAGATCAAAAAGTTAACTAAAATATTCGTTATGCATCATTTTAAAGAGGTTGACTTCATGCAACAACGTAAGTTGAATATATAGATTGCTTATAATTTAATTTAAACTGTGAAAAAGCGATAAAATAAGAATCGCTTCTGAGAATCGAAATTTGAACTATATATACTCGAATGAAGAAGAAAATTTTAAATCATAAGAAAAAAAAAATCTAATGCTACAGGTTGAAATCTAGAAACAACATGTTCCACCAGAGATTGGAGTGTAACAGCCGTCAGGTTGTGAATGCGTGTCTTTAATTCAGCAACGTTTGTAATAGGATCATTAAAAACAACAGTTTTATATAATCATAGAGACAGACGCCACAAAATTAAAATAATATGAACTTGACGGTCAGGCTATTGGAAAATCATGGCTGATAATTTTGTCATTTTAGGTATGAATCTTGAGCAGCCGCTTCACTGATTTTGAAATGCGCGGAAAAGTGTTATCTTGCATAAAGTATATGTTACCTGCATATCCACGCTCCTCAAGTTTTGGAATGGAGTGGTTGCGCAAAATACGCTCGTGTCATTTATCATTAGCAGTATAGGTAACAGTACTCGTAAGACCCATCGCCTCGAAAAAAAAAAAAAAAAAAAAAAAAACTGTTTGCTTCAGAAATTTACCTTTGCAAAAAGAAGATGCAATGGTTAAAGTATGGGGATTTACAATTCTGCAATTCTGAGAATTGACATGTTCTTTGAGATGGAAATGACTTTTGTCTGTTTACAAAGTGCTCCATAGACATTCATTGTCTACTTACGTGTGAGCAGGAAATTCTAGAATGAAATTTCCTCTTGGCAGGTCATCAGGAAGCTGCTCCTGGACATGAATAATTGAATGAGGATAGCAATACAAGGTTTCGCACAATTTTATGCACCGTACACATCACACATGTTGAAAGTTCGGGTAAATCTGTACCTATTGCACGTTTGCACTTCACTTTTTGTCTCACATCTTCTACTGACGTTGAAGTAATCGGTTTCCTCCGCCTCCTAGATTACGAATGTAAACAGCCTATCAATTACTTTATAATGTTCTCCAAACATTTAGCAGACACAGGATATTTTTTTCATACAATTTACAGTCCCTAACTTCTTCAGAGCTACTGATGAGAATTCATAATTCTGGTGATAGAGCTTCAAAAGCAAACTGCGAACTTTTAACGAGATAATCAATGTGATCTTCTCAGATTATGTAGAGGAAATAGTCATGTAACTCGACCTTTTATAAAAAGAAATGCAGCTTGTCGTACGTATGACACATATTTTTCATATTATGACGCTTAAAGCGCCATTTGTTGCTAAAATTTAGAATTTTTTTTTAAAATTTTTTTTTTTATCGTACCTTTTACCTCTTCTTCGAATATAAATAGTTCAAATTACAGGTCCTTCTGAGTAGTGTTTCGTTTTTAAAAATTTTTGAAAATCGAAATTTATTTATAATTACCCTCTAATATTATGACTATATCAGCATAAAAACTTAAGAATAATACTTACCTTTCAGTATTGATGAATTAACATGCCATAAAAAGTAAATTGTCACACCAATTAAAATGATAACTTTAAAGAAATATATATTAATTTTTTTTAAATCAAAAATGCCGGATAAAATTTTACAATAGCGAGAAATGATCAGACAATGATTCGAAATTAATTGTTTTAGATTGACATGACAAAAAAGACATGTTTGTTTGAAAAATTTTTGTAGAACAGGTATGGACACATTTGCTCATGTAGAAATTAATTAGAGCTTCCTATCAAAAATTTTAATATTCAGTTTCTTATATTTATATACCCACATCTAGTAAAAATTAAGTAAATAACTGTATACTTAAACAATCTGATTAGCCCACTCATTTGCATAAAATAACGCGAACTAACTCAATATTTATAGAAAATATAAAAATTGCAGTTGAACATTTCACATGACAGATAAATAATAATTTTTATCCAGAATTTTTTGTCTGGAATTTTTGCTAGGATTTTCCATGAATTTTTGACTATTTGTCGTAATTTGTCAACGAAATATGGAAAATAAATGACTCATCAATTATTTTCGTAAAGCACCAATTAAATGGAGTCGATCCCATGCAGCAACACGAGTTGAATTTTCTGACTGCAGCAAATGAACGTAACAGTATCAAAGTAAGAACAGTACTTACCCATTTATCAAAAACGGATGTTTTACCCTGCTATAGGAAATCTAATGTGCCTTGGAAAAGAAATAGAAAACTTAAATAAACTGTGTACCACAGATATATATATATATATATATATATATATAGAGAGAGAGAGAGAGATAGTATGAAATTGCTGAATAAATTTATGCAATGACTCATAATAGCCGGGCTGAAATTTGTCCAAATTTTCAATAGAAATGGTCTAGATACTTTCATTCTTGTAAACATTAGCAAACGCTTTTTATCAAAAATCTGAATATATGATTAAATTTACTATCAAAATTAAGTATTTAGTTCTAGTGAAAATTGCGTAAATATTTATATTCTTGAATAATTCATTTAGCTCACAAATTTGCATAAAATAACAAGAAATAAACTAATACATCAAAAAAATATAAAAAGTTGCGTTAAATATTTCATACGTACAAATATTTGAATATAATTTACCAGGTGTTTTAAGATGAGATAATTACAGATAGATGATAATGCAAGTAAAAGTAAGAAAGTAAGTCGGAAAAGTAAAAGTAAGAAAGCAAAACGGATTACTCAATGTTTCTCTGAAAAATATATCACAAGTCTAACAAATTTTCATTCAGTAATTTAAGTTACTGAGTGTCTTGTAATATATATCATAATAATTCAAATTTTAATTATCTTGCTAACAATAATAATTTTGCAATTGTAAATGTCTATAAACTTATGTATTTTAGTGTATATACATTCATTTCTACTTTTTTAGAGGTATCTGCTTCTTTAACCAATTAATAAAATAAATATATTCAAAATTTCAGGGCTTAATAATTCTTCAAATTATTTGGTTTATACTAAATTAAACATTGTTTTAAAGAAATTTATTATAGGTATTTACCTATAGCAGGCGAGATAAAACTAATATAGACGAATTTCTATGGCAAAATTTTGAAGAAAAATAAATATGTGGAAGCACATTTTAAACCAGAAATTTCTATTGCAAAAATTATCTAATAAAATACTAGTCGTGCAACTTGTTATGTTCTTTTCTTAACTTTTAATTCGAATTAAATCTTTTATTTTGTTTACAAAGTATTTTCAATTTTGGTTTTTTACTATATTTTATTATTATTATTATTATTTACTACACTTTTTTCAATACGTTCGAACGGTATGATTAGAATATTTTTTGAATTTCTAGAAACACATGTTTTTTATTTATATACTCATTAGACATCTGTAGCATAAATCATTTCACTCTAAGAAATCTAATATTCTCACATTTTTATTCAAAGAATCTCTAGCAGAATATTCTCCACAAAAATGCATTAAAGAAAATGTAATCAAGTCAAATCTTAATGTAATTTGAGATTCTTCATTACTGATTCCCTTTATCCTTCTTCGATGAAATGTATTCCTTGTAAACATAAAAAACAAGTTCACAAAAGAGATACCTACTTTTAAATTTAAAAGAAAATAGTAATATAATGAGGATTTTTCTTCGTATTTCCTTATATTTTTTTTATGAAAGTTCGGAATATTTTATTTCAGTACGGTATTTAGAAAATCGAATAGTTCTGTTTTATCCAGAAATTTAGTAGGTTAAAAACTGAAAATATTCTATCTCCAGGCAATTTACCCTAAAGTTTATACTTTTTGTTTATATTTTGATTTTTAACGTATGGTAATTAACTAATAAAAACAGTATTAAAACAGTAACATCTTAGTACAAGTACAGTTACTATCCAAAAGATAACAGAACTTATCTGTCAGGAATTTGTAACAAATTCTAGAAATTCCTTTTGAAAAATATATATTTGTATATTTGTATAAAGATTTGAGTTAAAATTTTCAACTTCTGTAAACATTTTCTATTTTGAGTAAACTTTAAAATTCTTGCTTTTATTATTATTACAATAATGTGTATATACTATAATGCATAAAAGTTTTTATCTTCATTCCAGGTGAACCTAAGCAAATTTTGATCGCCCTAAACTCTTTGATAAAAAATGCCCCATGTTCACCACATTAGTTTATATATTAACGCAAAGTACTAGACTGTCTATAATTATTATTATTTTGTAAATATTATATAAGTGGTTATTCTAGAGGTTTGTCGTATTTTTATAATTGTAAAGAAAGGAAAAGAAAGAAAAGTAATAATTTACTTAGATAATACATATAAAATGTCAAAAAATAGTCTTCGATTTTTTTTAAAATGAATGCACAGGTTTTAATTTAATGAAAAAATTAAAAATTAAACTATTTAAATAAATAAATGTCCAAATATCAGAGTTTTATCTATAGAAATATTTAGAAAATCAACTTTTTTATACTTAAAAAGAACTTTTTTATTAAATAATTTTTTATTTATATTTTGTACTAGTTTTAAATTTTTTTATTTAGATGACTTTCTTGCATTCTGCTTTTTTCTTTAACCCTACAAGGCTCAATTTTTTTTTTAGTGCGCGACAAAAATATATAGGTTGTAATTAGTGATAAGAAGATAGGGAAAACTTATAAAAATAAAAAGTAAAACCCTATTTTACGGAAAAATCAACTTTTTAGCTCAACGTACCGTATGTGAAACATACATAAAAATATGATTTACTGATACGTTTACTATTGTAATATAAAAAAAAGCAACTTACCTCTGCAAAATATACACTTTGTTATAACACACAGTATATTTTTTTTCGAGTCAAAACTGTTCAACAACTATTCTTTTTTTATTTTTGAATTCAGACTATCAACTAACGTATCACTTTCATTCAAATTTCATACTGAGTGCACTATAACAAAAACACGAACGACATCTTTAGGTAAAGATGCGTATTACTACATTGTTAAATATCAGTAGCTTCTATCAAAATGGCAAGATATGTCGCTACTAATAGTTTTATAGCTATAAGGACGATTAAAGTCGGTGTTCCACATATGGAACTGTGTGCCTTGTAGGGTTAAAGGCCTTCTCAGTACGACACTATTTCTTTAAGACAGTGATTTTGCGTTGTCACCTTTTATTTACTTTCCCCTTTGAATGCTCGTGCAAACACTTTGTTTTTATTTAATAAATATAAATCTGAAATTTTCTCATTGTATCTTTCCGGATTATTAAATTTTACCGAAAATTGGCACGCCTTTAATAAAGACAAACTGTAACTAACATTGTATTTTTAATTAAATCGAATAATTGTTTTAAAAAATATTAAGTAAAAACCCCATTTTAACGTTAAAATTACTTAAATGAGAAAAACAAATTGATGTCAAAAATAAATAAATATATAAGTGAACATATTTCTTTTTACATATATATAAAGTGCAACTTTTTTTTTTTTTTTTTTTTTTAAATATAAATAAGAAAAATCATGCTAGCAGATAGAGCGGCTTCAGTAGAATTTTGAAATTTGGCACTGAATTTGCTCAGACGTTTCTCGCCAAGGTCTTTGCATATACAATTGCAATAGTCATTTTAATTCATTCCCGAAAATGCAATAAAAATTTAAAAGCCCCTAAGCCTTCTAAGCTAAAGCTATACCGAAAAAAAAAAATTAAATATATTTTAATAATAATAAATAGATTTTTAATATGTTCAATTTTTAAAATCTTCTACATATTCCAAAATCGATTGTTATACTATGGATTAACAATTATCAGAATGAACAAGATGATGTATTTGCCAACGTTTATCACGTTCGTGAGGTAAACATTTTCCAAGATAGTATTGTGTAATACTTTTCTTATACAAAGGAGTAGAACATAAAAATTACAGTATTTGGAAAATGTAAGTGAAAACTTAAATTATTAGTACGACATAGTAGTTTAGTAGTACGATGCAGCTATTACTTTGAGACAACGATTTTGCATTGACACCATTAATTGTTCTATATCTTGAATATTTCAAGAAGCCCACCAATATCTAATTTTGCCATTTAATTTCTTAAACTATCTTAACATATTATGCCAAATCTGTAAAATTTTTTATGTTTTACAAAACCTACTTATAAGCGAGAAATTCATTCTTGATTATATGTAAAGACTGATCACCGATTTCGGTATTCGAGACTACCACCATTCATAAATTGGTTAGTTTCTGAATATTTGTTGGCAATATCTTTTGAGAAGTATTAATCATGGCTTCTGAATATTTGTGATTGATATAAATATTTATGTGGGTTTTTTAATAATTGTTGACGATATCTTCTGGATATATATTGATGGTGACTTCTTAATATTTGTTGGCGATGTCTTCTGAATGCTTATTGATGATGGCTTCTGAATATTTGTTGGATACATCTTCTGGATATAACCAACAAATATTCGGATTTTGAAGTTTGCGTATGCAATTGCGACACCCATTTTAATTTAACGTCAAAATGACAAGAAAAATATAAAAACCTCAAAGAGGCCTTTTTTTTTTTTTTTTTGTTTGTTTCACGGATGGATGGTTGGATGGTTGTTTTTTACGTCGCACTAGTGCTGCGCAGAGTGGCAATTTTTTGTTTCACGGAAATATGTTATTGTTTGTATTCATAACAATAAAGGAAAATAAAACTTACGCTGTAATAATGACATGAGGAATGGGTAAATATTAAACTACGGTATGTGTAATGTGCAGTAAAAATTGTGTGTAAATAATGTGTTTCTCATGATAAAAATTTGAAAAATCAAGATATATATTAGGAAAATCGTAAGAATTTCAGAAAAAGAAATAAAAAATTTCATGTAAGCAATCGGAAAAGTTTTGTGAAACAATAAACATATTTATTTCAGTATTTGTTTTGATGTACAAGCTTTATACTGATTAAATAGATATTTGTATAAAATTACAAAAAATTATACAAAAAAAAAAAAAAGTATAAATTAATAACACAGTATTTAAAGACAAATACACCGCATTTCCCTCAACTGTTTTTTAACCAACTGAACAACATGTTTAATAAGATCATAATGTGTTAAACAAATTGTGAAAAAAATATTAAAAAAAAATGATATTGTGATAAGTAATAATAATAATATATATATATATATATATATATATATATATAAATAGCATCCAAATTTTAACGGGTCAGCCTACTTTTAAAATGAGAAAATGAAGAAAATATCGATGAAATTTAAGAATGTTTTTTAAAATAATGAATGCGTGTACAAACAAAAATTTTTTTGTATTAACTAATATGACAATACTTTATTAATTATAAATATTATTTTGGTTCACTTTAAAATTGAAAATTATTTCTATTGTAGATTTTTTTTTTTGTAGATAAAATAATAATAATAATAATAATAATAATAATAATAATAAAAAATAAAAAAATAAAAAAATCAAGGGTGCTTTCTCACTTCGCGCAGGTTATCTCAATTACAATTTTCTTTATAATATTTACTTTAAATGAAACAAGATATTTAAATTAAGAATCTGAACTAAAAGGTTTTAATTATTTTATTAATTAATTTAATTAATAATTAAATATGAAATATGAAATTACCATTAAAATTTTTACATTTCTACAACCATACATATTTTTTCTGTTGAACAGCACTTCCTTATTTTTGGTTTATTTTATTCATTATGTCAAAGTCTGTGGATGAGAAAAATTTTAAGTTCAAATCTCAAATACCTTTCGAAATATCATGCGCGAAGTAAGAAAGTACCCTTGAATTTAAAAAAAAATAATAATAATTTGCGAGAAAATAATTTTCTATTCTAAAGCAAATCAAAATATTATTTTTTATCAATAGAGTAATACCATACCAGTTAACACACACACACACAAAGAAAAAAAGTTTATACGTACATTCTTTATTATTATTATTTTTATTATTATTATTATTCTGGAAGTTCATTCAAATTTCTTCTTTTTCCACTTTTAAATGTAGTCTACTCTCTTAATATATACATTTCCAGATTTTTTCTTAATATTTAATTAAACGAATTTAATAAAGTTGCATTATTTGTTTATTAAAATTAAATTAAGATAAAAATTAGTAATGAATGTTGAATATTGTACCTTATGAATAAAAATGGAAGAAAAACTAATTTTAATAATAAATATTTTTAGTAATCAATTAATGTTTATATATAATGCAAATCAGCAAGGATTTAAGTTGAGTTTGCCGATTTTGTCAGAAACAAACTAAATCTCTTGAATATTTTTTTATTATTTTAAACGACTTTAAATTAAGCTGATGTTATCCCCAAGTATCTCATTAAATGAAGGGAATTAACATTTAAAAATTTTATAATAAACCTTATTAATTATTCCCAACTGGATTATGAATTCTGTACTAAATTATTAGTTTTTTTTTTTTTCGCGTTATGCATTGACATTAATTAAAATGAAAGCCGTGGTATTCAATTTTAATTTAAATTCAAAGATCGTAAAGTTGCGTAATGTATTCAACAACGATATATATCTTATCCATTTACAAATAAATAATTAAATAAACAAGCAAATCATGTTGATCGGTAGATTTGTAAACGGATTTGTAAAAGTCAAATTAAAATTTACATATTCATAAACTTTTGAGGAAGTATTGTTGTATGGAAATGCAACATATTTAATTTTTAGTTGGATTTATTATTGTACCAAACTCTTATTTACATCCATAATAAATTTCCGATTTTATATAATAACTCTTACAAATTAAAAACCATTTATATACGAAAAAAGGATTTTTATAGATGATGCAAAAATGTAATTGCGAAAGCAACACATTTTTATGATCTCTTTAGACAATATTAAAATAACTTGATACAAAAAGAATGAATTTAAAATTATATCACACATATCTATAACAATGAGTATTATTAATATTTTGTAATAGTGCATTATCACTTTTCAAAGGAGAGACAGAATACTTTCTTTTTTTCCCCTTTATTTTTTCTTTTAAGCGATGAATATGCGTTAGTACAAAAGATTTAAAACACACTACAATTTGAAATATTCTACTTCCACTCCGTTATTGCCTGATGCTTGGAAAGTACATAATTTTGATTTTCGTTTAATTTTGATATCTTTTAGATTTTTAGATTTTGTTATATTTTTTAATCTTATTTATTTATTTATTTAATTTCATAATTCTATTTACATTCGTATTTATATATTTTTGCTCTTTACTTAAACACATTTTGTGCATTGTCGCTTTGACTGCAGCACTGGTGCCGAAATTTGTCCGCCTGACGAAGGGTCGTATGTTCTTTCGACCCGAAACAATTGCTGCGTGTTTGTTTGCATTTTATGGTGTTTATTCAAAGTTTTGTACTTATTACTTCAAAACACCAGCTCTGTGGTGCTTTCTTAGTATGAACATATTTTTACTTTCTCTTACACATATATATGGTAGAGAAAGTGTTGTTTTTGAGTCAATTTTTTTAAAATTGAGCTTTTGTTATATTTACACGTTTTGAAGTCTTCTGAATCCAAAAAACATATTTTGAGCGTCTGATCTGTGCGCGTATCTGTGTACCTCTGTGTCTGTCTGTCTGTGATTCCGTCTGTCTGTGTGTGCGTGTCTGTTATCAGAATATCTCAAGAACAAAAAGTAGCAGGCAATTGAAACTCGATCTTCTAAATCTATGTCATATAGTGATGCTACACTAAACTTTTCGCTGAGGTCAAGTAAATGGTCCATATACAAGACATCCAATTCAACTTTATATAAATATATATATATATATATATATATATGTGTGTGTGTGTGTGTGTGTGTATATATAAATATCCCATTGAAAAGCAAAACCGAACTCATATTTAAACATAAAATTCAAGAATAAAACAAGTCAACAAAAACTTAACGAAATTAACAAACAAACTAAAACCAAATAGAGTACGAGAAATATCTTTAACATAAACCAAAACTAAAAATGAAACAGAGCGAAATTAAAATTAATATGGAGAGAGGCGGCATGGCTTATATATATATATATATATATAAATGGTTTAGCTTTCTCTCCTGTTGGTTTTTCAAATATTTAAATTTTTATTTTAATTTCATATACATAAATATTTGTTATAAAAGTTTCTTATTTAATAAAAACATTGTTTAACTAAGCAGCTTTTAACGCTAGATTTCTCTGTTTTACGTTTTATTATAATAATCTTTAATTTTATATCATTTTATATCGTACACAGATTCTCTTTTTAAAAAATTTATTATATATATATATATATAGAAAATTTCCAGTCAGAATATCTCAAGAACAAATAGTAGCAGACAATTTAAATTCGTTGTTCTAAATCTGTATCATATAGTGATTCTAGACTAAACTTTTCGCTGAGGTCAAGCAAATGGTCCATGTACAAGACATCCAATTCAACTTTATATATATATATATATATATATGGGAAATTTCTGGTAAGTACAGTGTAACATTTATAGGTTGCCCTAAACAAAATGGATTAAATGTGACACGCATTTTGACATGCATAAAAGCACGTTTTGTGTAGATTGTGGTACGGAAATCTTTCATCATTCGTTTACAAAGCTACGCAAAGTATTTGGATACATTGGGGCTATATTTTGAAATTGCTAAAAATTTACTTCATTTTGTGTTAGGTGTTTTTTACATAAAACGAAATTTATGTACATAATATCATGTGCATATAGTTTATCGACAACATACCGGGTTTCTCAAAATTAAGCTAAACGTACTTTACTATTGAATATAATCGATAGAAGTTCTTTGCTACATTTTATTATGTCAAGAAACACTGCTTATGGAGTAAAAGTCATTTTTCTTACCCATACGGTAAACATAGTTTTTAATTTTTTTTTTTTTTTTTTTTTTTTTTTTTAAATAATATTACGTTTTGATGTCCACTGAATACAAAAATCCAATTTTTATCGATTGATCTACAACTGCATGTACTTCTGGTATCAGCATAACCTGAAATCAAATAACTACAAAAAATTCAAAATTGGTATTTTGAAGCTCGTAATAGGTTACCACTCGTAAAATTTTATCGAGATTGATAGGTTTGAAGACAAATTAATAACAGCCTCGTATTAAAAAATAAATGAATAAATATAGGCACTATATTTGAAAGGGGGTTTGAAGCCGTGGCAGCCCCCTCACACAGAATTATATGTCAAATTAAAAAATTTCTGAACCTATTATAGAACATTTTTTAATGTAGGTTGAATTTTATTATCTTTTTTCATTGATTTTATGGCTTAATCTGCAGTATTGAATGCAGGGTAAGGGAAAGCCATGTGAGTAACACACCAGATTTTTTATATGCGTAAAAGCATATTTTACGGAGATTGTGTCGGGGAAAGCATTCATATTTCACTTACAGTGTTACCGAAAACACTGGGATATATTGGATCTATATTTGGAATTTGCTGAAAGTGTATTTCATTTTTTATGAGGTGTTTTTAATATAAGGCTAAATCTAAATACATAATGTAATGTGAATATATTTTTAGACAATATACAGGGCTTCCCAAAGCTAAACTTTCTTTCCTGGTAAATGTAATTAAGGAAGTGCTTTGTTACATTTTACGATGTGGACGAACACTGCCCAAGAAGAAATGTAAGTTTTCACATTTAAATTATAAACAAAGTATTCTTTGATATTCTTTTTTAACTCGGGATTTTTGCATAATATCGCATTTTGAGGTTCTCTAAATACGAAAATACAACTTCTAGCGGGTGATCTATTTGTATAACAGTTATAAGTATATCTCAAAATGAAATAACTGCAGAAATTACAAATTTTCTATGTTGAAGTTCTCATCAGATTACCACATGAAAAATTTGATCGAGACTGGCAAGTTTGTAGGCAAATTAATAGCAACATTAAAATATTAACAATAATAATAAATGTAGGCACTATAATTGAACGTGGGAATTGCGCGGGGCGGTAGCCCTCCCGTTGTGCGTTGCGTTTGCATGTTCAATTCTGTACCTGTGAATAAAAGAACAGACACTATACTTTTTTTTTTTTTAATATTGATACTTGCACAAAATCTCTTCTTATTATTAATGTTTATGAACAAAAATTCCCAGGATAAGTTTTTAAATAAAGCAATCTGAATTTTCTGGTATCCGCAATACAAAAAAAAAAATAAATAAATAAATAAATAAATAATAATAATAAAAAAAAATAATAATGAAAATAAACAAAATAAATAAATAATAAAAATATAATATATAAAATATAAACTTGATTATCAATTTAGATTATATTTAATAATTTTTTCTCAAAGTACATTTAAATGCAACATCCAATTTTGAAAAGATCAAAATTTAGTTCTGCTACCAACAACTATTAGGACTTTGCAGAAATTCGTGCGGTTTTTTATTGCTTCTTTTCATAAAAATACATCAAATCAAATGACAATTTTTAATCAAAATACTCTCCAATATTTTCTACAACCTTTGCCCATTTTTTAAGTAACAAATGTATACCACGGCGATAGAAGCTCTCATCTTTGGAGGAAATAAAATGATCCGTGTCCGTACGAACTTTTGGAACGACCTAGTATAATAATAATAATAATTATTATTATTATTCAAGAAAAAAATATTATATTTACAAAAAAAATAATAATATATATTTATGTAATATATTGCTAAAAATGTATTGCAGTACATATATCATGAAAAACGGCAGTTTTTCGAGTGACGCAAGCGGAAGGACAAACGGACGGAAAGCTGCGAACTCATATATACGCCTAGTCTGACATCAAAGAGATTTGTAAAAGCCGACACTTAATATCTCAGCAAATATGCCTTATTTTGTTCTGATATTTTCAAAATAATCTTTTATCGTTGGTCTTAATCTATCCTGAAAATTTTACGTTCCTACATGCAGTATGTTTTAAGATCTGAATCTCAATTTAAAGCCAAAAAGGAAAAACGTGAGGTGTAAGGATGTAATGAACTAAATTCATGAAAAAATATCTCTAAAACCGCACGAACGATTTTAATTTAATTAATATATGTTGTTAATGGGATCTTTCTGAATCGAGTAACGTTTTTGTTTTTTTCAGGAAAACTCTTGTTTTTTGTAAAAGTTGCTTTGAAAATAGAACTATATTACTCCGCCAAAATGCATGCTTTTATTCGGCAAAAATGTCGTAATTCGGTTCTTACTTTCAAGACACGTTGGTTGGCTGACCAACGTGAATGCAGTCAATAAATTTTTGTTATGAAGAATATAATTTTAATTTTAAGATTTCCCATTTCGTCAAAAAAGTATTTAGATAATATTTAAAATAAATGAAGAATTTTTTAATTATAGATATTCTATGTCATCATTATTCATAATGAATTAAAAATATTTTTAAAGCGAAAACGTTTAATAAATCCCTCATGCACACAAATTTATACCATGGTCCATGGTCTTTGGAGCGCATGCGTACATCATACGGATGCGTACATCCTGTAGACGCTAAGCTAATTGCTTTCCCTGTATTCGTCCGCGCCGCGGTGTTTTTGTTTAATTTGTTGATTGGAAATTGGAATTAATACGAAATTTTGCATGATTTAGACAAATATTGGTAGTGCTCGGATACTTTTGCTGTGACCCACCGGTGTACCACGCCGGCGTGAACGTGTTAATCATAATTTTTATTAAATTAAAATAACACTGAGATATGAGAGCGAGAGTGTGAGCAGTGATTTTTACATTATTATTTTCAATGGGGAATTAAAATATTTATTCAAAAATTCCACCTACTTGCATGATTTAGTGGTAAGTGTTTTATAATTTTATATTCTTAAAACTTGCTTATAATTTTACGTATATGTAATTATAGGCTTCGTCTGATTGCACGGAAGTATTGTTATTTGTAAACAAACCATTGTTTACATTTTTTATAGTCGCTTTTTTCGCAAAATGTTACTCAGTTTTCTGTAATATGATAATTAAACAAGTTTTCGAATTCTTTATTATGTTTATTATTACTTTAATTATGTTGTTATTATTCGTAATATGTCACCTTTTAGCTTAGCAATTTTTGGAAAAATAAATTTAAATGTTTTGATTAGAGATCCTAACTAATCGAGATACTAAGAGATACTTCGATTACAGTCCAAACTTTATTTATTGGAATAAAATAGCTGTATTATTCTTTTCAAAAAACAGATTACGAAAAACTTTATTTTTGAATGATACAGCCTTGTAAAACGAAACAACAAAAATCCTATATATATATGATAACATGGGAAGGGAGAAAGGGAGCTATCTGACTGATTTACAGCCTTAATTAGATACATCACAAGTCTAGTGTAATGGGTAATTGGGAAATGTTGTATGTACTGTATTAATACATTATTGTATTAATACTGTATTGATACAATATATACTGTATTAATACAATATTGTTAAATTTTAAATGAATTTGAATGTCTTAGTTGTGTATCATAATAATCATTTATAATGCCTTTGACGGATATAGCTAAGGTAGTATGAAAACTACTTTATATCAACAGGGTTGCCACGCTACCTGGAGAACCTGGAATAGTCAGGGGATTTGAAAATTGACTATAAAAGTCAGTGAAAAGAAAAATCTGCCAATGCACGGTCATTTCCCCTCCCCCCCCCCTTTTTTTTTTCTCCATTAGCTTCTGCTATTTTTTTTAAACACCCCCACTCTTCTCTTTTGCTCATGTAAGGAATTTCTTATCTCGCTTATAAGCGACAAATGCTATCATTATATGCAACTTTTGTCATATGTAAATTTTGTGTTTACAAGTGGGACGTTAATTATTTTGCCCTCAACACAGTCAATGCTCAATATACGGTTAGACTGAAATTTTTTTAGAATATACCTGGAAAACCTTTTAAAAGTCAGGGAATTTCATTCTCCTGTTTGAGTGGCAACCCTGTATCAAGCTTATACTGTACTCTACTCTAAATATAATAATGCAGCACAAGCAGTATAAAGAAAATAAGGCTAAGCTTTACTATAGGGTACCTGTTGGCGATTCATGATGCTGTGATGAGATTCAGTGTATCGACACTTTTTAATAGTAACTTTTTTGTATCGGTACTTCATTTAACTGTCTTGGAACTTTGTTTTTCTTTTTGTGCCAGCCGCGCGCGTGTGTTTATTGTAATGCGGCCCAGCTGAATGATTTTTCTTTTTAATGCGTTTTTGAGGTATAAAAATTAATTTTTTGAGTGTATTTTATTATTTTATTTTACTTTTTAATAAATGGAATTATTTAAAGGAAAAAAGTGTATTCTAGTAATTGATGCAGTATAGATTTTCATGCATTTTCTTATTCATGTGCCATGAATTAGGAGTATCCAGTGATGTTTTTTTTTGTTTTAATATCGGGATAGTGACCACTGTAGTACAGATTTTTTATGCATTTTCTGATTCATGTGCTATGACTTAGGGGTATCCAGTGATATTGTTTTAGTCTTAATATTGGGATACTGACCGCTGTAGCATGAATTTTCAGATTCGTGCATGACAAATTAGCTGCATCCAGTGATTTTATTTATTTTTTGTTTGTTTTGTGATTGCTTCTGTACAGATTTTCATGCATTTTCAGATTCATGCAAGGCTGTAATTTTGAAATTTTGGGGCAAATCTTCAAGTTATTTTAGATTATACATCATTTATAATGCTGAATTTTATGTGTTAAAGCTTGAAAGCTCTCTGAAATTTTTTTTTTTTTTTTTGTGGTGAAATAGCTCAAATTTCTATTACTGTTTTAAATATTTTATTAATCTTTAAAATATGCTTAATTTATTTCAGTGAATTTCAAAACAAGCACCAGAGTGAAACAGTAATTTATTTTCTTGAAATGTATTTTTGATGTTTTGTAATGATTCAGAATATCGATTTGCAGTAATCGACTCATTCAGTGAGATGTACATCAGCAACAGCGATGGGCGCCTTATAGTAAAGCTATTCCAAAAATAAGCTAAATAAAACTTATCAAAAGCTTTCTTACTTAGTTTTCTTTTTCTTCTTCTTTTTTTCCCCCATAGCAGTTAATTGTACAAATGCATCTTAAAAATTAAACCCACTTTCAAGGCCTGCATTATTTATCATTAATAGATTGCTCACACTGTTTAGTGACAGTTTGTTTATAATTTCATTTCTTACCAAATTTATGCAACTGAAAACTATTTTCACAATTTGTCCGAAATCACAATGAAAAAAGTTCATCCTGAATGAGGAATTTGCACACATGGGGGATTTGAACAAAATCCTATTCTTATGGTAGTTTTAGGCCCATAAATTTCAAAAAGTTTATTAAAAATGCAAAAAAAGTTCTCATTAATTTAAAAAATAATTTTAAAATTAACCAAAAATCACGTGACTTCAAAAGGCTGCCTGACGTCACAGTTTATGATGCTTCAATGTTTACATTCTGTTAGCCTGGTTAGTAAGCAGCAATTTGTTTTAACTTTCGTGATTATTAATCGTTTATGTGATTTCTGAGCATTTCTTTTTCATCTTAGAATCATTCAATATCATTATCATCATTTTCAAATGTTTTCTTTTCATGGCGGTTGTCCAATGTTTTCGTTTCATAGGATCCTGTGGAACGCTAAAAAATAACTTTTGAGAAGCGTTAGCTGTTGTGTGTTGTATTAGTGCAAAATGGTACAATACAAATAATACAATATTTATACTACAATTTTTTAATATCAGTCATTATTATATCATAGAAAACCTATTTCACTGATTCAAGAAGCAAAGCAAAGCATGAAATCAAATGTAAACAACGATTACTTTAGTTTGTTGTCATAAAGAGTGACGTCACGATATATTATACTGCGTTTTCTCTGTACAGTAAATAGTGCGATGTTAAAATTGTTATAAATCAGACATTAGATTTCAAATAAAGAAAATGTATGTATTTATTGTGTATTTATTATTATTCATGTAATGAATATGTATGTATTTATTTTCTTACCTTTTCATTTTCTATTAGAATAAAATCCGAAAACGTGCAAATTGTCTATTGTGACTTTTTTGTGAAAGATTTTTTTTATTATTATTATTATAGAATTTAATGTAATTTTTTAGTATAAATGTGTGATCATATTTTGGATAACTGTATAGCATTTTGCATAAAAAGCGACTGTAGTGGAAACACTGGTTTGTTTATATTTGACAACATTTTTGTTCTTCATAACAGACAAAACATGTAATTACATTTTATGAAAAACTAATTGTAAGTTTTAAGAAAATAAAACTATATAGATATACCTTACCGCTAAGTCATGGAAGGAGGTGGAATATCCGTAGACATTAAATATAAACAACTCCTGCTACCAGGGATCACTCTAGAGCGTTTTAGCGGTACAAGTTGCCACAGGGTTGGCATAATACTTACTGTGCAATGGTGTAACGGGTTTTATCAGTTTTTACCGCCTTCATTTATCTCAAACACTTTAAGGATATATTTTAAAGTTTTTAGTTCTCAATTTCCCAATGTATTATTTAATATTTACTATGAAATTCCTACTTCTGCAATTTCTAAAAACATTTAAAAAAGAAAATATTTCCTTATTTATTTAGCTCTTATACCAGTTTATGTCATTTAGCATTGGCTCATATGATATTTAAAAAATAATAGCATTGTTTACATTGTACTGTTTAAAAAGCCCTGCAGGCTCCAAAAAGTTTTTAAAAAATAATAACATTTTAATTTAACTACATATAATCAATTAAATACAATTCGAGGCTGCTGTCACTGCTTGTTTTAATGAATTGTACCCACTAAATGTAAAAAAAAAGATTAAAAAAAAAAAGTGAAAGTATTAAAATGGTAATGAAAATATGAATATTGTTAATGGGTAAAGTGTGAAAAAATTTTCTTGATTCAAATGATATTTGTTAAACCTAAGTAAAAATTTTTTAGGATATCTTTTTTTTTTTTTTTTTTATCTTCCCTAATTCCTTATTTTTTTTTAAATTTTGATTAGAAACTATGAGTAAAGATTTTTTTCTCTTAATACATTGCTTCAGTTATATGTCATATTTCCTACTAAATTATCCTTTTCCAAAATTATTTTATGTGTTCAATAGTGTGAGTAAAATTTTGCTTTATTTCAATACATTATTGTAGCTACAAAGTCAAAGTCTGAAGTTGAGTGGCTCATACTACCGCATTTATGATTGTTATACAATTACTTCTTATTATGAAGATATTATGTTGAATAAAAATGTTGGTAATAAATGCCTACATGGATTTTTTCTATAGAAATAGAATATTATTTATATTTTTATAATTTAAGTAAAATGATTGATAGTGTGGATATTGTGCATATATATACACATAATAAAAAACAAATGTTGTACAATAATGTATGAATACATAATAAAAATCAATTAAATCTTGATTTAAATAAAAAAAATCGATTTTTTTGAAAAAAATAAAAAAAATCAACAACCCTGTTTGGAAGTCAGATTTTCGAATAGTGTGCAACGATGTTAAAATTTATATTTCCAACGAATACACAATTTTGACTTTTAGATCCTGGAGAAAATTTTACAACTGGATACTAAATTTGAAGTAATTTAGTCAATATGCTTAGCAATTATACTTATTGGGACTTTTGAGTTTTTTAATGTTTTTTTTTTTTTTCAATCTTAAATCTCTTGGTGATATTAGTTTTTTAGTGTAGCTCAAAATCTACTGACCAAAAGAACTGAAATTTCATAAAAGTATAATTAAAATAATTAGGAGCCAGTGAAATATTTGTTGCAAAATACTTCTAATTTGCAATTTAAGAATTTTTACTTAAATAATTTCTAAATATTTATTTTTTAGATAATTTTATTTAAAAATTTTTAAATTGTAATCTACAATAATATTTTTAAGTTGTTGCAGGCTTTGAATATGTAGATTCCCTAAGAATTTTCCCCCATAAATAATTAAATTACACATTCTATAAGGAATGGTAGGTATCTATTTTTCTCTCTCGATATTTGTTCAATCTGGTACATATAGGTATCATCTTTTTTTTTTTTTTTTTTTTTTTTTTTTAAGGTCTATACATTATTATTAAAAAAAAAAAAAAAAAAAACTGCACAGCATGTGCAAAAATAAATGTGAAATTAACAATATTTATACATATAGTCACAACCACTTGTTAAAATATGCTATAATTTCACCAGTTATCGATAAAATTCACATATTTCAAGACTGATTTCCAAAATTCGCGATAATTTTACAATTGATTGCTAAAATGCATAATTTTTTTCATCGCTAATTAATAAAGTTTCTGCGTTTTTTAAGTTAAATGTCCCAAATACTCAATTATTTCGTCGATAATAGACGTAATTTGCACTTTGTTCTCAAAGCTGAATGCTGAAATACACAATAATTTTGCAGCTGATTTCGAAAATACGGGATTATTTTCACCGCTAACTATGGTGTCAATTTTTATAGTTAAAATTTACATTTAATTCCCAAATACCGCTATTATATCTCTGCTAACTAATAAAATTCACTGTATTATTTTGCGCCTAATCGATGAAATTCGTATTCTTTATAAAGTTTAATCTCCAAATACTCAATTATTTCGCCGCTAATCTATGAAATTTATGCTTTTCTCAAAGCTGAATCCCGAAATATGCAATAATTTTGCAGCCTAATTCGGAAATACGGGATCATTTTACTATTAACTGTCAAAAATTTATGCTTAAGTGCAACTAATTGCTAAAATACGATATTAATTCGGCGTTAATCGATAAAATTTGAAATCTTTTCAAAGGTGATTTCTGAAATTCACGATGTTTTGTGGCTGATTATTGAAACACGCAATCATTTCGCCGTTGCTTAATAAGGTTATTTTAATCCTAATTGTTTGCTGAAATAGGCTTTATCTCTATGTTAATCAATGAAATTCGCCCTTTTTTGCAAAGACAATATCCGATGTATGCAATAAATTTGCTGAAATATGGAATCAATCATTTTACCGCTTATTTTTTAAAATTATGCAAGAGCAACTAATTGCTAATATAGACTATTATTTCACCCCAGTGGCAGAAACACCGTGACACGGTGACATAGTCGCGGACACAGAATAAATGCTTGCAGACAGTTTTTGTCTGCACTAATAAAACAATTAGTCCGTAACTTTCGAACACTCTTTGTCTGTCTCTGTACTAATAAAAAAAATTGCCCACAACTTTCAGACAGTCTTTGTCTGCAATTTACGGACATTTTTCGCCTGCGACAATGCGCTACCCATGTATGACGTCTTACTCTTAGATGCTCTTTGGTAGGAACTCTAGAGCCCCCATATAGGTGCCTTGGTAGGAACACACAAAACAGTACTTAACAACGGCGACCTAAGCAGCCTATATCTCCCTTGATAGACAGCATATGCGTATTCTTTTCCCCTGTTACTAAGATTCTACGGGGACATAGAAAAGTGCTAATTTCTTTTAAAACTGCTCCAAAACTTCTCCTCCACTTCATAATTCACTGATAAAAATTTCTGTATCAAAACTAATACTTTTGTTATTTATACTGTGTTGTGTCAAACATTGCTATAAATATTTAATTGAATGAGTTCAACTTATTATTTTATAATTGTTTATTACTATAGTTCTGTAGTAAAATTGTATTTGTGTATTGTTGCACGAGATCACCACTATTGTTAAGCTCTCTCCCCCAAAGATTGCTGCTATCAGCTTCAGGCTTTTTGAGTGTAAGCCGTTCTCATCCCTGATTACAGGCAAATTTCGCAGACAGATTTTGAAATTTTAAAAGCCTGTCGCACACAGCTACAAAACTTTCTGCCACTGGAATTTCACTGCTAATTATTAAATTTTGTATGTTTTTAAAAAATGATTGCTGAGATATGAGATTATTTCACAAAACAATAATGAAATTACTTTTTTTATTATTTATACATTGCAGAAATACGCAACACAAAAGTCTATCTACAATACGGGATCGTTTAACCGATAACATTTACTTTTAATCTTTCAAAGTACGAAATAAGCTGTTAATTCATTACAAAACAACATAATATTTTTGCAGTGAATTATCGAAATCCCCAGTGGCAGAAAGTTTCGTAGCTGTCTGTGACAGGCTTTTAAAATTTCATAATCTGTCTGCAAAATTTGTGTTAATCAGTGGTGAAAATGGCTTACACTCAAAAAGCCTGAAAGGTGATTGGGGGGGGGGGGGGGTAACATCAGGTGATATCGTGCAACAATACACAAATACAATTTTACTGCAGGACAATATAGTATAAACAATTGTGTGTACTCATTCAATTCATCTCATTCAATTAAATATTTTATAGCAATGTTTGACACAACACAATATAGATAATTATAAATAATAAAAGTATTAGTTTTAGTTTTTATACAGAAGTTTTTTTTAAGTGAATTGTTATTCGAAAGTTGCAGACAAAAACTGTCTGCAAGCCGCTTTTCTGTGTCCGTAACTATGTTGCGGTGTTTCTGCCACTGGGTCGAAATCCATCGTTTCATGTCTTATTAACAAAATTTACCTTTATCATGGCTAATTGCTCAAATAGCGATTGTTTCTCTTTTTCACTAAATAAAGATAGGCAAATATTTTCGCTGCTATAATGGACGAAATTCGTGCTATTTCTGAAAAGTGATATCACAGATGTTAAATACATATATTGAGTCAAAAATCAGCGAGATTTATGCCTTTTTTTGGCGTATGTTTTCTGATTACATAATTTTTGCATCTGATTACCGAAATATATGCAATTTTCTCATCTTTTGAAATACTGAATCAATTTAAGTTGGACATTGAACTTATCACACAAATATCTTGGATGAATTTTGTTCCAACATTTATCTAGTTTCCAAGTTGCAGCCACTTGAAATCAGGCTGCTACTTGAAAATATGCCACAACGATAACTTTTAGAATACTAAACTGGTTCAGACAGCAGCGCCGACTTTGAAAAATTTCTGGGGGGGCTCGAACCAAGGCCGTAGCCAAGATTATTTTTTGAGGGTGGGGGGCATCACATTTCTAATACAAGGTCATCAAATATGGTGTAATAATGTACACACGCTTACCCAAGGAAAAGAACATATGCACACACAAACAACGGCCTGATTAACACAGGGGCACGTGCCAGGGGCTCTGAGTAGCAAAGGGCCCCAAAACTGGACCTGAAAATGCCATCATAATCTTTGCCATTTAGTTTATGTAAATCGAATTTATATGGCAGTAACTTTTGTAAAAATAGTTATATTACTTTGCATCGATGTTTCTGAAAACTTTTGCTCCTCATGCACAAACTATAAGTGTAGCACAGTAAAGGGAATCATCTTCCTCTGAACTCACCCCGCGCCCCATACAGAGACTTTCAGCCTCTCTTGTTTTTCTTTCTTTTTTTCTTAGTCGATTTATGTCCATTTTCAATTGCAACAACCTTATTTTACAGCTATGATTTTGGTAAGAAACTAAATAAGAAATAGAGGAAAGAATTTCTTGTTTAATAGAGAATCAGTATTCAAAATTTCTGGGGGGGCTGATCCCTTACAGAAAATTTTCTGGGGGGGCTCAAGCCCCCACATAATCGGCGCCACTGGGTTCAGATCAAAGTTGGGGAGTGAATTTAATACAGTTTAAATATCTTGGAAAAGTTTGCTAGGCAACTTGCTCCACCATTTTGTTTCCAAGTGGCGGCCACTTAAAATTTTTTTATTACAATAACTTTTGTAATATGGAATCAGTTTGAATCGCATTTGCACAGTTGACATATTCAAATATCTTTGATAAGTTCACTGGGCATCTCAGTCACTCTGTCCTTTGTTTCTAAATGGTGGCCACTTGAAAATTATCACAATAACTTTTGAACCGATTTGCTTAAAACTCCATATGTAAATAGACCTCTTTAATAAATCTACCAAGTTCATTAATAAATTGTAGCTGTCATTTTGAAAAAAGATGGTGGCATCTTCATAAGAAAAGATAAATCAACCTAACCTTCCTATGAGCCGGAACGACTCGTTTTAATTTTTTGATCAATAACCTCTAAAAAGTAATGATATCAGTACAAAAACCCTTAACGGGTTAAAAGTTTGTGACGCAGCTACTTTATCACTATAAGAATTTGAAATATGGGTCTTAAAAATAATGATATCAAGTTTTAAGTGACGCTCTTCTATTAGTTAAAATATACATAGATTTTCTTATTTGATCATTCGCTTTTTTCTTTTATTTATATTTACAATGCAAACATAATATTTTTAACTTCAAGATAAGACAAATATATAAAATATACTCACTGATGCTTTTTCATTTTCATTTCAATTTCAAAATAACAGTTTTAAAAGGAATGATATAAAAATTCCAGTCACGCCTCGGTGTCATTTTAAAAGATTTGTTTTTAGATTCCATTAAAATTACCTTTGTTTTGTCTGATAAAGTATATTTACACATTCAAACAGTGCTTTTAATTTTTAAATATGCTGTCAAATAATCACACTTTCACTGAGTTTGCATTATAAATAAAAATTATTTATTTCAATAAATCGATTTGTCTTTTGCGTCACGCTATCCAAAACTGCAAGTAAAATTTGTGCAAATGTTTTCTTTGCATCACACTGTCTCTTTGCAGAAATTCTCACTTAGTTGGATACTATGATACAAAATAACATTTACATATATTTTACTCACAGTTTTGGATAGCGTGACGCAAAAGACAAATCGATTTATTGAAATAAATAATTTTTATTTATAATGCAAACTCAGTGAAAGTGTGATTATTTGACAGCATATTTAAAAATTAAAAGCACTGTTTGAATGTGTAAATATACTTTATCAGACAAAACAAAGGTAATTTTAATGGAATCTAAAAACAAATCTTTTAAAATGACACCGAGGCGTGACTGGAATTTTTATATCATTCCTTTTAAAACTGTTATTTTGAAATTGAAATGAAAATGAAAAAGCATCAGTGAGTATATTTTATATATTTGTCTTATCTTGAAGTTAAAAATATTATGTTTGCATTGTAAATATAAATAAAAGAAAAAAGCGAATGATCAAATAAGAAAATCTATGTATATTTTAACTAATAGAAGAGCGTCACTTAAAACTTGATATCATTATTTTTAAGACCCATATTTCAAATTCTTATAGTGATAAAGTAGCTGCGTCACAAACTTTTAACCCGTTAAGGGTTTTTGTACTGATATTATACTACAAATATTCCTTGTTACATACTCGGAAGCACTAGAGTTATATTTGTTTGAATGATTTATCACTATATAAACAAACATTCAAAATTCCTGACACTGTACATGAAGCGAAAAGGGGAAATCTATGCGGCATACTTGCATATCATTTAGGATCGAGTAAGACTTTTGCATATGTTTTAAAATTCCAAACCAACAGCACAACAGATCATGCATAATCCATGAACGCAGAAAACGGAAGCGCATTTGAAGCTTGAAAACAAAAAGACAGTAAATACAAAAAAGAAACATTTTTCGCACATATGTACCATTTTGAAATTTCTTATACAATAAAGTTTTTTGTTTCAAAGATAAAAAGTATTTTCTGAAACATCACTTTTGTTAAATCATTTATAATAGTATGCAATTTATGTATTCTAAATAAAGCTTTCTGAATTTTATAAACCATTAACGATTGTATGACAACCCAATTTAGCAGACTATGAAATTTTGAGCAAATTCTTTCGAGAATTCGGATCGTTTTTTGCTTCTTAAATTAGTTAAGCGGCGAAGAAAAGTTAATTAGTGGTTTTGCATACGTGTATTAAAATTTAATTTTTGGAGTTTTCGCAATAAAATATGAATAGAGTAAAATAAATAAGTGTAGTAAATGGAAATTGCAGATACTATCTTCTGTAATAAATCCATTGAGTACTTTTTGATTCTTTAGAGTGTTGTTTAGCTTTCTTTATACTTTCAGACAAATTTTATAATTTAATTGTTTTGTGTTTAAATTTATCACCGAAATTAACAATTGGGAATAAAGTAAAGTATGTAGATTTATTTATATGAATATAAATAATAACAATTCCAAGAATAGGAGGAATTCCATATATTTACAAAATATGTAGTGATAATTAAAAAACAAACAAATAAATAAATAAATAAATAAAACTCTGCTTCCTATATGATTTATTTATTTATTTATTTTTATTTATTTGCCTAATTACACTTTGAGATTTCTTTTTATTTTATTCAAATAATTACTATTCAACATTGTATTCATTTACACCAGACATAATGAACTTAAGACTAAAAAGATTTAAAAAAAATTTTTTTTTCTTCATAAATTTAAACTGATATAATGATAATTGGTATACTTTTTTATATAATGATTGATATAATGATATTCATAAATTTGAATGATATTGTATACATTATCTTAAAATATAAATGCTTAAATTATTCGGTGCTATCCAAATACATTTGTTCTCTCCTATTACCTTTTCAGAAAATTGTAATAGAATGTTTCTCGTTTAAATGCATCAAGATAAACACACTCGTGTTATTTCTTAATTAATTTTATTTGAGATTCTTCCAAGAGGAATGTTTCAAGTTATATCATTTAAATTTTTCTTGTAAATTGCACAATACTATTGTATAATACATGTAAGCTTCTCCCCATTTCTAAATAAAACAAATTCCAGCTTAATATTTTTCTTTAAATCATTTTAAATTTTACTTAAACAATAATAATTATTAAAGAAAAAAAAAAAACACTTTCTTTACGATAACTTAAGAAATAATGTATGCGTCTGAAACATGTTTTATGCTTTTTCAATATTTTTTATTTCAATCACGCAAAATTTGTTTTTATGCTGACCTTTTTAATAAAACTTAACCTCTCGTCAAAAAAAAAAAAATAATAATGTTCTAACACATGAAATTAAACTAAAATCAAATGTAAGAGTTCAAGTTATCGGTATGTATTTTGTAATTTTGCAGTGTAATATATGTCAAAGTGCTAGTGGAATTGTCAAAAAAGCTGCGAGAAGGAGATTTTAATAGATAAATAAATAAAAGTGAACAATATACCGTAATTTTCTGCGTATAATCCGCAGGTCAGGTAAGTCAGTTCTGCACCAGAAATTTTAATTAGCAAACGAGGTTCTATTTGTACGAGCTGTTTCTTCCAAATAATATAGGTTTTTGTGTTAAACAAAATTTCTGGTGGAGGAATGACACATTTTACCTGCGGATTATACGCAGAAAATTACGGTAATAAAGATTTAAAAATAAGGTGTAATATGATTTTAAATAATCACTTGTAATTTTGTTTCTAACTATTCTGTAAATAAGATTTGTGAAAATGAAGACACTTTTCAGATATTTAAAGAGTTTATTAAACAAAAAAGTCTCAATTACACGGAAACATAAAAAAAAAAAAAAAAAAAAAAAAAAGCAAACTTATTCAATTATATGATATATAATAAAAACCGTTTCCATATTAAAATATAACTTGTTTAAATCATCAACATTTAACATCATTTGTACGACAAAATTATGCGAATATTTCCGATTTTATGTGTTTGTTTATGAGTAAAATATACAAGGTGTACAGAAATGCATGTTCTGATTCCAAAATAAAAATCTCGGAAAGATCAATAGACATCAAATAATAAACGCAATCAAACATTAAAATCGTCATTAAAGTGTTTTTTTTTTTTTTTTTTTTGCAGAGAAGTTATAAAATTGGTATAAAAAAAAAATAATAATTTTAATGAAGAAGCTGAGATGGAGATATATAAAATAAGAAGCGGCCATATACGTATAGTAGTCCAGGTTCAATAAGCTCTATGAAGAATAGGAAAAGATCTCTTTTCTTAAGAAAATCCATTATTTGTTATTTCAAGTAACCGCATTAAGAATAATATGCATAGTTCATTGTCTAAATACTTATTACGAAGGCAACAAAGATAGACATCTTTTGGAAGATTAGCAAAGTTTATTTTATTAAATGACTTGAGGATACCAACTCTGACGGAAGCCATTTCGATTTATTAGTAACTTTTTGAATCTTTCTTAAAACCACATGTTGTTGAGGTTGACAGCATGAAGAACAAGTGCTAATTTTTTTATTTCGCCAAATCTCCTTGGCATCAAAAATCAAGTTGGCTGAACACATTTTAAATTTTATGTCTGGTAAACCTAAATGATAGTTAAAAGATTGGCTAAAAATTAAATTACGTCATAGGATGTGATTAAATTTTGTCAGGTATCCAGAATTTGACTAAAAGTGCAAAATCAATTGATAAAAATATTACAGATGGTTTTCAGCTATTATGATTCAACGGAATCTTTTAACGTTCGACAGGAGACAGGAAGCTACAATAAAAAAAAATCGTCTGCGGTTTTAAAGCATAAAATGAATGGGTTTCTCTTTCTTTGATATTTTATTTAATTATTACTTGATGAGATTTAGAGCAGGAAAAAGAACAATAAATTATATGAAATTACAGATTAATGAAATAGAAATAAAAATAAAATAGCATAAGCGAAATAAACAAAATTGTATTAAATTCTTTTAGGATAAGAAATATAATGTTTGCTTGTATTATAAATAAATAAATAAAATGTAATTTATATTATTATTATTATTATTTTATTTTAAAAAGGGATATGTGATGTTTTTCAACATCACAATAATAATAATAATATTAAATGGCAATGGGGTGTAATCACACCACTCAGTCAGATAAATAATACCGCAATGCGCAAAGCAATCCTTTCTAGAGTTGCAACGTCAAATTACCTCTTTTCATATGTTTCATAATCCTTAATAAAAACGCGGCCCACCAGCGGCCGAGCGGTTTTGCGCTCAAAGCTGGTAGATGGGAGGTGCCGGGTTCGATCCCAGGTCGCGCTCATCGACCTAGCCGTTCGGAGTTTTCCGTGGTTTCCTCCGAAACTCGCGTAAATACGGGCTAGGACCCCTTAGAAAGACCCCCACGGAGGGCATTCCCCCTATAGGCCTAGGACACATAAGGAGTCAATCGGCCTTAATCCTCCAACCAACCAACCAACTTTAATAAAAACGAAAAACTTTAATGATCAAAGATTTGACTTGCACTAAGCAATGCATGTATGTAATGCATGTATGTAATGCATCGTTATTTCATATTTTTATGCACGTGTATATGAATGTGGACATAAAATAAACAATTCAATCTTTTTTTTTTTTTTTTTTTTTTATGGCCAATTTGTTTATTGTTATTTGCAAAGGTACACGCACAGAAATAGTGGAAATAATTAAAACTAAATTTATCTTCAAATTGCCTCTAAATTTTGTATTATTTTATACTCCTACACTCTTGTTGTAGAATAGAGAACTAATTAATTCTGCCATGAAATTTTGAGATTTTTTTTTTTTTTAATAAGAATTTATTTAACTTTTTCACTTCCTATTTGAAAGTAATATCTGTTGTTTGTTATACAATAACAAAAAAGACTTGTAGAAGCATTTTATTATTTATGAGTTTTATTATTGATATTCATTTCATTACAAAGAGAAACACTTTAAAAAAATATCAAATATTTTTCTGATTTTTTTTTTTTTTTTTCAGTTGAAAAATCATATTTTGGATAAAAGGCAGTTCTAATGCGTTTTAGAGGATACTTATATTGTTAAAAGCTATTCAATTCCTTTTCTCAAAATTCGATAATTTAAAATTTTTCCAATTTCTAAAATTTACTGCACTTTGTTTGGATTTTCTTAAAACATAAATAATTAAAATATTCAGTTTTATCAAAACATATTTGTTCTCTCCCTTTATCTTTTCAGGGAATTGTAATACAATATTTCCTTTTAAATGTATCAAGGGAAGCATAATCACGTTATTTCTTAATTAATTTAATTTGAGATTCTTCCGTGCGGAATCTTTTAAGATTTCTCGTTGAGAATATTCCGTATAAATTACATAATACTATTTCGTAAAGCATGTAAGGTTCTTCCTACATTTAATTAAAATGAACACCAACTTAAATCTTTTTTTTTTTACATTATTTTTAGTTTTATTAACAAAATACTCTTTATTTAGCTAGAATATTTTAGTAAAGTAATACATTTAAAATTTTTTAATTTGTTATATATATGTATATATATATATATATATGTGTGTGTGTGTGTGTGTGTGCGTGTGTGTAATATATTATAATTACTGTATAAGAGACAGATGGCAGTCGTTAAACACAATTATTACTAGAATTTCTTTTAGGCAACATCTTTATTTCTTCATTATTGATAAGTCAGGACAGAGTAGAAGACGAATGGAGTCAGACGGACGAATCGCCGATCCCCGAACGGCGGCATAATATCGCGGCTAGCGAATCACAGCCGCGGACTCGGTTAGGAAGCTTGCAAGATCTGTGTAATTTCAGCGGAGCGAACAACGTTAAGTTTATTAGCACTAGAAAACCGTGCGAAGAAGTGTCCGTTTGTTTAATGTTTGGGCTTTTATACCGAATTTTCTGAGCTTCTGATAGGTTCTTTACATCATCTGGGCTCTTAAAAGTAATTTCTGGGATTAATTAATATGCAGCTCAATCCCGCGACAGTTGCAAATTGCGTTAACGTCAGTGAATTTCGACTTATAATTGCGTTCCTTTTCTGATTTATGAGTTATATAGTTTTCTGCTGGAAACAATCTTTAAAGGGGCAATTATAAATTATTCGCAATTATAATTTCGATTAGCAATTTTTGCACTTTTAATTTGGGTTTTTTAATAATTTAAATTTATTTATTTTTATCCTTTCATATATATATAAATGTCTAAACGTTCTAAAAAAAGTAACATTCTGTTACATTTTTCCATGAAACTGACCCACTCTTTTAAATAAATTTGTTTAGAAAACGTAATATTTTAATGCATGAAATTGAACTAACATTCAATGCAGTAGTTCAGGTTATTTGAATCAGTTTCGTAAATAATTGCTAAAATATAAGACAGCTACATGGGATGTTCCGAATGAAAAGAAAAGTAATAATAAAAAAGAAAAAAATCTCTAACATTACTTCAAGAAACTTTTAAGAATAATTAATAAATAGATAAAGGAAAATAAAAAAAAAATTAAGTAATTCGATTTTAAATTATTGCTTCTTGTTCTGTTTTTTTCTAATGCGTGAATAAGTATTTCGAAAAAGCCAAGACACATTTAAAAATTCAGAAATGTTTATCAAGGAAAGTCTACTCTTAAATTTTCTTACTCTTAACTTTTCTACTAAAAGGAAACAACAGAAATGAAAGATTTTTTTTGTTGGAATCTTTGATTTATTATAAAAATGTTTCCCGTCAAAAGAGATAATCTGTTTAAACTTGTATATTAAACAGGTAGAAAATAAAACTATAAGTACAGAAATTAACCAATATTTGAGCGTAAAAATAATGTGAAAATTTATGTTTTTATATGTTTTGCTAGTAACTTACAAATTATGTGCGCCCAGCGTTAGACACTGGGATTTTTATATTTATATATATATATATATTTAAGTGAATAATAATGATAAAAAAAAAAGAATATCTATAAATTATTAAAATAAATGGTATTGTAAAAGTCGTAAAATGTTTATAAAGAAAATTTAAAATTAGTCATTAAAGGTACCTGTCGATAGCGACGTATAATCTAATCTCGATATGTATTGAAGATAATTAATGTTCCGATGTGCAAGGCAATCGGTTCTAGCGTTAAAATATAAAATTTTGTTTTTCATATGTTCATATAATACTAGATAGCTCAGTAAAAAGAAAAATATATATATATAGTAAAATATTTCCCGTGCGTTAAGCAATGCAAATATGTCTATAGAAGAACATTTCGACAATTATTTCTTAATGACTTTGCTAATTTCACATTTGTATTTTCATATATATGAATGTGCCTAGAAAATGACAGTTTAACTATTAGCCTTCATAAAATGAGTGATTTATTCATAGTATTATTATCTTTATAAAATATGTAAAAATGTCAACTGGAATATACATAATTGTTTTTCATGGGTGAATAAGTGAATGAATATATTATCGTTCTTCATCCCCCATACATGCAACCAAAATTGTGGAATTTGGTAAAAAGTTGCTTTCCTTAAAATAGACAACCTGTAATTTTTTTTTTTTTTTTTTTTTTTTTTTTTTTTTAATTCGACACACGAGTGGGAAGGGAGTGAAATGTAATTTTATATATTATTTGTAAATATTACTTTTTACATATTACAAATACTTTTAAAATATTATAAATATTACTTTTTTACATATTACTTTTTGTATTCAAACATTCATATGGTTTTTCTTTTCAGTTATAAAAAGCAAAAATACTTAAAAATAATTTTAAGGCATTTTAGGAATTAGATCCCCAAGATGCGGAAGTTGGTAACTGATTGTCATAATTATTGGTATCATTCCTTATCTCTAAGAAAAGAGCAAATATCCATAATATTTTAACTTTCATATATATATACAAATGCTCTACGGTTTGCGGAATGTTAAAAATTCATATCTAAGGTTAAAGCGGGGTAAAACGCTATTTCTTTTTTCAAACCAAGACATATTACAATAAATAAATCAGATATTCATAAGATTTTTCTTTAAAATATCTGAATCATAACTAGATACAAAATAATTTCAAGAATTTTAAGAATTTATCACACAAAGGGTGGGGGGGTGGGGGTGGGGGGGGAGTAAGTTCTTTTTTTTTTATCTTTTCGCATATCACAGAAAATATCAGATATCTATACAATCTGTATATCAAATATCGATACTTTATTTATACAATGCTTGCTTTAAAATATATCTATCAAAAAACGTGGAATTCAATTTCAAGGAATTATAGAAATTTGCCCCCAAAAGGAATCTGTGGATAAATGTGTTTTCGCGTAATCCGTCATATCTAAAATAATAATAATAATAATAATAATAAATAAATAAGTAAAATAAATAAAACAAACCTCCGTAATACTTTTACATTAACACGTAACAAATACAAATAACTGAAAATCAATGTCAGTCATTTTAAAAGTTCACTCTTAAGAAAGGAAGATGCAAACTATAGTTTCATATACGCCTTCATATGACGGAAGAAAAAGCAGATATCTATAAGGTTCTTGTTATTAAAAATATAACAAAGAAAAATACTTAAAAAACAATTTCAGAAATTTAAGGAATGCAGAGGAAAGAGAGCGAAATATGTTTTTTTTTCATATATCTTCATTTTGTTATAACAAAGTGATGGCTACAGTAAATGTATGTCCCACTAATAGGTATCGCAATTACATGATGTCAAAGCTAAAATGCTTATTAGATACTAAGGTACAAACTTTTTTTTACATTGCAGTTCTTGATTAGAAATAACAGCGACACATGTCGCCCGATAAACACCCAAATTGAAACGCTGGGGCTATTTCCTTAAAGGTAAGTAAAAAATAATCGTAGTTAAAAATTTTCAAATATATTTACTACAGGGTATAGAACATGATCCAGTAAAATAGAAATTTTAAATTCTAATATTTTAGAACGTATAAACAAGTAATGAAATTCAATTAGGAGAAAAATACACAAAATTTTAATAATTAAAAATTGATATTACGATATATACTTCGTCATTCTCATCTTCATCATACCCCGAGTACGCAACAATACATATAAATAAAATACTGTTTTGTTTCATACACATTATGCAAAAATATTTTTAATAAATTATATTTTTTTATTATTAAAAAATTTTAATTTATTTTATTAATGAAAAAAAAAAATGTTCTGTTCTCTATTTTTAGAGTTGAAAAAGTTTCACAGTTTTGAACCTTATCAAAAACTGACACTTTTGATCAAAGAAAATATGGAATATCATTCTCTGCAAAATATTGCTTACAGTTATTTCTGCTCTCTGTCATATGCAAAAATCTCCATAACTTTTGGAAATATATTTCGCGCGTCATATACAAGTACTACGAAGTTTCCACTAAAATTCTATTTCTATTTGTATGATTAGTTTTACGAAAAAAGCATTTATTTATTTATTTATTTATTTATTTTTTAAATATTATATTAATCTTTTAACGATTTTTTTTTTAAAGTTTTTCCTTTTATAATCAATTATTTTTCTCTCACTTGAAGCAGTTATTTCTAAAAAAAAAAAAAAAAAAACATATCAAATGGCGATTAACAGGTATGAAAGTAGTCTAATTTTGTATTTTATTATCCTGCACAAACAATTTTTTCTTAGATTTTCGAAATATAGTTATTGTAATTAATTAAGAATACATTTTTGTTTTCAGAATATTCGTTATATAGATATAACTTCAAGTACTTTTGTTTGTTTATTAAGATTTAGGGTTCATAAGGGGTTTTTCACTGAAAAGAATTTTTGCAACGTGATTGAAATAACTGGATCTTCAAATTAAATACGCAACATGTGTAAAACCCCTTATGAAATTTCAACTCTGAAAAATACCTAAAACCTAGGTAGTTTGCCAACAATTTGTTTATTTTTACTATATTCAAATGCGGTTTTGACAAAAGTTGCTCAATATATCTAGCTTTCAACCAATGCAATAAATTTTTTCCCATCTTTCACGCATGCGAATTAAAATAATATTTACTAAAAATGCTCCTTTTTCAACGAATACTACACGTATGAATTTTATGTTTCAGAATAATGTTTCTCGAATGTTTTGTCAATTTTTATGCTAGTTTTGCAAAATTTTATAAAAATACGTTCTAATTTTAAGCAAAACAATTATCAATAATATGAATAATAATAATAATAATAATCATTAATAATCTAAATATATATATATATATATGTGCCTAAATAATCGCAAAATTCCCGTACCAAAAGACACAAATTTGTACCATAGTATGTGCAACAGGGTACTAAAGTTACAAGTTATTTGTAGCTTTTTATGATACTGGGAGATCCGACATATTTTCACTTTTCATCAATTTGTGGTTGGTCCCCTAATTGCACTTTGGAGTATATCGATAGTGGAAAATGTTATCTTTTAAGTGTTCTTTGCTTGTATAAAATTTTAGGTCATTTTGTCTTTTTTTTTTTTTTTATAATAAAAAAAATTTTTAATATTTTGATCATCCACTGTATATATATATATATATATATATATATATATATATATATTACCTATGCCACGCTTAAAACAAAAAGTTGTCGATTTTTTTTTTTTTTTTTTAATAAATTTTTTAAATGATTCTGAAAAAAAATGTTAAGGAGTTTTTGTGATGTTAGTTTGGTTTTGTTACCCACATTTTCTGCATTTAATATATTCCATACTGCTCCAGGGATATATTTCAAAGAAACTTGTTTTTCTTGGAAACAAATCAAATGTTTTAAAAAGTAAAAAGAAGAAATTAAAAGTTAAGATCGTAATTCAGTTTAAAATAGTCTCATAATCATAGAAATGTCCGTTCACTGGTAATTTTGTAAAAATCACGGATACAGGAATTTTTGAAATTTGAAATCGACAAGATTACTGTGTACACTACCTATCAATAAATATTTTCATACTTTCGAATTTAAATGTTTTTTCAAATATCCGGAAAAATTCTTCAGGAATTATTTTGAAACTTTTGAAATATAAAGAACTTGTTATACCTCATATAGTTTACTAAAGATTTTGTACTGATGAGGATAAGGGGTCCAGTTAAAAATTAAACAAAAATCAAAATGTCTTTGACCAACCTGTAAAAAGTTGTGCTTAAAATGCGTTTTGGCTTTAGCATGTGATAATGAGGACTCTTTTAATTATATGTATAAATTTTTTGTGAAGCTACCACACATATTCATTAAGATATAAATGTTTCTTTTAAAAAAATGAAAAAAAAAATCTTTAAATTATAACACGTAGGGTGTTAATCTCAGTACAAATCCTTTTTTAGGAAATTTGGCGTCCTATACATTAGACGCAGCATATAATGGAATCTGAATGCATAACTGCTGAATATCTTACGAAATATAGTAATTGTTTGTCTGTGCATGATAATATTAAAAAAAAAAAAAAAAAAAAACATTTTATTTGCTTAATTTAATAGTCAAAAGCATTGAGCTGCTTAAAGAAAAACCCAAAACAAAAAAGGAAAGTAATAGGGGTTTTTATCAATATTTATTTACAATCAGTGAATACTATATTGCCATTGGGCATGTTTTTGAATCAAAATGAAAACATGCATAAATCCCCTAATAATTTAACTCTTATTTTAAGTAGCTCTGAAATTCTGTTCATTCTGTCTCATATAACTTTTTGATTTGCGCAATATTTGTTTAGAGCATTCATATAAGTAGCTCAGTGCTTTTGGCTATTATACTTTCGGCAAATGAACTTTTTTAGAAGTTTCTGCATGCGTAGTTGAAAATTATTTGGCAAAAATGCTCATATTTTGTAAGATAACATTTTTACATTCTAATTGAAGTATACAGTATCTAATGTAGTGCGCCAAGTTGCCCTTTGCACTCGGTCTAACATCCTACGTGTTACAATTAAAAAAGTGGCCTTTTTTTATATAAGAAATCGTTATATTTCCATGAATATATATGGTAGAACACTAAAAATTTATGCAGATAATTAGAAAATTCCTCATAATCACATGTTTCAGACAAAACTAATTTAAAGCATTACTTTTTGCAGAGAGATCCAAAACATTTTGAATTTTGTTTAATTTTTTGCTAATTCTCTTTTCTTTTTCGGGCCACAACTTTTACTTTAATATATGAGGTATATTATGTTCTTTATATTCCTAAAATTTGCAGCTTATTCCCCTAGAATTTTTCTAGATATTTAATAAAACGTCTAAATTCGTAAGTATCCAAATACTTATTGGTAGATAATGTATTGCCTTATTGCACTAGTTAAAAATATAAGTATAAAATGACAAAATTCATTCAGCAAAGAAATATATCTATAATCACTCCATTGATTTTTCAGATGATTTTTGTTACTGTTGCAAGAAACTTTTAGTCACCTAGGTATTACATACCATAAAATTCAGCTTTTATCAATCCACTGCAGTATGAAGGGCACTCCTAGTTGAGCACAGTTTACTGCAGTTATTCTCTATTTTGGTCCGAGAAACATGGCAATCTCATCTCTGCAACGACACTGCTGTTTTGTCCTCATTTTGTTTCTTATTTTTCGGTATCCAGAATAGTACTTTAGTAGTCCATTTCTTGTCGTTTCTTTTGGCAAGATGAACTGCCCAGTTCCATTTTAAATTTTACTCTACAAATTGTATCAGTTACTTTGGTTTCCTCCCTGATCCACGTATTTAGCTTTCTGTCTTTTCGAATGAATCCCAACATGAATTTGTCCATGCTTCTCTGGATTGTTTCAAACTATCGTTAGATTTACATATTAATGTCAAAGTTTCTTAAATGTAAGTTAATATAGGCAAAATATATGGATTAAAAACTTCTTTTTAAACAAATGGGAGGTCACTTTTGAATATAGCGCTATTTCTTCTGAATTCTCTCCATGCAAGCTTAATTCTCTTGTTAATTTCTCCCATAGTGTTTTCATTCGTCGTAATGACTTATCCTACATAATTTTAACTGCATAGTGTTTCTAGTTCATCCATATCGACGCTGACCTTCAATAGAGAAATAAAGGAATTTAACCTAATTTTTGTCCTACTGAGGTTCATTGTAAATGCATCGGGACTGTATCCTTTGTTTATTTCTGAAGCATTTTTCCAAATCCTCAAATGGGAAAGTAAGCAGTACAATATCATACAAAAATCTAAAATGATTTTTAAATTCTCCTTTAATTTTATGCCTTCCTCTCCCCAATTTAGATTCTAAAAAACTTCTTGAAGTACTGTATTGAACAGTTATGTGGAATTCTATCCCCTTGCTTTACACCCTTTCTGATTTTGAATGCATTACTCGTTTTGTGGAGTTTTAATTTGATGTGTATAATATTATACATATGTATTACGTAAGAACTGATAACTGTGTTAAAGAATGGCAAAATTCAAACAAATAACAGAAATAATATACCACATGAAGATTAATCGACAGTAATTAAAGAAAATAGGAGAATCATTTTTAACAATAATTCATCATTAGAATGATTAAAAACCAGAATGGAAGACTCGATATAACCAGTAAACAATTACAGATAGAAGTGATGCCTTATAGATAGCAAACGATATTGAAAAGATAATATTGATTGTTTCCGAGACATTCAATGATGAGAGCATATATAGTAAACATGAACAAAATATAACAGGAAATATAATAACAACAATAATAGGGACAGGACATCACGGCTCAAGATGGGTGGAATAGGTATATATATATATATATATATATATAGCTGTTTCATTAAAGGAATTAATGAAGATTTTAAATTCAACAGGATTAGGTTATTAAGGTTAGGTATAAAGATTGTTTTTAATTCACATCCTGTCATTTAGGTTTCTATACATATCATATTTTTTAATTATGGGTTCAATTTTAAAATATGAAAAAATATTCTTTTTTTTTAAGTGCATCTCATTTAATAAGCAAAATCAAAATACATTTTTCATATTTCAATTTAATTTTATTTTTTGCAACACCTTCCTCTTTTTGAATAAGCTTTTATTATTATTCTCTATTCAACTAACTGTTCCACTATTAATGAAAAAAACTCCCCTGCCGCGTTTGTCTTCCGAAAGTTATCCCTTCCTTTTTCCGTTTCTCTACGTGTACCATCATTTTGTTACCTTAATCCATTCTTCACAGATAAATGCAGAATGTTATGCGGATATTGTATTGAAGATATTTTGTCTTTTTTGGACTTTTCTTTTTCTTTTTCTTTCTTTTTCTTTTTCATTCATTCATTCATTCTTTTTCTTTTTCTTTTGAATGAATTTTGCATAGCAAATAACAAACCTTTATACTTAAGTAATACGTTTTCAAGAACCTTTGCATTAGACTACATTTTTTTTATTGTGTGCATTGAAAATAAAATATTTTTTACTCCTGTTTAAATTTCGATATCAAAGAACCAAATATAAAAAATATTACAACATATCTTTTGGCACGGCCTTTAATTATTATTATTATTATATTTTATATATAAAAGAAAAATAATATAGCTGCATGATTTTTTTCTCAGATAAATATAATTGTAATTTCTCACTAAATATTTTATATATATATATATATATATAGGTAGACAGACAGATAGATAGGTAGATATGTATATATATATATATATATATATATATATATATATATAAAATATTTATTCACGTAAAAGCTTTGGACTAATTTCAATGCGTAATTACTTCATAAAAAGATTTTTTTTTTCAAATTTATTGGAGTTATTTTTGAAACAGTAAATTTACTGCCATTCCTTTTCATTTCCCATATGCTATACAATTATACCATAACTCCCATATGCCATATAGTTATAATTTATATATAATAAATTTATTTATATTATATAACTTATATATTATAATTATATATATTTAAAATATTTTAATACAAGAACCATACATGCCAATCGTACTAAAGACTGTCCTTTATGAAATATAAAATCACTCAAAGGTAGAATAGAGGTTTTTATTAATATAACTTTGATAAATTGAAAAAAAATGTATAATGATGGCGAGATAATAATTAAGTACATATTTGTGCTAATATGCTCGGAATTTTTTATGTGCTAAAAGTTATGGTTTAACTAGAAAAAGAAACTAATAGATATTAATAAGATTAAAGTAATAACTCAGAATATTCAGTTCATTTATTCTGACCAAAGCCTAAAGGCATATATTTTATCCATACTATCTAAAAAATGGTTGTGTTTATTACTTGTATTTGAGTTAGAAATTACATACCAAAATGTTTGGCATATGTACAATTTATACCCATCTTATTGTTCAAAACCATTAGATATCTTAAGCGTCAAACAAAAAACAAGGTTTTCAACAATAAACGATCAACATATTTTCAATAATCAACAAATAATATGCCAGGTATAGGTTGACCTTTTACTACAAAGCGCAGATGCAATGTATAAGATTTTATTAGATATGACGGCTTAAACCTTTATTTATTCCATTGTGAAACAGACAAACGATGTAATAAAATTTATGCATACCACTCAATGTAATAATTAATGAGGTCTTCGTGCGGCGGGACTTTGGTGTACCACTAGTACATGCAGGTCGAAACACATATTAAGACCTTAAGAAAGTATAAAATAAGTATTTACTGTTTACATTCCGTATTATTTTCTCTAAGATTGGAGGTAATTTTTTAAGGTAATATAGTGATTAAATATAATATAGTAATCAAATATAACACACGTAAAGACAATGAAAAACGCATTTTTATTTTGTTTATTTATTTATTTTCTGGAGAACCTGTAAACCAATTTGAGTCACTGTGGATGGTGATTCTCAAAAGAGTGATTAACGGTGGTCCCAAACTTTAGTTATTTTTTTTCTGTTGATTGTGATTCTGTAGTACGCCTTTTTTTTGGAGCTAGTTTGAATAATTATGTATTGTGTCAGTAGGCATATCTATGACACTGCTATGGCAAGGCTTTAACCTTCTTTACTGATTTATCAAAAGCTGATTATTTCTATGTAAAAGAAAGTTTATGCTTTCATACCAAGCATACTACCAAGACGATAATTAGAGTTTTCTTTCGACAGCTCCAATGAATACCGGAGAAACTTAAAAAGATTCCTACCCGTCATATTGAATAAGACCATCGAATCCCTCATAATATCCAGGACCTCTCGATAATCCTTAATACAAAATAAATAAATATATTTTGTTGAAATATGAAGTACGCCACTACCTTGGGAAAAATATGATTCACGAAATTGATGGTAATGAGAACTTCGTATTCACATCAATCAAAAACGAGAAAGAATGTACATGACCGGGGGAGGAGGATTCAATTTTATACGCCCACAGTAAATTTGCCCAAAACTTTAACCCAGGAGTAATGATATTACTCATAAGTTTAGGATGAGTAATACACTTACACTTATCTTTGGCATGTACTTAAAATTATACACAAAGTACATGACCAATACTTCAGAAGACAGTATCAATTTATATTACTATTTTGATTTCTAACAAAATGCCTTTAAAAAATTAATTATATTATTCCTTAAAATAGAGATGAAGAACATTTTAGGGAAAAGGGTACCTCACACAGCTGATATAGTTATGATCGTGGAGGAGACAATACATATAAGGTGATTGGTGTATGAAACGCCACTCAAAATATCTTTTAGAGGGTAGGAAGGTCCCCAAATGGTCAATGTCAGTTTAGACATTGTTATTCAAGTTCCTGTTATTCAAGTCACCGCTTTCAGTAAGGAAAATGGTGCCCAATTAAAAAAAAATTATATATATATATATTTAAAAAAAATAATTGAATAATTACAACTTAAAAAAGAATATTGAAAGTAACATTTGTGACTTTTAGGAAGGTCTCAAGTAAACCTCCACACACGGGTCACAGATTATGAACAACTAAATCAAAAGAAAAGAATAATGTTATGTTCATTTTGTTAAATAGTATGTCAATGTACGATGAATGGAACCTCGCATATATTTTTGTCAACTGTTTTTTAAACTTTTTGTATCTGTTTGCAACTTATATAATCGAATATTTCTTAAAATCTGTCATATCTCATGCTTAAATATTTTAATGAGAATACGCTTCAATGCAAAAATATAATTTTCTATATGCAAACTCATGTTCCTGTTAGTAAAATACGTTTCCAGTGAAACTGAGTGTGGATTTACGATAGCAGTTATTTTTTTTTCTTTGTTTCATTGATGCATAAATTTTGTAAATAAACACTAAATATTTCTTAAATTTTATACAGAAAATGAAATAGAAATCTTTGTCGCATTACCTACATGTCACTGGCAAGTAAATAAGACATTTTCAAATACATTAAGTTTCTAAATAAGGAGAAATCCAGATCATGCATTATCCATGGAGTGAAGAAACGGATGAATATATGCATTTTCAGTAAGAAATAAATTTAAGTAGAACAAAAGTAAAAGTAATGAAAAAAAATAATAATAATAAGGTGTATTCAAAATCTTTGTGGGGAAAAAATGTATTTTTATTTCTAATAATACTGGTCTGTTTTCTAGAATATTAAAAAAATGTTTATTTAAATTTTTATCTTATTTATACTCGTAGTTATCAAATTCTATGTAACTACATTTTTTAGAAAAAAAAAAAAAACCTTCGCATGTAAACAGAAATTACTTACAATACTAAATTAAAGAACTGGTGCACACAAACAATATTTAAACTAAGCACTTCTTCACACACGATAAAATTAATGAAAGCACTATTAGTTTCGATAGGACGTGGCTTTTCTTCTTCAGGTGCAAAACACGTGCTACTGCCTTGAAGGCAAAAGCAACATATTACTCGTTCGGTTTTAAAATAATTTGTTACTTTTTTCCATTTAAAAATTTGCGATACAATACCAATTAACCACACTAACCAAGAGAATGTGTAAATATATATATATATATATATATATTTGCACTGTTATTAGAAAAGCATTGTTATTATTTTGCTGCATTATATTAAAAAGGCCATAAATTTTAATAAATCCATAGGTTAAAATATGTTACAACTTTCACTGGGGGGAGGCGCTTTAAGCAATATTAGTTTATTGGTAAATTTTCATCTGTTGTAGTGATAGAGAAAGAATACCTAATTTTAAATTTGTTGTTTTTGAATAAGATCAATTTGTGATAGTAGGCGTGTTTGCGTTCAAATTTGAGATAACGTGCAAAGTGAAAACTGCAACTAAAAAATAAATTATTTAGTGTCTCTGCTTGCAGTATCACCTTGTCGTGAAATTTAAAACTGTTTTTAATAAAACGTATTTTTTAAATTTGGTTGATTTTAATATTACAGAGCAACAAGCGGCTAAATTTTATCTCAAACCGTATTTTTATTGTTTATGTTGAAAGTGTGTCAGTTATTTCTCGACACCTATTACGAACATACATACTTACATATGGGTGCCATTGGATATTGTAAAATAAGTAAAATAACTAATATATCATATTTCAGTAATTCATATTTTAGGGATTTTTTGCCACGTCTAGATATTACTTTTATTTCATTTATATATCTTTAAAATAAAAGCTCCTCTTTTTATTTAGTAAATGATTTTTAAAAATTTGGAAATTATGTTAAACGAGGATATAACAAGGATTTTTCTAATTGCGATCTTGTGAACATGCAAATTTTATTAAAAGGTGTTTTATATTTAAAATATTTAAAATATTTCAAATTATAGTACATGCTTGATAATTGTTAAAGAAGAAAGACATTTAAAAAAAATAAATAATCATATGAACTGAGTCAATAAATTAAACTAAGTATAAATGTTATAGACATGGTCGAGCGTTATATTTATCATGCAACATGGTAAAGCACGCGCAAATAAATAAATAAATACATAAATAAATAAACATGAAAAACAGAACATACAACCTAACTCAGCAGTAAATCTTGCAGAAACACCGAAATTTCCATTCGTCAGGGAATTATTTCTTCTTTCAAAGTATGTAAAAAAAAAAAAAAAAAAAAAAAAAAAAAAAAAGAAAGAAAAAGAAAAAATAGTTTAAGCGGCCATCTCTGTAACAAAATCTTGTCAAACTTTCAAAAATTTTAATGGCAACATGTAATTTTGATTTCATATTTCTTACATCGGTTCTGCGGTTATTTTAATCCTCATATATAAATTTAGAAGTCATTCGGCTAATAAGACAAGTAAATACACAAACCTAAGTATTCGATCTACTAATATTCTTACTGCACATTTTCAATCGTATCTCCTGAAATGTTTTATTTTAGTGGCTGGTATCTGATTGTATTCGCAACATATAAATGAGTTTCTTTCAGATATTAATATTGTTTGCGCATAAAATAAAAAAATGTAAAATTAAAGTTTAAAAACATATATGAATTGCATTCAATAAAATCTTTAACTGACATCGAATTATAACACTTACAAATAAGCGCAAACGAATTTACAACACTTTCGGACTTCATAGTTTTTGAGCTATACCTCAAAAACGATTGCAATTTTCGTTTAGGAGACTTAAAACTGTTCAATGGAATCTACAAACACCATTCACATCAATAAATTTTTAATTTCCTGTACACGATAATCCTTTATAAATAATTTCAAAATATTTTATATAAATAATTTTAAAAACTCAAATCAAAAACCAGAAATAACCAAAAAAAAGAAAGAAAAGAAAGAAAAGAAAAGAAAGAAAAGAAAAGAAAGAAAAAAAGAAAAAAAAAGACTTTTTACACACTCTGGTGTTTATGAGTTAACTCTCTTTCTTTCATATATTTTATTAGTTCTACATACAAAATAATAAATTCTAGGCGATAAACAAAGAAAGCTTTCTTTTCTGTAACAAAAGTCTATTGTGATTTAATTTACATAGAAAATTTCCACTTCGATAATTTTGGAGAGATTTTTGTTTTTAGGAAAAAAAGAAAACTGTGAAAGTTATTATTTTCTATCTCAAAGAAGAATAAAAACCATAAAGGTTCTAAATTACTGAAAGTCAAATTGCCTGAAGTGGATTTATTTATTTTTATTTATTTTTTATTTTTATTTATTTTTTTAAAGAAAATTAATCATTAAAAGTGAAACTTTAAGAACAATGAAGTACTTGGAAAACGTACTCTTTGACAAAAATATCTACTACTTTGCATTAAGTTTTCAAATAACATAAAATTGTTCTAAACCGAAATTTATAAGGAATATATATATTGTATATATATATATATATATGTGTGTGTGTGTGTGTGTGTGTGTGTATATATATATGCACATATATATGTGTATATATATTAATGCACATATATATATATATATATATATATATATATATTATGTATATATATATATATATATATATATATATATATATACATATATATAGATATATATATGCACACACGTGTGTGTGTGCGTAATAGATGTTTTTAAATAGTATTTTATTTTATTATTTTTATTTATTTTATTTTATTTTTTTTAGTAGGCAACAGAAGAAATTTTAGCTCTGTTATTATTTATTTTTAATTTGATTGTGGATAAACAATAAGTTCTGCTTTTATTTCATTCATTCGAAAAATTCCAAAGGTGAAATCTAAATTAGCAGTAATAGTGTTTTCATGCTTTCAATTTATTACACATTAAATAAATAAATAAGTAAATAAATATATATATATATATTTGCATTCCTATGTTTTAATTTCTGTGATTTGTTTCAGGGAATGCAAATAAAAAGTGATTTTTTGTTTTTAAACAATTTATTTCTTCATAAAACAGCTTCAATAAACATATATTTAAGTTTTTGTTGTTGTGCGGCTTAAAGCGGATCGACTACACTTGGTTCCTAGGCTTACAGGTGAAATGCATTCTGTGAGATCTTTCTAAGTGGTTCTAGACCTTATTTACGAGAGTTCTATGGAAAAATCGGAAAAGCTTTGTCGATAAGCGCCTCCTGAAATCGAACACGGATCGTTCCATCTACCAGATATCGCTCGGCCACTGGTGGGTCTAACATTTATTTACATAAAATAAATGTTAGACAAAAGAAATTAAAGTTTTAATTTCTTTTGCTTTTTACTGCATTGATTTTGATTAAATACATTGAACCTGTCTGATATGCACAAAATTTCTCTCACATAAATAAAAATTAAAGATAAATATATAAATAAATTTACAAAAAATGAAAAAAAAAAGGATTTTTTTTTTTTTTTTTTAGCATTAAATACTATTATTATTATATAAAGAAAAAAAAATGTAAAAATGTTTTAAAAATGACTTTTTGTATAACATTAAATCCACTTTATTTATTTATTTATTTTATTTTATTTATTTCATTTTACTTTTTATTTATTTATTTATTTATTTATTTTTGATAAAAATATAATATTTCCATCACCAACTGTAGTTATTAAAGGTCAATTATTTAATGACTCTGCAGTACATGTTAAGGTTATTTCAGATCCTTTTTCTAATAAAGATTTAATATTGTGTGATTCATTAAAAAAAAAAAAAAAAAAAAAAAAAAAAAAAAGATTTAAAAAAGATACTTTTAACTTTAAAAGTGGCAAAATCCTTATCTTGTAAAGGAATGTATAATGTAAATATTTTATTCTGGATTCCATTTCGGCATCAGAATTTATTTGGAAATTTAAAATTTCATGCACGGTTATTCCATTTTCAAAAATTCCTTTCAATTTATTTAACTTTTCATTTCCAAATGTATTTCCTATATTCATATCAATATCTAAGTGTTTTTACAAAGCTCAATTTAGCACGACCTCATTTTTTATTTTACCGTAAATTCTGTATTTCCAAACCCGAGTTTCTTATTTTGAAAATTATTATCGCGAGCTTACTTTTCAATTTCCCTTTTAATATAAATATATTGATTCTTCTCACGTAGATGAAAATAACTGAATTTTTCATGCATTTCTGAAAAAGAAAGATATAAAGAAAGGAAATAGGAGGAAATATGGACTTGTGATTAAATTTGAAGATACCAAAATAGGAAATGATACGGAATGCATTAAAATGCACGACATTTTGACAGAAAATTGGTATAGGCTTTTTAGCACTTGATATTCTTTATAATAAATAAAAACTCATGCATTAGAAAATAATGGTTAGGTTATTAAATACGTATATTTATTATTCTTTATTTCAAAAACAAATATATGTTTTAAGAAATATGCTATTTTCTTGATCAATGTAAAACCTCAAATTATGTGTAATATATACATAATAGTTTTGTTTAAATAAAAATGCGTATATAGAAGTTTTTATTACGCTTTTTTTTTTTTTTTTAATGAATAATTCAAAGAAAACATACAGAAAATTTAAGCCATTCCTACAAATATTATAAATTCTGACTTTGACACAATAATACATATTTTGACATTTTTTAAAAAAGACTTTTGGATTACTGACTGTAGTAATTTTAAACAATAAATAACCAGTTTCTTAAAGTAACAGTTTTTACGAAATAAAATTATGAAAGTAGCATGGATACATGTAACTTTATTCACAGACTAAATAATGGTAAATGTTCGGACATCATAGTCAAAAACTTCATCAAAGGTTACAATTTGGTTGTCAATGTAAGCAATAACATATCATTTACAAACAAGTAGCTTTTTTCAGATGATTGTCGCTTTATTTTAGATACACTGTCTTTACCAACCGTTTCAGATGATATATCGGTAAAGGCCACATTTTTCAATAAGTTTTCGTGAGCTTTAGAAGAAGAAAAATGAATTTGGCGATTCCGGAACCATTTTTTATCGCTGAAGATCTCTGTAAGAGGGTATTTTTGACAGTAAACGATACAACAGAGACATTCAAATGCCTAAAGAATTATTTTTTCCCAGAACATTACTGGCGATGCCTTTTAACAAAATAATGCTAACTCACATATCGTTACGAATGTTTTCACCAATGGTAAAAACATAAATGTTTCGGCAATGATAAATGTTTCGGCATCATCCTCAAAAACTTCGTCAAAGCTTACAATTTGATTGTCAATGTAAGCAAAACATATCATTTACAAACAAGAAGTTTTTTTCAGATAATTGTCGTTTCATTTTAGATATACTGTTTAACCAACCGTTTCAGATGATATATCGGTAAAGGCTACATTTTTCAGTAAGTTTTCGTGCGTTTTAGAAGAAGAACAATGGATTTTGCGATTTCGGAAGCATTTTTTATCGCTGAAGATCTCTATAAGTTAGAAGGCATTTTTGACCTTAAACGATACGACAGAGACATTGAAATGCCCAAAAATTTATTTCTTTCCAGAACATTACCGGCGATGCATTTTAACAAAATAATGCTAACTCACATATTGCTATGAATGTTTGTACAAATGAGCATGTGTATTCACCTGATAATTTGCCTATTGGAAATTTCTTCGGTTAGCATCTCGATAGTGATTCAGGATCTTTAAATGATATTAATAAACTTTAATTTCGAATTGAAGTAATCTTAGTGCTCTTCTCAGGTGCACATTTAAAACCTAATTCGATGCTGCATTGTATGTAGATCTAGAAATTCTTATATCGGTGCGTTTTTCATCATTTAGTGGCTGTACCATATGCAATATTTGAATATATATTATTGTATTTTTATTTTGTAATTTTTTTATCAGTGTCGTTTATTTTTATTAGTAGAAGCTATAAATAGATTTTTTTTAATATCTATATATATACGACGACTCGTTCATCGTGTATCGAGTATATATACATGCAAGCTGTTTTAGAAAGGACTCTCCAACTTTATATGACATAACTCCGAAACAGCGAGAAAAAGCAAGATTAAACAAGTGGTTTGTTGGGCGGATAGGTTTGGAATTTTCTATACACCAGTTTGCAAAAATAGTTCTAAGATTGTCTTATAGGTGGCACCAAAAGAACATGAAGCTTTTAATAGTATTAAGAAATATTAATTCGTCAGTATGTTTCATTGCTTACACATGTAAGATAATTGTTTTGAATTACTTATTATAGGAAATTTAAGACCATCAATTCGTATTCCTTAGAGCAACGGTTTTTATTGTATTAAAATACAACACAGTTGGTCGAAGTCCTACGACGACAAGATAAAGCTTTCAATAAAAATTTAATGTTAAAAAAGATGGAAACCAGAAAATAATTCCATATATTATTCACACAAAATATTTTAGATAGGCATCTGCAATATACCACTTATTTCCTTTCTGTATCTCACTGTTTCACAGTTATGTCATTTCTATGGTAAGTTTGGGAGACCTTTCTGAAAAACCTTATATATATATATATATATATGTGTGTGTAGTAGCTATACCAAAGAGCCATTTCACATAGAGACCACACTTCACATAGAGCAAAAGGCTCTCCCCGAAACAGAACCAAGGTTTATGCTCGGTTGATGCTAGAGTATATATAAAGAACCCATGTATAGTCTTTCTGCATGTAGAGTGTTTAGCAACATAATGCTAAATGCAGCTGATGTATGAGAGTTCGATAAAGGTGAAATAGTCATAGCTTAGTAACTCAAAATAACAGTTTCAGAAACGACACGCTTTGCAGACGGTTCTCTTGCAGTTATTGTGAGTACTTCTCGAGAGGGGTATGAATGTTAAAGCGGCAAGTCACCAGCTAAATCTTTGCTAACCATGGAGTATTGACTATAGAGAAGATTTGTGACTATTGTGCATTATTCCCCATGAATGAAAGACTTCAACGACCGAAACCCCCTCCAGCTACTTTCATAGCGACCTAGACGGTAGTATTCAAAAATCAGTAATATGTACACTGTTGCGTATCTCCTTTGTAGCCGGCGGCGACTTGTGTCCCTGCTCTGACAACGCATCATCAACAACGCCTACAATGTGGCAAGAAATCTCAGCATTGCACTAAGAAAATCTCCTGGTCCTACGAATCATTTAGTCAATCAGATTGACAGGAGATTTCAAATACGCCAATTTCCAACAAATACCCAAACACTTGGCTCAACATATGAACTAATTCAAGGCGGTGGTGACGGTATTACGGTATGGATGATAATTTCAAGGGGCAAATTATGATCCATCATCCATCATCCATCAATCTCTGATGTCTTTTTGCTAAATCAATAATACTGCAGACCATTTGCACCGGTAAATGGCAAATTACAGTATTACTAAATGGTAATTGCGTTTACGAAAAGAATAATTCACAGTGTCACAACGATCGAATCGTCAGGAGGTAGTTCCAAGAATAGCCTTATGAATTAGAAATCATAACGTAGCCTCTGAATTCACCTGACAGATAATCGCAATAATTGTTTCGGGTCGGTGTAAAGCGGTTGCCACTTTGATTGCAGCACTCGTTTGTTCGCCTGACGGAGAGTCGTGTTTTCTTTCGACCTGAAACAATTGTTACGAGTTTATTGCATTTTATGGTGTTTATTCAAAGTTTTTTACTTATTATTAATGTTACGCTTGTTTGGAAGTAATCATATCTAGTCAGCTACAAGTTATTACACCACTGATTGAATCTACATAAAATCGTTATTTTAGCTGTGGAATTAGAGATCACGATAAATGATTGATCACTTTATATTGTTCTCAACACTTGTTCTAATAACATGCATAATTGTAGTAATTATAAATGTCATTCAAAGACCTTTTCAGTACCTAATATTTAATAAGCATCTTAAAATCATTCAACAGATTGTTATTTCTGTGTAATACCACCTACTTAGCACAAAATTTCTAAAATAAATATAACCCATGTGATCATCCTTTCCGCCATTACCAATAAATAAATTCTCAGCTCATGTAATTAATTAATCACACTTTTAGCCCATGTAATGTTAGTCTGTAATCAAAATTTTCAATAGAAATGTTAAATATTTTTGCAGATTTTATTTTGCAACAATGAATTGTATAGTTTATTACTTTCACTATCCACATTGTCTATTTCACATACTAGAGCTAATTATTTAGTGATGTTGTAATATTTTTGTATTTTTATGACCATAGAAATGAAAAAAATACAAAACTGTTATCGAATTTTTTATGAATAATTCTACTTTGCGAGATATTCATCTGCATGTGTATGTATTCGAAACTATTCATATACTATTAAGGACCATCGCCAATTATCTATTGTACAGTACTGGTGCAACGTTAATCCCAAGCAACCATAATATTAAGAAAAATATCTAAACAATATCTAATTATTATCTTATACCGTATTCCTTTCGGTAAACTCAAGGTCTAAAGTAGGATTATATTCAACTGAATCATTTTTAAAAAATATTTCTCTCTTTTTTTTTTTTCTTTTGATTCGTTACATCCTCGCCAGTATACATAAAGACCTTATATTTCATTTCTTCTTAAATCCTCCATTAAAACCCATGCTCCTTATTTTGGAATAAATGTTATCATGAGCTTGCTTCCGAATTTATTTTAAATAAAATTACTTTGACTCTTTTCACGTACAGTCGGTAACAAAAGTCTCCGAACACTAGCAAAAACTCCTGTATAAAAAAAGTACACTTAATACAGTTTTGTTAAATAAACCTTGTCGAATCTTGTTCTTAGTCAGTCTAAAAACAGGATTCGACAATAATTTATTTACCAAAACTGTATTAAATGTACTTTTTTATATAGGAATTTTTTGCTAGTGTTCTGAGACTTTTCCGACTGTAGATGAATAAATACTCGTATTTTCTCCCTCTATCTCAAACATTTAAAACGAAACTTTATTCAAAATGATTGAAAAATTATATTGGATACCACTGCGATTTTTTCAGGGCAAAGAACGCGTAAAATTGCTAGACACCACCTTAATTTTCGAAATATTATCATATTTTACCTGAATTAGGGCTGCTGAATTTTAAATTGTTAAGGGAAATCACAGCATAAATACGGTGAAAATTTTAAAAATTTCGATACCACCTTTCAACCCTTTAATGTTTAAGTTTTATTATATCTGTTTTAGTTAGCCCCTACATTATAAAAGGAATCTATTGCCATAAAGCATGTTTTTCGCTTCAGCAGTTTTAGTTTGGCGTTAATAGATATGTCAGAGTTATTTAGCTTGTATATATATATATATATATATATAAACGCTAAATATTTATATAGGTGTGTGTGTAAACATAATTATGAAAAAAATAAAACTCGCAGAAATCTATCTCTATAGCACTACTTTTAAAAAGAAATCATATATATGTTTTTCTTTTTTTTTTTTTGCTAATTTATTTAAGATCTGTATTCCGCCATTAACCAAATAATTTTGAAAAATTTATCTGGATGATATGGCTATTAAAAAATTGGAGAAATGTTAAACTGTTCCATTTCAATGTTATTTACATTTTCTTAAATGTAAATAAATATTATAAAATATATTGAAAAATACCTGTTAAGATCTTATTATGAGGTGTGGCTGTAAAATAACGAGACTGATGCTTCTGCAGAAGCATCAGTCTCGTTAGTGCATGTTGCAACCCAAGTGTAAAACTCGAACTGCTGACAACTGCGTAACGTGAAATAGTCCCGTATCCGTATAAAAATTAGTCTTTTTGTGACCTTTATTTGTATAACACTTTTTTTTTTTTTTTTTTTTTTGTCAATAAAAAAAAGTATAAGTGCCATAATAGTGCAACGAGTTACGATTTTTCGTAATTTCATTAATTTCCTGCAATTTTACACGACACATGGGAAAAGGGATACTGAAATTTATCTTTTATTAAAAGAAGTGTATGGCAAAAAATGCTTACTGTATGCACGAATTTTTGAGTGGTTCAGACGTTTCCAAGATGGCCAAGGACATGTTGAAGATGATTCTCGCCCTGTTCACCATTCCACGTCAAAAACGGTTGGAAATGTTTAAAAAGTCGGTAATCCGATTCGATCTGTTCGTCTGCTAACTATTCGTGCGACTGCTGAAACTGTAAGAATTGGCAAAGAATGCGTAAAGCACATTTTGCAAAACTATTTAACGTGTTAAATGTGTGTACAAAAATGGTACCTAAAATTATCACTAGTGTGCAAAAGAAAGCTCGCGTGAATGTTTGTCCTGGCATTTTAAATTCCTTAAACTTTGAAAACAGAAAATTTCATATAATTCGAAAGGTCATTCGTTAACATTATGAACAAAATTCATTAAAGGGCACTTAAAAGATAATTCAATGTGCTATAATTCTTTTTTATTGTACGTCCTATAAAACAAGAATGTTCTTTACAAGAATTTTCGTTCTCAAAATAAACTTTTTTGCGAAATTGAAGGTATTTTTTAGAAAAAGTAATAATAGGAAATTTAAAAGTGTTTTTACATTTTCATCACTTTATCTTTATGCACATTTGATATTTACCGCGACATTGAAAACTTTACGAGCGGAATTTTTATACTTTTTTGTTTTTTTGTTTTTTATTAAATTAGTTTATCTCTGTTATTTACATCAGTTCGCTCTCATAGCTTGAGTTCTTGGGTAAAATTCTACACCGAATGATAATTTTTCCATTTAACCACAATTGGAATCTCTCGTACATTTAAGAAAATTACAACAGATACCGTTTTCAACTGTTCACTTTTCAATTTCTCCTATTACATTGAATAAGTTCATTCATTCAAGCAATGAAGCTGAGGAAAATTTTGTACTTTAATTTGCTTTTGTTTATCTGCATAGATAATATTTAGGAATGAGGGAGAATCTAAAGGGAAATGTTTTTAATTCCGTGAAACATTGTGCATATTTAAAATATACAATGTATGCCTGAGGCAAAATGCATATGCTAAATTCAGACATTAAAGTGAGAATTGTGGTTTTGTTTTCAAAGGTTTTATTTCAAATTACTACTATAAAAAGTCACATTTAGGAATATATATTATATTTATTTAAGGTAAAAGTACCAATTGTGAATCCTGTACCAGTGGACACTTTTAGATTTAAACTCGGAAAATAAGCTTTCTAATCCTTCTGAAGGTTACAGCAATGTTCAGGGGGGAAGTCATAGTCATCTAATATTAAAGTCTATAACTACAAATAATTCTGGACATTAGTTTTAGTATAATGTTAGTTTAACTAAAAAAACACTTTTGTGATTTTGCTATTTTTTCCTATCATTTTGAATAAGAAAATTAAATTTTGTTTGCTTTGCCTCTGCTTATTTTTAACTGATTTCTTCTATCTTTTGCTTCCATATAACTAAAATATGTAAGCATAGTTCATTTATTGTGCTGTTTTTTAAATCTTGCATTAACATATAGTACTTTTTTGAGTGTCCATTACTGGTACCAAAAATTGTCATCATGGACAGTAGTGGACAGCCTTGTCCACTACTGGCTCATTTGACTTTTAAGGTCAGATCTAGTAGTGAACGCAGCTCTGCAATCTCCCAAATTTAGAATTGAGTAGAGTATGTTCAACTTGAGCAATTGGCGACGGTCTGGCACTCACTCCTATTAATGGTAAGGCGACATGCCATCACAATTTTGACCTTTAACGTTGAGAATGGCTCTCATGCTTTCCCAAATTTAGAAGGCGGAACAAAATGGGAATTCACTTGAATCATGAGGTAATCTCGAGACATTTTAAGTTTTTTTTTTTTTTTTCCTTCGTATATTTTTTTTTCCTTCGTGATTTATTTATTTATTTTTTTTAGGGGGGGGGTGTCTCCATATTAGACTAGTTGGTTAAGTTCGGTTCCCATTGAAACATCGGCATTGAAATAGCATAACTGCGGTCAATATTTAGAGGGCTGATGATGAATGGATTTTATGTCGCACTAGTGCTAAACTACGGGGAACTGGCGACGGTTTTGAACTTAACCCGAACATTATCCGGAGACATTTGATGACCCTCAGAGGTTTAATTTGGATAGGAACATGGAGGATATTGTTATTTAGAGACTTATATCTCTCGTGATTGTTTTACATAGGGTCCGAGAATTTGGCGTGACCGTGTTCTTGTTAATTAGTTATGCTCCATCAAGTTATCAATTTCACGTTCTTTAAAGTTATCAAAGATGTCTTGGTTCAATAAGGGGAGCCAATAATTTTGTATAAGATCCAAATGTGACGATTTGTCTCCAGAGAACACTTAGAGATGAATCCCAAATCATCGCCAATACATTTAGTGCGACGTCAAACCCACTCAACCTCAACCTCAACGTCTCTAAATTGCTGAGATTAGAATTATGGGTATACTAAGATATTTTCATCCATAGATTTAGTAATTACGATCCTTTTATGATTTTGAATAATAAATATGCAAATACTAAGGCAACCAAATTTTCTAAAGAGAAAGTGGGGGCAAATTCAGTAATTACGATCCCTTCACGATCTTGAGTAATAAATGTACGAATACTAAGGCGACCATATTTCCTACAGAGAAAAGTGGAGATAAATTAGCACGGTGTCACCAATTTCAAAATAAGGAATTATGACAAAAGCAATACCTTAAAAAGTGCGCTATCATCAATTTTAAATTACAAATTGACACAAAAGATTTACCTAGGAAAAGTATATACGGGGAAAAGAAAAAACTACAAAAAGAAGGGATTGTCGCCTCAATTTTAAAACAAAAATTCAAAGGGGTCCACTACTGGGTTTTAGTGTGTCCACTACTGACTCATTTTAAGCTCTCTTGATTTTAGATTTTTTACATATATAAATGCTTAAATTAGCAATTTTGTAATACAGTCCTGTAAAGAAAGAGTTTAAAATGTTGTGAAACATTAATAATTTTTTGAGTCTCTAAAATTTAGAAAATTACACAAAAAATAGCCAAAAAAAATTCTTAAAGTGTCCACTACTGGTGCTCTCACCCTACTTACATAGTTAAAATAGATTTTTTTTTTTTATATACATATCAGTAATGATGTCAGACTTACTCTATTTCTGCATATTTTGAAATAGCAACATAATAAGTGGAGCATTTAGTAAGAAAAAGTCAATTTAAAATAAGATTCTTAATAATATTATTTTAATGGTATAATGCATTTACATTTGCATGTGGTGCATCCTGTATAATCAATAATCCAGTCTAGGACTACGTAGGAAGACACCCCCAACCCTCACACACACACACGGAGTGCATTCCACGTATAGGCCTAGGACTATAGTGTAGTCAGTTGGCTTTAACTCACACAACAATAATAAATAATTTGTGAGAAAAAAGGATGGGTTTTCAATAATTATTCTAAATATGCAAATTATGAGTACAGCATTCACCGTTCTGTTTTAATGCCAATCTATATTCATCAGAAAGTATCTAAAACTTAAAAACTTTTAGCTCCCAGTTTATATCAATTTAAACTAAGTATCTTTTCTTTTAAAGTATATTTCCTCTTTATTAGTTCAATAAATATATTTTTCCAAAATAATTTGTTTTTCCTTATTTGTCTTTAAAGAAATTAATTTTAGAAAATGAGTTTTTCTTTTTCAAAGGAAAAAAAAACAGGAACTAAAATAAAGATGAAATTAAATTAAAAAATGAAGTAGAATTGTTTAAATCAGTCTGAGAAAAATTTAGTGACATCATAAGAAAGTATGGAATTAAATTAATAAATATTAATATTTTCAATTTTTTTTTCTATAGACTAGCATATTTCTGCTAGATGAAAGACATACTTTCAAAAATTTATTCTCTCATAAAAAAGTTATAGTAATATATGCATATTTCCATGAGATATGTTAGTTCACATATCTGCTGGTTTCGCAAGAATTTTCCTGACTCCCGTTGATGAAATATTTTTCCATTAAATACTCAACTGAATACTTTAATAATTAAGAAATAGTAATGTAAGTTTGCGTATTTATAGAAATTCTTGTGTCTAAATATATTTCTAATGCGAACATGGTAATTTAAATCATGTTTAATATATATATATATATAAATAATCTTATAATATTTAGAACTATCAAAATTTGAAGACAGAATTTTTTTAACTATCCGGAAGACTCTGCTTTGAAACATAATGCAAAGATTAATAAATGATGTAAAGAAAAAAAAAAAGGAAGCTGTTATATCTTTTTTTGTTGTTGGTTTTGTAAAATAAAAAATTTTCTCTTAAAAAAAAAAAAAAAAAAAAAAAAAAAGCGCATTGTTCTAACAATAAAAGTCATTTTTAAAAAAGCATATTGAAAAGATATTTTTTTTTTTTTTTTTTTTTATATTTACATTTTTATACCTTTGTCCTTGTGCGTATTTGATATTTACTATGCTATTTAAAAACTTTACGATCAGAAATTTTATAGTACATTTTCCTTTTTATTAGATAAGTTTCTCTAACTCTATTTTCATTGGTCCGCTATTATAGCTAATGCTATTGAACAGAATTCTATTCCAAATATCTAATTTTTCCATTTACATAACCGCAAGCTGCATTTAAAAATTTTACATCAGAAAATATTTTTAAGAAATTACTTTTCAATTTCCTGTTTCATATAGAAAGAGTTTATTCATTATGTTTACTTTCAAGAATTATTAAAAGAATATTTTATATTTAAATTATTATTAAAATTATAAATATTATTATTATTATTATTATTATTATTATTATTTTGTAAAATTGAAATATATTTGCAAATTTTTGGGATCCTGATATAATATCGCGGGTCAAAATCTCGCAGGAAAAAATATCGCGACGACTAAAACAAAAATAATGTGATCTGTTTCATATGTGATCTCGGGCACGAACCATAGGGCCTTATAAATATAAAAATATGTACCATAGAGTGAAATTTTATTATTTTATCTATCTATCTATCTATCTATCTATCTATATATATATATATATATATATATATAAGTTATTTTATCATTTGCTTTTAATTCTTCAAAATACATGTTAAAAATATTGCACATCCTGCTGACAAAAATAAACACTGTTCACCAAACTCAATTAAAAATATAAAATTAATAACCACGATTCAATTCATTATGACTTGTCTTGACAAAAGTTAATAAACATAGTCTTTAAACTCTTTTAATCAAAATTCATAAAACATTTTGTGGGTTTGTCTGTATGTCAATGCTCTGATTAAGGTATGTGCTGTCATGAAAATTTAAACAACATTACTAATAATATTCTGCATGAAAATTGCCCCTGACACCATTTTAGCATATTCGTATGCAAAATGGCTTCCTGAATCCGAATATGAGCACCATTTCGCCCAATCACCAACCGTTTTCTAGATCCGTCCCGTCCCTCGTTTTTATCATTGTTTGGTAATTTTATACACATCAGTTTGATTTGAAGATGAACGATGATTATTTTCACCGTTAAATGTCTTCTGACCTGAGGAGCTACAGAGGTTCTAAAACACGAACATTTGAAGTAAGGAGGACATTTGAGGGGATTTGTGCCCAGAAAACAAAAGAAAATCAATAAAAACAATCAGTTTCTCTTTTATTTATTTATTTTTTTTTTATTGCAATATTTCTCTTATTTTTCACATATTTTAGCTTCCAGTTTGTTAATTTCTTACCAAAACGTCCCAAATAATAAAAATTATACAGTGAAATGTTTTTCAAAATGTTGGTGAGTGAAGTAAAGTCTCGTAGCCCTCGCAAGAAAGTTTGACTAATTCACTGTAATTCGTCGTTTGCTTTCAATAACTCCCACGTTAAATGTTTTGGGCAGTAAAACATGAACAGTTAAATCTCCTGCTTTGACACGTGTTAAAGGTCATTGCTGTTATCATTGTAGTCGTCAGTCGTTGTATACCTATGGTATATATTTTGAGATAAGAGAGTAAACTTTATGGTGTTCTCGACGGTGGGGATGTTCTGTCGTAAGCTTTAACACGTGTCATAGGAGGATATTTTACTGTTCATGTTTTACTGTCCAAAACATTTAACGTGGGAGTTATTGAAAGCAAACGTCGTACAGTGAATCAGTGAAACTCTCCAAATGAAACTAATGGGTATAAAATTATCAAACAATGATAAAAATGAGGGAGGGGGTGTATCTGGAAAACGGTGGGTGATTGGGAAAAATGGTGGTCATCTTCGGATTCAGGAGTTCATTTTACATAAGAATCTGCAAGAAAGGTATCAGATCTCTTTTTTTTCAGAGCAATGTAATTACGACCTCATTCAAATAAAATGTTGTAAAATGTGTCATTTTATTTGTATGAATACAATGTCACTCACATTTGCTTTCCATTCATTTATGTAGGCTATAGTTTGTTACCTCGAGATTTTGTCCTCGATCCCAAATTTTCATTTAATTCCGTATTACTTAAAAATATTCGAATTTTTTTCGTACATTACCACAGTCGAAACCATTATAAACATCGTATTTAAATAAAAATAAATAAATAAATAAATAAAAAATCTTAAAAGAAACAAACCAAATTGTCTCACCATGCGTATTTACTTTTTTAACGGAAAAATTAAATAAATCGGGATGACTGAAAGAATACTTTTATAAAAATTATAACAGTTTACGAAATTATGTGTTTAGATGAAATATTCACAACTTATATTTTGTTCCATTTTTATGGTATTTTAAAGATTACTTTAATTTAACTTCTATTTAGCAAAATTTTCTATATAGTTTTCTAGGAATTTTTTTCGTAAACATGATTTTTAATGCAGATAATTTTACTATTCGATTTACATATTTTTTCAATTAAATATCGATTTTAGGCTAGTTGGATCTAAGACATTTTATTCTCAATTAAATCTTTGCTCATTATTCTCCCTTTCCTTATATTAAACTTTCAACTCCAAAATATATAATTGTCGCAATACATAAAAATAAGAAATGATTCAAAATTATTTTCTGTTTCTTAAATGAAACGATAAGTAATTGTTATTTCCAAATACAAGATAGAATATATTAGAAATTTATATTTTTATTTTGCACTTATTATGAAATCTGAAAAGATGATTACATTTGAAGACATTTATTTTCAGCCGTGTAATTATAAAGCAATATCACATATATACAATATATAGTCACACATGCTACATATATATACCTGAAGACATTTCAAAAATTGGAGGATTTGGTAAAATTAACTGCGGTTTGCGAAAACGTTATTCTAGTGAATGACATTTATTTATTTTTTCTTTAAATAATAAGTAATAGTTAAAAATTCTGTCGATAGAGGGCACTCTACGTGAGCAAATCATACATTTCCGTAAAAAAATTATATTTATTTGTGTACAAATGTTTAGGATATAAATCTAATTCTAAGTGTCACCACAAATTACAGATTACAAGCGAGTTACAACACGGCTACATGCATCTTCACTGGCTTCAAATGTCTACAGACAACTGGTATATATATATACAGAGAGAGAGAGAGAGAGAGATTTATGTATATATACACACTTGCGAGAAGAAACGTTCTTCAATTAGCACAGGAATTAAGCTTATAACATGTATACTTTATTACATGTTGATAACATATTTGGCAATTTTTATAAATATTATTTAAAGTTACAAGTTTCGGAATTACCCTGGATTACGAATGCTGGTCACAAATAAAAAGATATTGTTCTATTTCAATTCTTCTCATGCGTTATCTATCTATATGTATATAGGATGTTAAAAAATATCACAACATGATATATATATATATATTATAGTACGTTTTAATAAGAGAATGTTTTTCTAGGAAAAAATAAATAAAAGTAATTTCTCTTAAAAAGTAAAAATTGGAAATTTTTGAAAAAATGAAAATGTACATTTTTTTTTTTTTTTTTTTTTTTTTTTTTTTTCATTTTGTCTTCATGATCATTTAATATTTATAGTCATGTTTAAAATTTTATGAGTGAAATTTTTATACTGCTCTTATCTACTCCTTAAATTTTGTTTCTCTAATTCGCTTTTCATTTGTTCGCTGCTATAGTTTATGTTCTTGAGCAAAATTCTTTCCTAAATTCTTTCTCCATTTAACTATAAGTGCCATGATTCGCACGTTTAAGAACCTTACAAAAGAAAATTTTATCAAATGTTTATATTTCAATTTTCTCGTTTATCTCGAATCCTCGTATTGATTCAAGCAATGGAGTTGAGAAAGGCTTTGTACTTTACTAGGCTTCTGTTTGGCTGGATATGTAAAATTTACGCGTGTAGAATATATAGTGATTTATCTTTATATACTGAAACTTTGTGTGTACTTAAAATATGCAATAAAACTTAGATAAAATAAATATTTTGATATTAGACATCGAAATGGGAAAATTTTACTTTAACAGCTTTTTGTTTCAAATTACTATTATAAAAGTTACATATATGACTATACATATTTATATTCATCTTTATATACTTATATAAGCAACATATATTAATTTATATACATAACAATAATAAAGTAAAATTTTGCTTATGTTTTCTTTAAAATAATCAACTTTATTCAGTAAGAATTTAGTAAGAATTCAGTAAGAAAAAACAAATTGAAATAGGATGTTCAGTAGAGATGTTTTTATGAAATTATGCATTTATAACTTTCTTTATTTAACCTCCCATTAAAACTTATACTAGTGGGATAGTTCTAGCCTACAGATACCTGCAATTGCTATTAGTTGCATGTTGTCACACTTAACTAAAGCAGTGGGCCGTTTATGGCTGCCAACAGTCAGCAGTGATGGAGGCCTACAGTAAAAATGTCAATGGCCGAGATGTGGCACAAATACAGCTGTCTACCAGCACACAGCCAAGAGCATGTTCGACGCATTGCGGTTGAAATTCATACCCTAACAGTACACTTATCCATACATCCTGAGGATGTCTTTGGGACTTATTTTTATCCACTACATATCCTAAGGATGCCACTTGGCTAAAATGTGCTGTTAGGGTAAAGAAAGTGGGAACATTACTGGCATTTTGTATGCATAAATATGAAAGATGACACTGCAATTCAATCTTCTTCTTCTACTGGTTTAAAATTTTTTCCGATTTCGCCATTTCGGGCAAAGTTCGATGTTGTTTATGTTTGTCTACGAGGACTAGGATTTTTAATGCAAGGCAGGAAATATTTATTTGATCCGTTTTTTTTTAGCAATAATTCTAAAATGGTAAGACTTTTTATGCAACTATTTTTATATTTTACAACGTTTTGGAAGAAGAGCATTATATTATTCTTTTCAAGTGCACAAATTTCATTATGATTGCTTTATTTCGTTAAATTATTTGTATCATTCTCTATTGTAAATTTTATTAAATAAGTTTATTTTATTTATCAATTTATAAAAATTTTGCTTTTTATCATGCAGAATTGGAAAAATTTATGATACACGGGAAACGTATGAGTGAAATCAAATAATTAAATGTCATAAATAAACCACTACTGACCCACTAAAGGCCGATAGAGACTGCTAGCAGAAACATACATATATATATATATATATATATATATATAGAAACTTTATGTACGCCACTGCCAGCCCACCATTCGCCCACAAGGTTATTTCAGTTTTTCTGCTGGCTGCCAACAGTGACCGTTGATTGAGACCTACTGACGGCCAGAGTCACAGATTTCCTTCGGTACCCTTAATTTTTGCTATCAGCGGACCAGCAGAGCTTGTTATTGCAGCCACTACTTAACCTATATATATATATATATATATATATTTATTTATTTATTTATTTTATATATATATATATACTTTACTTTGCTTCAGTTTGTCTACATATGCAAAATTCACAAAAGCAGGAAAGAATCTAAAGTGAATTATATTAATATGCGCAAAGCATTGTGTGCATTTAGAACATTCAATAAAAAATGGTGTGAAATGGATATTTTAAATTCAGTTTTTTAAATGGGAAATAGGATTTTGTTTTCACAGATATTTACTTTAAATTAATATTAAAAAAGTTACATACTTGAATATCCATAATTATCTTCATGTTTATGTGCATATACATAATCAATATATGTTTATTTATATACACAACGATACTGATGTCAGAAACTTCCTTCTGTGTTTTTTAAACTAATGAACTTTACGTTAAAAGGCAGTGCATTCAGTAAGAAATATCAAAACAAAAATAGAGTATTCAACAGAGCTGTTTTCATATGATGCATTTATATCTTTACATATTATACTTTGTATTCTATAATCAGTACACTGAGAAAAATAGACATAGATTTTAAATAATTGTTCTAGACATACAGAATACAAATTTAGCACTGACTGTTTTTGTGTACTTCTTTCTACATCCTTAAGAAAGTACTGAAAACGTTAGACTTTTGAACTTCCAGTTTGTAATTAATTCAAAAAATATATTTCCTTTTGAAGCATATTTTCTCTTAATTGGCTCAATAAGTATGTATTTGTTTCATACCCGTCAAAGAAAACAATATCCGCTAAATTTTTGCCTCAATTATCTAAAAATTAAGAAAGAAGAAATTAAGTTTATACATCCATAAAATATTTTGAGTCTAAATAAATTTCTAATACAGACTTTGCGTTTAAAATCCTGGATAAAAGATACGTTATTATTATTATTATTATTATTTTAATATCAAAATTTGAAGACATAAAATTTCAAATAATCCAAAAGTTTTTTTGAATGTCATACAATGATATTAATATGTATTGATAAAAGATATTTAAAAGAAAAATTGTAAAATGTTATATCTCTTTTAATTTCTGAGTTCTACAAAATAATATATTATAAAAGCACGTGTCTATAAAATTAAAAGTTATTTTTAATTAAAAATAAATGGTAAGATTTATATATATATATATATATATATATATATATATATATATATATATATATGTATGTATATATATATATATATATATATAACGTAATTTTTATACTGCATTTTTCCTTTTCCTAGATTACTTTTGCTAACATTCTTTAACATTGGTTCGGTGCTGTAACTTATGCTTTTGAACAGAATTCTTTTTCAAATGATTACTTTTTCCATTTAACCACAAGTGGCAACGCTCGTACATTTAAAAACCTCACAGCAGAAAATGTTATCAAGTGTTTACTTTTCAATTTCCTCTTTTATACTGAATAAGTTTATTGATTCATGTAACGAAGCTGAGAAAATTTTGTATTTTACTTTGCTATTGTTTGTCTGGATGGAAAATATTTGCGAAAGCAGGAAAGAATGTAATGTAAAATATATTTTAAATGTGTTAGACACTATGTACATTTAAAGTATACAGTGGAAACTGGGGTAAATTTGATATTTTAAATTCAGAGTTCGAAGTGGGAAAATGTGATTTTATTTAAGGAATTTTTTATATCTATTTACTGTTATAAAAAGTCACATATATGAAAATACATGTTAATGTTTTTGTTTATGTATATTATATTCATACACATGTTTATCATTATTATTATTATTATTATTTGTTGTATTTAAGTTTATATTTGTCTGTTGGTATAATTACATAGACAAAATGAGTAATATATAAATATTTTTCTTTATTATTTGAAATATTCATATCAGCATATAGCAAGTAAAGTATTCAGTAAGCAAAACCAGATGTAGAATACACATAAGGCATTTTTGATTTCCCATCATACTATACACGTAGAAAACTTACGTTTCTGAATACAAATAATTACATTCATAATTACATTTCTGAATAGAGTATGTTTGAAAATACTCTATTTCTATTCTACGACATTTTTACACGTTTTGAGGTGTGAATAATCTGAAAATCACAAGGTCGATAAGTTGTTTGTCTGTCGGGGTTCAGTTTGTGAAATTTCAAGTCTGTGCATGAACACGATATTTCAAGAGCAAATGTCGGATCAATTTTAAAATATCGTTTATAGCACTGGGGAAAAACCCTATTTGTTTATAGCATATTAATTCAGAAACTTCGTAAGTTGTTTAAAAATTGTGATTTTCAAAACTTTGGGTAATAAGGAGAAAAATATTTCCCATAAACGAAAGAAACGAAGCTATAAAGATTAAAGATTTATTTATATTTAAATTACTGAACCAGTTTCAAAATATTATTTTTGATACTTGCATGAACGTCATTGACTATAAAAATTCGAATTTGAATCCTTCTTAAGTTTCCATATCTAGAGATTTCCTTAACACAAAAAAACAGGGCAACAATTGAAACTTTTATTATGAATATTATTTCCTTCGTTAAAATGTAAAAATAATTTTAAAATATCATCTAAAATACTAAAATGGACAACAGTGACTATCTTCTTTGAAAATTTCGTAAATTATTCGAGATATGTGATTTTTTTAAACTGGCAGAATATGATAATACCTGCCATAAATTTGCATTATGGGAACTATTGGATTGGTAACAATATTCAGTAGCATGAAATTTGAATTTGATCCATTTATAAAATTAAACAATAACTTACGATATAGTAAATGTAACGAAGCAGTGCAAGGATTACCTAGCACAATCAGTAACAAAAGTGTCCAAACACTAGCGAAAATTACTACGTAAAAAAGTAGAGTTAATACGGTTTTGTTAAATAAATCCTTGTCGAATCCTGTTCTTAATCAGTGTAAAAACACGATTCGATAAGGATTTATTTAACAAAACAGTACTGTATAAAGAGTATTTTCTTTAAATAGAAATTTTTGCTAGTGTTCGGACACTTTTGTTACCGACTGTACTTGCAGCATTTACCTGACAACAAGGCAAGTTACCGGTATACATGATTTCATTTATCATTAATATAGTATAAGCTAAAGTAGAAATTTATTATAACAAATATATTGTTGGTAACTGAGCAAAGTCCGCCTATGCCAGCTAGTTTTACTGATATAATCCATTTACACTTGCATATGCTGTCCGAGTTACTTTAAAATCATTAAAGTTAAAGCAACTCATATATGTTCTAAATAATTGCTCTCGACATCCCTTTCCTCATTAAGTGAATTCTACGTATAACAGAAAGCATTTAAAGTGAAAATAATTCATTTCAATTATAATGAAAAAATTATTTTTTGGAATAACTTAAAAAATATAAGTATATTTAGAAAAATACCAGTATGGACTAGGACATGCAAAAAAATTTGAAGTTCTACAATTTTGAAAGAATAAAGTTGTTACGTTAGATATTAAAATTTTTTGTTACTACTGTAATCATTATTTTGGAGATGCCAGTAAATTATTTTTAGTCGTCTTTTTATAATAAAAATATTACTCATATATAAATATTAAATGGAAATAAGGAGAAAACAGATGAATATGAAATACCATTTCTATTTGAACTCCCCATAAGGAACTGACCATTGTGGATCCATTGTGTATTTTACTGTTGCAAATTTTCAAGAGTTGTTAACGTAAAGTTTAATGTAATGTATTGTTAATGTATGTTTAGTTACAGTTAAAAAAAAAAAAAAAAAATCTGGTAATAGAAAGAAGCATGTAAAGAGAAGGAGTTATAAAAGAAAAAATATGGAATACTCATTTCCTTAAATAACAATATGAAATATGTTTGCATTTTTACTTAAAAAACTGAATGGTTGCAATATAAACATATTATTTTGAAATTATTATCGAAAATAAACAGTACTGAAGAAAAAGTACCAATATTCCATCTTTACAAAAATAACAAAAATATAATGGAATAATCAATTTACCATATTACCTGAATCACAATCTTAAATAATAAATCAAACTCAACCACATATCGGTAGAAATATGTTCATGGGGATCAGACTACTAACTAACTCAACTCCCTTAGTTTCACACTAAGTTTTCTCTTAATTTACAATTTCGTAAATAAATAATAGAATTCGTAATGCACACCTTCAAAAAAGTCTGAATCTTAATAAACTAAGAAAATTGTATGACACAAAAACTGCTCTTCTCACTGACATTAGGTGAACTACCGTTCCTATTTGAGTCCCAGTGAAGATATTTGATGGGCTTCATATAGACTGCAGCTCCGTACTGGCGAGATATAACGATATTTCATTTTATGCAATTATTCCATATTCACTACCATTCTCCTATATATAATATATATATATATATATATATATATATATATATATATATATATATGTACACAAATATACAGGGTAATAATATATACAGGGTTTGTAAGGTTAGGGGAAGATTCCGTAAGAAATTCCTAAATAAGAGTTGCGAGGAATATTCGGTTAAAAGTCGCTACTCTACTGAAGAATGTATTCTGCGAAATAAAGTAAGTTTCAGATTTTGCGAGCTGTAGCAAGTAGAAAGAATTAGAATAAAGTGGTCAGATGTCAAATGACGTAGAAAATTCAAATTAATTGGAAAAGTATAAAAGGGGAATTAAAATGATGCTTGGGGAGTTCTGCGAGGTTCTGCGGAGTCTGGTGAGGTAAAAAGGGGTTTTTGAGCAGTTTGAGAAGTTTAAAAAGTCTTAAAGAGTATGAAGGAATTTTACGACGGGGGGAAAGGATAGTCAAGGTCGCTCGGATTATAGTGAGGTATAAATAAAGTTTCACGCCGTTAAGTTGCCAGAAGTATACGGGTAATATAAAACCATTTATTATACTTGAATTAAAGATATATATAAGTTATATTTTATAATACAGTTTGGAAGTAGCCTCATTTCCCACTTAAGAGATTTAATTAAATATTTGTTAAATTAATCAACAAAGTCTCAGTGTTTATTTTCTTACACTTACAGCAGGTTAAATATGGAAGACGGAGGTGCCACCTTATCACTAGGGTGCCACGATACGTCTTTACAGGTTATTATAATTAAAATTATTGTTTATTTCAAAACGCTATAATTTTTAAACTACCTATCAGAGGGATTTGATATTTTGCCAGAGCAATCGTGAGGCAATAATATTTTGTTTGGAAAAAAAATCCAAAATGTGCTGTTAATTATCTCTAAAGTAATTGTTTCGTGAAGCTTCTCTTTTTCTCTTTTCACTATGACTGTTTCCGCTTTAAACACGTATTCTTGTCTTTTTGTTAAAAAAGAAAAATGCAGTAAACCCCTGAAGTCTATTGAATCTTGCTATTCCATTGTGTTGCTACCAACATTACCGTGTTTAATGAGTCCATTTAGGCGTTTCCCCTGACATTACCCTGACAGCGCCATGTATAGGAACATGTTGGAAATACTTTTTTGCTGACCGAAAAAAATTTTCATTGCCTCACGATTGCTCTGGTAAAATATCAAATCGCTCTGATGGGTAGTTTTACAATTATAGCGTTTCGAAATCGTAACTTTAATTATAATCACCCTCTCTCTCTCTCTCTCTCTCTATATATATATATATATATATATATATATATATATATTTCTTAGCTTTAATCAGTTATATCAAGTTATAACTCAGTTATCAAACAGTCAGATATTTAAAATCTGCAACCTATTTGTTTATGAGAATTTTCTTCTATTCATACATGAATGAAGCATATATTTTATTAAGTATTAATAGTATAGGTAACAGTTCTTGTTGATATCATTTATATTTAAAAAATTCGGATAAACACTTACTTTACAGTACAGTAGTCGTACATGAAAATACATTATTTTTGCGAATAGAAGTTATCAAAGGTGCTACAATGGAGCTGAATTTTCGTATCTTGAACCAGTTGAACATCCATTACTTCCTGTAATCTCTGTCGCAGAGGAAGTAACGCAAGCTCGATGCATAACTGACAGCATTGGAATTAGTATTCCATAGTATTATTAGTACCGCGGTTTTTCACACCAGTTTTTTTTTTTTTTTGAGTGTTTTTCTTTTTATTATATCCTAACTTCATTGAAATAAAGTTATTCTAAAAATAAATAGGTGGGGAAAATGGGTGGTTAGCTAAAATGCTACGGAATATTAATTATAATGTTGGCAGGTAAGATGATGGCAAGTGTCCGGATATAATACGAAAACAAAAAGTAGATGTGATAGATATTTTTAGCTATCTCAATATTTGCATTTCATCACAAGTTTACAAGGTTTACAGATTAAAAGCTTATTTTGAAAAATTAACTTATATGCTTATCACTTAAATTTATTAGTCTTTAAATGTAAATATCACTCTTAAAATTTAAATATTTAACAGGGAAGAGGTGCCGCTCACCGCTCTAAGAGCAGTGTCGAGCGATTCCAGCTATGCTAGGCCCCTCTTCCGGAGTTTATTTAAACTGTAAATTAAAAAAAAAAGAAAAAAATGAAAAAAAAAATTACAAAGGCCGCCAGAGACAGGTCTCCCACGCGACAAGGAGCGGCATGCTCTATGCTGGTAGATAATAGGCTGCAGTTGTTGATGGCGATATTTTATGTTGTGTTGAAATGTCCTACAGCACAATATTGATGAAAAGATGATTTTGTGAATTTCGATGACATATAGAGCAAGTAGATGTGAGATTAGTCACATTCATAAGAAATTCAAATATACTATTTAGTTTAGAAAGCAGGCTTTTTCTATTGAGGATATTAATAGCCAATCGGCTGGCCTGGGAGTGGGATTTCTTAAGTGGTAGGCAGAAGTTAAACTACAGTTGTAATAATAGTGATTAGGAGTTCCCTCCTCCCCGCAAGGACACAGAGGAGAGCGTTGGCAAGGAAATCTGTATAAATAGGATGGAAATGGGCCATGACCTGTCAAAAAAGCAGTCACAGGGGAGGAAAGGCACCAAGAACTTATGTTTAAGAGTGGAATGAGATTAAAGGTGTATCTTCCCTTTGGAGAAGTATCCCACAGTTCTTGCCAATCTCTAAGTAATTGTTGTTTTAATACGTGTTTAAAGTATGAGGGGGGGCAGGGAGTGAAAAATCTATTGAATTGTTTTCGGTGGCTGCCTTGGCCAGTGAATCAGCAAGTTCATTGCTGAGAACTCCCCTGTGGGCAGAAACATGTGCCAGGGAGAGATGTTTAACCAGATTAATAAGTTTTGATTTAATTGAGATAACCTGTGGATGTTTACTCCTGTGGTAAGCAATGGCTCGCAGACCATCACTGAAAATATGATGGGAGGGATAGTTATTAATATTAACCACAATATATTAGTTATTAATATTAGTCTATGGTCATTTGGATCACGAATAATTCCGCTTGGAAAATAGAGTTGAAGTTGGCCAGTCTGCCCGCCCACTGATTGACAACGGAACCATCGGTCATCACAGAAAAGGCCGCAGCCACACCGTGGTCCGTTTTGGAGCCATCAGTGTAGATAGCCACAGGAGCAGAAGGAGAAAAGCTATTTTTGTTACAATTTACTATTTGTGAAGCAACATCTTTGCCGGGATGAATATTCCAACTATTAACTGTGGATTGTAATTCTGTGTTTGGAAAAAAGGGTGTTTGCCAAAGAAATATTTTTTAATTGAAAAATGTTAGTTTTTACGTATGTCTGTTGAAGCTGAAGATGGACGTGGGGAATGCCCGTAACAGCAGTGAGGCCGTCAGTGGAGATTGTTCTATATCCTCTTGATAATTGGAGGAGGAAGGTCCTCTGGATTGAGTTTAAGTTTGTCTTTGCAGCAATCGACAGGTGCCCCCCCCCCCCAAATGTCAGCCCCGTAAGTTAATATTTGCGCACTTTTATTTTTATTTCCTAAATAAAACTTTTTTTTTTTTTTTTTTTTTTTATAAAAATTCAATTTAATTTTTTTTACTTGTAGTTGCGCAACAATATTTTTTATTCGTTTTTATAATATCGTTAAGGGCATTAATGCAATTTATTTTTAACGTCACTTTTGTCATTTTTTCCTTCTAAATGTTCATGCATTTTCTGTAATAAATACTGTTTTTTTTTTTTTTTTTAAACACTTAATTAATTCAATTACCGTATAATTATCCATTAAATTCTGCTGAGTAGAACATTTAGTATACATTGTTCTTTTAATAACAACGTTTTCAAATACGTAGCTTTTGGTTTCGATCGTTTTATTCAAATATATTTATTGATCCTAAATTCGAAAACAGGAAAAGTTTTAAAATTTTCTGCATATCTATCTCGAAAAATGAAGAAAACATATGCAGTGATAGATACACGCTAAGTTAGAGAGTTGAATATTATAAATTGCCTATGCGTTTGTAATTAGAAGTCTGGAATATCTAAATGCATAGATTTACAGAAATTAAGGAAATTCGGTTGCTAGTTTTTACATTATTCATATTTTTTATGAGAAATAATATATCTATTTTTTTTTTATTTTTTTTTACAGGAAATATAATATTCAGGTATGTAAAAATATCTTTAAATAATAAACTTAGCAAATCACTAGATTTTATTAACTAAACATTATGTATTCATACACGAAACCCTTACTTATACACACACACACACAAAATAAAATAAATAAAAAATAAATAAATGAATCAAAAATTTCAAGTTTGTTTTCTTTTCTTTTTCCAGTTCACTTATATTCTGTTGCAAAAGACGAATTTATTCCACTGAGACATTATTATTATTATTATTATTATTATATTCTGAATTACATTTTCCGCATAATATGAACTCTCATTAGTTTAAGAAACTTTCTTCGAAAATTTAAGATATTGGCTATGACTTTGAATGGCATTTGCGGTGACAATTTATTATGCTATAATCACTCAGCAAGCGTCAAGACAAATACCCTAAAATTTCGGACAGTGATTTTAAGATAGTAAACATTTAATGCATACAATGGTATAAACATTGGATAAAATAAGTGATACATGGTTTCATTCATTGATTAAAAAATTTTAATTGGATTCTTGTAATGAAAAGTCAGGAAGTTTTCTCTACCCATTTGAAATATAACATTACTGACAACGAGGAAAAATTAAAGATAAAACGTATGTTATTACTTAAGTTTCTAGTTCTTATAGCATATCCTAATATTTTTCTGAAACGCTTACAAAGGATGTGTGGGTGCATTATATAATGTATTAAAAATAAATATTATAGTTTCGATACAAAGACCGTCAATATATATATATATATATATATATATATATATATATTATACCTTCTCACACATTGCTATAACTTTTTTTTTTTTTTTTTTTTGGGGGGGGGGTAGAGCGATATATGTATATATATATATGTATACATATAGATATACAAGGTGATTCATAAAGAAGTATACAGTTTCAATGCACTATAAATTAAGAATAATGTAAGATTTTATATGTTACTTGTAAAAAACTGATAACTGCATCATAAACATAAAAAATGAATTTGTATTTTGAGTTATAACTTCATAGTTGTAGTTTTCTAACTACGACTAAATATAGATTACACAATTTCGAGAAGCAGCTAAATTATTAACAAGGACGTATATGTGTTAAGACCAGATATTTAACATTTGATTTGAGTAATTCAAAATTAATTTCAGATACACATTTATTTCAGTTCCCCCCACCCCCCGTTTTTTTTCAATAATTTGATAGCTATAATGACTGAATAGTGATAAATATTATTCATTTTTTGATATTTTTTATTCACATAAAGAGCAAATAATTATTAGAGAGATATATTCTGAATAACTGAAGCAGTAAATAATAATAATAATAAAGGCATTGTTAGATTCTATCTACATTTTTTTTTACTTATTTGTATATAATAATAAAAAATAAAAATATTCGATTAAAAAAAATTCGTTATCCCATATATTTTGTAAGTTTATACATCTTTGAATGCCATGATTTGAATCATGTTTGAATGTTCAAAACTATTTGAATGTTTTCATTACGATCGAATGATCAAAACATTTAATGAAATTTCAATAAATCTTGATTTTTTTTTTTTTTTCAAAAATGCCTATTAATATATTTCTGGTAGAATTATTTCGGGCACTAAAATAAAAAATAAAAGGAAAAGAAAGAAAAGAAACGAAGAAATAACATTCCATGACATTTATATTTATTTGTACACTGATATAAACTGGTTCTTATATACCATATCATGGAATTAGTATGATACTTCATAACAAATTTCACAACAAAGAATGACATTTGAGAAACTTCACTAATTTCATTTTTGTACATATAGCCTAGTACACAACACTCCTATACTGCATTTTTTTTTACAATTATCTTTACTGTTATATCTTAATTCATATAATATAAAATATCATAACTCTTAATACAGTTTGCAACTGAATTCCTCATAAATGATATTGTAAGCAGATAAAGAGTGATAAAAGAATACATTGTGTCATAGAAAAGTCACAGAAAAGCATTGGTACAAACCAATGTCTGACGATGTAGAGTGGATTTTTTGTCTAGAACTCACGTTTACTCGCAAAGCAGACTGACGTTTACAGACCAGTCGTTAATCGACAAGTTGACATTGCAGAAGTAACAGGGAAATACTGCCTTGGAGCAATGCGAACGTAAGCTGAGCATTATCCGAATTGTCCAGTGTTACATCAAAATATGTTCTTATTGCCGATCTACGGTTACCTCGATTAATATTAGCACCAGAAATTTCATAGTGTTTCACACACTTATATATCAACACATCAAAGCATTTTATGTTGTGAAATTTGTCGTTTGGGATAAAGTTTCCCCTTGAGAAACCGTTAGATGCATATGTGCAAGCTCATTATTCTTATACCTGTCCACGTTATTTCTGTGAACTCCACCTTATCTGGTTGACATGTGGCTGCATACATCAGAAAATTTCGTTGTGAATGGGAGTTTTGGACGAAAAGCGCCAACTTTCCTGTGTGAAATTGTCATTTTTCCTTGTACCCTACCTCCCACCAAACAATAATGAAGAATTCAGGTACACCCTCTAAATTTAATATCATTTGTAATTCATATCATTGTACATTTACTATCATTATAGAAATACACACACACACACACACACAGGTTAAATATTTTATATAATTTTCTTTCTTCTTCTTCTTCTTCTTCTTTTTTTTTTTTTTTTTCTTTTGTATCCACTTCGTTTAATTAAATGTAATGCTGGCTCTTAAAAATCTGAGTTAAATTTTTGATGAATGTTTTAAAGAAACAAACAAACAAAAAAAAAAAAAAAAAAAAAAAAAAAAAAACAATTAAGACATTTTAAGTATCGTGGATAACATGAAATATCTATTTTTCACTCAAACCACAATATATTTATTTTGATAAGCACCTATGAATTGATATTGCAGAAACAGATTTTTGCTTTTTTCACACCTTTTCATTTTTATTTATTAATTAATTAATTTATTTATTAAAGATAAGACTTTTTTCACTTTTTTTAATACAGCTTTCAATAATAAGAATATTGAAGAAGCATTTAATTCCCTTTTTTATTCTAAATATACTTTCTAATCGAATAAAAAAACACTTTTTTCAATTTAAGCCACACATCTTTAAAAATAATCTACGATAGTTATCCGCTACATTTTTTGCTTTTTTATATATGCTAAATGAAATAAACAGACGCCCACACACATAATTTATAATGAAGCGATGAATATATTTAAAAGAAAAAAAATGCACATTAGAGACGAGCTTAATTAAAATGCTTTTGAAGATAGAAAAATTACGATTTTTTGCTAATTAAATAAGGAGATAATTAAAGGATTTTTATTCATACTCATTATTTTGTTTTTCATATATGCGGTATTTTTTTAGAATAAGAATCGTTTATATTGCTTCTATAATTATGAAAGAAAAAATATTTTTTAAGAAAGTAATATCTATTAAAAATCAATAATATATGAATGCAGTTGCTATAGCTTTTATTAAAACATAATTTATGAAAGCTGATTTTTCGAACTTTTAGTTAAAAAGGGAAAGCCAGAAATGAGACACTTTAGAGCCGTTTTTATATTTCAAAAACGGCTGTAGAGAATTATTTCAAAGTTGCTATAAAAACTCCTTTTCAGATGGCCTATCCAGTGTAGTTGTCAGTTTTACGATAAAATATGAGCTGGCGAAAGTTTAGTCAAAATCGAAAGTGGGCAAGAAAGTCCGTATTTCAAAAACGACTCTAACGATTTTGTTCAAAAACATAAGCCTATTTTTATATATATCCTTTCGCATGCATTATTTGATTACTGCAGGAGATTTGACGGAAAACCTGATTAACGTTACCCGGCAATTTTACCGAACATTTATCTCATGACACAGGTTATTATTTCGTAATTAGATGTAGAAGCAAAACGATATGAATAAAATAGTCGGATTTGTTTTTTAGGCAGTGATTTTTTTTTCTAAGACGTGGTCTCTTGTTGTACGGAAAGTCTGAAGGATGTATCGTTATAAGGAACTGTTTTAGAAATTCGAGAATTGTCAGGGGCAATACTGCATTCTTTGGAATCCACAGTTATTCATTCTCCAGCTACTTCCAGTAGATATTTTTTGTATCTTGTTTTATTTTCCGGTAGATAGGAACAGTGCATTTTATATGCATTGAACAAGGTGCAGTATATCATAAAAAATGCTAAATTTTTGTACCACTTTACAGATTTTATTTATTATTGCGTTTTTCAGTCAATTTATGAAAAAAAATTCATATTTTGTTTATATCTTTAAAGTATCGCTGGGATTTAAATAACGCTTGCAAGGATTGTAAAGATGCAAATTTTAAAAAATAATTTTTCTATAAAGCGATCTAATCAGAAAAATGTTCTTCTATATATTTATTTTATTTATTTTTTACTATATCACTGAACTGAGTCCGCGTGCTTAAATATTACTTGTATATATATTTTTTTTTTTATATTCACGTATTCCATAGTCCCTATCGCATCAATTTCTACAAAGTGTAATCGTGACTGGTCCACGTTAGTGAAATATTATATAGATTATGATGTGAATCGATATTAAATTCAGAAAACCTGCGATGTTTCATACATGATAAAAGAATGTTATCCTTTTTGAAACAAAATTAAGCATTTCGAAATGAGTATGTTATTTGCTCATTTTTCTGCACTTCACTTTTAACACTGTGCCTAAATCAAAATTTTTTGCTTGTATTGAAGTATGAAGGTGATACATAAAGTTTACCTTCTAATACATTTTTTTAATGTCAAAATTATATAAACCTACTTTTAGTACATCATACAAAGGTGCAATGAAAGCAACATTGCAATCCTTCCCTTTTTCAAGGCGATCGGGTAGGTAAAAAAGAAAAAAAAAAGCGTTTTGAATTTAAGGTTAAAAATAATCTTTTAATTTTCAGAAACAATAATTTAAAAAAAAAAATGCTTCCACATTATTCTGCTAGTTTTGGTGTTTCTGTAGGGATTGAATTCCCGAGAGTCCTATGCCATGGTGGGTTACCCTTTGTGTAGTCCTTATATGGAGTCTTGTAAGCAATTATTTAGCTAGTTATTTAACGTCTATGTAATAATTAACCCTAATTTTATTAATTAAAATCATTGAAATTTTTGAATTCCCCGTCTGATTTAAGTTAAACAGTGATATACATAAAAATAAATAAATATACATAATTTTTCAATCTTTGACATAGCAGTTTGTACTTGTTTTGTTAAACAATAATGTTTTATCAAATTTTTAAGATAAAATAAAATCTCTTATTTCAAATATATTGTCGAGATGCCGAACGTCTTATTTTTAAACAAGAAGTAAATTCAGGAAACATTCATAATTCAAATAAGAATTTCGATCAATTATCTTTTACAACTTTTAATTAAATGTACTAAACTATATTAAAAGTATTTACAATTATATATACAGGATGTAACACAATTCACTTAAAGATTAACGATCGTCTTTTAGAGTTTTTAACCATTTTATGACAGTTCTGTTTAGTTTTTACTTTACGAGTCAGCACTCGTCCGTCTTTCAGTGTACATCCACCTTTTCCGTCCCGCTCAATTACCGCAGTGATGCCAGATGGTCGAAAATTATTTCCCCAAACAGGTCTTCAAATTTCCTCAAAACCGGGTTCTTTTTCGAAAAAATCCCCAACTTGATTTCTACTAAAGGGGAAAAAAAATATCAAGCAGATTTAAGCTCAGATTTTTCCCCAAATGAAGGCATTTTTTGAAAAAAAAAGAAAAAAAAATCCCCAAATAACAATAAAGCTATTGAAAATCCCTGGTCGTAGGGATAAAACATTACGTTGCCAACATTGACAGAAAGTTGAAGAACTTCCCAGATTTGTCCCCAAAAATTTTGGAATTCCCCCAGAAAGTTCCCTCAAACATTTGGTCCCCAAAATTGTCCCCAGAAGCCTCAAAAATCTCTAAAATGGGGACAAAATCATTAATCTGGCATCACTGATTACCGCTGCTAGGTTCATTACAGATATTTCTCCATTTCTTCAAGATGAGTGGTGTTCCGCCTTCTGATCGCTGGTGGTGTAACTTGGGGGACAGGAAAAGTCTCTAGAAATTCTTCTTTCCATAATATTTACCAAAATTATGAAACAAATTGCTTGCAATACTTAAAATTTTGATATGCGAATAGTTAATTTATTTGAATTATATAGATTTATGACAATATTCTCAAATTTAAGAATTTATATACAGTGAAATTATAATTTTCTAAATCGCTACAGTTGATAATTTTTCATATGAATAGCATATTCAAGAAATGATTTCTCCATTTTACTTATTGACAAATAAATTGAAATTAAAATAATTTTTAACCAAGTAGATTCTTTAATATGATAAAAAATTACCAATAAATGTCATAGTGGAAAACATATTTGGTAAACATGCAAATATAAATTTGGAAAAAAAAATATACATAAATATATATATTATATTGCTTATGATTAAATTAAATTTTAACGAAATGTAGTATGTTTAGTGTATATATATATATATATATATATATATATATCTTTATATATATATTTCTTTTGTGCGTGTGTATGTCACTGAACTCCTCCTAAACGGCTGGAATGAGTATAATGAAATTTTTTGTGTGTCTTCAGGTGGATTCGAGAATGGTTTAGATTTACAATTGAAAGTTGTAACTTAATTAGTTCTTTCGTAATTAATTTTTAACCAACTCTTTCAACAACTTTTCCACCTAGATGGCGTGAGTTGTCGTAAACACGATGTCTGAATTTATTTAATGTTGAAATGAAAAATGAATTTTTAACCGTATCTTACGAAGTGTTTAAAATATTTTTCCAAAGTTAATATTTTAGAATCGTAAGCACGATGTCAGAATTTATTTAATGTTGAAATGAAAAATGAATTTTTAACCGTAAGTGTTTAAAATATTTTTTCAACGTTAATATTGTTAAAATGTTAAAATTAGTTAAAATGGTATATTCTTTTAAAAAATTCGTCAATATCCGACGGAGTTATTTTATGTTAAAATGAAAAATGAATTTTTAGGCCATTATTATTTGTGCAGATGGAAAATGTACTAAAAGTTTTCCGAAAAATTTCACGATCACAAATGTTGACGGATATCCAATATATCGTCGAAGAAATCCCGATAATGGCGGACAATCTTATCATCAATGGCGGTCATCTATGTCAACAACATAGACATTGACATTGATAACCGTTGGATGGTCCCATATTCGCCTCTGCTGAGCAAAACATTCAATGCTCATATTAATAGCAAGAAATTCAAACTTCTTCACACACCATAAATTTTAAATCAGCACAACCGGTTTCGAAAGGACGTAGCCTTTCTTCATCAGTTGCAAACACGTGAAACTGCCTTGGAGGCAAAAGCAAGACTGAAAGCAGGACAAAATCCAGAGGGGGAGGAGCAACACAAACAACCAATAGGAAGCAACATGCAGGACAGGGCCAATCAGAGAGGAACACTCGTACACACACACCACAAAATGAGGAGGGAGGAAAGGAGTAAACAATTATTATTTTTTTTTTCAATAATATTAAACTAATAAGTAAATTTAATAAAGTTTATCCATTAATTATTATTATTTTTATTTAAATTAGAATTATTTTATTATAAGTAATATGATGTTATAAAAATAATGAAGGAAATTATTTAATTGAATTAAACAAATTTTTCCAGGCTGCAGACAGCAAAGTGGAATCAGATTTTTCATTCACAATTTTATCACGATTAAGGTAAATAGCTAAATTTTCTAAAAAATCCAGTTCGGAAACGCGTTTGGCATGAAAGATAATTTTGGCACTCTTAAAATTAAAACTATGATCAAATTCCCAACTGTGCTTCGCAATAGAAGATTTAGAAATTTCTTGATTAACAACATACCGAGAATGTTCACGTAAACGACATTCAAGATTTCTTTTAGTTTGACCAATATAAGATAAATCACAGTTATTACAAGGGACATTATAGATACCCCATTTTTGAAGCTCAGGAACAGGGGATTTGGTTGAAGGGAATTGGAATTTATAAATAAAATCCAATAAGGCCGGTACGTCAGCTCCAATGAAGCTGTTTGGCGTATCTTTGGTTTCCCAATTCATGAACGGGATCCAGCAGTTCTTCATTTAGCCGTCCATCTTGAAAATGGCCAGCGCGTATATTTCACGAGCAAGACAGCGATTGATCGTGCTATAAATCCACCAACAACTACACTCACCGAATTTTTTGAATTGTGTAATCGTGCGGATGCTTTTGGTGCTTTTGCACGGACATTACTCTATTCAGAAGTACCACGCTATTTCATATGGGCTCCAACAATAAAAATGGATGCCCCGTAAGCAAGGCACGCCGATTGATGCATGTCCCGGTTTATTCAAATCAAACACCTTGGGACGAGTATTTATAGTCAATCCAAGGCAGACTGAGTGCTTTTATCTTCGACTGTTATTGGTTAATGTCATCGGCCCTTTGTCATTTCAAGATTTACGTAAAGTGAATGGACAACAGTATCCAACGTATAAAGATGCATGCCTTGCACTCGGCTTGCTGGAAGACGACAACCAGGGGGAGTGTATGCTTGCTGAAGTAGGACTGAACTGTACAGCAAAACAAATTAGTCTACTATTCGCTATAGTGTTGACTACATGTTTCCCGGCCCGAGCAGAGACATTATGGGATAATCACAAAGATTCAATGACTGATGATATATTGCATCAACATCGTTCACGGTGCAACGATCTAACGATAGTATTCAGTGACGGTATGTACAATGAAGCATTGATTGCTATTGAAGATCTTTGCATTATCCTTGCCAACTTACCACTCAGTCATTTCGGTATGCATTCAACAAATCGAAATGCATCTGACTTAATAAACACTGAATTGAATCGTGAACTACAATACAATACTATAGAAATGGCAGCGATTGTTGCTCGCAATGTCCCACTAATGAATGAAGAACAAAAAACCATTTACGACCGCATCATGCTCGCAGTTTTGGCAGGACAAGGTGGATTCTTTTTTTTTGGGGGGGTGCACCAGGTGGAACTGGCAAAACATTCCTTATTTAGCTAATTCTCGCCGAAATACGATCAAATAATGGCATCGCATTGGCTGTTGCATCATCTGGGATTGCGGCAACTTTATTGGATGGAGGCAGAACTGCTCATTAATTATTTAAACTGCCACTAAATATTCAAAATAACCCAGACGCAGTGTGCAACATAAAAAAACAATCGTCCATGGCCACAGTGCTGAAATAGTGTAAAATTCTTATCTGGGATGAATGCACTATGGCACACAAACATTCGATTGAGGCGTTGAACAGGACATTGAAATATATAAAAAACAACGACAAACTATTTGGCGGCACTCTGTTACTTTTTTCAGGTGATTTCAGACAAGCACTTCCCGTTATTCTGCGTTCAACTTACGCTGATGAGATCAACGCGTGCTTAAAATCATCGTCATTGTGGCGTAATGTTGAAAAAGTACAACTGAAAGTAAATTTGTGCGTTCAAAAGCTTCAAGATCCATCCGCTGAAGCATTCTCAAAACAATTGTTAGATATCGGCGATGGAAAAGTTACTACAGATGAAACTGGATGCATAAAATTACCGACCGATTTCTGCACAATCATTGATTCTCAAGATGCTCTTATTGACCAGATATTTCCCGATGTACATAGACGATACACAAATCATGAGTGGCTGGCAGAAAGAGCAATTTTAGCAACAAAAAATGTGGACGTCAACGAATTGAATCTCAAGATACAACATTTGTTACCAGGAGACTTGGTGTCATACAAATCTAATGATACAGTTTGCGATGCCACCGAAGCTGTAAATTATCCAACAAAGTTTTTAAACTCATTGGATTTACCAGGCATGCCACCGCATATTTTACAACTGAAGGTTGGATCTCCGGTTATTTTGCTTCGTAATTTGAAGCCACAACGGTTGTGCAACGGCACGCGATTAGTCATAAAAAAATTAATGAAAAATGTTATCGAAGCCATCATTTTAAATGACAAATTCCGAGGTGAAAATATATTACTACTGCGAATCCCTATTATACCCACAGATGTGCCAATTCAATTTAAACGCCCTCAATTTCCAATTAGATTGGCATTTGCAATGACTATCAATAAGTCTCAGGGCCAAACGATGTCTGTCTGTGGCTTAGATTTGAGCACATCATGTTTTTCACACGGACAGTTATACGTAGCTCTCGAGTTAGCAAACCATCCAGTTTGATTGTATTGGCGAAAGATGGGATAACAAAAAATATTGTACACTCTGTTGCATTAAGGGATTGATATTGTTTTTTAGTAATATTGTTATAAGTAGCGATATGTATATAATTTTAAAGAATCAATTTTAATAAATTAAAAAAATAAATGATTGGTGTTTTGTTATTTTTATATTCTTTCACCGTTCACAGCGCTCCATACATCTTCCACTTATATACCACATCCTTACACACTTACAATAAGTTAGTTATTATTTTCTAGCAAAATTTTCTCTAGAAATAATTTATATGACAAAACAACGTTTGTCGGGTCAGCTAGTATATATATATATATTAAACTTATGCGTCTTATAAATTAATATAAATTATTATTTTTGGTTATTGTTTTTACTTTTTGAATTAAAAAGTATCCTAAGAAAAAAAAAAAAAAATGTCACATCGTTTAAAAGTTTTTCTTTCTTTTTTTTTTTTCTTTTTAAGTATCTACACATTTAGACGTGTTTAATTAAAATTATTTTGAGAGAAAATGCAACAATTTGTTTCATTTCCTTTGCTGAAAAATTTATTTTAATTCTAATACACTTATGTATATATATTTCTGTTTTTTTTTTTTTTTCTAAATAAGATAATAACATACAGTTTTTCCCCTAAGTTTATTAAAATTAAAATTTCAGAAAAACGCAAAATTAAGGAAATAAATTAAAATCATCTTGAAAGAGGTTATCACAGTCTGTTTTTGTTCTTATTCTTTATTTTTCTTTATTTTAATTACTTACTTACTTAATTAATTAATTATGTTTAAATATTTAATTTTTTTGTATAAAAAGTGTCTCTAGAAAATAATAAAACAATGATCTTGGAAATTGATCTAATGGTTTATAAGAAAATTTTTTATTTTCGACACATGTTTTTTTTTTTTTTTTTTTTTTTTTTTTTTTTACAAAGTTAAAAACATTATATAAATACACACACACACACACACATATATATATATATATATAACACAATCTTATTAATAGTAAAAGCCAAATTTGCGAAAGTGATGCTGAAACTGATGCCATAGCAAAAAAATCTGGAGTGACTCCACTCGACTTTCCGAACATTGAGTAATTAACAGTTTTGTAGATAAAGTAAAGAAAGAGGAGTTGTTAAACAAACAAAAGAGAGAAAACCATAATAGAGTGTTTGAGTATTTTTCTCCATCTATTACACGATGTTTTATTTAACGCTACTGAACTTTGAGCCCATAGATCATAATGATAAAGAATTTTTCGTTGTGTCCCTGTAAAAACCTATAAATGCTAGATTCACCAAAATGCTTATAGTTAGTGCAACAGTGATTTATAATACTCATATAAATTTTCAGCTCAATTCAATAAGGTGTTTAGATGCTCTCGTACTTTTAAAAATTTAGTCCCATAGGCCATAATGATAAAGAATTTTTCTTTGTGTCCCTGTAAAAAAAACTGTAAGTGCTAAATTCACCAAAATCTATACAGTTAGTTCAACTGTGATCTATAACATGTGTATAAATTTTTTGCTCAGATTAATAAGGCGTTTAGACGCTATCACACTTTTAAAAATTTGGCCCCATAGGCATAATGATAAAGAATTTTTCTTTGTGTCCCTGTAAAAAAACGATAAGTGCTAGATTCTCCAAAATCTATACAGATTGAGTATTTGTGACCTATAATATGTGTATAATTTTTTTGCTCAATTGAATAAGGCGTTTAGATGCTATCGCACTTTTAAGATTTTGCTCCCATAGGCCATAATGATAAAAAATTTTTCTTTGTGTCCCTGTAAAAAAACTATAAGTGCTAGATTTACCAAAATCTATAGGGTTCGTACTATGGTGACTTACAATATGCGTACCAACTTTCAGGTTAATCGAACGAAGCGTTTAGACGCTAGCGTGTTCACCCACAGACATACACACATACACACACACATACATACATCATCGTAAAAATAGTGAAAACGGACTCAGGGGACCTCAAAACGTATAGAAACATCAAAATCTCGAATTCGGATTTTTGACATGATTACAATAATTTCCTCACTATAGTGTTCGGAAAGTAAAAACAATTATCAGTTATTCAATTAAGAAAGTAACGATTTATCAAAGGTTTCAAAAGAAAAAAAATAACGAAAAAAAAATTATAATCTTGCAAAAATATATCAAAGTTTAAACAATATAATTAAACTACTTTATAATCAAAACCCAAGTTTCCACTGTGGTACTGATCGAAACTAATGTCATTGCTAGAAGCTTTTATTGAAATGAAAAAAATAAATTCGCATCATTTGTTTGGAATAATGAAAAAAGTGGAATAATGGAAGATGAATGATTTAGCAGAAAAATAAAAGGGGGCCACAAGTGCAACAATGCATTGGAAAAAAAAAAAAAAAAAAAAAAAAATATATATATATATATATATATATATAATATTCGTTCATAATTAAAAAAGGAAAAGGAAGAAAGAAAAAAATAATAAAACAAAATACAATAAAATAAATTAAAATACGTTTAAATGAAAATTTCTAAGAGTAGATGTATTTTATGTAAAGACAGCCAATTGACGATTTAGCGGTTTTCTTGCTCGGCTACTGCAATAAACTGTCAAATTACTGTTAGATTTAGTTAAATTAAACGAAAACGTACAGAGATATAAATTAACAATCAAATATAAGATGTTTAAAATGATTATGAAAAAAATAATAATTTAAAAACATTAAATTATAAATAGAAATGATAATAAATTCAAAGAGAATAAAAATAAATAATATGGCACTTTTTTTGTTTTCAAGATCGGATATTTAGGTAGAGTAAAAAGAAAAAAAGTTAGATACTATCCTTTTCATAAATAAACTAGCAGCGATTTTGAGAAATTTTCATTGGAATTAATTTTCATAAATACTTAAATTTAAATTACATTTCAGTACTGGAATGTCATCATCTTATACCCAGTAAAAAAAATAAAAAAATAAATAAAAAATCATTTTTCATTATTGGCTATTTGTACCGACATTTGTTTACTTTTGTTGGTCTAGTGAATATTTTGTTTTGTTTTATCTCTATTCTAATGTAACTTATTAAAGAAAGAAAATAAGTAAATAAATAAATAAATAATAAACTTTATAATGCAGAGTAAACTCTTTTCACATGAATATGGCTACAATTCCGTTAATTGAACATAGAATATTCGCTAATTAGGCGTAACAGTATAGCCTGAAATTCTTTCATTCTCCCAAGTTGTAAAGTTTGAGAATTTTCTGCTCATGCTTCTCGATAGTTATCCAGCTTTTACATAAACATAAAGTATAACACACAATTAGAAGTATTTTTTGGCATGTGCACAGCAATTATATTTGCCTGATAAGAAAAGATTACTGCAATTTTACATTGAAATATTATGACGTATTTAATAAAGAAGCACCACAAAACTGGCGTTGTAAAAATTATTACTTACAAACTTTGAATAAACACCATAAAATGCAATAAACTCGCAACAATTGTTTCGGGTCGAAAAAAAACACGACCCTTCATCAGGCGAATAAAGTAAGCACGAGTGCTTACTGGTGTTTATTCAAAGTAGTGCTTACTTTATTCGCCTGATGAAGGGTCGTGTGTTTTTTCGACCCGAAACAATTGTTGCGAGTTTATTGCATTTTATGGTGTTTATTCAAAGTTTGTAAGTAATAATATTATGACGTATGTTTGAGACTATACATATAAAAGAGTTTATTATTTTAGTGTAACCATGTTTCCTACGCCTAGCAGTGAGGACATGTCCAAAGGCTTGGAGGGGTGCCGAATTAACCGACATATTGGGATTTAGAAAACATCCAGTCCTTCGGTGTTCTTCTTAATTGCTAATTTTCTCTTAACCACAAACGATATCTCCCCTACTATAACACTGGTCTCGTTGAGTCCACACCCACTCAGAGGCTCCTATGGTCTTAAGAAATGTCGCTAAAGAAAATACGGTTTCATAAAACACAATTAATAAAAGACTTAACTTCCATATTTGGTTAAAATCAAATAATCCTCGATCGTTTTAACACCCAGTAATTGAAAAACTCCCTGAATTAAACTGATTTCTACAATCTGCTTATTTTATATGAAAAATAGTTTATTATTATTATTATTATTATTATTAGGTTGATTTCTTTAGAAATCGACCTATTGCAATCACTTCATTTATCTATATCTATCTATCTATCTATCTATCTATCTGTCTATCTATCTATAATAAAAATTTTGTCATCACGATAACTCCCAAAATAATACTCGAAACCGAACCAAATTTAGACAGTGAACTGATCTTATAAATATCTTGGATGAGATCGTTAACCAAGTTGCTCCGACTTTTTGTTTTCAAGTGGCAGCCACTTGAATATTTCTAACCCACATTGTAAAAAGCGTACTTAAAGCAACATTTGCTTGAATTTTGATGTAAATCTAGACTACATAAGGGTCTAAATGAACTTTATTAATGAAATTTATCTGCCATTTTTAATAAAGTGGAGGTTATGTTAAGTTAAGTGGGGCCACTTGAAATCAGGCTACCACTTGAAAATTTAAAACCACGATAACTTCCGAAATAATACTGCAAATCGAACCAAATTTGGAAAGCGTCTTAACTTGTGTTATGAATATCTTGGATGAGTTTCTTAACCAAGTTGCTCCACCATTTTGTTTTCAAGTGGAGACCACTTGAAATTTTCAAATTCAAATTGTAAAAAGCGTTTTCCGAATTTGTTTGAATTTGGTGTATACATAGACTATATAAGTGTCTCAATGAAGTTTATTAATGAACGTATCCGCCATTTTTAATAAAGTGGCGGATATCTTAAGTTAAGCAGGGCCACTTGAAATCAGGCTATCACTTGAAAATTTAAAATTCCGATAACTTCCGAAATAATACTCCAAATTGAACCAAATTTGGACAATGTCTTAACTTGTGTTATGAATATCTTGGATGAGTTTGTTAACCAAGTTGCTCCGACTTTTTGTTTTCAAGTGGCAGCCACTTGAATATTTCTAACCCACATTGTAAAAAGCGTAACTAAAGCAAGATTCGCTTGAATTTTGATGTAAATCTAGACTACATATGGGTCTCAATGAACTTTATTTATGAATTTTATCTGCCATTTTTAATAAAGTGGCGGATATCTTAAGTGGGGCCACTTGAAATCAGGCTACCACTTGAAAACTTAAAATCACGATAACTTCCGAAATAATACTCCAAATCGAACCAAATTTGGACAGCGTCTTAACTTGTGTTATGGATATCATGAAAGAGTTTCTAAACCAAGTTGCTCCACCATTTTGTTTTCAAGTGGAGACCACTTGATATTTTCAAATTCAAATTGTAAAAAGCGTATTCCGAATTTGTTTGAATTTTTATGTATGCATAGACTATATAAGTGTTTCAATGAAGTTTATTAATGAACGTATCCGCCATTTTTAATAAGGTGGCGGATATCTTAAGTTAAGCGGGGCTATTTGAAATCAGGCTACCATTTGAAAAATTTAAAATCCCGATAACTTCCGAAATATTATTCCAAATCGAACAAATTTGAACAGTGTTTTAACTTGTGTTATGAATATCTTGGATGAGTTTCTTAACCAAGTTGCTCCACCATTTTGTTTTCAAGTGGAGACCACTTGGTATTTTCAAATTCAAATTGTAAAAAGCGTATTCCGAATTTGTTTGAATTTTGATGTATACATAGACTATATAAGTGTTTCTATGAAGTTTATTAATGAACGTAACCGCCATTTTTAATAAGGTGGCGGATACCTTAAGTTAAGCGGGGCTATTTGAAATCAGGCTACCACTTGAAAATTTAAAATCCCGATAACTTCCGAAATATTACTCCAAATCGAACCAAATTTGAACAGTGTTTTAACTTGTGTTATGAATATCTTGGATGAGTTTCTTAACCAAGTTGCTCCACCATTTTGTTTTCAAGTGGAGACCACTTGAAAATTTCAAATTCAAATTGTAAAAAGCGTATTCCGAATTTGTTTAAATGTTGATGTATACATAGACCATATAAGTGTCTCAATGAAGTTTATTAATGAACTATGGATTTTCTCGCCAAAAGTCGCCAAAAAAGTCGCCAAAAAATCGCCAAGTGGAAAATTCCCCAAATTTATCGCCAAATCCATTACCTGCCATATTGGAGCTTTTTAATGCGTTTTTAAGGGAAAATTAGTCTATTTTAACGTTAAAAAGAATTAGAAAGGCAGAAAATTAATATTTAATCAACTTACTAAACGAATATCTACAATAAATAAATAAATATATAAATTTTTCAAATTTGCAACAATATCTTAGATTAATTAGTTCACTTAACAACTTTCTCTGCCATTTTGATCCAAGCGGCAGCCACTTAATTTTCCAACACGATGACTTTTGAGATTCTGAATTAATTTAAACTATATTTGTACAGTAGTCTTATCTCACAATTGCATTTTATATATTTTTCAACTTGGCCCACCATCTTGTTTCCAAGCGCCGGTCATTTGAAAATTTTAAATTCACATAAAAAGGTATTTATGAACCGATTTGCTTATAGCCTACATCAGTATTTTTACTAATTCCTTATAAATTTGTAGCCGCCATTTTGAAACAAAATGACGGCTACTTGATAAGGAAAAAGAAATCAACCTACCCTTCCGAATAAGCCGGAAGGACTTGTTATTATTATTATTATTATTCACTCTATGTAGAGTTTTGAAATATATATATATATAAATTTTGAATGTTTAATGATATTCAGTTTTCATATGTCCCGATTATAAATAAAATTATATTAAAATTTTACTTTATTTTATAATTTTAGGTTGATTTCTTTAGAAATCGACCTATTGCAATCACTTCGTTTATCTATCTATCTATATATATCTATCTATCTACCCAAGTAGCACAACAATAATGGCCAAAGTCGGAAATAAGACTATTTCAATATTGGCCAACATCGGACTCTGCTGGACTGGCCAGTGCAAAAATGTCAAGGTTTTTTACAATACTGGCCAATATCGGTAATCTGTATTGGTCAATATTGCATGTAATACTGGCCAATATCGGTTAAAGTTGGACTGGCCAATATAAAACACTAAATTTTGCCAATATAGGCCAATGTTGGTATCACATACTGGCTAATATTGTGTACAACACTGGCCAATATAAAATTGCAAATCACAACAGTAATGGGCAATATTGATATTCGACATTGGCTAGTGTTGCAATACAATACAGGTCTATATTAACTACAAATCTTGTCTATTTGAAACAACAACAAAAAAAAAAAATAAATACAGATGGCAGCCAAATTATTTCAGTGCGAGCAATAATTCCTATATAAGAAAAAGTACACTTAACAAAATAGTATTAAATGTACTTTTTTTTTATATATAGGAATTATTGCTAGCGCTCAAATAATTTGGCTAACAACTGTATGCCATGTACTTTTGGCATACAGTTTGGCATGGCTATCACTTGAAAATTTAAAATTCCGATAACTTCCGAAATAATACTCCAAATTGAACCAAATTTGGACAGTGTCTTAACTTGTGTTATGAATATCTTGGATGAGTTTGTTAACCAAGTTGCTCCGACTTTTTGTTTTCAAGTGGCAGCCACTTGAATATTTCTAACCCACATTGTAAAAAGCGTAACTAAAGCAAGATTCGCTTGAATTTTGATGTAAATCTAGACTACATATGGGTCTCAATGAACTTTATTTATGAAATTTATCTGCCATTTTTAATAAAGTGGCGGATATCTTAAGTGGGGCCACTTGAAATCAGGCTACCACTTGAAAACTTCAAATCACGATAACTTCCGAAATAATACTCCAAATCGAACCAAATTTGGACAGCGTCTTAACTTGTGTTATGGATATCATGAAAGAGTTTCTAAACCAAGTTGCTCCACCATTTTGTTTTCAAGTGGAGACCACTTGATATTTTCAAATTCAAATTGTAAAAAGCGTATTTCGAATTTGTTTGAATTTTTATGTATACATAGACTATATAAGTGTTTCAATGAAGTTTATTAATGAACGTATCCGCCATTTTTAATAAGGTGGCGGATATCTTAAGTTAAGCGGGGCTATTTGAAATCAGGCTACCACTTGAAAAATTTAAAATCCCGATAACTTCCGAAATATTACTCCAAATCGAACAAATTTGAACAGTGTTTTAACTTGTGTTATGAATATCTTGGATGAGTTTCTTAACCAAGTTGCTCCACCATTTTGTTTTCAAGTGGAGACCACTTGAAAATTTCAAATTCAAATTGTAAAAAGCGTATTCCGAATTTGTTTAAATGTTGATGTATACATAGACCATATAAGTGTCTTAATGAAGTTTATTAATGAACTATGGATTTTCTCGCCAAAAGTCGCCAAAAAAGTCGCCAAAAAATCGCCAAGTGGAAAATTCCCCAAATTTATCGCCAAATCCATTACCTGCCATATTGGAGCTTTTTAATGCGTTTTTAAGTGAAAATTAGTCTATTTTAACGTTAAAAAGAATTAGAAAGGCAGAAAATTAATATTTAATCAACTTACTAAACGAATATCTACAATAAATAAATAAATATATAAATTTTTCAAATTTGCAACAATATCTTAGATTAATTAGTTCACTTAACAACTTTCTCTGCCATTTTGATCCAAGCGGCAGCCACTTAATTTTCCAACACGATGACTTTTGAGATTCTGAATTAATTTAAACTATATTTGTACAGTAGTCTTATCTCACAATTGCATTTTATATATTTTTCAACTTGGCCCACCATCTTGTTTCCAAGCGCCGGTCATTTGAAAATTTTAAATTCACATAAAAAGGTATTTATGAACCGATTTGCTTATAGCCTACATCAGTATTTTTACTAATTCGTTATAAATTTGTAGCCGCCATTTTGAAACAAAATGACGGCTACTTGATAAGGAAAAAGAAATCAACCTACCCTTCCGAATAAGCCGGAAGGACTTGTTATTATTATTATTATTATTCACTCTATGTAGAGTTTTGAAATATATATATATATAAATTTTGAATGTTTAATGATATTCAGTTTTCATATGTCCCGATTATAAATAAAATTATATTAAAATTTTACTTTATTTTATAATTTTAGGTTGATTTCTTTAGAAATCGACCTATTGCAATCACTTCGTTTATCTATCTATCTATATATATCTATCTATCTACCCAAGTAGCACAACAATAATGGCCAAAGTCGGAAATAAGACTATTTCAATATTGGCCAACATCGGACTCTGCTGGACTGGCCAGTGCAAAAATGTCAAGGTTTTTTACAATACTGGCCAATATCGGTAATCTGTATTGGTCAATATTGCATGTAATACTGGCCAATATCGGTTAAAGTTGGACTGGCCAATATAAAACACTAAATTTTGCCAATATAGGCCAATGTTGGTATCACATACTGGCTAATATTGTGTACAACACTGGCCAATATAAAATTGCAAATCACAACAGTAATGGGCAATATTGATATTCGACATTGGCTAGTGTTGCAATACAATACAGGTCTATATTAACTACAAATCTTGTCTATTTGAAACAACAAAAAAAAAAAAAATAAATACAGATGGCAGCCAAATTATTTCAGTGCGAGCAATAATTCCTATATAAGAAAAAGTACACTTAACAAAATAGTATTAAATGTACTTTTTTTTATATATAGGAATTATTGCTAGCGCTCAAATAATTTGGCTAACAACTGTATGCCATGTACTTTTGGCATACAGTTTGGCATGGCTATCACTTGAAAATTTAAAATTCCGATAACTTCCGAAATAATACTCCAAATTGAACCAAATTTGGACAGTGTCTTAACTTGTGTTATGAATATCTTGGATGAGTTTGTTAACCAAGTTGCTCCGACTTTTTGTTTTCAAGTGGCAGCCACTTGAATATTTCTAACCCACATTGTAAAAAGCGTAACTAAAGCAAGATTCGCTTGAATTTTGATGTAAATCTAGACTACATATGGGTCTCAATGAACTTTATTTATGAAATTTATCTGCCATTTTTAATAAAGTGGCGGATATCTTAAGTGGGGCCACTTGAAATCAGGCTACCACTTGAAAACTTCAAATCACGATAACTTCCGAAATAATACTCCAAATCGAACCAAATTTGGACAGCGTCTTAACTTGTGTTATGGATATCATGAAAGAGTTTCTAAACCAAGTTGCTCCACCATTTTGTTTTCAAGTGGAGACCACTTGATATTTTCAAATTCAAATTGTAAAAAGCGTATTTCGAATTTGTTTGAATTTTTATGTATACATAGACTATATAAGTGTTTCAATGAAGTTTATTAATGAACGTATCCGCCATTTTTAATAAGGTGGCGGATATCTTAAGTTAAGCGGGGCTATTTGAAATCAGGCTACCACTTGAAAAATTTAAAATCCCGATAACTTCCGAAATATTACTCCAAATCGAACAAATTTGAACAGTGTTTTAACTTGTGTTATGAATATCTTGGATGAGTTTCTTAACCAAGTTGCTCCACCATTTTGTTTTCAAGTGGAGACCACTTGGTATTTTCAAATTCAAATTGTAAAAAGCGTATTCCGAATTTGTTTGAATTTTGATGTATACATAGACTATATAAGTGTTTCTATGAAGTTTATTAATGAACGTAACCGCCATTTTTAATAAGGTGGCGGATACCTTAAGTTAAGCGGGGCTATTTGAAATCAGGCTACCACTTGAAAATTTAAAATCCCGATAACTTCCGAAATATTACTCCAAATCGAACCAAATTTGAACAGTGTTTTAACTTGTGTTATGAATATCTTGGATGAGTTTCTTAACCAAGTTGCTCCACCATTTTGTTTTCAAGTGGAGACCACTTGAAAATTTCAAATTCAAATTGTAAAAAGCGTATTCCGAATTTGTTTAAATGTCGATGTATACATAGACCATATAAGTGTCTCAATGAAGTTTATTAATGAACTATGGATTTTCTCGCCAAAAGTCGCCAAAAAGTCGCCAAAAAATCGCCAAGTGGAAAATTCGCCAAATTTATCGCCAAATCCATTACCTGCCATATTGGAGCTTTTTAATGCGTTTTTAAGGGAAAATTAGTCTATTTTAACGTTAAAAAGAATTAGAAAGGCAGAAAATTAATATTTAATCAACTTACTAAACGAATATCTACAATAAATAAATAAATATATAAATTTTTCAAATTTGCAACAATATCTTAGATTAATTAGTTCACTTAACAACTTCCTCTGCCATTTTGATCCAAGCGGCAGCCACTTAATTTTCCAACACGATGACTTTTGAGATTCTGAATTAATTTAAACTATATTTGTACAGTAGTCTTATCTCACAAATGCATTTTATATATTTTTCAACTTGGCCCACCATCTTGTTTCCAAGCGCCGGTCACTTGAAAATTTTAAATTCACATAAAAAGGTATTTATGAACCGATTTGCTTATAGCCTACATCAGTATTTTTACTAATTCCTTATAAATTTGTAGCCGCCATTTTGAAACAAAATGGCGGCTACTTGATAAGGAAAAAGAAATCAACCTACCCTTCCGAATAAGCCGGAAGGACTTGTTATTATTATTATTATTATTCACTCTATGTAGAGTTTTGAAATATATATATATCTAAATTTTGAATGTTTAATGATATTCAGTTTTCATATGTCCCGATTATAAATAAAATTATATTAAAATTTTACTTTATTTTATAATTTTAGGTTGATTTCTTTAGAAATCGACCTATTGCAATCACTTCGTTTATCTATCTATCTATATATATCTATCTATCATATCTACAATGAAAATTTTGTCATCACGATAACTCCCGAAATAATACTCCAAATCGAACCAAATTTGGACAGTGAACTGATCTTATAAATACCTTGGATGTGTTCGTTAACCAAGTAGCTCCGACCTTTTGTTTTCAAGTGGCAGCCACTTGAATATTTCTAACCCACATTGTAAAAAGCGTATTTAAAGCAAGATTTGTTTCAATTTTTATGTAAATCTAGACTACATAAGGGTCTAAATGAACTTTATTAATGAAATTTATCTGCCATTTTTAATAAAGTGGCGCATCTCTTAAGTTAAGCAGGGCCACTTGAAATCAGGCTACCACTTGAAAATTTAAAATCCCGATAACTTCCGAAATAATACTCCAAATCGAACCAATTAAGGACAGTGTCTTAACTTGTGTTATGAATATCTTGGATGAATTCATTAACCAAGTTGCTCCGACTTTTTGTTTTCAAGTGACAGCCACTTGAATATTTCTAACCCACGTTGTAAAAAGCGTATTTAAAGCAAGATTTGTTTCAATTTTTATGTAAATCTAGACTACATAAGGGTCTCAATGAACTTTATTAATGAAATTTATCTGCCATTTTTAATAAAGTGGCGAATGTCTTAAGTGGGGCCACTTAAAATCAGGCTACCACTTGAAAATTTAAAATCACGATAACTTCCGAAATAATACTCCAAATCGAACCAAATTTGGACAGCGTCTTAACTTGTGTTATGGATATCTTGGATGAGTTTCTCTTAACCAAGTTGCTCCACCATTTTGTGTTCAAGTGAAGACCACTTGTAATTTTTAAATTCAAATTGTAAAAAGTGTATTCCGAATTTGTTTGAATTTTGATGTATACATAGACTAAAAAGTGTCTCAATGAAGTTTATTAATGAACTATTTATTTTCTCGCCAAAAGTCGCCAAGTGGAAAAGTGGCCAAATTTCGCGCCAAATCCATTACCTACCATACTGGAGCTTTTTAATGCGTTTTTAAGGGAAAATTAGGCTATTTTAACGTTAAAACAAACTAGAAATGCAGAAAATTAACATTTAATCAACTTGCTAAGCCTCTTTGAAAGAATTTCTACAAAAAAAAAATAAAATAATAATAATTTTTTAATTTGCAACAATGTCTTAGATTAATTAGTTCACTCAGCAACTTTCTCTGTCATTTTGATCCAAGTGGCAGCCACTTAATTTTTCAACACGTTGACTTTTCAGATTCTGAATTCCAACTATATGTGTACAGTAGTCTTATCTCACAAATGCATTTGATATATTTGTCAACTTGGCGCATCATCTTGTTTCCAAGCGCCGGCCACTTGAAAATTTTAAATTCACATAAAAATGTATTTATGAACCGATTTGCTTAAAACTCCACATGTAGATAGCCTACATCAATATTTCTACTAATTCGTTAATAATTTGTAGCCGCCATTTTGAAACAAAATGACGGCTAATTGATAAGGTAAAAGAAATCAACCTACCTTTCCGAATAAGACGGAAGGAATTGTTTTAAATATGTTTTTCATTACTTTTCTTTATTGCTTTTGTAAAGAACAGAATAAAAGATTAGCTTATCACTCAAATTTATAAATTTATAAAAATAAATACTTTTGCAATTCAACATTGACACATAGGACGTCTTTATTATTATTTTATTTATTTATTTATTTATTTACTTTTTAGAAATCTTAAAAATAAAATTTAATAAAAAGGTGTACATGAAAATACATTTAAATAGTATGTATTGTATTTATTTTAAATTTACATAACTATAAGGAAATTCGAAGAAATATTGTGATTATTTTTCAAATTTTCTTTTTCAGTTAATGCAGTAGTCTGAGAAAATAATTCCCTTTTATTATTTATTCTGTTTTTTTTTTCTTTTATATCATCAAACTTACATTTTATTTCTATTTCTTAAGCACATTCTATTTCTATTTCTATTTATTAAGCTTTTACATTTTATTTCTATTTATTTAAGCTTTATTATTTGTTGTCGTTAAGAAATAATGTTTTTGCTGAAAAAGAAAAAGAAAGCATAAATTTAAATTTATATTTTGTTTTTATGTTTTAATAATGAAATTAAATATTTTTTTGTAGAAATAGAAATGTTGTTTGTAATAAATAAATATCATAATTTTTCCTACAAAAGGCGCTATAAGAGAGCAAATCACACACGTTCATGGAGAAACCACATATATTTGCATGCAGGCAAATGTTTAGAAACATGTCACTTCTAATATATTTTTCCGCCATCATCACAAATTACAATTTACAAGCGAATTACAGCGTCATTATCTGCAACAATGATAGGGTGCAAACAATTTTACAGCGAAAGTCGTTTTTTGACTGCACCAAAGAAGATGATCTATTTCGGTACATTCTGGAGTTAATATAACTCCAAAGGGAAAAAATAAAAAAAAGATGGAGGGAGAGGATCACTCATTTCTACAGTGAAGGTTAACTCATCACTCGTCTGTGAAGATTCTTCTAGGAAGGCCTTAACTTCGGCTGTTATATGAAAAATAGACGTGACCGATCTTGCATGAAGGTCACTATATCAAAGGCATTGTGTTCGTCAATACTGAGTCCCTTTCTTCTGCAGCAATTGCAAGTAGCCTTTTCAAGCCGGCGTAACACTGTTAAAAGAAAAAAAATAGTCTATAATAATGGAAAAATAAAGCCACATCAAACAATAACACTTGGTGAATTTAGAAAATGTTCAGTTTCACACGTTTGTTGTTCACACGTTTATTATTATTTATTTATTTTTATTTATTTATTTTTGTTTATTTATTTTGTTTATTTGTTTATTTATTTATTTATTTATTTTATTTATTATTATTATTATTATTATTATTTATTTATTTATTATTATTATTTTTTTTTTTTGCCAATATTCTACAGTTATGGATATGGTCTATTTCTTTCAAAGTGAAATGACCTCATATATATAAAAGGTATTGAGAAAACTTGTAGACTGTCTTCGACTTTCGAAAAAGTCCAATGTGCAAATTCATATCGATGAGCTTTGAATTTGATAAGAGCTGCTACAGTAGTTGCAACTTGTAGAGGTACAATTTAAAAACATTGTGAAGCATGCGGGATACCGATATATCGTTGGTATACCAGTGTTTCGTGCCACTAATCGCTTGCGGCTTATTCCTCTCGCTGTTTATTTCCTTAGATTGTTCACCTTCGAAGCCACATCGTAAAGTTCACATCGCTGCGGTAAACTCTGTGCACCACTACGAGAGTGATCAGAAAACTTCCTATTTCTTCGAAATATTGTCGTAACAAGGAAATCAGGCCGGATAGAGAGGGATTCAACATGAAATTTGTATTCATGTTTTCCGTGGCCTAAAACTTCGTAACTAAAACGTAAATTTCAATCAGTGATTCTTTATTAAGGTCAAACAACTTCATCAAGAACACTTTATTCACCAATATGCGCATTACAATTAAATTAGAAAAATACTTTTACTCGTAAAAACTTTCTCTGGCAAAAACTCGACTTTGATTTTTTTTTTTTTTTTTTTTTTTTTTTTTTTTTGTTACTGAGTCTATGCATTCACTCTATTGTCGAAAATTCTAATTATTTTTGACGAAAAAAAATCGTCAAGTTATATGAAGTAATGTAAATATATGAATATAAATTACTTTGTCCTGTGTGAACACGGGTTCATACGTGACTTTCACATATTTTTTCATGTCAGACATAAGAAACAGTCATCCATAAAGATTCTTCCTTTAAAAATAACAAGTAACGCTCAAACATCAAATTAAGGCATTCGCCTCCCAAGAAATTTGGTGTAAGGAAAATATGTCATTGGGATATGACTTCATATCTGAGAGGGAAAAAAGTATCAAAAATATTCTTGCCTTAAACTATATCAAGAATAAACAACTACATTCAGAGGTAGTAACGAAATATTTACCCTTCCCATCTTTAATCAATATATCTTATAATAAAACTATACATAGTATTATCAATGTGAGTTACTTTAACAGTTTACCACGATATTTTCTAAAAAATAATTGCCTGCCGGAAAGTTTTTCCAGAAATTCCTTCCTTGCAATTTTGATGTCCAGTGACAGGAAGGAGGGTAATTTATTAGTAATTTAATCCACCAATGTTTTAAAAATCTTTTTTTTTTTTTTTTTTTTTTTTTTTGTGAAAATGCGAATTATTCGGATTCTGAAAGCAGCCAGTGTAAATAGAAAGAAATCTTTAACAAAATTAATTAAACAAATTATATAGCATAAAAGTTCAACATAAACTGCAAAAGGTTAGAATTAAGTTACAAAAGAGTAGAATGTTACATAATTGTACATTAAACTGTTCGGTATACACTCGCCCAGCAGTCAATCTTTTTAAATAAACCTATTTTCTAATTTGCCATGTTCGCCACATTGAATTTAGGGATCAAATATCGTGCTAAATAGCCGTTAATGGAAAATACGATAATTTAAATTTAACTGTTTCTTTTTTTCTATTTTTCATCAAATTAATGGAATTCAAATTATGAAATGTAATTTAAATTTAGTTATTCATAAAAATTATCATCATCCCAAATTCATCAAAATCGTCACTGGTTTAATTTTTGAAGCGATAATTAATTTTACTTCTTTTATTTAATTATCAAATTATTACTTTTATTTATTTTGTTTTACCTGAATCCGATCTCAAACGCTGAAATGAACCATATTTTTTCGGTTTGAATTTATTAGCATTAATATTATTTTTATATTATTAATATTATTATTTTTTTTTATATTTATTACAATCAAATTAACTTTTTTTACATTTTACTCTAATTTATGTGAATGTTTTATTCACAATTAGGCGGACATAGACTGCATCTATCCTTTTAGATTATGTTTTAGATTTATTTATTTATTTATTTTTTTTTTTTTCAAACAGCGTGTATTTTTATTTTTTTTTCCAAATCCTTGTTGCTGGTTTGAAGCTTTTTTTTTCCCACTGAATTCATATATACAGTAATTTATATAGATCTATCATCCCATTGTTATCATGCAAAAAGTTTTGATGCCGAAAAATTTTTTTGGCATCAGCCATATAGTGGTATCGAAACCATTGAGACTCGGCAATTGTAATAGAATAGAATAGAACGTTCATGAATTTTCAAAACGTCGAAATATTGCGGTTTAAATTTATGAAAAGAAATTGGATAAATTATCATAAAAGTAAATTATGTTTGACTAAATTATCAAAAATACAATATTTATAATCAGTTCATTTGTTATTATTAAGAAATAAAAACAGGTTTGATTTTTATTCGAATACGTTTTTTGAAGTTTGAAATTTTTTAAGATTTTATGTTAGTGAGTAATATAGAATTTTAAAAATACTTTTAAATTTAGTTAGCAGCGTCGTAGGTAAAGAATGTTAGTTTTAGTAAATAAAAAGATTTTAAATTTAAATATTAACAAAATTAATAAATATATAAAAGAAAAAAGAAAAGAAAGAAAGAAAAATTGAAAAAAAAATTAATTTGAAATTGCATTTGCAGTTTTCATTCACTTTTAGTACATAAATTATTCATAAAATTTATTTTCTAAATTATCTGTGTATATTCACTCGGAGAAAGGCGGTCATATTGTGGACTTTTCTCCGAGTAAAAAGGAATCATCCCCCACCCCTTGTGAACAATCTATGTCTTATTACTATATCTATGACTGAATCATTTTCCTCATTATTATTATTTTTTTTTTTTTTTTCATTTATGCAAAACAAGAATAAAATTTAATTTTCTCAATTTCAACATATTTTTTTTCCTAATGGCACCAGTTTCAGGCATTATTTTCGGGAGACTCAAGTTTCATTATAAAGAAGATATTTTATTACAAATTACTTTTAAATTGATATTTTATTATTTAAATGCATTAACTTAAGTAACAAGAATTAGTATTAAATGATGGGTTTTTAAATCCATTTTTCATTTTAAAATGAACAGAGTAATCCAGTTCTTTGAAAATATCTTTTTAATTTTAACATTTCATACTACTTTTAACTTTAAAATCAGATATATATGTATCTATATAAGTTTTCTAATTAATATAAATTAATATAAATTAATATGATCTTTCAATTTACAAATAACTGATACACTTTCTAATTTAACACATTTCTCTTAAACATCATTCTCATACATATTGTTCGATATGTTACAATTATTCGAATTCTCTTTGCAATGCATATGTTTCTCTAAATTCAATTACATTAAATGCTTACAGAGCAAAACTCATAGCCACCTACACAATACTCCTTGCAGAATCATCATTCTCAAAGTCGATATATTCATACGAATGACAGCTAGGAGAAGATAGACATCATCATACAGACAGTCTTGCGGGATTATCGTAACGAGGTCGCTAATGCTTCCGAATTAATCACGTTCAACATGCACGAAGTGTCTCATGGTATGCAAATAACCTTCCAGTATCCAATATCTGGTATTGTTCATAAACCATAATGGCTTCTGCGTAATCTGGTCATTTATAATATCTTTGTGACACTACCCGATACAAAATAGCAAAGTATATGCAAATAATTATCGCTGTCAATTTTAGAAGATTAATTATCTCATATCTGTATGTACATCTAAATTACAATTTGTTAGTAGTAAGGTGAAAGAAATATCTCAATATCGGAAGATAAAACATTTATGTGTATATTACAAGTGAAATAATTACCATTAACGAAAAATAAAACACGTAAATATGCATATACAAATTCTATTGAAACTTAGAAAATTAAGGAATTATTTCGTTACGACAGTTCTATGTATAAAGCTATGCGAATACGAGTAGTATATCATATTTAAGATTTAAAATGCAATATATATTTTAATAGTGCATTTGGATGGGTTTCGTTTTAATCTTTACACACAATATAAATATTATTATAAACTATGGAGCTTAATTAAACAAAAATTAATATACATATATAAGAAATTATGATACATGTTTTCAGTCATATAAAAGTTGAAAATATGTAAAAAAAATAACCAAAGAAAAACTTACGAGAAAATTAATAAATGTGAAACAATTCATAAGTAAAGCTTACTGCAGAAACATAAAATAAATGATTTAAACTGTCACAAAATGCCCCGTATGACTTGAGACATACGTGTGGGGCATTTTTTGACATACTCAAGTCATACGGGGCATTTTTTGACAGCTTAAATCATTTATTTTATGTTTTTGCAGTAAGTTTTACTTATGAATTGTTTCACATTTATTAATTTTCTCGTAAGTTTTTCATTAGTTATTTTTGTTATATATTTTCAACTTTTATATGACTGAAAACATATATTATAATTTCTTATATTTTCTTATTGCATTTTAGTAGCTTTGCACGGAATGCAATGTGAGATCAGAGGTTGTTTTGACGTTTTAAAACATTTTTGAACTATATATATATATATATATATATATATATATTTATACATACTTTTTTTTTCGCTTTACAAAGTATCTTTCAACTGCATGTACTATTTGTAATAAGTATTTAATCTTTCAATTGTATTTTACCTTAATGATGAATCTGAAAAGTAGATTTATTGTTAATAATGATGGAATAGATTTTCCAAATATCACCTAACTTTCACCTTATACACTTTAATGCATTTGAATATTTTCGTTTTCCACCTTAAACGAACTAGTAATTCCAATCACACAATATCCTATTATAACTTGTTTGTAATACAAATGGTGATATTTTTATTGTGATTCATACTGCCTGAGGGGTTAGGTGGCATCCATATTATGCACATTTCACAATCTTTCGTTTACCATCTATTGGTAATATTAAATTATTCCGAACTACTTAGAAAAAAAAAATGCATTGTTAGAAACTGGATAGTTTTTCAGTATTTTAACCGACAGATGGTGCTGTAACATTGAATTTTATAAAATAAAATTTTATAAATGTCAACTATATAATCCAAAATCAAAAGATGTATTAGTTTGCCAAAAGTCTTAAAATATCGCGTTGAGAATGGCACAGTTTCTTTTCCTAAGCGCATTTCCAAATCAAATATTAGTAAATTTTAGAACTCTATGAGTATATTTGCACACAAGAAGATTTGGGGTTTGGTATTTTGGGAGTAATGTCGATTGACTACTCAAAGGTCCTATGCCTGAGAGTGAGTGTTCTCCATGGGGGGTCTTTCTAAAGAGTCCTAGTCCATCTTCTGACAATCTCCTTTCCATCTATTTCATTGTTATTTACATGTACGTAACATTCCGACAACATTCTGAATTTTAAAAAAATCTCAAATAAATTAATTTTCCAAATTCTACCAAATTTCAAAAAAAATTATTATTATATATAATTTCCAATTATTCAAATTCTTTTTTTTTTTTTTTTGCTAAAAATAAAGTGATTAAAATAACATTCATGTTTTAGCTTTTATAAAAATTCCTTTTACTGAATTTGCTGAGGATTTCACAGAAATACGAACTAAAATACAATTTGAACCTATACTTTAGGAAGCCTGAGTGTATAATTATTGTGTTGTAGGAAATACAAAGTTAATTTGCTTTAAAAAAAAGGATACAACTTACTGTATTCTTAAACGCGCAGAAAAGTACAGAATTTTATTAAAGTGTACAGAAAAAACTGGTGTAAAATAATGAGGGATAAAAATTTTGATAAATATTACCATAAAATAAACAAACATAATAGGATGGATGTCACTTTCAGGAAGTTTGATGAAAAGGGTCTATTTCTGATGCTGTATTTCTGATTTTTTTTCTATCCTGAATAATTGATGTATATCTTATTTTCTTCAGGATGAGCAGCAGAACTTAAGGTCCTACACTTATCAAAATCTATGCAATTTATACTATGGAAATCTGTAACATATTTGCAAACTAGCAGCTCAATGTAATAATATGTTTACAAGCAATCGTAATCTCCAGCTCACGAACCGTTAAAAAAAAAAAAAAAAAAAAAAAAAAAAAAAAAAAACCCGAATTCAGAAAACAAATTTAATAGAAACACTAAAATCTGATCACACAAATTTCTAAACATGCAGTAATTAGCAGACATTTAAACAAATTTTAAATTAATACATAATTCAGTAAATAAACGAAGTCTAAATATAGATTATCTGCACTAATGTATTTCTTACTCTTCCTTTATCTGCACAACAGTTATCAGTACTAGAATTTGAATTATTTTTATTCTTTGTAAAAGAATTATAAATGATAAACATCTAACTTTTCATTAACGGGCATACTGTAACTAATCTCTAAAACACATGTAAGTTTTTTTTTTTTTTTTTTTTTTTTTCTTAATAATTTAATGAACTTCAAATATCACTGCTCGGCAAAATAATAATAATAATAATAAAATAAATAAAATAAATAAAATAATAATAATAATAAATGAATAAATAAATAAATAAATGAATAAAATAAGAAGTTGTAAGCTTTTTATTTGTATTGTCATCAGCTGAAATTGTAACTTAAAAAAAAGTAGCATCGCTTGTGCTTGCATAATCATTCCCTATTGTTCCAACATAAGAAATTATTCATACGGTAGATATTACTTCTATAAAATTCAAAAATTCAAACTATATAACAAAATGCAACCAACGTCGTTGCTTTCTTTATTCTATTCTATTTCTTAAAACAATTTTTATAGATGCCACACGCACCACATAAACTTCAAATTTTCAATCTACTTTTTAAGATAGCACGCGATCATGTTTTATATAAAAATTAAATCATTAAATTCCTTTTTTTACTTATTTTTATTTCATTTTGCACTTTTTATTTTCTAATTCAAAATTATTAAAAAAACTTTTTCGATAGTGTTTGTCTTCACCATAAAAAAAAAAAAAAAAAAAAAAAAAAAAGAATATTTTGATGAAATTCTAGCAAAAGCAGAATTTAGTTTAGGACGGAGGACTATTAGTTATTATTTTTTTTTTATTATAACACCGCTTTCAAATTATTCAATTATATTTTCGTAAATTTAAAATTTCGATAAATGTTCAACTTTTGGAAAATGACACCGCAAAAATCCCAGATTGAGATTAATAGTCCTCAATCTAAAAAAAAATATCGTGATCTGATACCATTTTTGCTGATTCTTATGTAATATGCCCTCCTGAATCCGAATATGACACCCATTTTGCCCAGTCACCCACCGTTTTCTAAAAACACTACCCCCTCCCCCCATTTTTTCCCCTGTTCGATAATTTTATGAACATGAATTTGATTTGAAGAATGAAAAAGAATTAATTTAACACCTAAAAACAAATATATATATATATATATATATATTAAGTTTAAAAATAACATTAATAACAGATTTTAAAAAATATATAAGATATGCAATACATAATTTCAGTGGCAAATCCCCCCCCCCCCCTCAAAAAAAAAAAAAAAAAAAAAAAAAAATCCCTTGTCGCAAATGTTTTAGAATTTTCTAACTTTGTAGCCCACTCAGAAGATATTGAATGATTAAAATAATCCTCCTCCCACCAAAAAATCCAATTTATAGCCATAAAATCACCGAAAAATGATAAAAATAGGGGGTCGTTCCTAAAAAAACGGTGGGTATTAGGACAAAATGGGCGTCATATTCAGATTCAGGAGGTCATTTTACATAAGAATATGCTGAAATGGTGCCAGCAATTTTCATGCCGATCAGTATAATTAGTCCCAATAGGTCTTAATGTTAGTAAATCATTTCATATTCCCTTGTAAAAAAAAAAAGTGGCAGAAGTGGCCTTTTTTCAGGAAGAAGCCTGCAGATATTTTAGAATTTTTAAAGGCTCTCTACAGGTATTTCGATTAAACCTGTACGGGACCTTTAAAAATACCTAAATTTTCCATTACAGAAACGTGTTGTTCCATTTCTCTTCAAAATATCTGTGGAAACCTCTAAAATATCTGTAAAATATTATAGGAAATCTGATATATATATACCTATAGTTTTTATGGGTTTTTTTTCTTTATCTGGGTTCCTTCCGAAAATCATTGTAACATTTGGTGAACTTTTCTAATTTAAAAATATACATTGCTAAAAGTAACATAAAATCGTCCATATTCCTGTAAAAGTGTTATAAGTATCAAATTCATAAACGTCTGTACAACTTTAACAGGTCTACCAAATCATATATGTAATTTAATATATGAATAATATGTGATGTAAGAGTTTGAATCTGATCAAACTTTTACATGTCTACTGAATTTAAATTTAATCGAATATAGAGTTTAAACGTTAGTGAGCTTCAAATAATTTGAGACTATATGCTATAAAGAAATCAGTCCCACTAATACGAAATTTAAGCTCTTTTTTTTTTTTTTAATTAGAAACAGGCACATACATAAACAAGCCCGCACAAACTAGCATTTTCATACAGTCATAATTGTAAGGTAATCAAAATGAATTGAAGTTACTTCAAATCCAATAGGTACTCTAATATCGTATATGCAGGTATTTTGGGGATTACAATTTTTTTTTTTTTTTTTTTTTTACAAAATATACGCTTTGAAAAGTAAAAGAGCTAAAAAAGTAATCTGCTGCTTTCTCCTCTAATCTTCTAATCTGCTCCTTCTAATGTGCTCTTTTCCGGTACTATTTAATTTACAGCTCTGCTCAGTGTTGCCAAATCTAGAATTATTTTGTTCAATGTTCACCACTAAATTTTAACTCTAGCAGTTCCTCAGTCACTTCGAAGGTTAGTAGTCCATTATGTATATTAAACACCACTCCTCAAAATTGTTGATGGTAGTTGACACTTTAGTTGCCAAATTTAGAGACACTTTTATAAGTGTCTCTAAATTTGGCAACATATTTTAGAGCGCTTTGGATCATTAGTGTCAGAAAAGGGTTAAATAATAATGCCAAGTCTGATGTTTTGCGAATCTTGGAAAAATGGTGCAAGAGGCGATGATATGTCTGGATAAACATGAAGCAAAAGCCGTAACAAAACCAGAAGAAACCTTTAAGTGACTCAGCACTGATGTTTTGGTAGACTCAATGTCAATATGGCTGATACGGTAGCTTTTACCATTGCTTTCTAAATTGAATGCCTTCCGCGTGGCTCGGAAACTTGGTGGTAGACAGCGCCATCTGGTACGGATTGTGCGACTTTTTTATTCAACAGCCACCAAACATTTTTTTTTTTTTTTTTAAGTGGGATTTGATATACATAAAAAGCGAATAGAATCGAAGAAACGTCGATTATATATATCATATCTTAAAATTATTAGTGACAGTTAAATAAAAAAGTGCGCAATCTGTACCACGCTGTATACAGTCGGTAACAAAAGTGTCCGAACACTAGCCAAAATTCCTATGTAAAAAAGTACACTTCATACGATTTTGTTAAACAAATCCTTATCGAATCATGTTCTTACACTGACTAAGAACAGGATTCGACAAGGATTTATTTAACAAAATCGTATGAAGTGTACTTTTTTTACATAGGAATTTTTGCTAGTGTTTGGACACTTTTGTTACCGACTGTACCACTTGAACTGCTGCGAAGTTTCCGAACCACGCAAAAGGCATCTAGCTTAGGAGGCTATGCTTTTACACTGTTGCAGACATCTTGGGTATACAACAGCCAACTTCATCTGCTTTTCACGCTTTAACGCCGTATTCCATATCCTCATATATCATTACTCTAAGTTTCGAAATTATTATTACCATGTTTTTATTAACTTCTATTCTTGTTTGTTTCTCCGGTACAAATTTTGCAATCTATTTTTAACTAACTTCCTTACTAGCTAGACATTTGAAACTTTCACAGCAGCTCAGAAACCGGTGACAACACAATACTTCGAAGTCAAATTTTCGAATTTCCAAATAGTTTTCTTTTAATTAATTAAAATATGAAAATAATAAGCTCCTAATGGCAATAAAAATAGTCATTAAAATATTAGCTATAACTTAATTGTTGCCAAAAAAAAAAAATAATAATAATAATACGAGTTCATTTTCTTTCGACATAAAAATAAATACATTTAATTAAACGTGAGCGTTAAAAAGTTGTAAAAAGTTAAATTATGCATCTGGCAAAAATTGACGTCATCATCACTTTAAAGATTTTCTACACATTCATAAAGTGCTAATGTAGTTCATGATGCAAATGCTGTTCTGGAAGGATTAATATTTTATTTTTGAAACCAACTTTTTATTTTTAAATTCAAATTTCCCGTATAGTCCAGGCAACGAAGGCCAAAATTTGACGAATAGAGGAAAAAAATCGTGTAGTTTTAAAATTTTACATACTCATAGCCGAGAGGGTCCTGAACAACATACTAAAAGTCCCCGCCCGTGGGGGGTGAGCGGGGGGCAGGGGAGGGGGGGGCATTTAAGGGGGCAATTTTCAGTTTTTATTCAATATCGTAAAAACTATCGCATTTAGAGACAAAATGTCAATTACAAAATTAATCTACGTAACATTTCCTACAAAAATGTATATAACATTTTGTTTGTACGATCATTACTTTAGAAGATATAGGGAGATGAAATAACACATTTTCTTGAAAAATTATTTTTTGCAATAGTAAAATCAACTAAAGTGTGCAATTAAAAGGGTTCTTGTCAAATATTTTCTAATGTAAAAAACAAATATATACATAGGGAATATGCAAGGATAATACAGCATGTTTTGTAAGTTTTAAATAATTTTAAGGCTAGTAGGCGCAAGTGGCGGTTTGAGTAAAAATCTGGATAAATCCAGTCAAAATAGGAAAAATAGAAGAAAAAAAAATCGTGTAGTTTTGAAGTTTTGCACACTCATAGCCGAGAGGGTCCTGAACAACATACTAAAAGTCCCCGCCCGGGGGGGGGGGTTAGCAGGGGGCATTTAAGGGGGGCAATTTTCAGTTTTTATTACATATCTTAAAAACTATCGCATTTAGAGAAAAAATGTCAGTTACAAAATTAATCAACGCAAAATTTCCTACAAAAATGTATATTACATTTTGTTTGTACGATCATTAATTTAGAAGGTGTAGGGAGATGAAATAACACATTTTCTTGAAAAATTCTTTTTTGCAATAGTAAAATCAACTAAAGTGTGCAATTAAAAGGGTTCTTGTCAAATATTTTCTAATGTAAAAAACAAATATATACATAGAGAATATGCAAGGATAATACAGCATGCTTTGTAAGTTTTAAATAATTTTAAGGCTAGCAGGCGCAAGTGGCGGTTTGAGTAAAAATCTAGATAACGAAGACCCAAAACCGATCAACATAAAAAAAAAAAAAAAAAAAAAAAAATCGTGTAGCTTAGAAATTGAGCACAGTTATAAAGTTAAGTGCCCTGAATAACATACTAAATGTCCCTAACCATGGGGGGGGGCATTTAAAGGGGGCACATTTCAGTTTTTATTAAGTATCCTGAAAACTATCGCATTTAGAGAAAAAAAAATCCCAAAGCTATAAAAATTTTTTTAATGTTGATCGGTTTTTGGTTCTTCGTTATCTGGATTTTTACCTAAACACCACTTGCGCCTACTAACCTTAAAATTATTTAAAATGTACAAAACATGCTGTATTATCCTTACATATTCCCTATGCATATATTTGTTTTGTACATTAGAAAATATTTTATCAGAACCCTTTTAATTCCACAATTTAGTTAATTTTACTATTGCAAAAAAAAAAAAAAAAAAAAAAAAAAAAAAAAGAATTTTTCAAGAAAATGTGTTATTTTGTTCCCCTATATCTTCTAAACTATTGATCATACAAACAAAATAGAATATACAATTTTTTTAGGAAATTTCACGTAGATTAATTTTGCAATTGAGATTTTTTTTTCTCTAAATGCGATAGTTTTCAAGATACTTAATAAAAACTGAAATGTGCCCCTTTAAATGCCCCCCCATGGTTAGGGACTTTTAGTAGGTTATTCAGGGCACTTTACTTTATAACTGTGCTCAATTTCTAAGCTACACGATTTTTTTTTTTTTTTTTTTTTTTATGTTGATCGGTTTTGGGTCTTCATTATCTAGATTTTTACTCAAACCGCCACTTGCGCCTGCTAGCCTTAAAATTATTTAAAACTTACAAAACATGCTGTATTATCCTTGCATATTCCCTATGTATATATTTGTTTTTTACATTAGAAAATATTTGACAAGAACCCTTTTAATTGCACACTTTAGTTGATTTTACTATTGCAAAAAAGAATTTTTCAAGAAAATGTGTTATTTCATCTCCCTATATCTTCTAAACTAATGATCGTACAAACAAAATGTACTATACATTTTTGTAGGAAATTTTGCCTAGAATAATTTTGTAATTGACATTTTTTCTCTAGATGCGATAGTTTTTAAGATATGTAATAAAAACTGAAAATTGCCCCCTTATATGCCCCCCTGCCCCCCGCTCACCCCCCACGGGCGGGGACTTTTAGTATGTTGTTCAGGACCCTCTCGGCTATGAGTGTGCAAAACTTCAAAACTACACGATTTTTTTTTCTATTTTTCCTATTTTGACTGAACTTATCCAGATTTTTACTCAAACCGCCACTTGCGCCTACTAGCCTTAAAATTATTTAAAACTTACAAAACATGCTGTATTATCCTTGCATATTCCCTATGTATATATTTGTTTTTTACATTAGAAAATATTTGACAAGAACCCTTTTAATTGCACACTTTAGTTGATTTTACTATTGCAAAAAAGAATTTTTTAAGAAAATGCGTTATGTCATCTCCCTATATCTTCTAAACTAATGATCGTACAAACAAAATGTAATATACATGTTTGTAGGAAATTTTACGTAGATTAATTTTGTATTTGACATTTTGTCTCTAAATGCGATAGTTTTTAAGATATTTAATAAAAACTGAAAATTGCCCCCCTTAAATGCCCCCCTGCCCCCCGCTCACCCCCCACGGGCGGGGACTTTTAGTATGTTGTTCAGGACCCCCTCGGCTATGAGTATGCAAAATTTCAAAACTACACGATTTTTTCTTCTATTTTTCCTATTTTGACTGGACTAGTAACTCTTTAACCAATCACATTAGAATGTCCATCTTTGGAATATCAATGATAAGGATTTTCTCGCCAAAATTCGCCAAAAAAATCTCCAAGGCAAAAAATCGCCAAATTTGGCGCCAAGTCCATTACCTGCCTATTGGAGCTTTTTGGTGCGTTTTAAAGGGAAAATTAGGCTATTTTAACCATCTATATAGTAATTTATATAGGTCTATCATCCCCATGTTAACGAGCAAAGATTTTTGATGCCGAAAAAGTTTTTTAGCATCAGCCATTAGAAAGTTAAAACTCGAAAACAGTAATAGAATAGAATGGTAATGAATTTTGAAAATGCCGAAATATTGCGCGAAGTATTCTAATAATTCTACGAAAAGAAATGAGGTACTTTCCATAAAAAGGTTATATTCAAGTAATTTATGAAAAATTTAATATTTATAATCAGTTGCTTTGTTATTATTATGAGTTAATTACTCTTTTTATATTTAATGGTTTTAAATTTCAATATTTTTTAATATTTTATATTAGTAAGTAATATGGAATACTCAAAATTCTTCTAAATGTAGCTAGTAGCCTCGAAAGTTTTAATATATAACTAGTATGTTGTGGCCATTACAAGGCTTTCTTCCATATATAATCCTATTCAAATTTACGCAATACAAATAATTTAATAAATTATAATTTGTTAAAATTATTTTTCATGAAGAATGCAGACGATTTTTATCTCAAAGAAGTATAATAATAACAAATACCGAAAGAAAGGCAGTTTTGTGCAGACATGAGGATACTAGAGCATAGTAAAAAATAAAAAAGAAAAAGAAAACGAAAAGAAAGAAAAAGGTGTATCTGGAGTTTTTCATTCTGTTTTAGTGCATAGATTTTATCTGCTAAATTACCTGTGTGTATTCCCGTGTATATTCACTCGGGGAAATACATCCATAAGAGAGTAAAATGACCGTCTTTTCCCGATTAAAAAAGGTATCACTTTTCCCCTCTCAATGATCAATCTATGTCTTATTAACATATCTATGACTAGCTGTTACCCGCGACTTCGTTCACGTGGAAATTTTGATGTGTATGTGTGGGAACTGACGGTTTGATCATAATATGTAATGTAATGAAACCTTATCATTGTGGTGCTGTGCAAAACAGAGTGTGATAAAGTATACTCAAAAAAATATGTAACTCATTGAAAGATCTACTGGAAAAATATACAATTTATTTTTATTCTAATACCGATCTGTATACAACATTAAATGACTTATTATTTTCCGTCAGCACATGCAAGTTCTGGGCACTTGAAACACGTGAACAACCAACATATAATAGACCGTGTGAGAAGCATGGAGTTCCTAAATGAATGCCTGTCACTTTTAAGGTTTGGTTCTGGGATTTGTTGATCGTCATTGTAAAATCCAATTTCAATGGAAATTGCAATCTCTTGAAATGAAATGGCAAGTTGTTGGGAATAATAGGTATGCGGGGAATCAAAACGCTGTCTCCTTTAGCAGTTCCTGTAATAATGGTACAATTTATAATATTAATACGCAGCTCTGTGATAAGAAGCTTAGTTCCGTTGCACAGTCTGGGTGCATCAAGGTTACGCATCAGCATAGCTGGAACGCCATTTTTAAGCTCCAACATATGGACGGTACTCCCGATAACTCCAGAGAATTGAGAAATTCAACGGGGTAGGTAGTACTATCGTCATCAGCCATCACAGTGTCTATGGATGTGTATACGTTTATTTCATCCGCCGGTGTGGCCTTCTCAATAACTGGTAGTGTCTGTCAAAAGTCGCCTGCGAGCAAAATGACAACGCCGCCCATCAACGTATGGTTGCCGCGGATGTCCTACAGGCTGCGGTTCAACGCCTCTATTGCATGCTTGTGCGACATTCGGCAGCAAGCTGTTCGTCCTTGCAATCTCCGGTGTATGTTCCTATTGCCTGCGACAATGGCTTATCCGTGGGCTTCCATTTGGGTGCTTATCATATATGACAGTTTCGATACGAACAGTATCGAAAAATTTGAAGTAGCTCTTTTATATCTGAATCCCAGTTGCACATGAACAACATTATACGTGATGTACATAATATTTGCTCTCAAGTTATTTCCTATATTTATTTGATTTAATAGATAAACCATAGAACGACAGCAATTTCAAGCCACAATTACAATATGCTATGATCGGCTACTTTTATCGCATGAGACAATTATTATTATTATTATTTTGTGGTTATATATATCGAATTCAAACTTTAAGAATACCTATATTCGATATTTATATACTAAATTTTAAATAAATTAGTATTCAACAAAATTGATTCTACAAATCTTCATCTAATCAAAAATTTCGTATTAAAAAACAAATAGAATCATTTATGTTTCTTTTCAATAATAAAAGGTAAGAAAAGCTTACCTTCCTTCATCTTTCTTGTTCGAGGGATGAAATATTAGTTCTTAATTCAATAATAAGTGGAAACTTTCACTCATTGAACAGTCATTTTCTTTAAATAAACGCATTTTATCTGGTAAATACACAATCACGAATTATTAATGACATAATACTGATAAAATTACATAAATACTTAACGCGCGCTAACAATACACAATATTTACATTTTGGAAACTTAGAACATTCTTCTTCTTGCTATCGAACGCACAATTCCTCTCGTGCGCGCAGGCGCAGACGATCGGATTACAAAAAGTTGAAGTGGAAGTAGCGATTTTCGCAACACACTCCCACCTTTGAGTTTCGAGGATTTTTAGAGAAACTCAAACTTCACTTTTGGCTTTAACAAACGTCCATATTTCGATCGTTTTTCAAGTGGAACAGTCTCTATAGGAATGTCCTTTACAGAACTTCTGTCGACTGGCTCAGTAGGTTCAGTCACTGGAACAGACTCAGTGGGAGGAGTCACTGGAGCAGATTCAGTTGGAACAGTCACTGGAACAAAGTTATTTTCAGGAGGTTGGATATTCGACTTAGATATTCGTGATGAAAAAAGTAAATCTGCACAACTTTTAGGAGTTACTTCTAGAGGAATTAATCTTAGCACTGGACGGAAAAATTCACCACCTTTCATTTTCACTTTTACTAGTCGAACATGGCCATCTTTAGATGGACAGAGTTCAATAACTTTACCGAGAGGCCAGTCAATTTTCTTGATGTTCTCACAGGATACTATAACGATATCACCAATTTGGATCGGTCGTTGATTTTTAGTAAATTTCGAAGATTGCCTTAAATGCCCCAAATATTCAATTCGAAACCTTTTTCGTAAATCTTCTTTTATTCGCTGTCTGTAGGCATATCTTTTATAGAGAGATGATGAATCTAAAACATCAAGATCGGGAATGCCTGATTCTTTAATATCCCGTAAAAACATAGCAGGAGTAAGCGGAGTTAGATCATTAACATCTTCGGAGAGGTAAGTTAAAGGACGTTGGTTAACAATGCCTTCAGTATCACAAATAACAGTATTCATTTCTTCTAAATTCAACGAACTTCTTCCTAAGACTTTTCGAAGAATTCCCTTGATTATACCAATCAAACGTTCCCACCACCCACCCCACCACGGTGCAGATGAAGGGTTGAACTTCCAAATGATCTTCTGAGCTTCACTGTATTGAGAAATGGTATCCCAATTGATTTTCTTAAGTAAATTTTCCGCACCAACGAAATTTGAGCCATTATCACAGTAAATTATTGTGGGTCTTCCTCTTCGAGCTATGAATCTTCGGAGAGCCTGTAGAAAATTTTCAGTTGGCATGGATGTAGCTATCTCTAAATGCAAGGCTCGGTAGACGGCACAAGTGAAGATGACTATCCAGACTTTTTGACCTCCTCGAAGAATTAGAGGACCGGCATAATCAATTCCTATGACCTCAAACACTGCTGCTTCCTTTGTTCTGTCAACTGGGAGAGGTGCTTCTATGATGGGCTTTGGTCTAGCATCATATCTTTTGCAGCGTACACAATTTCTGATAACTTTTCTTACTGTCTTCCGATACTTTAAAATCCAAAAATCTCTTAAATTATTCATTAGAATCTGGACACCAGCATGATTCAAATTTAAATGTCTGGTTCGGATGAGTTTTTCTACCACTGGATGATTGCATGGCAATATTATCGGATATCGGAAACTTTGTGTATCTTCTCTCATGATGATTCTAGTCTTCATTTTCATAAGTTCATTTGTATCCATAAAACAGTTAAGGGATTTCAGACGTTTATCTTCAGGACCCGAGAATGATTCTTTTTGTACATTTTTCAACATAACAGTTTCAGCATCATTTATATCTTCTGAAGTTAAGAATCCAAAAATTCGATGTGAAGGTTCAACTTTACAATTATTAAAAAATCTGTAAATCCAAGCAGTGATTCTTAACAATTTATTGTATGACGAAATACGGTTATAAAGCTTATCACTTGAATCTTCATGATTTGTAGCACTAATTACTGTTTTCTTCTTCTCGGAGTACACTATATCGAAATCAGGAAGAGCATTAGATCTTGGCCATTCTTGTCTTGGCTTCCTCAACCATTGCACACCTTCCCACCACTTGGATTTAATCAATGTTTGGACACTACAGCCGCGAGATGGTAAATCTGCTGCATTGAAAGACCCTGGTACGTGGTGCCAATTTTCAGGCTCTGTCAGAGATCTAATTTCTTTAACTCTGTTAAAAACGAAAGGCGCCCAGTTTTCACTTCCCTTTATCCAATATAGTGCATTTGCGGAGTCGGACCAGAAAAATTTTGAGATATTCTTCATTCGGAGATCATTCACCACAGTCTCAGCTAATCTCGCTCCTATGCAGCAGGCAAGTAGTTCCAATCTTGGAATAGAAGTAGTTTTCATAGGAGCAACTCTGCTTCTAGCCTGTACAAGTTGACAAGACACTGAACTTCCAGTTTCACTTCTTAAGAATATGCAGGTAGCGTATGCACTCTTGCTTGCATCGCAGAAAATATGTAAACTTAAATTTTCTGGCGCCTCATGATTCAGAGTGAGGCATCTTGGGATTTTGACTTCTTTCAATTTAGGAACTTCTTTTCGCCACTGCTCAAACTTCTTGGTAATTTTTTCAGGCAATTCTGCATCCCATGATACTTTCAATTTCCAGCACTCTTGCAGGAGAATCTTCGGCCCCAAGGTAACCGGACATGTGAAGCCAAGGGGATCAAATATCCTATGTACCGCACTCAGTATTTTCCTTTTCGTTGCAGGGGTATCATCTTCTAAAGTATCTCGTAAATCTACAGACAAGGTATCATTCTTTAAGTTCCATGTCAATCCCAGGACTGGAATACATCTTTCTTCTGATGGACTGGGGAAATTTTAGCATCACTGAGAATTAACTTAGATTCTTCGACAAATTTCACGAGGTCCTCATAGTTTTCAACGCTGGTGATACAGTTGTCCACATAAAATGATTCTAACAACTTGGTAGCTGTTTCTTCAAAATGAGCAGAAACATTTTTCAGATGATATCGAAGAGTAGCACCGAGTAGGTATGGTGAACAAGAAAGTCCAAAAACAACTCTACGATGTTGAAAAACTTTAGGTTTCGTGGGATCACCTTCCTCCCACCATAAGAATTTCAGAAATGGCCTATCACATTTACTAAGTCCAATTTGTAAGAAAGCTCTTCGGATATCAGCAATTACTCCTATTTTCTTCAATCGAAACTTATTCAAGATTGCTGGAATCAGTTCGACGGTGTTAGGTCCTTTCTCTAAACAATCATTGATTGAAGGTGAATTTTTCTCTTTGGCAGAACCATCAAAAACAGGCCTAACTCTGGTAGTAGAATTTTCTTTTATTACGGCCCTGTGGGGTAAATAATCTTCACTTTCATCATTATCCAGAATTTTCACTTCTTCTATAACACCTTCTTGAATCCATTCTGTTAATACTGTTTCATAAGCTTCTAATGTCCCTTTTTTCTTGAGCGAATCTATACAACCTTTTAATCTTCGTTCTGCAATATTTTTACAAGTGGGTAAAGGAGGATGGCCTTGGATCCATGGGAGATTCACTTCATATCTCCCTTCAGCGTCACGTTTGATACTTCTATTAAAATGCTCTTTTGCTGCTATATCAAGTTCCTTTCGGCTATTCTTCTCTCCTGGATCCAGAATCCCAAGCACATCAAGTCGCCATAAATCAGAAATTTTCGTGTCATTTACATGTAATGACATAACGCTACTTGTACTATCTGAAACTTTCTGTCCGATTTTTCCCATTAGCGTCCACCCAAGGAGGGTTTCTATTAAGACTAAACCAGATTTAATGGTTTTATATTTCCAGTGTATAGTTTTCCAATGACATCAGCTCCAATTAAGCCATGGATTTCATTCGGGGAGAATTCGTACAATAAATCAACATGACAATTCAGGTCAGACAAATGAATTTTATGCTTAATTTCATTTAGAAATGAACCATAGGGAATTTTTGGTATTTCAGAACAAATTTTTTCTTGATTTAACACTTCAAGACTGCAACGATAATTATCATTATAGTCACTCAGACCAATTAAATATTTCTTATGGTGTATCACAGCTTCTACTCCACCAAATAAACTATGTGTCAAATCTTCTTCACCTATGCATTCATATCCCATTTCATTTAATGCAAAAGTTGACAAATAGGACTTGCTGCTGCCAGAATCAAATAATATCCTGATGTATTTCATTTTATTTCCCTTTCAAAGACGAACAATCAGAGTTTGCAAAAGAACTTGTCGAGTACTGGTTTTATTTGCTAAAACAGTGTCTTTCTTATTTTCAGAATTCAAATTTTCAAATTGCTGAAATTTAATTCGATGTTCTTGATCGCTTTTCCCAGGGCACATTATCTTGAAATGAAATTTTCCGCAATCACAGGCCGGTATCTTCGCTTTGCAAAATCGGGATAAATGTTTCTTTGCAGCTAAACATTTAAAACAAGCACCTTTTTTCATCAATATTTGCTTTTTATCCTCATAGGATAAACTATCAGCATTTTTACATTCACTGCTTACATGTGATTTATTGCAAAAAATACACATTTCTTTTTTCACTTCAGAAGAATTATATAATTCAGCTGCGGTAGGAATAATTCTTTCACGTCGAACGGGTGGCGGATAAGTACTTTTATTCACATTTTCAAAATTAAATCCACTACGAGCAAGTTTCACTTTTTCTTCACTTTCAATTTCATGCCGCAAAAAGTTCATCAAACAATCTAATTTGTTACCCGATTTCAATTCATCATCATTTTCCTGTTTTGCGTAGTTCAAGGTCGAACTCAAATTTCTTTCCCATATTTTTAAAATATCTACAGGTAAGCCGGATTCAATTAACGGGTATAAAATTGATGAATAATTTTCACTTGAAACACCTAGCATTTTCAATGACCGTAAATATGTTTCAATTTTATCATACAATTTAAAAAGTGGCATTTTTGGACCTTTACTTATAGCATTATTCATCATTAACGCAAGAACTTCTCGTATATAAACTTCAATTAACATATCTGTACGCCCAAAATGACTTTTAAGACATTCTATTACATTTTTGTAACTATCTTTTGTGGCGGGATACGATTCAACAATTTCCCGTGCCCTTGAGCCTTTTATTGTGGCTTGTAACAAATACAGATAATTATCTTCATTTGGTATTTCTTCATCGTTGTGTATTTTTTCAAATTGTGCCCAGAATGGCAACCATTCTTTTATTTCACCCCCGAACAATTTAAATTCTATTTCAGGAAGTTTGAATTTTCGTTTCATTATATTTTCATTTGATTGAAAACTGTTTTCAATTTCAGAATTTTTCAAAAGTTTTTCAACTTTTGTTCTCAATTTAATAAATTTTTCTTCATAAGAACTAAAGCCTTCATACTCTTTATCATAATTATCTTGTGTACACTTATCATCTTTAACAAGAACATCTAATATTTCTTTTTCTTTTGGACATAACATTGCCCATTTTTCATTTAATTGAGCATATAAAACTTCAATTTCTTCTATATTCTTATCTTCCTCTATTAAATTATTCTCTAATAAATTAGCGATACGTGTAAACGCACTTCTTAAAGGTGTTCTTTCTTTAGCTAATTTTTCCATTTTAATCCTAGGTAAACAGATCCCGGCAGTAGGATGCCAATAAATATCGAATTCAAACTTTAAGAATACCTATATTCGATATTTATATACTAAATTTTAAATAAATTAGTATTCAACAAAATTGATTCTACAAATCTTCATCTAATCAAAAATTTCGTATTAAAAAACAAATAGAATCATTTATGTTTCTTTTCAATAATAAAAGGTAAGAAAAGCTTACCTTCCTTCATCTTTCTTGTTCGAGGGATGAAATATTAGTTCTTAATTCAATAATAAGTGGAAACTTTCACTCATTGAACAGTCATTTTCTTTAAATAAACGCATTTTATCTGGTAAATACACAATCACGAATTATTAAAGACATAATACTGATAAAATTACATAAATACTTAACGCGCGCTAACAATACACAATATTTACATTTTGGAAACTTAGAACATTCTTCTTCTTGCTATCGAACGCACAATTCCTCTCGTGCGCGCAGGCGCAGACGATCGGATTACAAAAAGTTGAAGTGGAAGTAGCGATTTTCGCAACAATATATACTTCATGCTTAGTTAAGTTGGTATATAGAAAAATAAATAAATTAATTAATGTGTAAACTTGATCATGGTACAGCCTTAATGCCCTTGGCGACTTTTGAATTTTTGTTGCCGTTTTAGACCAAAATATAATTTATGCGATTATTGTTCCTATACGCAAGCAAAGTGTGACGTCACTGACCGTCCGTGGATGCAAGAAAATGATTTCCTATGTTAATCGCCCATTGGAGTTTTTGTAAAAAGTTATTAAAAATCGAGGAAAATTATTTCCAATTTTAATCCTCATATTTGGGTATATATATATGTATTAGTTATCATGTGCATGTGTTAGAATGAGTTATTTTGCTGTCAAATTGACAAAATTTTAATTATAAATTTCAAAACTCTGTCGTTCTTGGCGCTTATTTTATTTGGTGATCAAAAACGTAATACGAAAATATATATGCCAGATGTATATTTTCGTAATATACATTGTACGAAATATTGTTTCATATTATTCATTACTCTCTTAATATAAGTTGTTAAAATAACCATGATTATGGTTTATGTTAACCATTAAATTATGTAATTAACCATATGTTAACCATTAAATTATGTTCGCCAAATAATTTGGCGTTTTTTTTTTTTTTTTTCTGCCAAGGATGAACGATAGCAAATCTATTCCGCTGCAACATATTAGCATCTTATATCACATACTTTATTTAGACATTTGAAAACAAATTTGACTTCAAATTATGATAGAATATTTATCATTTTCCTTCTAATTAGTATCTTAGTTGGATATTTATTGTGTTAATATCATCCTTTGAAATGAAATGTTTGTGTTTTCAAACGATTATGGAAGTTTGCCATTTTTTTTTTCTAGAGTTTTGAAATTAAAAATTCAAATTTTGTCAATTTTACAAAAAAAAAAAAAAAAAAAAAAAAAAAAAACTTAATCTAACCTATGGACATGATAACTAATACATATTTATACCTAAATATGGAGATTAAAATCGGTAAATAATTTTCCTCGATTTTTAATAATTTTTTACAAAAAATGCAATGAGCTTTTTACATAGGAAGTATTTTTCTTGCATCCACGAACGGCCAGTGACGTCATCACTTAGCTTGTTTATTTCTTTCTATCTTTTCCTTGGCGAAAAATGTCCGATCTACTTCAGCATCAAAATAAAAAAAAAAAATGTCCAGAATTATCAATAAGAAAATACCTTTAATATAATGCTTTAATAACAGTCCAGAACGACATCGTTATCGTTCAAAACGGCGCCAAAGAAAAATCGCCAAATTCAGCTGTGGGGTTATACTGAAGTTATACCAGTGTTTCATCCTCCGTACTAAAAAAAAATCTGTTGAGGTATATAGTTGAGGTATATAAAAAAATGCTATGAAATAAAATTCAGAAGAAATATGTTAGATTTGTAATATTACTATTTTATTTTAAAATTATAAAGTGTCATTTTCTCATCGACCAATTTAACATTTAGTAATTTTTTATTTTTCGCGTGAAAGCATATCTCATTTTATGTTGAAAATAAATAAATAAATAAAAATACCTCGCAAACTTTTTTGGCAACAATTAAAAATTTAAATGGCTTATATTAAGTCAATTACATGTTTATTATTTTCATATTTTCATTAATTTTAAAAAATCTAATTAAATTTCTGGTATAAATAGTAGCCTATGTTCTATTCCAGACTATTCTCTATCTTTGTACCAAATTTCATCCAGATCCGTTTAGCCGTTCTGGCGTGATCCATCCATCTGGCAAACATCCATCCATCCATCCATCCATCCAAACTTTCGCATTTATATATTAGTATAGAATCCATCCAACCTTTCGCATTTATATATTAGTATAGATTTTAACGCGGAAAAGAACTGGAAATGCAGAAAATTGATATTTTATCAACTTACTAAGACTCTTTGAAAGAATTTATACAAAAATAAATACAATTATTTACAATTTCGTAACAATACGCATTGATAAAGTGCTAATGTAGTTAGTTCAATAGCTATGATTCAACAGAAAATTTAAAAACATGGTTTATAAAATGTTTTTTTATCTTATAATTATTTTTATTATATTATCATTATTATTTCGAAAGTTTTGCTTATTTCTGGAGAAATAAGCAAACACGGATAAACTTCATGTTAACTTTAGGATTTCAAAACCGATACTATGAAAAGTTTTTCCGTCGAAATAAAATATTTACACAGAATTCTAAAAAAAAAATGAATATATATAATATATATATATATATATCACCCTTTCTTTTACAAAGAAAGATGGTTAATGTGTGACAGATTTTTTCTTATAAAATAATTTTTAGTAAGAAAACACATTCCTAATTTATTCTTTTTATATTGATATTCATTTTTTTTTTTTTTTAAAGCCAACACTATTTTTCTCTTTTCACAAATTTAGCATTACCTATGACCGATATTATTACTTTTGAATATCTTATAAAAAGTCGGAGAATGTAGGAATAAGAAAAAAAGTTAAAAGAACTATATAGAAAATGTTGATTTCAAAGATGAAATATTTATTATATGTCGTTTGTTTTAGGTTGATTTCTTTAGAAATCGACCTATTGCAATCACTTCGTTTATCTATCTATCTATCTATCTATCTCTATCTCTATATATATATAATGAAATTTTTGTCATAACGATAACTCTCGAAATAATACTCGAAATCGAACCAAATTTGGACAGTGAACTAATCTTATAAATATCTTGGATGAGTTCGTTAACCAAGTTGTTCCGCCTTTTTGTTTTCAAGTGGCAGCCACTTGAATATTTCTAACCCACATTGTAAAAAGCGTATTTAAACCTTTGTGAAATATCTGTTATGATGTTGAGAATCACATATTAAAAGAAAACAAATTTTGTATTAGCATTTGTATATTTTTATTGAAAAAATGGAAGAATATATATATATATATATATATATATATATATTAGGTTGATTTCTTTAGAAATCTACCTATTGCAATCACTTCGTTTATCTATATCTATCCATCTATCTATCTACAATGAAAATTTTGACATCAAGATAACTCCCGAAATAACACTCGAAATCGAACCAAATTTGGACAGTGAACTAATCTTATAAATATCCTGGATGAGTTCGTTAACCAAATTTCTCCGACTTTTTGTTTTCAAGTGGCAGCCACTTGAAAATTTCAAACCGACATTGTAAAAAGCATATTTAAAGCAAGATTTGCTTGAATTCTGATATAAATGCAGGCCACTTAAGGGTCTCAATGAAGTTTATTAATGAAGTTTATCCGCCATTTTTAATAAAGTGGCAGATATTCTAAGTTACGCGGGACCACTTGAAATCAGGCTACCACTTGAAAATTTAAAATCACTATAACTTCCGAAATAATACTCCAAATCGAACCAAATTTGGACAGTGTCTTAATTTATCTTATAAATGTATTAGATGAGTTTATCAACCAAGTTGCTCCACCATTTTGTTTTCAAGGGGAGACCACTTAAGAATTTCAAATTCAAATTGTAAAAAGCGTATTCCGATTTTTTTTTTTTTTTTTTTTTTTGATGTATACATAGATTATACAAGTGTTTCAAATAACTTTATTAATGAACTTTATCCGCCATTTTTAATAAAGTGGCGGATATCTTAAGTTAAGCGGGACCACTTGAAAATTTAAAACCATGATAACTTCCGGAATAATACTCCAAATGGAATCAAATTTGAACAGTGTCTTAACTTATATAAATATCTTACAAGGAAACATTCAAAAGGTGTCATCTTCAAAAAGTATTGAAAAAAATATATGTGATTCTACTCTTCATAAAACACCAGAAAATGAAATGATTATCGGCCGAAATTAATTACAGTGGGCACAAAAAATTATCAAAATTAAGCATATTTGGCGATTTAGCGCTGTTTGGCGATACGTTTGCTAGCACCGAGATTGCCGTGTACGAACAGAAGCGTGTTTTGCTTTTCCGCCAAGTACTCAAAATCAATCGCCTAGCAGTGTGAAACCGCCAAATATGTGTAATTTTGATAATTTTTTGTGGTCGCTGTAATTAATTTCAGCCGATAATTTTTTCATTTTCTGGTGTTTTATGAAGAGTAGAATCACATATATTTTTTTCAATACTTTTTGAAGATGACACCTTTTGAATGTTTCCTTGTTAGATGAGTTTGTTAACTAAGTTGCACCGCCATTTTGTTTTCAAGTGGAGACCACTTGAAAATTTTAAATTTAAATTGTAAAAAGCAAATTCCGAAATTGTTAGAATTGTGATGTAAATACAGACCACGTAAGGATCTGAATAAAGTTTATTAATAAACTATATCCGCCATTTTTAATAAAGTGGCAGATATCTTAATTTAAGCGGCGCCGCTTGAAATCAGGCTCCCACTTGAAAATTTAAAATCACGATAACTTCTGAAATAATACTCCAAATCGAACCAAATTTGGACAGTTGTATTATCATATAATTATCGTGAAGTTTTCACTGGACAACTCTTCCCGACATCTTGTTTCTAAGTTCCAGCCACTTGAAATCACACTGACACTTGAAAATATGCCACACGATAAATTTTAAAATACTAAGCTCATTGCTCATTCAAATAAAAGTTGGATAGTGAACTTATGATTCAAATATCTAGGATAAGTTCACTTGGTGACTTGATTCGCAATTTTATTTCCAAGTGGCGGCCACTTGAAAATTTGTCATTATGGTAACTTTAGTAATACAGAATCAATTCGCATCAAATTTGGGTCGTGGATTTATCATTCAAGTATCTCAGATAGGTTCGCTGGACATCTCATTCCACTTTTTTTTACAAGTGGTGCCATCTGAAAATTTCTTATGACAATAACTTTTGAAATACTGATTTAATTTAAACTAGAACTAGACAATGAACTTATCATACAAATATACTGGATGATTTCGATGGGCATGTTGTTTTGCCATTTTGTTTCCAAGTCTCGGCCACTTAGACTGCCACTTGAAAATTTGCCATAATAATAACTTTTGAAACACGGTACTGATTTAAACCACAGTTGGATAGTGAACCTATGCTTCAAATATCTTGGATGTGTCTGCTGGGCAACTTGTTCCACTATATTGTCTCCAAGTGGCGGCCACTTGAAAAATTTTTATCACGGTAAATACTTATCCAATTCAAATCAAAGTTGAAAATTGGATTTATCATTCAAACAACAAAAATCTAGAAAATTAACTCGTGAACCAATCACGTTAACCATTTTTGGTATATCGATAAAAAGTATTTTCTCGCCAAAAGTCGCCAAAAAAGTCGTCATAGGGGAAAAGTCGCCAAATTTTGCGCCAAATCTATAACATGTGTTACTGGATTTTTTAATGCGTTTTTAAGGAAAATTTAGGCTATTTTAATGCTAAAATAAATTCATATATTTGTCAACTTAACCCACCATTTTGTTTCCAAGCGCCGGACACTTGAAAATTTTAAATTCACATAAAAGTGTATTTATGAACTGATTTGCTTAAAACTCTATATGTGCATAGACATCAATATTTCTACCAAGTGCATTAACAATTTGTAGCCGCCATTTTGAAACAAAATGACGGCTACTTGATAAGGAAATAGAAATCAACCTACCCTTCCGAATAAGCCGGAAGGTCTTTTTTTTTTTTTTTTTTTTTTTTTTTTTTTCCAAAAAGAATTAATATAAATATTAAGGGCAGTTTATTATCAAAGAAATTTCATAAAACTCAAAAATATACAATAAATATATTGTGTAAGTGCTAATTAAAAAAAAAGTAGCCTTTTAATTAAGAAAGTATCTATTAAATTTAATTATTAATTTTCAGCATTAATTAAATCTTTAATAAAAAGTTAAAAAAAAAAAAAAAAATGGGATAGATAACACTTTTCACAACATATGTACAATCGGTAACAAAAGTGTCTGAACACTAGAAAAAACACTTAAGTAAAAAAAAGTACACCATACGGTTTTGTTAAGTAAATCCTTGTCGAATCCTGTTCGGTAAGCATTTATTTAACAAAACCGTATGAAGTGTACTTTTTTTACATAGATTTTTTTGCTAGTGTTCGGACACTTTTGTTACCGACTGTACATTGTAGATAGAAAATATACACTTAAGGAAATGAAGTAGAAAAATATCCTAATGAAATATGTTTTCATAAAAAATCCCGAAATAAATAAAAATTATTGTAAACAGTTAAAACGTACCATAAAATAAGAAAGATTTTTCTACTATATTCCACAGCATTTCTTATTTTCATGAATAATAATTTTAATTCCATACACTTAATTTTTTTCGAAATTAATTCTACTTCTAATACTAATTTCGTAAATATATACATACACTGTATATACGAAATTGCCTTTTTTGTCCTTTCTATCTTATAAGGAAACACTTTCATAAAAAAAAAATATCTTTGTATATTATTAAAAAAAAAAAAAAAAATTCAATAGCTTTTTCGTCGTTTTTTCGTGTATCTTTGATGACATTTTTAATAAAGAATTTTGAATACTAAAACAGCATAGAATTTAAAAAAAAAAAAAAAAAAAAAAAAAACGTACAAAAATTAATTTTTTATAAACCTCATCTTTTTCTTTCCAAATTCTTTCCCAATTCTTTCATCATATTTTGTTTTGTAACACTCATTTTTCCTGAATTTTTGTAATCCACATTCTAGTGTCAAAATAAATGTTTTTTCTAACACTTTGTTAATCGGTGATTGATGGATTATTTATTAAATGGGCTTGAAGTACTAAAAAATAATTTAATTTAAGCACGTGTAGAGTACAGTTGTGTGTGTGTCTTTACGTCGCATTCCAGATACACATTGGGCAATTGGTGACGTTCTGGAAACAAACCACCACAATATGATACTTTACGAAGAGTATGGCAACCCGTCTCCAGTAACTCTTCAGATGTTTTATTTGTGTATAACATAAGCACGCGTCGAAGAGAATTGCTTAACAAAATTGTAAAGTTAAAAAAAAATTGAATGATCGACCTAATGGAAACAAAAACTAATTAATAAATGTTTCATTCGCTTACGCATTAAGTATGAACCATTCCTTTTCTTATTTATATTTTTACGGATAAAGGCCTACCTAATGGATTTTTTTTGGAATTTATTGATTTATTTTTTACTAGCAGGCTTTGCCTATTTCGTTGGTCACTATATTTAAAGGAATTAAAAACAGAATCACTCAATTTTATATCGCTTTATAAAATAAATAAATAAAAAAATACAGTGAAATTACTCAAGAACTCGCATCGGGTACCTGCTATCTTCGGTTGGGTCTTCCGCACACACTAAATCTCGGGTACGTGTCCCTATTGCCTACGAAAATGTTTTAGCAATGGGCTTCATTTTCAGAGGTTACTGGATGACAGTTTCGAAACTGACAGTATCGAAAATATTGAAGTAGCACTTTTATATTTGAATCCCAATTACATATATAAACAACACTATACGTACTATACATAATATTTACTTTGCTGCTTATTTCTACATTTTATATCATTTATCCGGCCGACCATAAAATGACACCAATTTCACGCCAAATTTAATATTGCAATATGCTTTGAGTGCTACGTAAACGATATTAGACAACTAATTTTTTGTGTTTACATATACTTTGTATTTCAAATATTTTATGGTTATTTAAAAGTGGTTGGTATATATAAAAAAAATAAATAAATATGTTGACCTGATCATGGTATAGCTTCATTATAGCTCCTTTTGGCTACTTTTGAATTTTTGCCGCCATTTTGGATTTTTCTATAAAATGATACAGTGAGACAAAAATAGATAATTTATGCAGTTACTGTTTCTGTTTCTTTCCTTCTTTTGTGATATTATATATATATATATATATATATATATATATTATAAATTGATACAGTGAGACAACAATAGATAATTTATGCGATTATTATATCTGTTTCTTTATTTTCTTTCATTATTTTATAATTTCTTTATATTTCTTTATGCATTATTTGGTTTAATAAAGTTGTCGTGAAAGTACAGTCCTCTGTCTACTTCAGTTTTAAACTTTAAAAAGTTACCCAGGATTATCTTTAAGTTTATTATTATTATTTATAGGGGTCGTACTCTCCTCCCTTTTTCCAGGACACTCTCGAAGAGAAGAAATTTCCGCTTTTTTTGCCACCACAAATTTTATGCAGAAATTCTTCTGGATACATTTACAGTAATGTGCCATGATTATGCAGGGTACAGATTATTAAAAACGAAAGATAGTGAATTTAAATTTTTCATTCTTGAGAGTTTCCTGAAACAAAGGCGGAGAGTATGACCCCTGTATTTAATTTTTAATGTTATAATGACGCCATTTTGTCATATGCGTAAGGAAAATTATTTTTTGTAATTTTTTTTTTTTCATTGTTCGGATGAAAATATATTTATTTCAAGCCGAAAAAAAAAAAAAAAAAAAAAAAAAAAAAGAAAAGAACTCGTAAACTTTTTGGCAAGAATTAAATTTAAAGCTAATATTTGAATGGCTAATTTTAAAGCTATTATAAGTTTATCATTTTCATATTTTAATTCATTTAAGAAAAACTAATCAAAATTCAGAAAACGGGCTTCGAGGTACATCAGCAGGGGTCAATACAAAACTCCATGAAATTTATATATTTCTGCCATCAGTGGTTTTCCTAAAAAGGGCAGGATATATATATATATACACACACATACGTTCATCTTATTTTATTGTGTGTATGGATTTCTTGAGGGAATATTGTGAAGGGTTTGCATATTAAATTTAGGGTAATCTAAACGCATGTTTTAGCTGCAAGACGAAGCTTATGGCCTACTCTGTTTATAACTTTACTGCATTCCGGGTTACTACATACTTATAAAAATAGCATGTTCTTTATCATACAGTTTAGTTGAATAGATGAAGTAGCCGCGGTAAAATATATTACTGAACTTTTTCTATTTAAAAATTCGTGAAATTGGCGAAAATTGTTTTTTCGATGATCTTAGAAAAATTAATTTTGGTTGGGGTTGAGTTAGTTAACGTCGCACTTCAGCTAAGCATTTAGCAATTGGCGATGATTTGTGATTCAATCCAAGAGATGGACCGGCAATTTTTACTTTTACAATTTTTACTTTCTTTCACGTGGATGATTCCTTGAGTTCGGTAGCCCCAAAAAGCGTTAATTTTAAGAAACATGGTGAATATCGCAGTTACGGTCAATTTTTTTGTGAAGCAAAACTTATCAATGACATTTACTGCTCGAGAATCGAATCTTCAGTCCTTCGACTACGGGCTCTTCGGTCTACCAATCGAGCTATCATTATTTTATTTGCAGCATCCCTTATCGGATGACAATTTCGAAACGGACAGTTTCTGTACACGCTATTATTTGGTTTGCTCGAGAATCAAACCTGCAGCCCTTCAACTACGCGTTCATAGGTCTACTAATTGAACTATCACTGCCAGAAAGGGTAAGCAATGCAATTTCTCGTTGACTGTTGATCTCTGGACCATATTTCAGAATTGTAGTTTCGTATCTAACGAAAAACACTCACACTGACAAATATATATATATATTAATATAACTCCGCTTTTTATGTATATATATATATGCAGTATGCAATCTGTAAGAATTTAGAACGATTAACAATTTAAAGATATAATATAAATATAATACTGAAATTAATTATGATGAATAAATCTCCTTGCATTTCATTAACAATTAATTATGATTTATTTAATGAAATAGGTAATTAATTTAAAATTAGTTATTTATTTAATTTTAAATTAATTTAAATTATTTTTAACTGTTAGCCTAGAACGCTACATGTCAACATTGTAACAGCTATATTTTAAACTACGACGTTCCATTACTTGATTTACGTGTTCCATTACTTGATTACGTGTTTTGATTTCAATACTTTAGTCTCGCGAAAATTTAAATGATAAAATTTCAGCATGTATTCTGTCTTTATTTCATTTGGTTCATTTCAAGGTAATATTTTGTTGTAGGTTTGAGCTATCTTTTGGTATTTTGCGTAATATTACTTATCAGAAACATAAAACCTGCATTTCTCTGCTCAATGCTGTTAGGGATAGCTCCTAATGAAGTCCTATCACATTTTGAGTTTTTTTTTTAATATTCAGATTCAATTTTGTGCTATGGTCCGAACATCTTTTGCTAATCTCAAGTTTTGTGGTTCATTTCATTATTATAAGGTCGATTTACCCCTCCCCCTTATAATACTATCCTTTACTAGATCCTTCTTTTCTACAGTATTACATTGCAAGATTCTTCTTTTACATGTTTTCTACATGTATTGTAATCATAATTAATTTTAAAATTAAAGTAAGTAATTATTAATATTCTATAAAAATAATTTCACAGTTCAAATTTAACAAATAATTAAATCAGTTCACGATAACTAGTTACCTAATTGGCATTTGTGGTTTTTTGTGATGATTTATTCTACTGTCTGTTTTTCGTTCTCATTCTTTCCATTTTAATCATAATATATATATATATATATATATATATAGTTTAGCGTACGTATTATACAAAGATTTAGTCATATTTCCATTAAATTTTTACAATGCTAATTTCTTACATAAATGTTAATATTTTTGCTCCAAAATAAATGGTTTTAAGTTCTCAGCTAATATAAATTTTCTTCTTTTAAGAGGTTTAGAGTTTCCATTTTCTCTTTTATTTATTTCAACTTTAGAGAAACAAATTCTTGAATGTATATTACAGTCAGAAATGCAAAATTTTTAATTTAAACGAAATCAAGTATTATTTATTTGAGTTTTAATGCATGGTTATGTAGATGATAAATTTCTTCGCGCGTGATCTAAAGTGTAAAGAAGTTTTTTAGCATTTCATGCTGACAGCTTGTTTTCCCTCTCTTGATACTTCGCATCTTTAAGCAGTATCTGGGTGAATTTTTCTTTCCTTATTTTCATTTATGTTCTGGAAAAATCATATATAAACTCCCATAAGTTTATGCATAAATGATATCTTCAGCTATTGCACAGACTTTTAATTTAATTAAAGAATTTCATTACAGCGTTATCACTATACAGTGTATATTTATCTGCACCTTAGCATCTTTTGATAATAGAAACATTTCTGTTAATTCATTTACGTGAATGAATAGATCGAAAACTCAGTGTCATTTTCTCCATTTCCTGTAACATTCGGTGCATCATTTTCGAATTCAGTATATGCAGAATACTGAAAATGTATAACAGATAGCTATCTTAATGGATGGGGAGTTGCATGTTTATTATAATGAGTATAGTGGTCTATCAATAGTTCATCTATCGAAATATGCATAAAGTGTCAAACATGCTATCTAAATAACTTTCAATAATGAAATTCATGGCATTATTTATGTCTAGAGAAAAGTTTTATAAATTATATTTACTTAATCATGGTTATAAAATTGAATAGTATTATATTCCAATTGTATTCGAATGTTTATAAATGTGCAACTGTATATCTTATTACATTAAGTTACATAGAAATCTAAAACAGTATTTTGTTTACATAATAGCCCTAAATATAAATGGATGATAACATAAGTAAACGTAATGCTTCAGAAATATGGATTAAATTCATTATTTTCTACAGTGACCTCATGCAGGTCTTATATATTATACAGGTCATTCATAATAAATGAAGTTATTTTATTCCTGAATATAATCAGAGTAATTGAAACTACTTTTTATAAAGGCATAAGATTCAATAGTTTCATAGTAAATAATTCAAAAATCAGATATACTCAAACTAAAAATATAATATAGTGTAATATTATATCATATTATACAATATGAAATATATACATTATATAGCATACAGTCGGTAACAAAAGTGTCCGAACACTAGCAAAAATTTCTATGTAAAAAAAGTACACTTCATACGATTTTGTTAAATAAATCCTTGTCGAATCCTTGTCTTAGTGTAAGAACATGATTCGATAAGGAGTTATTTAACAAAACCGTATGAAGTGTACTTTTTTTACATAGGCATTTTTGCTAGTGTTCGGACACTTTAGTTACCGACTGTACTTTTTTTTTTAATATGTTATTTTTATCAAACAGATAACAATAGTTTATGTATTTTATATAAATTATTTTAATTTAAATAAACATATATTAACACAAACTCTCGGACTAAGTTAGTCTGAGAGTTTAATATATGTTAAAAAAATAAAAGGCGACATTAAAAAAAGAAAAAAAAAAAATGTTTCGTTACCTTTTTTTCTTCGATAGTTATTAAAAATACGCTGGGTTCTCTTTTGAATGTTTTTATGCCACTGTGGCATGAACGCTGTCGTCATTTACAGGTTCAGAACATACACACAAAATTCCAAGAAATGTTCATTAGATCATGTTATAAATCCTTCGATTCAGTTTTTGTATATATTGTCTATTAAACAGAATTGCTATACCGCACATTTTTTTAATAAATTTGTGCATAAAAAAATTCTTAGCCTGTATTCTATGAAATCTCATTAAATTTCATGGGTAATATAGATTATGAGAAACATGGTTAGACAATATTGATGTATATCATTCCGCTGTATTGTTTATATTTTTATTTTTATTACAGCACCTATATGGTGTTAGGAAGATGAATAGAACTTTTCTATATTAAAGATGATTTGTTAAGTAAAATTACGCTATTTTTTTTTAACACGCTTCTATTAGCTTCACCTGTATGTATGTTTGTATGTATGTTTGCAACCGCTCTGGAAGCAAACAAAAAATCTATATTGTAAAAAAAAAAGACTTTCGCTACGTGAACGCTGTGGCTGTTAGGTAATGCTCCGGGCTACAAACCTAAAGGTCTAACGTTCGAGCCCATTCAGGGGAGATTTTTTAAAAATGGTCAATGGCATCATCAATGACAATAATTAAAGATAGAATAATATGTAAATATTATGGTGTGTCACTCACACGACATTCTCCAACCCTGCATTTTAATACTGTAAAGATAGGTATTTTGTGTTTTTAGTTCACAGTTCAATAAAAGAGAGTTCTTCAATTTTTTTAAAGTATAATTTTATTTCTTGTTAAGATTAACGATAACTTAACATTATTCCGCTCTTATTTTGTATAATATCGCGTTTTGAGGTTTTTTGAATACTAAAATCAGATAATTCAAACAAAGAAATTTAATTGTTCACCTTTTATGTATGTCTGTTATCAGCAAAACTAGGAATATATACATACATATATATATGCAGCAATTTTAAATTTTTTAGTTTGTTACTTGAAAAGATTAATGAAGATTCATAAGTTTCAATCATTGTTGCGGGTGAAAAATGTCTGAATAATTTCGATTTTTTTTTTTTTTTTTTAATTTAATAATAGCCATACATTTTTTTTTTAAATAAATGCTGCTAATATAATTAAATGGAGGGCTGTGTAACAATAATCTCCTCCCTCTTACACTAAATTATACGCCAAATAAAACTATTATGAATCTTTTTTAAATTGTTCTTAGATAAGTTCATGCACAGTACTTAAACCCTTTAAGCTGCAATCTGTTTTTAATAGTACTGAGAAGCTGGGTAAAGGAAAGACGTGTAAATAAAGTACTTTTATTTATATATTTATTTGTTAACCTGATGATATCATTAAATTTTATAAAAAAAATTTCGTAAAGTCTAATTTTGCTAAAATTTCTAATATTTTAAAGCTGTTTGCTTTTCATCTAAATTTGCACCAATTTGACAATCTAAAGAAATAATAAGTAACTTTCCTCTTATTTGTTAATAGTGTTCTTAAAAACTATTTAATTTATGAATATATATATATATATATATATATTTGTTTGAAATAAAGTCTAATATTTAGTACAATGAAAAATAATTTGTACAACCATATAAACATGTACAAATATCACCAGAAAACCACCATTCATATTAAGTATTTCAGCAATGTAATTCCATGAATCGAATGTTTACCATGAGTCGAAAGTGAACCAAAATAAAAAAAAAGTAAACAAACAATGAGATAATATAATAAAGAGCACCAATTAACCAAATTTTAAGACAAATCAATTGTAAAATAGCTCAAAACTGCAATAAAATCTGATTAAGAGAAACTATCTTTGCATTTGAGCACAAGATACAAAGTTTCAATCGTTGCAACTGTTAACCTGCTGGATTCTGATCTCGCATTAAAATCATGAAATTGAGTGGAAGAAAGTGAAAATAAAAAGTGGGATTAAACAAAATACTTAAATTCAATACAACCAAATTAACTTAAATTTCCATCAAAAATTGAAACATGTTCACATGGATTATAGCAAAATAATTAAATCATAATATTATTATTATCATTATTATTTATTTATTCATTTATTTATTTTTGTAGCAAAACGAATAAACTGATCACCTCTAGAACTAGTATGTTGTGGCCACCACAAGACTTTCTTCTATATTTTCCTATACATATTCAATCAGTAACAATATTAAAAAAAAAAAAAAAAAAAAAAAAAAAAAAAATGCGAATTTTTTTTTTTTTTTGGTTAAAAGTAAAAAAAATCGATAACTTTGTTTTAAATTATCACAGATTTATAGTTCAACCATTCGTTTTAAAGGTATTGACAAGATCTTTCGAATGATATCCATCTTCAAAATTTACCCCCCACGGGGGGGGTACTTCCCCCCAGGGGGGGAAGCGGTGCCCCCTATGCACAAAATTTTTTTCCTAGTTACGTACTACTATTATCAATAATTCATATTAATTTTACAATCACAAGTGTAAAATAACTCTTATTATGCACATTAATACGAATTTTTGTCCTATTCTGCCATGTTAAAAATTTAGATAAAATGCTATCACAGCGCCTCCTGTTGAGCTATTCATCCCCAAATATAATCAGCACCAGTTTATGTCGGGGACCAACTAAATACCAAGTTTGGTAAAATTTCGTTTAAAAAAAAAAAAAAAAAAAAAAAAAAAAAAAAAAAAATACGATTTTTTTGTTTTTTTTTTGTTAAAAGTAAAAAAATTCGATAACTTTGTTTTAAATTATCACAGATTTATGGTTCAACCATTCGTTTTAAAGGTATTGACGAGATCTTTCGAATGATACCCATCTTCAAAATTTAACCCTCCCGGAGGGGTACTTACCCCCCAGGGGGGGAACCGATGCCCCCCCATGCACAAATTTTTTTTCCTAGTTAACTACTACTATTATCAATAATTCATATTAATTTTACAATCACAAGTTTAAATTAACTCTCTTTATGCTCATTTATACGGAATTTTGTCCTATGCTGCCATGTTAAAAATTTGCATAAAATGCGATCACAACGCCACCTGTTGAGCTATTGATCCCCAAATCTAATGGGCACCAGTTCATGTCAGGGTGCAACTAAATACCAAGTTTAGTTAAATTTCATTCATTGGTTCGTGAGATACAGCGTCCACAAAAAAATGATACAGACAGACAGACACACAGACAGACAGACAGACAGACAGACACACAGACAGACATTTTTTAAAAACTATCAATTCGTGTTCAGGACATCCCAAAACGTGTAGATCCGTCAAAAAACGGAGGTCGAAAATTTTCGCGAATCCAATACTTTCTCTATATTACATATAGAAGAAAGTAAAAATGAAGAAAGTCCAAATAGTCTATCCAACCATTAAAAACAGTTAAAAGTATTTTAATTTGATTAAAAATTGGTTTATTAAAAAGATTTTGGTAAATAATTTAAATTATTCTGTAATATTAACATAATTTTACTTATTTTAAGAGGAAATTTAGTAAGATTGTAAATATTTTGTTTTAAGGTAACTTAAGTTTAGAACGGATAACTGCTATCTAGTAGGAACATTTATAATTGGAAATTTTAGATAAACGAATTAGATCATTTAAGCGCGGAAATATAGTTAGAAGTTAATGTTAGTTAATTAATGATTAAAAGTTAGTAGTTAAATTTAATAAAGTTTGTTAAATTAATCTAAATATATTCTAGAGCAAAATTAAATTAACGAGAGTAATATATATGTACATATAATATATACATATTATACCAATTATGTAGTAATTTATACTGGAGCTGAATACTTTAAAATAAAGCTAAAATAGTTTTTTGCACACATTGATGTGTCAAGCCGATTTGTGATGACACTGCCGGCTTAAGGCAGGCTTTAACACATAACGGTACTTAAAGAACAATGAAAAAAAAATAAGAAAAGCAAAATTTACTAAACAAAAATAACATAATGGTATTATTGCAATATATATATATATATATATATATAATTAAAAAATATAAAAATTTAAAACAACCAGCAGAAACTATTCGTAAAATATTCAACTTAACTATCAATAATTTATTATTTATCATTAATTTTAAATACATGCAATTAGTTATTTAACTTGAAATTAAAACTTCCACTAATGAACATAAAAAAAAAAAAAACTAGAAAGCTGTGGCCACCACATGACTTTCTTCTGTATTTTCCTATGCAAATTCTCTCAGTAAAAATAATTTATTAAAATCATTATTGAATAAAGTCATCTTTCATGATAATGCAGTACGATTTCTGTATTAGAGAAGTAGTATAACACGAAAATATCCAAAAGAAAGTTAATTTTATTCCCAATATTACATTAAAAAAAAAAAAAAAAAAAAAAAAAAAATGAAAAAATTGGTTAAAAATGAAAAAAAAAAAAAAAAGATAATTTTATTTTAAATTATCGCAGATCGATGGTTCAACAATTTATGTTAAAGGTATTAGCGAGCTCTTCTGAAAGATATCCATCATGAAAATATATTCCCTTCAAGGAGGAACTTCCCCCCTACTCCAGGGGGGGGGGGAGGTAGGCGATGCTCTTACATATACAAAAAAAAAAACAGTTGACGATCTCTATTATAAGTAATTCTTGTAAGTTTCATAATGGTTATTAAAATATAATTCTCTTTATGCACATTTATACAAAATTTTGTCCTATACCACCTTGTTAAAAATTTAGAAAAAGCGCGATGGCAACGCAAACTGTTAGATAATTTTTAACAAAAGTTGATAGGCACAAATCAATGTCAAGATGTAATTACATTCCAATTTGTATTAAAGTATGTGCAGTAGTTCCTGAGATACAGTTGCCACAAAATTTTGTCTCACACACACAGAGAGAAAGACAGACAGACATTTTCTAAAAGTGGTCAAATCGTGTTTTACAGCTTTCAAAACGTGTAAATCCCTCAAAAACCCGAAGTCGAAAATTTTTACGAATCCAATACTTTCTTCAATTGAATACAGAAGAAAGTAAAAAAAAAAAAAACTATACACGCAATAAACATCTATATGCGAATTTATTTTATTAGAATTCTGCAATCTATGAACAGAAAACAAAAGATGTCAAATTCTATAATGCTTCCACCGATGAATAACTTAAGGAATCTTAAATTAAGTTCTAGAAACCTACAAACAAAAACGTGTGTGAAGAAAAATAATAATATTAATAATAATAAAAATAAATAAATAAAAATCAGCAAATTTAAATATGTGTTTAATATATAACTATGTATGTTATGGATCTATATTTTTTAAATTTATATCTTCATCACTAATCAGATGTGTGTGGAGTTTTACGTGTATAATATTATTTTACCCTTGGGTTTTCATATTATGTTTCAAGAAATTTAAATAATTTTTGAATTATAGAAGCTTAAAAATGAAATGGAAAATCAATTTTAAATGCCAGATTTATTTATATATTTGCATATGAAGTACTGTAAAAATATTTTAACTCTTAACAAATAATTTATAATGATATTAAGAAAAATAAAAATAATTATATTTGAGTTCAAATTTTGTGCCTTTATAACATCCACATTATAAATTTTATCACAAATATCAGTAACACTGCACAAAAAAAATAAAAATTTAATTTAATAAAAAAAAAAAAAAAAAAAGAAAAAAAAAAAGAGCCTTGATACAATTCCTGCTGATTCTTATGTAAAATGACCTCCTGAATTTGAATATGCCCCCCATTTTGCCCAATAATCCACCATTTTCTCGGGACGCCAATCCTTCGCCAATTTTTATCTCTGTTTGGTAATTTTATGGCCATGTATTTGATTTGGAGAATGGAAAAGAAATATTTTAACATTATATATATATATATATACATTATTTAATATATATATATAATAAATAATAAATGATAATAATAATTTATTAATAAAATGTAATAAATGTAATTAATTTCAGTGGCAAATCCTCCCCGCTCCCCTAAATTTTTACTTTGCTGCATTTGTTCATGTTTTAAAGTTTTTCACTTCTGCAGCCCATCTGAAAATCAAATTTATAGCCATAAAATTACCGAAAAGTGATAAAAATAGATGGTGTGTGTGTGTGTGGGGGGGGGGTAAAAAACGGTGGGTGATAGGGCAAAATGAGTGTCACATTCGAATTCAGAAGGTCATTTTACATAAGAATTTGCAAAAATGGTGTTGGGGCCGATTTTCATGCAGAGCAGTGTATTTATACCATAATCTACAATATTCATGTTAAGTCAGTCACACTGCTGCTTGAATCCTGCAGAAGGACTCCCCAGGGTTAACTTTCACTTTAACTTAAACTCTCATGTTAACAAGAAAGACTACATCCCAGAACATCTTAGATAATTGACCTTGGAAAACCTAAGCCACATTCCTAATAATGCCATTAAAATCTTCACCGACGGTAGTAAAACTGACAACCTAGCAGGTAGTGGCATGTATTTTGTAACCCCTCACGCCAACTTGACTCTTTCTCATCGTAATCCAAATTACTGCTCTGTCTTCAGAAGTGAATTGATTGCAATAGACCTGGGACTAGAAGCTATTCTTTCTAAAGAGGATTATGGTGACCTATTGATCTTGACTGATAGCCGTAGTTCTCTTCACCATCTTAGTAATTGGATTCTTGTGGGCGACAAGGTCAGCACCTCTATACTGCTTAAATTAAAGCTCATTTCACTTAATCATGACGTTCATTTGCAATGGATACCTTCCCACGTGAATCTCCACGGGAATGAAATGGCTGATAATCTTGCTAAGGAGGGTTGCAGGATTTCTTCAACTCCCTCCTCCGCACTTACTTTTCAGGAGTTATACTCCCGGGAAAATTAAAAAATCTCGGAGGAGTGGAAAACTCCCCCCACCCATAATTGGTACAAGGACTCAAAACCTGGTTTGTCCCTTGACCGCCCGAGTGACAGACGTACCCGAACTGCACTGTCGAGACTCGCTAGCGGTCACATCAAGTGCCTCACTTTCATCGAGGGCAGGAAAACCTTCGCCACCTGCACCAAGTGCCAAATTCATCAGGCTTTTCCTGAGCACCTTTTGAAATGCATGGGATTCTCTAAGGAGGATCTTTTTATCAATCCTCTTCTGGTCTTTGACTTTCTAACTGTCAACGAACTCGTGGATCTTGTCTGACGGAGTCAGACAAGGAGGATAAGCAACAACAACAACAACAACAACAACAAGTCAGTTTAATTTTAATTAACCTTTTAAAATTTAATTTTAATTCATTAAGATAAAAATCTAAAGTATATTTAGCATCCATATCATTACCAAACACAATATCATCATTATGTCATTATAATATATTTTCAAAATATCTATCTTTTCCCTCTTGAATTTAAAGATAAATTTTAGCTAGCACATTACTACAGGATTAATATTGCGACATCCCAAGGCATTCCTGTTTGTACAAACGATCATTCATTGAAATGTAGTTTTCTTTTAATACAATAATACGAGGTGTGGCTATTAAATAACGAGACTATTACTTTTACATATGAACTATATATGCGACAAATCGGAACGACCGACAGCTGTGCAGCATAAAGCCTTCTCTTTCAATTGCAGCACCTCCCGTGTTTGTAGAGAAATCAGTCTGGACGTAACCTTCGTTTGTGTAAGAGGTGTTTGCTTCGTTTTGCCGAAAACATGATAAGTGTAAAAGTAGAGCAACGAATTGTCATGAAATTTCACATGAAACTTGATTAAACCGCTATTAAAACTTATATTTTATTAAAACAAGTTTATGACGATGAATGTTTATCACGTTCGCGAGTTTTTGAGTGGTTCAAACGTTTCCAAGATGGCCGAGAAGACGGTAGAGATGATGACAGCCCGGATCACCCTTCCACGTCCAAAACGGATGAAAATATCGAAAAAGTGTCGCTAATCCGGTTCGATCTGACTATCATTACTATTTTGAGGTGCTTGCTCAACTCCGTGAAAAAGTAAGAAAAAAAAAGCGACCGGAATTGTGGAATAACAAATCATGGGTTCTCCATCAAGACAACGCGTCGGCTCACACTGCATTGCCTGTCAAGACGTTTCTAGCCAAGTACAACATCCCAGTTTTAGACCATACGCCTTATTCACCTGACCTGGTCCCATGTAACTTTTATATGTTCCCCCAAGTCAAATCTTCATTAAAAGGAACAAGATTTGAGTCAGTTGAAGATGTGAAAGAAAAAGCGTCACGCCTCATGCAGGAACTCAAAGGACAAGACTTCCAGCACTGTTTCGAACAATGGAAAATTCGCATGGAGCGTTGTAGGGATAGACGAGGGGTGTATATTGAAGGTGATAATATTTAAATATGCATAAATTTAAAATAAAATGCTTTACAGCAATAGTCTCGTTATTTAATAGCCACACCTCGTATATATATATATATACAGGGTGCATAGGAAAGTCCCTTTAACCTGAAAATACTTGCGAACGAAGAGTGCTACAGCCACGCAAGTGAGGTAACGGTATAGCAAAGTGACTATGCCCGACCTAATGCAAACAACAGCAGCGCCCCTAGTGGTTAAATTTGGAAGTTAGCCATTGCAAATCGAAAACGAAAAGAGATAGAGCAAAATTTCCAATTAGAAAGTTTTAGAGCATTTAGTATGAAACGATATTTGGTTTACACGGATAAGATAAATTGGCGCCCGTATACCGAAAAAATATCCAAAATCGATGCACTCGATTTTGTGTAAATATTTGAAAGGAATAGCCAGAGGAAAGAAGAAATATGCACAATTTAATGAATAAATACTATGTACTTACATCAATACATTTTGATAACATCACACACAAAAACAAAATAGGTAAACTAAACTCTAAGTCTCATAGTGATAAAAAGTTAATGTTGAGAATGTTCGAAAAGTTCGCCATTGCTCACAATACATGTTTGTATTCGTGTGAGTAATTCTGCATGCACATTTCTCAGCATGGAAGGTGTTACACTATTGAAAGCACCTGTAATACGATGACGTAGATCCAGCAGACTTGTATGTGGAGTTGCATAAACCTGATCTTTTATGTAACCACACAGGAAGAAATCCATCGGAGTCAGGTCCGGCGACCGTGGAGGCCATTCAATACTACTACTATACCCAATAATTTGTTGTCCAAAGCAATCTTTTAGAAAGCTTCGCACTCCAGCTGGCTGGTGTGCAGGAGCACCGTCATGTTGGAACCACATGTCCCGTAATGCGGACAGGGAATATCATCCAAAAAGTCGGGTATGATATCCTATAATAGTTGGAGGTACCTCTGTCCATTTAATGTGCCTTCGTAGAACACAGGTCCCAGTCAACGATCCTTCCAGATACCACCCCACACATTAATGGACCAGCGCACTTGGTGTTTTGTGGATAGTCCCCACGAGGGATTTTCCAGCACCCAGTAGTGGGCATTATGTCGGTTTAGTACTCCGGTACGCTGAAACAGCGCCTTGTCCGACCAAACAATTTTGGACAAAAAATCTGATTTATCTTCAACATTATTTAATGCCCAGTTGCACTAATCAAATCGACGCTCATTATCCCGTGGCAACAGTTCTTGCTGCAGAGTGACATGATAGGGATGTGCATGTTGACTATGCAGTATTTGCCATACTCGGGCCCGTGTTAAGCCACAAGCCATGCTGATTTCTCTTGTACTGCTGTGGGGATGGGCTAGTGCATATGCCAAAATACTCTCTGGCGGTATACGCATACCTGCACTCACTGGTCTGCCAGAACGTGGACGACTTTTAGTGCTTCCTGTCTCCATGAGCCATCGCACTACATTTGCGATGGTTACTGCACTTGGATTTGGCCCACCTGGAAAACGAACGGCATACTGCCGTGTAGCATGCGTTGCGTTTCGTTGACATTCACCATAAATAAGCACCATCTCGCAATATTGAAAATTAGTGAAGCTTGACATTCTCACACAGCTCTAAAATTCTAAATCCAAACGTTTATTTTTAAGAAATGTATCTTTTGTAGGATCTCATTCATTTAGGATCATTCAAAATTTCATTTGTTTTGTCACTTTCAAAAAAGAACACATATTTTCTACCCGTCGCTAGGCAACGATTGAAATTGCCACAACACAGAAAATAAAATTTTTAAAATGAAACCGCTCGCACATTAGAAATAAAAATATCGTCTGCCATCAATAATTTTATGCTATGAGATTATGTTGTTTGTATCAAGCGAGCGCCAACACCTTCTAAACTAAAATTTTAAATGCATTGGATATTAAAGTTTTCAGACATTACAGTACAGTACAAAGTCACAAACTCCATTTTCACACTGCTACATTTCCGAAATGTGAATATGTAGAGTAGAACAGTCGCGCATAGATTACGGACATTTTTGGGTGTGCAGGCGTCAATTTATCTTATCCGTGTAAACCAAATATCGTTTCGTACTAATTAATTGATGCTCTAAAACTTTCTAATTGGAAATTTTGCTCTATCTCTTTTCGTTTTCGATTTGCAATGGCTAAGCATTTTTGGGTATACAGGCGTCAATTTATCTTATCCGTGTAAACCAAATATCGTTTCGTACTAATTAATTGATGCTCTAAAACTTTCTAATTGGAAATTTTGCTCTATCTCTTTTCGTTTTCGATTTGCAATGGCTAACTTCCAAATTTTGCCACTAGGGGCGCTGCTGTCGTTTGCATTAGGTCGGGCATAGTCACTTTACTATACCGTTACCTCACTTGCTTGGCTGTAGCACTCTCCGTTCGCAAGTATTTTCAGGTTAAAGAGACTTTCCTATGCACCCTGTATACACATATCTAAATTATTTACTTGCTTAAATCCTTAAATTTATTTAGAGAAAATAATTTTATTTTATTAAATACTGTAAAATGCATAATCTTTTATTTAAAAAATTCCTATTCATTACATTAAATTATATCTAGATCTAAAACAGTAAATACAAATTAACTGTTATCTTTCATTTTTCTCTATGTTATTAATATATTATATTTTTTTCATTGCACAATATTATAGTATCATCTTGTAGTTTTTAGTATAAATGCTAACTGTAAACTAACGTTAGTTTCTGTCTGTATTCACATGCTCTATGAATGGGAGCTGGTAAGACAGTCTTACTTTTTTTAAACTTATTTCCATGTTTTCACATCTTTTTCACTTTTATTTTTTGTGGTTAGGGCATTAGAAGTTAAGATTCCTTAGCATTATTCACTTACCTTTACATAAAATTACAAAATTTTACTTGCATTATTAGTATAACGCCCCAGATAAAGTTACGAATTCCGTAAGATTTCATTATTTTAATTGATTTCGTATTATTTTCGTATTCACTTGTTCAGATTTTGGTAATTTCTATAAGTTTGCATAAATTAAATTTCTATTAAATTATTCTAGTTAATAATAATTCTATTAGATTACTCATTAATAAAGGCTTTCAAACTATCCCATGTACGCTTTAAATATTACATTCAAAAAAGCATTAACATGCTCAATTTGTATTTATGAATAGACATTCGAGTCATCGTATACTTTATTCAATAAATATTTTCAAAAAAGTATCTTTTGGTAAAACTAAAATTCAGATAAAAATATACGTGAAACAGTATTGCTTTAGAATCAAATATATTTCTATAAAAACAGAGAGAGGTTTTCCTATAACTTCTTTTTTCTGTTTTTATAACTGTACTTTCGAACAAAATGAAGAAGAAAAAAAAAACATTTTACTTTTGTTTTAAAATTTAATATAAGTATGTTTCAAACTTCGTTCAAAAAACTCTAAGTTGGTACTAACTTTTTGACTTAAAAATAACAAGTAGATATATATAAAAATTTCTTTTGTTTTGAAAGTATTGTTTATAGGGAGATACTAAAAAATTGTTATGTTCTTTCTGCCACCTGATACATGAAAAAAATAGATAAGTGTTTAGAAGTGGAATTCTTTGGAGAATTATATTACAGATGCTAGGAATCCAATAGTAGTTCTTTTTAAACCTATTGTAAATAGGGAAAATAAATAAGAGATTCAATGTGAAGATCATTAAAGGGTTATGTGTTTATCCGATTGTTAAGTTCTCTAAAGGTTTTATAAGAGTATAAAGTTATGCATAAGTTTATAAAGTTAACGGATAACAGAATCGATTTTATAAGTTGTAATGTGTAACTGTTATTTAAAATAAAATATCTCATGCATAAAATATGATAATTTCCTAAACAAATTAATAGTGTACTTTCAATAACATTATTGTAACACTGTAATAGCCCCTTTATTTCAAACGGTTATATTAAAGATATTTCATAACACGGATAGGTCAATAACCATGGCCCGGCTCTTCCCGTCTACTAGTTTCGATAGTAGAACTTCTCAGTCACTAGTGGAGCATTTCAAACAGTTTATTACAAATTATATTATTTCGATGTGGCCATAAAAAAAAACATCTTTTTATATTATTCTATATGACAGCACCGCTTACTGTTTAACCTGCAAAAAAATAAATAAATAAATAAATAAATAAATAAATAAACACAGTTTCTAAGAATAAATATTTATACATGGAGTTTTGTTGAAATTTTATTGAACAGATGCTAATATGTAGCCATGAGGTATATCATAAAAGGCATTCAAATTTTGTTCTATTTAACCCAGTGGAACCGGATATATAGCCTTCCCTTTAATGAGACAAATCGCAATACATCAATGCCACCTCTTGAGCGACTTGTACTAAGATTTTATAGCCACTAATTTATGTCAAGGTGAAACTACATATGAGTTTAATAACAGGAGACTTGGCGTTGGAATATTAAAACCCGAATAAACTACTACGTCAGAAACGCCAAAGGAAAATATTGGAAATGCATGCAGCTGTTTCGGTAGCCTAAAGCGTACCGTCTTCAGTGTAAAAAATTTCTGACGTAGTAGTTTATTCGGGTTTTACATATGAGTTTACACGTAATTTTGAGATACCCTAAACGTTCCTTGGACACCATTGCCATATAAATTTTTGTCACACCAAAATACAAACTTTTCTTTTAAATGGTCAAGTTGTGTTCCGAAACTCTCAAAACGTGTAAATCCATAGAAAATTGAAAGTGGAAAATTTTTGCGAATTTAATGCTTTCTTCTGTTGAATGTTGAAGGAAATAAAAACGAGCATTTCATATTTTTAAATTTATGTGAAATAACGCTATCTTATTATTTTCGTGTTATTCTGTAGATTTTCTCAAGATCATCTTTCATGTTATTCGGAAAATACAATAATTTTCACTCAGCAGCATTATTATTTTTTTTAACTTCCTTATAGAAGGAGAAAGTATTGGATTCGTGAAAATTTTCGAACACCAGTTTTTCAATGGATTTACACATATTAGGATGACCTTAACACGATTTGACAGTTTTTAGAAATCTGCCTGGTCTAACTGCCTGGGTGTCTGTGCCTATGTATCACAAATATTGTGAACACTGTATCTCACGAATCAATGAACGAAATTTAACCACACTTGGTATTCGTTTGGATCCTGATATAATCTGGTGCTGATTAGATTTGGGGATCAATCGCTTAACAGGTGCCGCTGTAATCCTATTTTCTCTAAATTTTTAACTTGACAGTATAGAATAAAATTTCGTATAAATGTATATAATGAGAGTTATTTTTAAAATGTGATTGTAAGATTAATATAAATTATTGATAATAGAAGTAGTAAACTTGGGAAAAAAATGTGCATGTGGGACGCTTCCACCTGGAGGGAAGTACGCCACCAGGGGTTGTAAATTTTCAATATGGGTATCTTTCAAAAGTTCTCGTCAATACTTTTAAAACGAATGGTTAAACCACAGATCTGTGATAATTTAAAACAGAATTATTATTATTATTATTTTTTTCATTTTTCAAAATAAATAAATAAATCAAAATAAGTAAATAAATTAAATAAAGTAAAACAAAAATCACTTTTTTTCTGGTGTTTGGCACAGAATTTGCTTTCTTTCGGCATTCAATGTTGTAATTCTGTCAGACAAAAATCGTCTGCATTTATCATGGAAAATAATTTTTATAAATAATAATTTAAGAAAAAATTCTACTGCATGCACTTGCACATATGTAAAATTATATAGGAGAAAGGCTTGTGGTGGCCACAAATGCTAGTTATTAATTGAACAAACAAAAAAAGGTTGCATCTTCTATTATGGAAAAAATAACCTTCATAAAAAAAAAAAATAAAAAATAAATAAAAATAAAAATGGAACTGTCTCTAATTTTGTTGAATGATCAAATATCCTATTTAAGCATACGAGATGGGAGAGAATCATTAATTTATTAAAAAACAAAGATTAACAATTAATAGTTTAAAAATATGATTCTTTTGGAAATATATAATTTACACTGGCAAAAAAAAAATAATAAATAAATAAATAAATAAAATGTTACTGACCTAGAAATTAATTTATGTCTGCTGTAATGATTGTTTCATGTCTTCCTAATAAATTCTAGTTCCCTTTGTTAGTGAATTTTAAAAGCTCCATTGGAGTTCTAGATCGTTTTCCTATATTATCGCGGTCAAACTTATGTAAAAATCTCTGCAAATATATGAAACTCAAGAGGCGAGAATTAGTAACTATAATCCAATTCTAGGAAATTAAGCGATTATTTCTCTCAATACAAAGGATTCGTAATATCCATAATTCATTCTATTTTTTGACCACCAAGAAAAATATGGACTAGAAATTCTCGATCATTTCGTCTATCCAGGTTATTTATTTACCTCATAAGCATAGGTCGTAAATCTAAATTTCTAGTTTAGGGATTTAGAAAATGCCTATTTATTCGTTCTAGATGGAGGCGGCATACATTTTCTGAGTGTATTTACCAGCAAGCAGTTAGAAAGTTGGACTTAAATACAAATTTACATTAATATATATATAACAGCAAATAAAGTAAGCTTGTTGTACTTTTCCATTTTCAAATATATTGATATTTTCATCATTAATCTTAATTTTTTTTATATGTATACTGAGTCACATAGAATTTATAATAAAACAGAACTTGATGTTATTGTTAAAAAATAGATTTTTTTTTCTAGGGAAAAAAAAATAGATATTAAACAATATTGATTTAACCCAATAGCCTGTGAAAAAAAAGTTCTTAATCGAAAATACCAAAATCAATTTTGATCTACAGGGAAATAATTTATATTCTGTCTCAACCAATAAATGTCACTTAACCACAAAAATAAATAAATATATAAAATAAAATAAAATAAAAGCAAGAACAACAAAATTGTTTAATTTTTAATTGGGGAAAATTAAATAATAAATCGCATTTTTGAGCCTATAGCACTAAAAGATTCATAGTCAGTTTTTGCTTTGCTGTTAGTTTTATATACTATATTCGTTTTAAGCGGACCTTTGTCGGTTTTTGTATAACTCATTTCTTGCATAGTTAATATATATATATTAGTTTAGCCACAATGAAAAATGTTATTTTGAGATCTCTATATAAACATTTTTTTTTTCTTTTATAACAAATGAATATTTTAAAAGGTTACTCTAAAACGTTTAAGTAATTTTGAACATAGATCTATTTATTTATTAGCACAGTAAATACGAAAATTAAAAAAAAAAAAAAAAAAAAAAAAAAAAAGTATTCGGTAATTGAAATTGAAATAAATCAATTAAGTTTAGTGGTACGGAATTATACTTACCCTTGCCGGCAAGGATACTATTCTCTCTTATTGATAATTGAATCGGATGCAATAAAGGAAGCTAAATATTCCTTACTGAGTTCAAATAGATTGTTTTTTCCTTTCTTTTTCAGATCGAATTTGATATAGTTAGAAAAAAAAAATACCTTTACTGATAAATATACATAATTACTTCCAATTAAGAAAAACTCATCGAATTTTTTTTTTTTTTTATTTTTTTTATTGAAATCTACAGATGAATGATCTTTTTGAATAAAAACCCCAATATAAAAATTTTGCTTCTTTAAAGAAAAAAATAAAAATTAAAGCAAAACTTTGCTTCTTTTAACCAAAGTTAATACCACATTTCTTTTATGCAGTGTATTTCGTATTTAATCGTACAAAAAAACTAATTGTATAAAATATTATTCTAATTAAATTGTGTAAATATTTATAAATCTCTCTAGTAAAATCAATTGACGAAACATTTGTATACAGTTTATATAAATTCGCGGTATTAAAATTATGAGATTATGCAGGTTTGCTCTTGTCAGTTGTTTATGATATACATCATAAATTAAATAATCTGGTGTGTCACTCACACGACTTTCTCTTACCCTGAAATTTAATACTATAAATACAGGTTGCAGATTAATAGGTAAGATAACGAGTACTGTTATGTAAACCTATGTTAAACAATTCATATTAGGCTTCTGAAGAGTTTTATATGATAATTAGATCTGTGTGAGGGGGACTACCGCCCCTCTCAACCCCCCGTTTCATTAATGCACCTACATTTATATAGAATTTAATTCGGTTATTAAAAATATTTCTCTTTTTAAAAAATAATTTTTTTAATTATTATTAAAAAAAAATTATCTTTTATGATAAAGCAGACGATTTCCATATTAGAGAAGTAGTATAACACCAAATATCCAAAAAAAGTCCATTTTATTCTCAATATTAAAAAAAAAAAAGTACGATTTTTTTTCAAAGTTTTTTTTCGTTAAAAGTAAAAAAAAAATCGATGACTTTGTTTTAAATTATCGCAGATCGATGGTTAAACCATTCGTTTTAAAGGAATTGGCGACCTCTTTTGAAAGATACCCATCATGAAAATTTACTCCCCTCGAGGGGGAACTTCCCCACCAGGGGGGGGGGGAGGCGAGGCTCCTACATACACAAAAAAATTTTCCCAGTTAACTGTCTCTATTACAATATATATATATTTGTTTCATTTGGTTTAGGGCAGTCTATAGACGTTAAACTCTATTTTCCTGCAATTTCCCCCATAAACGTATTGTATTAGAATTCTCTTGATTTTCCCTGTACACGAACCATTTGCTTGATCTTAACGAAAAGCCTACTGTAGCATCCCTATATGATATACATTTAGAATACCAAGTTTGAACTTTCTGCCATAATTTGTTTTTGAGATATGCTGATAACAGACAGACACACAGACACACACACAGACACACATACAGACATACACACAGACCATTTGCTAAAAACATGATTTTCTTATTCAGGGGACCTCAAAACGTGTAAATGTAACAAAATCTCGCGTTGGAAAATTTGTCCCAAAAACAATACTTTCTCTAACTTATGGGTAAGAGAAAGTTAAAAAAAAAAAAAGGCCTACTGGAGCATTCGAAAGGGAAGTTTTATTTCTTTTTTCTTATGCAATGGCCGCGAAAGGCCATTAAAAGGAAAGATAAATTTTATTAATTTATTTTAAAGGAAAGATAAAATTAATTAATTGAGGTATTGGTGTGGGCTATGTATAGATGCAGTTTTAAATAAATCGATTTATAAATACCTTTTTTATGTGAATTTGAAATGCTTAAGTCGCCAGCACTTGGAAACAAGATGGTGGATCAATCTGGCCAACGAACATATCAGAGTATTTCTATAACAAGTCTACTATACAAATTTGGTTCGAATAGTTTAGTATTTCGTAAATTTTCATAACGACAAATTTTCAAGTAGCTGCAACTTGAAAAGTAAATGGTAGAGCAAATTGTCCAGTGAGCTAATCCAAGATATTTGTAAAATAAATTCATTGTCCAAATTTGTTTGAATTAATACAGTATTAAAAAAGTCTTTATGACAAATTTTCAAGTAGCAGTATGTGATTTCAAATAGCTACCACTTGAAATCAAAATGGCAGATTAAGTCATACATCGATTTCATTCAAGATATTTGAATGATGAGTTCACTGTCCAACTTAGGTTCAAATTGATTCGATATTTCAAAAATTATTGTGATAACAAATTTTCAGGTGGCTTCCACTTGAAAACAAATGGCGAAGCAAGTTCCTTATCGAATTCATCCAAGGTATTCGTAACACAAAACACATTGTGCAACTTTTGTTCGAATCAGTTCAGTATATCAAAAGTTATTGCGATGACAAATATTCAAGTAGCAGCCTTATTTCAAGTGGCTGCCACTTGGAAACAAAATGGCGGAACATATTGTCCGGTGAAGTCATTAAAACTATTTGTAAGTTAAGTCCACTATTCAACTTCGGCTCGAAATAAACAATTGTTTTAAAAGCTATTGCGATGATAAATATTCAAGTTTCAGCTGGATTTCAAGTGACCCTCTTTAATTTATAATATCCGTTACGGATCAAATTCATTAATAACGTTTTTAGATACCCTTACATACACTATCTACCAATTAGTACTTGGACACTATCGAATTCAGACAATTTGTCAAATTTATTGAAATTCTATTTTTCCGACTGAGTGAAAATAATGCCTGGACCGGGACTCGAACCCCGGATCATTGACTTACAAGGTCAAGGCTCTACCAATTGAGCTATCCAGGTCGACATCCCGGTCAGCATTACTCACTCAGACAACCTTTTTGTCTCAGTGAGTAATGCTGACCGGGATGTCGGCCTGGATAGCTCAATTGGTAGAGCCATGACCTTGTAAGTCAAAGATCCGGGGTTCGAGTCCCGGTCCAGGCATTATTTTCACTCAGTCGGAAAAATAAAATTTCAATAAATATGATTTTCTTCCACAGCTGATTGTGTGATTTTATTAAAAATTGTTTTGTCAAATATCTAGAAAAATTCCTTAGAAATTCCTTTGACATTTTGCAGATATAAAAAACATGTTATTCCTCATATATCTCAGCAAAAGTTTTATCCTAAAGAGAAAAAGGAGACCAATAAAAAATTAATACAAAAATCAAAATGTTTTGGATCAACCTGTAAAAACTAATGCTTGGAATGAGTTTTTGCTGTAGTATGTGTTTACAAGCATTCTTTTAATTATCTGCATATATTTTTGTGAGGATTCTACATATATTCATGGAGATATAATGGTTTCTTTCTTTTTTTTCTTTTTTTTTTTTATTATAACACGTAGGGTATTAGACCCAGTCCAAAGTCATTTTTAGGAAAGTTGGCATACTACGTGAGAGGTAGGATACAACAATCAGAATACAAAAATGTTAAATATCTTACAAAATATGAGCATTTTTGCTAAATATTTTTCCATTGTGCATGCGCAAGATAAAAAAAAAAAAAAACATTTGCATAATTTAATATCTAAAAGTATTGAGATACTTATAGGAAAACCCAAAACGAATATCGTGTAAATTCAAAAAGTTATGAGAGATATGAACAGAATTTTAGTTCCTCTCAAAATGAAAGATAAACAGGGGTTTACTCATATTTTTATTTTTATTCAAACAATGTCCAATGGTTATGCAGTGTTTGCCGATTGTAAATAAATATTTATAAAAACCCCTATATATTATTATTATTATTTTATAAGGTCGTTTTTCAAGGTCGCGGTAGCCTGGTCGGTAAGAGCAGCGAGTTCGTGATCGAAAGATTGCGGGTTCGGTCCTCGAGCCGGCCGAAGACCGTCGTGTACGATAATGGCGTCTGGTGCACGTTAAATTCCGTCGTGGTCGCAAAGTCCTCCAAGTTCCTTTCAAATATTATACCTCTGGGGGTACCGGAACATGGGTTTAACTCGCTCTGATCCGGATCAAAATTCGAGTTCCTGTTGTCTGGCTGGTGCTGCCATCTTTCACCAGCTTCTGGAGCTAGAAGTCGTACTTCCTCCCTATGAGGCGCTCCTAATTACGGAAGACGCACCCCTCTTGCCTTACAGGGATGGAACACGGGCGCAGAATTCATACCGGAATCCGTTTAAGAAATTTCTCTACCTATAATATCGTCGATTTAAGAAGAAGAAAATTTTCTTACATTGATAGTGGTATGAATTCTGCGCCCGTGTTCCATCCCTGGCCTTAAAATAAATCCGGATAGTTCCACTACCTGGTCTCGGAATTTCCGAGTGGCATACGACAACAACAACAACATTATTTTATTTTATTTATTTATTATTATTATTATATATATATTTTTTTTTTTGAGAATTGAAATTTTGTTGATTCTATCTCTTAACTTTTTGAATTTACACGATATTTTTTTGGGGCGTTCATATAGGTATCTTAGTACGTTCGTCTATTAAATTAAGTAAATGAGTTTTTTCAAAAGCTTCTGCATGCGTAGTTAAAAATTATTTAGTACAAATGTTTATATTTCGTAAGACATTTAACATTTTTGCATGCTGATTCTTGCATGACGTGCCTAATGTAGTACACCAAATTTCCAAAAAATCGCTTTTTACTGGGTCTAATATCTTAAGAGATATAACTAAAACAAAGGTATTTTTTTTTTCTTCAATTTTTTAAGAAAACAGTTATATCTCCAAAATTATATTTATACAGATTATAAGAATAATCCTGATAATCACATAATGTAAACAAAACGCCTTTAATGCATTACTGTTTACAGGGTGATCCAAAAGATTTTGATTTTCTTGTAATTTTTTACTGGCCCCCTTTTCTTCTTCTAGACAATACTTTTGCTGAAATATATGAGGTATAGCATGTTCTTTACACTTCCGAAGTTTCAAATTTGTTTCTAAAAAAATTTTAGAGATATCTGACCAAAAGTCTAAATTCAAAAGTGTCCAAATACTTATTAGTAGATAGTGGAGTCTATGTACACATCAAAATCTAACAAATCCGGTTTTCAATATCCCTTTTTTAATATATATTTGAAATTTTCAAGTGGCCGCTCTTTGGAAACGAAATGACGAAGTAATTCGGTTATCGAACGCATCCAAGATATTTATAATATAAGTTTGTTATCCAAATTTGGTTTGATTTAGTTCACTATTTCTGAAGTTATCGGGAGGACTTTATTTCTGTTATACTTATATATATATATATATAGATAGATAGATAGATAGATAGATAGATAAACAGATCTATATATATACGAAAGATTGCAATAGATTGATTTCTTTAGAAATCTTATTTAGAAAAAATGCATTTTTTTTTTTTTCATTTTTAGTACGTTACTCGTATTTATAAATTTAGATTATGGTTATAAAAATCAAATTCTTGCATTCCGTGAGCAGTAGTAAAATATTTATTTTTCGATTTGACGATTTCACAGGTTAAATTTACAAATTAAAATAAAAAAGTTAATTATTATTGCCAGTAGCTGATATCTTAGCTTTGTGTCATAACTATTTGCTTAATTAAATATATATCTAATGAAATACTGAATTTCACTCTTATCAAAATGCATTTAACGCAATTCTTTTCAACTATTCTTTCTTCCACTATAGAAATTGTAATGAATGTACGTTTTGTGAAATTTTATTTTAACACATTAAACTGGTTATAATAAGGAGTTTAAATAATCATTATAAATCTTTAAATTATATATAGATATGCTTTTATAGGAAATTCCTTTTTTTTTCTTTTTTTTTTTTTTTTTCAAAAAATCTAATTCTTCCTTCAACTGTAAGTTTAAGACTTCATTTTATTTGACAGGTCATGGTGCCCATTAAGAAAAGTAACACGCGAGATTCTAAAAGTTTAAACTTCGAAATAATCTGTAATTAAGAAATGTCTTTATTTTTGAACTTAAAAATTAATATAAAAACTTTATTTATAAAGGTTACAGTTTTTTTTTTTTTATTTTTTTTTTACTTTATTGACTAGAATCGTAGATCATGTTTCATTCGGCAATTTTTGAAGAGCTTTTTATTAGGATAAAATAAATATCAAGTGCTATAAAAATTTCATATCTTAAACTATGTGCTCAACAATCTTCTGTTCCCCGTTATTTAACCTTAATTGATTAAAAAATAAATTACCCCCCTCCCCCACCCTCAAAAAAAAAAAAAAAAATCCTTTCGTCTATATTATTAAAACTTACATTTTTAAGAGATTTTATATTATAAAAGGTTATACTCTAATCTCAGAAAATGAACTATAGCTGCACCACATGTCAGATGATGTGCATCAAGAGAAGAATATCACAGTTTCGCGTAATACGCGTCTTACATACAACACCGCTCCATTTTTTTTTTTTTTTTTTAAGCGATGTGTTACCCTATGATTGGGGAAATATACCGAAATGAAAGCATTCATTAAAACTCAAAGTTGTCACAATATTTTTGAAGATATATAGATTTTAATATGACCTCAAAAACTATATATTTTCACAAGAAATCAATTAAAAACAAATATATCTAACAGAGCATGTTACAGAAATTCTACTATAAAACTACGGCGTCTTCCATTGATCTCCCTACATTTAAAAGTAATATACATATGAATATATAAAGGAGACATTAAAATAACCGTAACCTCATTAAATATCTTTCATACATTACAAATATCCGTTGTGGTTTCCGTTGGTTACACGTTAAACGTCCAGGCGATAGTTCAACTCGTACCACATACTTTGTAGCGTCAACTTATCAATGGTCATCATTGCAGAATTGATTCTATCCCCGAACTCTTCTACCGATTTTGGTAGGGAGAGAGGGGGTTACACAAATACAAATGTTCTTCCAAGAAAACACTCACAATACGTTATATTAGGTGATATGGAGAACTAAGTTATCAAAGAGACTTCTTCTATGGATATAATAGGAACGATGTAAATTATATACAGATTTTCCACAAGTATCAGAAATGCGTAGGGAACGGATCAATACTGCAAAGATGATTATTCCCAAAATGACTTTACAAAATGATGGAACTAATTGAAATGTGTTGACATGCTAGCGCTACGAAAGATGCCCACAAAGATCATTTTAACAATAAAGGAAAAATAAAAGCGAATTTGTGGTTATTTTAATTATCTTTTATATATTTGTGCGTGTAATGCATTAGAATATATAGTTAATTGAGAATTATTTATGGAAGAGCCGTGTTAATTTCCGTGTAACTGAATCCATTTAATGTCCATCATGCAATTTTCTAATTGAAAAAATTATGTTAAAATATGTATTACATTATTCGACAATCTGTCCACCGCCAGTAGACGAGTGATAATGCGCTCACAGCTGGTAGATGGGAAGTACCGGGTTCGATCCCAAGTCGTGTTCATCGACTAAGCCGTTTGAAATTTATGTGGTTTGTTTTCGAAATTCGGGTAAATACGGGCTAGGATCCCTTAAGAAGATCATCCCCCGGATGTCACCACACCTAAAAGCCTGGATCCTAGAGTAGTAAATCTTAAAGCCAAAAACCGACCAACGAACCAATTGACCACCTAATAAGTGATATGAGTTAAAATTTAGTCTCCATGATTTTCCGGAACATGTATCCCAATGAAGCATGCCGCAAAATTAGCTAGATGAGATTCCATGTCATTTTCGATGACATTCTTAGATATTCTTACTCAGTAAATACACTTCTATTAAGTCTGCAAAAATAATCTTAAAAGTCATTTCACCTATCAAGACGGTACATTTATACATAATAGAAACTGGGGGTACAATTTTTCTATAAATTGGTAAAGTTGCTTCATAATAGTTCCATCTGTTAGGTTGTTTTATAATCGAAAATCTAATGAGCAACAATTTATATAACAATACATTTTGAAATATAAAGTAGCACACACATACACTTATTTTAACAAAGTTGAAATTGTATTCATGTTATCTCAAAACATGCAAAATCGTCAAAAAGCAGAATAAGAAAATTTAGGAGAATAAAAATAAGTAACTATATCGAAATTTGACAATTTTTGTATCATTAATAAACAGAAAATTTAAGTTGAAGATCGACTGTGTAACAAATAATAAGATACTGATATATATTTTCTCATAGTTTTATTTTAAAAAAATCCAGTTACGCTAAGAAAACCCCTTAAAACTTTTTATTGTTTAAATATCTGTGGAAAAAGTAATAAGTTCAGGTTTTGTTATATATCTTATGAAAGTAAAATAAACAGAAATGGTGTATAAAGTCTTAGTGTTGAAATAAAACAAAATGAAATTTCCAAATAGAATGAAGTATATTAAGGTCAGATATACTAAATGACAACGCTAAGAAACATGGGATTTACAAAGTGAGGTAATAAACTCTAGAGTAACTTAATATTTGCCAGAAATATTGGGAAAATATTTTTATACTATGGTGTTATTTTTTTTAGAAAACTTTGGAGGTTATTTAAAGTCTGTATAACTTATTAAGATACTGAAATCATTATTGTTTTATGATGTATTTGTAAACACAATTAAATTTTGAAATATGATATATATTAAATTTGTGTTTATTTGTGTACACTTAAAAAAATAAATATAATTGTTATTTAAAAAAAATATTTTTATCTGTTTGTTCATAAATATATACATAATTTTTTATATGAATATTCAGAATTACCATTTGTAATAAAATATAAAAATTGTAAATTATTGTGTGCATACATATTCACAGTTGAATATTTATAGAAATTTAAAATTGGATTTTTCCCAATAACAAATATCTTGCAGATAAACGGGTGAATGCATTGCTACCAATTTGGTATATGGACTATACCTGATGTGTTGTGAAAGAATCGATACATATATATATATATATATATATATATATATATATATATATATATATACATATATATATATATATATATATATATATATATATATATATATATATATATATATACATATATATATATATATATATATATTAATATTAAGTAGGTGTTAGTTTTCATTGAAACATATGAGTGTCGTTTGTGGTGGTGTGGGTATAAACGATTGCCGCATTCTAAAACAGCAAATTTCACAAAGGAAATGACCAATATATATATATACATACACTGATTAGTTCTAAAAAAGTCATTTATTTTGTTAAATACGCCATTTTCTATAGATCTCCTCTTCAGCTGTCAGATATCATGTTTGAATCACATTTCGTATACAGATGTTCGTAGTGTTTCGGAATTCATTTTAAATCGTATTTCCCGGTGCACATAGACTTGGTGTGAAAACAAATTACTTCAGAATGACTACCCAGCCCTTTTCCATGGAAAGCGTCATCTCGCGGACACTTAAGCATGGTTTTCATTTCTTGTTCGCATCCAGCGTAGAATCCATATAACAAATTCAGTGGAAATCTTCTCACTAATTTTAACAATAGGTTGCTTTTGATAGTAAAGTGTAATTATAATTACATTTTACATAATATATATATATATTCATCACTGCTTAAAATAATTAGGAGACTGTGTGATTTTTGTATGAAATAGCCATACAGTCGACAACTTAAAAAAAAATAATAATAAAAGATAGTAAATTATATTTTTACAAATTTAGATATATGCGAGTTTTATCTTTGGCGTAGAAAACTATGCATGTTGCGTAAGGAATGTAAAAGAACTTTCAGCATCCCTTATGTAGGAAGATATGAAAAATAATTGGCACGAATGTTTTGAAACTGTAAATATGATACATTAAGAACATGATTTATCAGATTCGGTAGCCCGGAGATCCAGGATTGTTTAGAATGCCAAGCGTGATCCGATGTAGCAGACGCGTTACGAATTTTTCCTAATGCCATTATTAATATAATCAGTTTATGGAAACTAGAAATGTACGTCAACAAGGTTGTACGCCGGCTACATTATAAAGTGAAGGTCAATACTTAACCTAAAACCGCGGTATTAAAGTTACTAAATTACAACAAATAATTCAGAGAGTTACCTTTATCAGAGATTTACATCAAACTAGTAAAATTTGACTCATTTTGTTGGCATTTATGCTCCCCGACCAATGTATTTTATTACAATAGCAGCGAGCAACCGCTCCCACTTTAGTACACAAACGGGCACTAGACAAATTATCACATGGAGAACACTCGAAGTATTCTGGAACTCGAAATGATTTTGCATTTGTGCGGATTGATGGTCTGTTAAGATATATTTCTCAATGGCTTTACCAACCTGTACATTATTTTGAATGGAACACTGACGGTTCGGGGATATAGGAATGAGAGTTTGTGACCTGTTGTGACATACTTTGTAAAAGTGCAACATTGCTTTCGATCAAGGGAAATCACACGCATTATTTAAACTAAATTTTCGACAAGACGTCATATTTTTTGTTTGTATGATACACACGAATTGTTTTTTTTTTTTTTTTGTTTTTTTTTTCTTCTTACTTCTGGCAAATATCGTTAACAGAATTTAATTAAACTTTGTTCGTTGCTTCATTTTGTTTTTCTCACATATAACAATATATTTATATTATATATCATTCAAAGAAAAAAAATTATTCATCCATAGCATTTATCTAAAATCATTTTATACCCTGACATTGTCTATATTTTACTATTATGGACATCTCCTGCATCGATTAATAACTAATTACAAAAAAAAAAAAAAAAAAAAATCACTATTAAATTACCAAGTTAATTTATTTTTAGTTCAGATACTGCGGAAAGCTAGAGATTTAACATCTAAAAATACTAATTAAACAACAATCTGAACCGTTCATGTAACGCTATAACAAAATCAGATATAAATAATTACAAGATAAAAAGAACTTTTTATATATCAGTTTTTAAATTTTCTGTTTAATCATATAAACGCTACCGAAGACAGCGGGAACCTGGAAAAATTGGCTAAAAGTAATTAAAAAAATCATTGCTATTGTGTTTAGAGCTATTATAAAAGTTTAAAATGACTAGCTAGCCGGGAAGTTAGTTAAAAATCGATTGCAAACTTTGTACTGGTAACGCTGCTGAAGACAGCAGGGTCCCAAAGTAGTTGGTTAAAAATATTTAAAAAATGCATTTTCACCGTGTTCTGAACTATTCTGAAAGTTTCAAATGTTTAGCTAGTCGGGAAGTCAGTTAAATAAATTTTCTGTTGGATTATATAAACGCTATTGAAGGCAGTAGGGACCTGAAACAGTTGACTAAAAGTATTAAAAAAAATTATTGTCAACGTGTTCTGAGCTATCCTGAAAGTTTCAATCGTCTAGCTAATTGGGAAGTTAGTTAAAAGTTAGTTAAAAATCAATTGGAAGATTTGTACTGGTTACGCTGCCGAAGGCAGCAGGAACCCGAAACAGTTGGCTAAAAGTACTTAAAAAAATGCATTTTCACCGTGATCTGAACTATTCTGAAAGTTTCAAATGTCTAGCTAGTCGGGAAGATAGTTAAATAAATTCTCTGTTGAATCACATAAACGCTGCCGAAAGCAGTAGGGACCTGAAACAGTTGACTAAAAGTTTTTAAATAAATATAATTCCACCGTGTTCTGAGCTATCCTGAAAGTTCCAAATGTTTAGCTTGTCGGGAAGTTAGTGAAAAATCGATTGCAAAATTGTATTTAACGGTCGTAACACATTGTGGCAATGTAAAAGCTGTCGAAGGCAGTAGGGACTTAAAACAGTTGACTTAAAGTATTAAAAAATGTATTGTCACCGTGTTATGAGGTATCCTGAAAGTTTCAAATGTCTAGCTAATTGGAAAGCTAGCGAAAAATCGATTGCAAGCTATGTAGTGGTTACGCTGCTGAAGGTAGCAGGAACCCGAAACAGTTGGTTAAAAAGATTTAAAAGATGTATTTTCACCGTGTTCTGAACTATTCTGAAAGTTTCAAATGCCTAGATAGTTGAGAAGTTAGTTAAATAAATTTTCTGTCCAATCATATAAATGATGCCGAAGGCATAGTGACATGAAACGGTTGACTAAAAGTATTAAAAAAAATGTATTGTCACCGAGTTTTGAGCTGTCCTGAAAGTCTCAAATGTCTGTCTAGTCGGTAAGTTAGTTAAAAATCAATTGCAAGATTCGTACAGGAGAAACAAACAAACAAAAATCGAAGTTAATAAAAACAAGGTAAAATAAAGCATAACCGTGGAAAAGGAAAGTGTCAAATATTTTTCGGATATATTTCAAGGAGCAATGCATTATAATGTCTAAAATCATGAACACATTCATTAGTATATGATTCTAGTTTTCAATTGTATATAATACATTTTCAAAAATATAAGTGTCAAAAGTGTAGTAAGCTTGTCCGGAACATAAAATGATAATTACGCTTAAAACAAATTGAAAGAATAAAGAATTAAAACGAACCTAGCCAACTCTTTTATCTCAATAGGTCATAAGCTCATAAGTATATTATTTAATGAGTATTTTGTATTACAGGACAATGAATATATAATCTATTTGGAGCCTTCATACTGCATGTTTTACGCCTCAGAAATTATAAAATTTGTCACATTTAAGCGAACATTAGAACTTAATTATTATAATTTTTTTTTTTTTTTTTTGTTAAATTAAAATTTATTTAAAGTAATCCTAAAGAAATTCATGAAAAAATAATTAATAAAATAATTGGTAACTATCCTTTTATAAATATATCGCGCTAAAATTTTAACGTGATTTCAGGCAAATGATCGCTATTAATTAAGTAACTAAATGATACCCTTGACAAAAATATATTTCTAAATTTTCTAAAATTTTGACTGCTAATGGAATTATTTATGTGTTGGGGAGAGAGTCTGTTCTTTATCACTTTTCGCATAGAAATGGGGATCCACATTCAACAAACTTTGGACGGAAGTGGATGAAATATGAAGCCCGAATTTCGAATGTAGATTTTTTTGACTTACTTTAATAAACTCTGCTAATAAAATTACCTATGTGTGTATGAAGTATATCAGGCACTACTTTTTCACATAGAAAAGTGTGACCTAGATCCAACAGATTTTGAATATAAATATGAATTTTTAAATTGCGTCAAAACGAAGCCCGATTTTTGATTTTCGATTTTGTTTGAGCTAGTTAATGTTTAATGAAATTCATCGAAAATGACGTCATGGTTAAAAAGCAATAGGTATTTACATTTTACTGTCTATAATTTCATTTTTTAAGTACAATAGTGTAATTGTTACAGCTTATATTTTCTTTTTTAGTGCCTACTTATAATCCTTACACAATCACTCTTTGCCATGGGCATGAAGTTGATTAGGATCTAAGAAGTCCATTAACCATTTACATTGTTTACTGTACAATCAACAAAAGTATCCGGACACTAGCAAAAATTCCTATAAAAAAAGTGGAGTTAATACTGTTTTGTTAAATAAATCCTTATCGAATCATGTTCTTAGATTGACTAAGAGTATGATTCGACAAGGATTTATTTAACAAAACAATATTAATTTTTATTTATTTATTTATTTATTTTTTATTTTTTTTACATAGGAATTTTTGCTAGTGTTCGGATACTTTTGTTACCGACTGTAAGAAAACCTTATTTGAAAAACCTAATAATAAATATATTTTACAAATTAAATTATATGATAGACCTATTTTGTAAGGAAGATATAATTAATTTGTTAAAAAATAAAATAAAATAAAATAGAGAAAATCTAATAAAATCAAATAAATTTGAATCAGCAAACTCTGATTAATATAAATAAAATCATTTAAAAATCTAAGTTTAAATGAATTTAAAAGTAAATTAGACAAGGAAAAAAAATCTTACAAACACTCTGATTTACTTTTTAAAAATTCCTTATAACGCTTTTCATATTTTAAAATCTCGAGAATTTTTTTTTTATTCTGAAATGTAAGAAAATATGCTAAAAGAGCTTTTTTATATTTGTTTTATAATTCATTAAATCGAAAGGTTTTTATTTTTTTATTTTTTATTTTTATTTTTTTTTTTTTTTACATTAATGTAAACATTTAGCAAATATATTATAAAAGACTTTTTAAGAAATGTAAATATCAATAGTAGATGATGGTAAATATTGACTCAGAGAAGATCTTTAACTATTTTATCATTAAAAAAAAATGATATTATTTTTACGCTTATGACAACAAAAATTGAAACACATTAAAAAGATTAAATTATAGTTAAATTTCTATTTACATTTATTGCTTTCCTTAAAACTGAATATAAATGTAAAATTCTATGTAAATAATAATAGTACTAATAATACATTTTTCATAAACACCCTTTTATCATTTAAGAAGATGCAAAGAAACTAAACCTAACACTTACATATCTCATCTTTGTAAATAGAAATACGCTGTTAGACAAACAAAAAATAAAAAAATAAAAATAAGAACTAAATCTTTTAAGCTTTTTAAACGAAATTACTGGAGACTAAATTATTTTTTAAACCACCTGGTAGAAAATACATTAAATGTAAAATGTGAAATTTATAATTTTTTAATCTCATCAAATCAAAAAATGATTATTTTGTACACTAAATTGAATATTTAAGTTAATAGACTATTAAAAAAAAAAAAAAAAAGTTAAAAAGTTAAAATGTAAGTCAGAAATGACAATAAATATCGGCTACGAAAAGTCCTTAGACTATTAAAAAATTAGAAAAATAAGTTTTTTTTTTTTTTTTTTTTTTTTAACTCTTGCGACTAGAAAATTTTATGTACATAAAAATTTTGAATACTTTTTTTTCCTATTTGCAGATTAACAAATGTAGTCAAGCGAAATACTTCTGTGTAAAAATTAAAATGAGATATGAAAAATTGTTTAGATTACAGATTGTTACCATTTAGAATTAATGTTAATTATTGATGACTTTTCTTAGTAAATGCTGAAAATATGTGTTATTTATAATGAAAAATGCAAGTTTTTGTATGTGTAATGTATTATTTTAGAATTTAGTCAAGCAGCAATAAATAATATCTACATAATCTGTTGAAAAAGATTGGTTAATGAGAAAATGCTATTTATATTTCCTCTTAGCATAAATTCTGCAATTGTCAATATATTCTTTTTTTGTTTATTAAAATTTCTACAACTGAATATAACTAGAAAAAAAAAGTATATTGAATGTTAATAAACAAATATCATTGAAATATTTCATTCTATAGCATGTGTTTAATCCTATAAACTACATGGCATAAAACATTATGCTCATTCATATGAAACACATAAAAAATATTCAAGGGTGTAGGTATGTGAAGAAACAGATTAATAAAGATTTTATTTTGATTGTCTGAATCATTATTCGTGTAAAATCATCTATAAATACTATGAACATTTCTATAAAATATCCAACCCTATTTTACTGTGTCTAACTGAACAGATTAATTTTGAATAAATTTAGTCACCGATTTATAACCGTGAGAAACAGTCCATAAATATTGTGCAAATATATATAAATTATATGGACATTATTCAAGTATGTGTGTACACAAATCAAATCAATAAATCGTTAAATTAATAGTGTGTAGGTATGAGTTGCAATTTTTATAAAAGCATTAAGACATTCAAAAACACTAATCTTTCTTACGACTGCAGCCCCAACAGTGTGCGAGAGGTTCTGCTTTTAAAGCTCGTAGTCGGAAATCTCGAACTGGAAAACAAGTCACCCTCGTCGGTCTTGCTGCTGGAGCACACCGTGGTTTTCTCAGAAACTTGCGTGAATACGGGCTAGATCTCTTTAGAAAGCCCACCTTCCCAGAGAAGGCACTCAATCCAGACCTAGGTCCCTACTGTAGTCAATCGATAAGGACTCAACTCTCCCAATCCCAACTTTGCGAAAGTAATAGAGAAGCATATCATCATATTCTTTATGTAACAATAAGAAAGGAAAAGGAAAATAATTAATAAAACTAAAAAAAAAAAAAGAAAAGAAAAAAGAAAAAAAGGAATCTAAATTAATAAAATCAGAGTTTTGTCTGTAAATTTGTTGGAATCGAAAAATTTTGCGATATCTTCACGTTTTACACCCCATGAAAGCCGAAAATGACTTCAGAAAATTTTGCCTGTGTGTGTGTGTGTGTCATCGTGTCCGAATGTCGCTTTTTTTGTCCGGGCATCACTTGAGAACGGCTGGACGGAATTCAACGACGCTTGGCAGGTATTTAGGTCTTCACCCAACTTAAAATTATATCTATCAACTTTTCGGAAATTCCCCCCCGTTCCCCCCCCCTAGCGGGTAAAAGACTAAAACACGTTTGTCCGGGCATCACTTGAGAACGGCTGGACGGAATTCAACGACGCTTGGCAGGAATTTAGGTCTTTACCCAATTTAAAATTATATCTATCAACATTTCGGAAATTCCCCCCCGTTCCCCCCTAGGGGGTAAAAGGCTAAAACACGTTTGTCCGGGCATCACTCGAGAACGGCTGGACGGAATTCAACGGCGCTTGGCAGAAACTTAGGTCTTCACCCAACTTGAAATTATATATATAGAAATTTTCAAAATTATAATTAGTGTTTAAATTGTGGGTAAAAAACGCCTGCGCATGCGCCATAAATATATTTTCACTAAAATGCTTTGAATGAAAAAATGAAATATAAAAATAAATTTTAAAGTTAAAGACTTTTGTATTCGCGTGATTTTCACTACAAATTATGAAAAGATTGAAATGAAGTGTTGCCATCTAAGTTTCATACTTTAGTTAATTTTAAAAAATCTAATTGTCGTACCGAAAAACTGTTTACACCCCAGGATTCAGAAAAATCACCTCTTTCATTTGGTACTGAAATTGTAATGATAGGTCTGATATTTCTAATTTATTTTTCCCTTTATCCGTTTTTCCGTTGCCACTTAAATTTCATACTTTAGTTATTTTTTAAAAATCTAATTGTCGCATCGAAAAACTGTTTGAACCCCTGGATTCAGCAAAATCCCCTTTCATTCGGTATCAAATTTATAAATATAGGTCTGATATTTCTAATTTATTTTACCCTTTTTCCGTTTTCAACCCAGACTCGACATGGAACAGCTTTAGTATTGGATCCCTTTGGCAAAATTTGAAATTCGGCACCGAAGTAGCTCGGACGTTTCTCACCAAGATCTTTAATTGCACAACTGATATAGCCAATTCAGTTCATCGCAAAAATGGCTTAAAATATTTAAAGTCACCAAAGGGTTCCGATACTTAAGCTGTGCTTTTTGTATTTATTAGTGCTAGAGGCCTATTTCAGTCGGTACAGTTGTCGAATTTTTATAGGTCACTCTTAATTAGTGCTAGAGGCCTATTTCAGTCGGTTTATTGAATGGGGATTTATTGAATGAAGTCCCCCCAAGGCACAACTTTGACATGAGTCCCCCCCCCAGGCCCAACTTTGACCAAGGTACCCCTATTTCAGTCGGTACAGCGTTGTCGAATTTTTATAATACACTCTTAATAGTGCTAAGGGCCTATTTCAGTCGGTTTATTGAATGTGGATTTATTGAATGAAGTCCCTCCAAGGCACAACTTTGACATGAGTCCCCCCCAAGGTACCCTATTTCAGTCGGTACAGCGTTGTCGAATTTTTATAATACACTCTTAATAGTGCTAAGGGCCTATTTCAGTCGGTTTATTGAATGTGGATTTATTGAATGAAGTCCCCCCAAGGCACAACTTTGACATGAGTCCCCCCCCAAGGTACCCCTATTTCAGTCGGTACAGCGTTGTCGAATTTTTATACGTCACTCTTAATAGTGCTAAGGGCCTATTTCAGTCGGTTTATTGAATGGGGATTTATTGAATGATGTCCCCCCAAGGCACAACTTTGACATGAGTCCCCCCCAAGGTACCCCTATTTCAGTCGGTACAGCGTTGTCGAATTTTTATAATACACTCTTAATAGTGCTAAGGGCCTATTTCAGTCGGTTTATTGAATGGGGATTTATTGAATGAAGTCCCCCCAAGGCACAACTTTGACATGAGTCCCCCCCCCAAGGTACAACTTTGACATGAGTCCCCCCAAGGGCACACTTTGACATGAGTCCCCCCAGGCCCAACTTTGACATGAGTCCCCCCAAGGCCCAACTTTGACATGAGTCCCCCCAACTTACACCTTTGACATGTGTCCCCCCAAGGTCCAACTTTGACATGAGTCCCCCCCAGGCCCAACTTTGACATGAGTCCCCCCAAGGCCCAACTTTGACATGAGTCCCCCCCAAGGTACAACTTTGACATGAGTTCCCCCCCACCAAGGCACACCTCCCCCTCATTGGGAAAAAGAGAAAAAACGTTGTTTTGCGGCTATAAGACAGTTTGGACTTCCAACGTTATTTTTACAATATCTGCAGCTGAAACACATTGGTTTGATTTAATGAAAACTTTATCATGGAATTTAGATCCTCACGAATTAACTAAAGAAGAATTTGTCTATATTAACAAGTTTAGCAGTAGGCCTCTGGCACTAAATTAAAATCAGTCAATGTCAGATTTTCATGTTTTAAATAATGAAATAATGTCGTGTCTGTATAATTTTTATTTATTATTATTATTTTTTATTATTTATAATACTGTCTATTAAAGACTTCTGTGGTCACGAAATTTGGTGCGTAAATTGTTTGTATGCATCCGGCACTTATTGTAACTGCATTTCACGAAATTCGAAATCCCCCCCCCCCTTCTCGGAGTCGGATGGCAATAAACATGTGTAAAAACATGTTTTTCCGTTTGAATTCGCTTTGAATTATCTTAGAATGGCGAATTTTGTTGTGTGGATATTGATTAAGTGTACGCATTATGTACATTAGTGGGATTTTGCAAAACTTCGAACTCACCCGCTGAGGGTGGGGAAGTAAGAAGTGGGTAAGTTGTGCCGAAGACAGTGGGGACCCAGACTCCTAACATTGGGGGCGAGAAAACGTCTACCAATCACAGCGAGAACTTAGGTTATTAATAAAGTTATGGCATTTTGACAAATCATTTAAGTTTAACGTCCAGCGAAGCGGGCAAAGCCTGCTAGTTAAGTAATAAATTGCATCAACATTTACTAATATTAAATATATTTAAAGACTTTTGGCTTGCTTGTTTGGATAAATTTGTAAAGTACCCACTTTATGTTTTTTATCTATAAATACAGATAATAGAAAAAATAAAAGGAACCTTGAATTTAATTATGTATTATTATTCTATAAAATCTGAGTTTTTTAGGTGGAAGAGCGCTAGCTCGAAAATTTAAAATGCCAGCGCAGGACAGACCTTTAATTTAATTAGATACTATTTTATTTAAAATCTCTAACATCGGAACGAATTTAGTGATTTTTGGACGGTGAATTCCTAATCACTATTTTTTATCCAATTTTGGACTTTTTTCAAAATTAATTTTAAATTATCGATTTAAAAAAAAAAAAAAAAAAAAAAGCCAACGAAAAGAAATTAAAAAGTGAATTATCATCCAATGTTAGTAGAAAGATTAACAACTCAACATTTTCTAAATGTCAGTAGAATTTGGTCTTAAAAATTAAAATTTTAATTATTTCAAAAATATCTAACAAAAGTTTTCGCCAAACATAGCGAAAACTAATTCTTATTGAGTGAGTACTCTAAAAAAATATTTATAAATACATAGAAGTCAGTATATTTAGGAAACTACTGAGCCACAGACACAGAGAGACAAAAAAAAAAAAAAAAAAAGCATACACACGCAAACACAGGCGGAAGCCAAAGACTTAAAAATTATAAAAACCTTACTTGGTCAGGAGTTAAAAATAAAGTTTCTACATAAATGTTACTATTAAATAAATCTCTGAATATGAACATTTTATATATGGAAATTCTTTATATTATTAGTTTGTAATCACACTATATATATGTGGAAATTAGATATTTATGAAAAATTTTCACCTCGATTTTTTGAAGTTGTTTCAAGTTTTGAGGTGTGAGGTAACCGAAAAAAAAAATTATATGGTGTCCGTCTCTAGGTGTATGTTAGTGTGTTAGTTTTTTTTTTTTTTTTTTTTTTTTTTTGTATGCCAGTTTATTAGATTGTGTACATGATATATCAAGAACAAATGACCGCAGAGAGCTTGAACCAAATTTGAAATATTACTTATGATACTGGCAAGAACTCTACTGATTTGCAACATTCTAATTAGCATGTCATTTAAACTTAGCAAGTTATTTAAAATTTACGAATTTTAACATGAGAGAATATTCAAATTATGCTTAAACGTGCATTTAAAACAATATTTTTACAATAAAAATGTCAGAATAGTTTTAAAATAACATTTATGATTCTGAAATAAACATGACTAACTCTGAAAATCATCATACTTTGGAAACACCGTAAGTTGTTTGAAACTTAAACATTTCTTAACATGGTACAATACAATAAAATTTCGTTTGAACGTCCATTTAAAGATACATTTTTTTTCAGTAATATCAGAAAACGTTTACAATATATTTTATAATACGGACATAAATATCATTAATTATGAATTTTCTAATTTAAGGAATTCGTATGTTATTGGAAATTTACGATTTTTTTACCATGGCAGCATAGAGTAAAATTTCACATAATAGTTCATTTTTAAAGATATTGTCATCATAAATACTTCAGACTACTTTTAAACTATCCTCTATGATACTCGCTTGAATATAAATAACTACAATTTGAATTTTCTAGTTTTAAATTTTTATAAGTTATTCGAAATTAAACATTCTCTTAACACAGCAGAATAGAGAAATAATTCATATAAATGTGCATTATGGGTAGTATGAAAACAGGATGTATAGTTAGGAATTGGATAGTAACTGATTGATGAAAAACAAAACTACGAAACTAGTTGCAATAAAATAATAATTTAAGATAAAGTATACAATCAGTAGCAAAATTACTGAAGCACACATCCACACTTCTCATAAATATTTTTTTAGTTTGATCGCTAATTTTTATCATTAATGTACTTTTTTACAAAGAGTATAAGACTAAGATCATGACTCGACAAATATTTACTTAACAAAACAGTATTAGGTGCCTATCTTTTAAGTAGGAAATATTGCTAGTGCTTCAATAATTTTGCTACTGACTTATGTATCGAACTGAACGATGGATAGCTTATTGAGTGGGGCATTTTACTCTGTCAACATGTAAAGAGATGGATCAATAAATTTCGCTTAACATTAATATGGTGCTAGAAATTTATAAGAACATACATATGATGGTGAACTGAACAGAATCCACGTAATTCAGCTAGATTTGTAATGCTTTACATGGTAGCCTGCTGATGAAAAGAATATAAAAAATATAATATTTTGCATATTTATAGGCAATAACTGAATACTATATAAACACTTCTGTATATTTGAACTTTCATGTAGAGTCTAAATTTTGAATTGTTTTATAGTGTAAATGAATATATTGCCTTTCTCAACGTCTTAATATTATTAAAGTCTGCAATTGTGATCTGTACAGAATTTTGTAAAATACAAATAATAATAATAATAATAATAATAATAATAATTTAATGATATAATTGATTAATTGATTAATTAATAAAAAAAATATTAAGTGTAAAAATTGCATTTTGATCGTTAAGAAAATTTTAGATCGTCTTTATAAAATTTTTATGTATGAAATAACGAAACCTTCTGAAACTTTCATTCCCAAAAGTTCAAGTTTGGATAAATGTTATTATTTTCTCTCCCTATCCCTGGATATTTCATATGTCTTATTCATAATTTCATTTGTAAAGCACACATTTCACAAAAGCCTAATTGAAATTATTTCCCCGAATTAATTCATTACTGTTTAATGAAATGCAATAATTTTTATTTGTTACATTTTGTATCCTATAACATTCAAATTTTTGAAATATACTATTTCAAATAATTATTCCCTTGGAGATAAATTTGTAAAAGAGAACGCAATGAGTCGGTTTGAAAATTATTTAATTGCATGGAGTGCGCTATTATTTTTCAATTACAATTTCAGGGAATTTTGGGAATATTTAATTAAAATATGAGAGGCATTTCATTTAAGCAATTAGTAGAATGAACCCATGAGCAATAACATAAACTTATTTAAGGAATTAAGAGAAGTTAATAAGACTTTTGTAATTTGTGATTTATGTCAATGAATCATTTGAGTATTGAAAAATAAATAGATAAATAAATAAATAAATAAATAAATACATCTAAACAAGGCTTATAAAATCAAAGACTGACATTGAATATAACACTTTTATTTTTTTATGTTTTATACATTTGTAATTAAATAAGTGCAAGACATATGTCTAGAATACCACTGATAGAACATATTTTAAAACGCACAAAGCAAAAAATAATTAATAAAAAAATCCAGTTACGCCTTGAAAACTAGTATTTTGAGGCCATCACAAAACTATCTTCTCCATTTTCCTATACCAATTCAATTTGTACGAATAACTAGCAGGCTACACCGGCTTCGCTGGTCATTATTTTTAAATGAATCGCTGTAAATAATGAATTCTCAAAATTGCATTAATTTTTATCATGTGAAAAAAGAGAAAAAAGTTCTGATCGGAAAAATGTCGCACTGGGTCCCCACTGCCTTCGGCAGGACAGTCCATTGTGCGCTGCGTGCATGCATTTATGTTAGCCACTCTTAATGAATCATTATATAATAATAAGGGAAAAACACTAATATAAAATACGAAAAAAAACTTCTCTCAGCGGTGGAATATTCGGCCTGGGCCCCCACTGACTGCGGCAGCGTGTACACGCGGGCACGGTGCGCGTGTTCCTTTGCCCACCGTTTTCGCTCTCCTAATTATTTTACACTTTCAAAAAATCGTTTTCTCGAGCTTCTAAACCTAATAATACAAATTTTAAACGTTTTATCTCTTTTTTTTTTTTTTTTTTTGGCACTGTTTCCGCTTTCTTCTCGCCCCTCGTAATATTTCTACACTTTCGAAAACATCCGTAATCCATTTATCCGGCCTTAAAACAATAATAATACTGATTTTCAATGTTCTAACTTTTATTTCTATATTTTTGACCCTTCGACCCTCTCCCTTCTCGTCTATCTTAATAATTTTACAAATTCGAAAATATCCGCAATCGATTTGTAGGTATCAAATATTTCTATGTACCAATTCTGAACGATCTAACTCTATTTTTTATTTTTTTTGCCTCTCCGATCCCCATCCTTTCCCAGGCCTTCTAATAACTTTACAGATTCGAAAATATCCGCAGATTTGTAGGTATCAAATAACCTCTATGAACCAATTTTCAACGATCAAACACTATTTTTATTTTTTGCCCTTCCACCCCCTTCCCGCCGCTCTTAATAACTTTACACTTTCGGAAATATCCTCATTCGACTTGCATGCCTCTAAAACCTATATCTGCCAATTTTGAACCGTCTATCTGTATTTCTGTTTTTTGCACCATAGCCCCTCCCCCCTCCAGCCCTACCAGGAACGAATTTCTAAAATACAGGAAATTAGGTTTTAGGTTTTCCTGTGAGCTATATTTTAGAGCAAGAATTTTACGTTATATATGTTTTTGTGTTTGAGATATATAGGATTACGTGAAATAACGTTTTCCTCCGTTTCCTCCCTTGGGGACCGAATTTCTAAAATTCAAGAAATTGGTTTTTAGGTATTTGTGTTAGCTGTAATTTAAAGCAAAAATTTTACAGATATCTCTTTTCTTGTTTACGTTTTCCCTGCCCTGTCACCTTGGGAGGCGAATTTAGTAAAATCGCTTCCTAGTGGATGTCTACATCGTAGAAGGAACATTGTCACAAAATTCCATGCTTCTAGGTCAAGGTGTTTGTGCTGGGCGATGAGGAATCCCTCGCTCACTCACTCACTCAGGAGAAAATATTTTATATAGACAGATTTGGTAAAATTAATAATAATAATAAACATCCGTAGAAATTCAATTTCATGCTAAAAAAAAAAAAAAAAGGTCTTGCAACATGCATCTTTTCTTTTCCTTTTTTCATTTTTTTTAATGGATAACTTTATTTTAAATTATCACAGATCGATTGTTTAACCATTTTCCCCATCAGGGGGACAATACTAATCATAGATTTCTTAGTCGATTTTTACTCTTATAGATAATTATTTTCAATTTCATAATTATTTGGTAAATAACAATTCTCTTTGTACGCATTTACACAAATTTTTTTCATATAATTCCATGTTAAAAATTTAAAATAAATAAATAAATAAATAAATAATGGTGGCATTGAAACGCACCTTGTTTAATGGTTTTCACCAAAAGTTGAAGGGCACTAGTTGTTCTTAATGTGTAACTAAATATCAATTTGTTAGAATTTGTGTGCAGTAGTTTAGAAAAGCATTTCCCAAAACTAGTCAAATCTTGTTCTACAAGGGGGGGAGGGGGAGGGGTCTTAACTTTTAGAAACGAGCTCTTTTAAATTTCCCCAATACCATCAAAGTCATTTTCTAAAGGTTAAAATTGCTCAAAACTGTTGTATAGTGGTGAGCGGCCTCGTTTCGTCTTTGAAATCTTTCGAAACCTTAGTCTAGATCTCTCAAAATATATCCATAGATAATGCAAAGTTGAAAACTTTAAAAAATGCTTTTTTTCCGAAATTTCAAAATTTTCGTATTTAAAGGGGGGAAACCTGTAATTTTAAATCACAAAATTTTTTTAGGGAGATTTTTGAAATGCATTATGAGGTAATTCCTTTTTAACGAAAGAATAAAAGAAAATTCCTTGCATTTTTCTGGGTTCTCTTGCTCATTTGACTTTCAAAGAAAGCCTTCAATTTGAGATTTTTTATTTGCTAATTATTATTTTTTATTTATTTTTGCAGTATAATCGTCAAAAATTGTGTTTTATTTGTTGCAAGTAATGCTTTAATTCATAATATATACTTTCAAAAGATTTTGTTTTGTTTTGTTTCTTCAATTTTACTTAACTTATGCATATTTAAAATAATAATAATACACTTTAATAAGTTATTTACATTTTAATTGCTTGTTTCAGTTTGTGCTTTTCTCTTCATTTCTCAGAAAATTATAAAACTGTTGTGATCTTACCAAAAAAGAAACAAAATCAGTTTAAATTGGAAATATTTTAAATAACATTACAATAATTGTATGGAATTTAATTCTTCCACATACTTATATTTTTTTTAAATTATCTGAAATTTACATAAAAATTATTTAAGTAATTGTATGATTTAAATTTTATGTTTATGTTTAATTGTAATCCTAATAATGTAGTTTATAAAAAGAAATTGTGAGTGCTACCCATATAAATTGTAAATGAAGAACTTAATTTACTAAATAGCTATACGTATAGCTATTAAAAATTTGCAGTAAAGTAAAATACTTGAAGCAAATTCATACTTCACTCATAATTTATAAAAATGAAACGTTACAGAAAGAAATGGGAATTTTGGGCGTACCTTCTAAAATATTTTGCATACTAATTTCAGTTTACTTACTCGCATACTTTATTGTACATGCAAATATCCACATCATAAAATCATGCTTTACTCTTAAAATAGGAAGCATTTTCCCACATTTCTACTATAATAAATAATCCAGTCAAAACATTAAAATCTGTAGCAACCAGATTTCAATTTTACATACACACACGCGCACACATACTAGCACAGACAGGCACTTACGCATGTACACGCACATAGTAAAATCACGTGTTACTGATAAATTTCAAACGCTTTTTCTTTTGATAGATAAAGTAAGAGCCATTTTGTACAATACTTCTAAATTCTGAGGGAGGGAGATTTCAATTTTGGTTACTAAATGCTTTATTGAAAATTACACAATTTATTATGTAAATATTGAGTGAAAAATATTCACTATTTTATGAATAAAGAAAATAAACTTCAATTACACAAAATTTAACAATGACTCACGTACCACATACTACCATTTTTCTTTAGTCTGTCATACTTCAAGCTTTGTCACGTACCCACACCAGATGCTCCATTACTTTCACGTCATTATTTCCAAGAAACGTGTTGAAAATATGAAATAGCGCATCAAAAGTAGAATAAATCATGTCTTTTGTATAAAAGTTATGATTGGAACTTCTAGGATTAATTTTTATAAAACAAACTTATTTAAATATGTGACATGTAAAAAGAATAACTTAAACACATTAACAATTTCTATTAATCAAAATTAATTAAAATACAATTTAAAAAATATGTTTAAAAAACTTTTATTTATTTATTTATTTTTTTTTTTTTTTTTTTAATCGAACAACATATTTGCATTTGTAATAAACCTAGAATATTTTTTTTTCTTTGGAGCTAAATTCAGGCATGTTTTTATTTTAGAAGTTCAATCTATTGTAGAAAATTAAAATTTATAGTTAACGACAATTAATGTACTAAGCATATGATTTAGTTTATTAGAAGGCTTTGTAACTCATTCCAACCCAGTTCAAAAGTGTTCATAACTTCGGTTTATCTTCCTGTCTGTCTTTCTGCGCTTTAATCCATTACCCGTTGGTGCTGCGTTCACACACCACCAGAAATAATTTCGTTTATCAGTAAACTAAAAAAAGATATTTTATATTAAGTATTGTTTTTAAATAAGGAAAGGATATATGTTTATTTTATTACAAAAAAAAAAAATTGATCTGAAGAATAATTTTATATTTAAAAATAAATTTCAAACTTGAAGCACTAATCAATCCAAAACTGCTTATTCCATTGAAGTTGTACAAATACAACACCCTGTATTTCGTAAAATAAGACTAAGTTTAATAATTTTATTTTAAATTATTGTTATATATGATCAAAATAATGAGTATTACTGTTTGTACGTAGAAACAAATCGTTATTTCTAGTTTTGGCGGTTAATGAGTTAACTCCTGTAAATATTCATAGAATTCTTTGAAAGTGATATATGATATTCAAGTACATAACAGGATGTTTTTTTTTTATATTGAAAATGTAAATATCACCGATGGTTAGTAAACAGGTACACGCAAAAGAATTCCATAACATTGCGTTCTATGAGAATTGTCTCTATAAACCAGATTTAATGCATTTATTTTGCACAAATGATAATGAATTTGACATGTATTGTTCAAGTGAACAAAAGAAAAAAAAAAAACTATAGCACAATGTATCATTAACTTTGAGATTTTCAGGACCACAGAAAAACGTTGATGTACATTAAGTTTTGTAAAAATTTTAAATTGCTGGAATTTCATTTTTGTATTTATTAAGAGTTTTTAACACTTTATAGCAATATTTATAAGTGCTCCTGATTTGAATTAATCTATATACCCTTTTGTCCGTCTGTTCACTTCTAGAGTCCGTAAATAATTTCAGAATTTCTTCAAAATAATTTATATTTTTCAACTTCCTTATGACGTGTTCCATATGTAAAATGGTATAAATAGCACGCAGCGCATTTGTATACAGGGGCATTTAAAATAATGCTGATGCATTGCTTATTATGAGTGACATTTTTATAAACCATATTTAACACGTTAGTAGTCGCTAGTTGGTCGATTTGCCGCCCATCCTTCAGTGTTGCCAGATTTTTTTATTTAACAGCCACCAAAAATTTTTAGAAGTGGCATTTGATATACATAACACGCGAAGAAAATCGAAGAAAAGTCAATCACATCACTTCTTAAAATTATTGGTGACAGTTAAATAAAAAGTGCGCAATCTGTAATATGTGGCGCTTTCTATAGCGACTACTAACTGGTTAAATAAACTTATAATTCACAAATTACAATCAAAAGGAAATTAGTATTTATACGTTAGAAGAAATTCCTCTAAAACAATATATATTTATCATGTATAGAGGGATACACAAAAGTATTTAGATACAATATGGACCGCAACTGTAAATTTTTGGAATAGCATTTTCGTTTTTGTTAAACAATTTGAACACTTTTCAGCAATGTTGGAGAGTTCGTAAATAGTTTAAAATTTCATAACAAATTGGTACATTTTAATTTGGTTTCGAAAAGTTATTCTCTGGAGGATGAGGAGGAGGAGGTTGTAGTAAATGGTAATTAAATTGAATCTAGAGAGCGTTGGATCCCAAAAATAAGCAAAACTTTAAACCAAAGGGTATAAGGTATATATTTTAATTTGTTCAATATAATTATTAAAATAAATTTAGTATTTAAACGAAGTAGGGGCATAGAAAAATTGAGTTTACATGTACATAAGGTTTTATGTGGTTTCTACATGTATATTTTTAAATAATATAAATTTATTATTCAACTTTCAAATGTAACAACAAATAGAAATAAAAATAAAATTCACCAATTACAATAAGTTTATAAAAATGAAAGCAAAGAAAATTAAATAAATGAAAATAGTATTTTTTCCCATCTTTTTAGAAACAGAAAAAAATGCATTTTGTACAAATAATTTTAGATTAAATAATCTCACATGTGTATAAATATTTCTTAACGCATCCCTGATCTTATAAAACATGTTACTGAAAACCGGCGTCGTATATGACAATAAATTGATTGTAAATATAAATTAAGCTCTTCCTCGACTAAATGCTTATATGGAAGAAGATATCGAATATTTTGCCTTATCATTTTTATCGAAAATACTTTTCCAATACACTTTACAAATATTAAGTTAGTCTAGAATTTATTACGCCGCTTACTAAATCCCGAGTCTCCATTTATTGTCATTTAGTATATCCCGCCACATAAATTTTTGTTCTTATTTGGAACTTCTGTCTCATTTTATTTCGACTTATAAACTTTGGCAAAATTTATTTTTCTTTATTTGTCTCGTGAAAAAAAAAAAAACGCTTATGTTCAGTAACCTTTTATTTAATATTAAACTTCAGAATGTCTTGATAAATCTTTATTTGTTCATTGAAATTTATTATTCAATAGTTACTTTAATTTTAATTTATATATATATATATATACCAGTTTTCATTACAAGTTAAACCTTTAACGTTCATTAATTTTGCACTGAAAACAAATATTTAGTATTTTTTTCATGAACCAATTTTCAATATTTTTTAATGTTTTAAACGCTTTTTAAACTTTTGTTCAATCTTTTTCGATAGGATGAAGCACTTGTTTGAAATTTAATAAATGATGTTTTAGTGGAAGCCATAAGCAGCAGTAACAATAAATTTCTTATAAGGCGCTAGTGCGCCTTGCAGGTTTGACGATGAAGAGATAATAAGAATGCTAATGGGATTTTAATGTAATACACGTTATGAACGCTTTTTCTACCGCCTTATTGAAAGAGACAAAATTTGTATTTGAAGCATATATATATATATATATTTATTAGTATTTCTTAAAGATGTGTGCAACAAAAAATATGCACATAATAATAATTAATGAGAATTTTGTGAGGCTATTTTTAGTGTACCACTGGCACATAGTGGTCGAAAAAGATATTTGGACCTTAAAAAGGTGTGAAAACATATTTAATTTTTGTGATCCTAATAATTTTCTTAAATTAATGGGAGATTCTTTAAATAATAAAGGAATTAATTACAACACATGAGGATCGTGAAAAATGCCAATTAGAAACAGGAATATCACTCTGCAAAATCCTTTCTGGAACAAAAATGGCTTCAGTAAACATCCAGTGATTTGTACTGAGGTTAAAATGAAGAACAAACATTCTATTCCTATAAATATCTTTAACATTGCTTTAATAAATTTGATTTTATATGCATTTTAAACCAATCGTACATTTAAAGTGCCGTCTGTAGATATAGGTTTAATAAAAAAAAAAAAACGGCTGCTTTTATAGGTTTGTTAGAAAGATCGTATACCATATTCATCGACCACTTTTCATGAAACCATGGACGCATCTGCGCAAGTGCTAACTCAACGAGTCCAGTGTTAAAATAGGGGTGACAGTCATCTGACTCAGAGTAAATGAGCAATAACACAAAGCACGGAATTACTGGATGTTTTCCAAATTTCAAACTGCCGTTCAAGCTGGCATCCCTCCAACATTTTGAACGTGTCCTCACAGCTAGTTTTAGGATATGTGGCTGCACTGTACTTTTACAAATTATAAGAATTGTTTTCTTCATGTTTATATTATGGTTTGCATAACTAAACAAAGCACAAATCCATGTTTTAACTCTTACAAGATGAAGTAAGACTTTTAAAAGAAAGTAAATATTCATCCGAACTAATCTAAGAAATTCTAAGAATTTGCAAAAAAGTAAACATACATCTCGTTACAGATGCAGTTCTTAGGTGAGAGGCTCACGTTCTCCTGCGACGCCTGCATATAAGAGAACCACATGATACGTCTTATTATACAACGCGGCATCTTATCCAACTTTACCTTTTAAGAAAGTAAATATTGACATTATTTTAAATCGTGATATATTCATATGTGTTCCCTCTCTGAAATACATAGTATAAAATTAGCAATAAAAAAAAAATAGTTATATAAAATCATTTAGAAGTATAGTTTTTAGTAGAAATAACAAAACACAACGAAAAAACGCATAAAAAAGTAATTTTTATTTAAAAAAAAAAATATTTCCAAGTAATCCGAATAACTTAAATTTACCCCCCCCCCCTTTGATTGCCATATAGTTTTTTTTTTTTTGTAAATAAGAACTTTAAGTAAAATAAATAAATACCAAAATAAATTTTGAGAAAATGCGAACTTGTAGAAAACAAATCTAGACCAAATATGTATTCGGACAGTATTACTACTGAAAATTGGGATTGTTAGCAGCTGTATATTACTTAAGAATTTTTAAGTAACTGAGATTGTCACCCAAGGAATATATTTTAAGCGAAAGCGCGTGTTGTATTAAGAGATTGTTTAGAAATGGTGCCTAACTTGATGGTGTGCATATTTAATGTACATAAAAAATTGTCAACATATTTTAAATATACCTTCAGATAAATTCGGGAATTTATAATAATAATGATTTTTAATCTCATTAATACAATGATTTGGAAAATGATTATTATTATATTCTATTTCTATTTCTAACAATAAATTTATTTATTTATTTAATTTTTGACATAAATCTGAATACTGAAGTATGATATAAATACGCATGATATGCAATATATATTATATATATATATATATATATATATATATATATATATATATATATACATATATTTTTTTTTTAACATGGGGAAGTGGGAACACAAAAATTTTCTCATAAAAAAAAAAAAAAAAAAAAAAAAAAAAATTAGTTTCAGTTTAAATAGTTTTTTTTCCCTCACAAACTTCGCTCAATTCAAGTTCGGGAAAAAAAAAAAAAAAAAGAGCGAAGTACAACAAAAAACTCAATATTTTTAAGTCAAGCTCATGAGCGCGCTCCTGCACTACATTGGGGTTTTAGAGGTTGCTCTCTGTATCTGATATCAGCATAACTGAAATTAAATACAAGCAGGCATTCCAAACTCGGTATATTAAATCTGTATCATATGGGGGTAGTCATTCAATATTTATTAACTAATTATTTTTTTATTATTATTTTTTTTTCTGGCAAACCGTATTTGGCAAATATTTTTATCATATCGTGTACAGGGACACCAAAGGAAAGAACATCAAATACATTACGTCCATAGGCGAAATTTCTTCTAACAAGGATACATTCAAAAGATGCCCTCTTCAAAAATTATTGAAAAAAATATATGTTATTCTACTCTTCATAAAACACAAAAAAATTATCAAATTAAGCATTTTTGGAGATTTAGCGCTTTTAATAAATAAGTTCGCTAGCATCGAGATTGCCGTGTACGAATATAACCGTGCTTTGCTTCTCCGCCAAGTACTCAAAATCAATCGCCTAACAGTATGAAATCGCCAAATATGCTTAATTCTGTTAATTTTTTGTGGTCATTAATCGTAATTCATTTCAGCCGATATTTTTTTCACTTTCTGCTGTTTTATGAAAATTAGAATCAGATATATATATTTTTTTTTTTCAATATTTTTTGAAGACGACACCTTTTCAATGTTTTCTTGTAAGTACAATTTTATATCTTCGACTGCAATAAACAATATGAAATTATGATATTTTTATATTAATAAAAGCATGATTCGTTTACTATACTGTACGGAAAATCAGTAACCATCCGTTGGTGTACATTTAGGTAGTGTGGTTTATGCACAATAAACGAAAAAAAATAAGAATTACAAAAATTTCAGATGTATTATGGCTTCACTTGGAAATTACTGTAAGTGCATTTCAATCGTGTATTTTTTTATCGTGCTAAAATGAAATACATTATGTGTCGTGTATATAATTTATAGACATTGTATAGATCTACCAAATTATAGCGAACACATTATAATTTACTGAATATAAATGATAAAAGTTCTTTACTAATTTTTACCAAGTCTACGAAAACTGCTTAGGAAAGATAATTACTTTCTCATACCCAAATGATGGACAAACTGTTGAGTTCTAATTTTCAAAAATGTTTTTTGATGCCCTGGTTATAAAAAACCAATTTTGTTTCTGAAATTGATTGGTGTTTATACCCGTTTTAAAGTAACGTAAAGAAAAACAAATAATAATATTAACTACAAGAACTTCCTGTTCGGTATTTTAAATACCATATGAGGTTACCACATGAAACGTTAGACGAAAATTGGTAGGAATGTCTGAAGAAAGGGTGTGTTTGAAAATTGTCGGGATGAGTCGGAATGCACTTTTAAATTTAATAACTTTTTTTTTTTTTTTTTGAATGCAAGTAGTATGTACAAACGGAGGTTACAGGAAAAGACGGTCACCTTAATCACAGAAATGTATATCAAATATAACTGTTTCTAAAATTATTTTTAACTCTTTTTGAAACACGTTCATATAGAGTAATTGTTACCTTATAGCTTGATCTATAATTTGTCTTTATAGTAATTAAATGTAGGATAAGAGACAGTCGTTTGAATGTGCTTTCTGATTATTTTGAATATATTTGAATTATTATATAAACATTCGAATGCTTCCAAAAACGATCTTTACATTGAACTTTAACTGATTATTTAAAATACAAATAACCCTAAAAAATGAAAGAATATTAAAATTCTTACGTTGAAAAAACTTATATAAGGTAAATGATGCAAATAATGTCAATGCAGGTAATATCAACAACCCTTAGTATAGTTATTAAATTCAGTGAAATCCGAAAGATGGCGCTTGAATCTAGTCACTCGAAGCTAGAAGAACGTAGCTTAGTTTTTCACATAGCTTACAGCTTTGCATAAATCTTAATCACGTGCACGGGGGGACAGCTATTGTTGATTTGTTCTTAGTTGCATTGCATTTTATAAATTTGTCTCTTGTAAGTTTGTTATTTTTCTTATTGAAACAAAGTATCTGTATTCAGTGTTATACGTAATGTCTTTTCAACTGTATAATTGGATTTCAATAGCTGAGTTTTCAGACCGAATTGCGAACAGTTTTTTAAAAACTCGTTATTGTTGACACTATAGTAGGGTGACGAGACGTCCTCATTTTTAGAGTGTTGTCCTCAGTTGCTTTTAAAAGTTCTCATATCTTCATTTGTCCTCATTTTTGGACGTTTGTTCTTATTTGTCCTCATTTTTCAGTAATTTCCTTCTTTACTTAAAATTTCAACATTAGAAATGCTGCTGACCTCATTAGTTTCAAATACTGATTCTACAACTCAGCACAGCATAAAAAAAAATCACGATTCTTTGCTTCATTCTATTCATTTTTAAATCATTTCCAATACTAGTGAATACACAGATAATATTTTTCTATTGGTAGATTTTAGTCTTTGCAATGGAAAAGCATTTTTTAGCCAGATTGAAAACTAAGTCAGGGATAGGAGCTGAAAGCAGATTACCTTGTTGACATCTCACGAATTTTTGCCCTCTAGTGAGTAAATAGTGCTACTCGAAGGTCAACATAATAGCTCAGTTTGTAGAACATTAATGCTTTATGCTATCAGCCTGGCAGGTCAACTGACACTGCGTTGTATCACTTAACTCATATTGTTGAGAAGTGTCTGGTCTCTAAGGAGGTGGCTCATGCAGAATGCCCTTAAGAAAGTTGAGTCTTGGTGTTCTTCCAGGGGTCTTTCCGTAAACCCTGCGAAGACACATATGATTGCCTTTAATAGAAAGAGGACCATTATCTTAAAAAATATCAAGTTTTTTGGTCATAACCTCACTTGTTCAAGTAAGGTTAAGTATCTTGGTGTCTATCTGGATGAGAAACTCAACTGGAGGAGTCATCTTGATTATTGCATTTCTAGGGCTAAAAGGGCTTTTTGGGCCTGTAGGAATGCTATTGGTAGGTCATGGGGTCTTAGTCCTATGGTTGTCCGCTGGATTTACGCCATGATCATTTGTCCAATGATCACTTATGGTTCTATTGCCTGGTGGTCTAGGACTAGGCTTGACACTGCTAAGAAGAATCTTAATAAGATTCAAAGGATGGTGTGTGTCGCGATGACTGGTTGTTTAAGGACAACACCAACTGGAGCTTTAGAGTTACTCTTGGGCTTTATCCCTCTGCATATGCGCATTGAGGCTTAGGCTATCTTATGTGTAAAGAGGTTAAGAAGTTTTGGGCATTGGAATAATTATTCCAATTATCTGAACTGGAAGCATCTTAATAAGGAGATTTCGGATCACCCGCATTTTATTATGCAGTGTGATAAGGTTCTCCCTAGGTATGCTTTTTCTAAGCCGTATAATATCCACTTGCCCTCTAGGGACATTTGGATGAATACTCCTCCTTGGGGTAATACGAATCACATAAAGTGGTACACTGATGGCTCCAAGATGGATAATGGCACTGCTGCTGGTGTTTGCTGTCCTGAGGATGGTACTTCACTTTCCTATCCTTTGGGGAGGTATGCTACTGTCTTTCAGGCTGAAGTCTTTGCGATCCTTATGTGTTGTAGGACTTGCATGAATAGGGGCTATAAGAATCGATATATTGACATTTATTCTGATAGTCAGGCTGCCCTGTTGGCTTTACAGAAGTCAGTAATGACTTCTTCTCTTATTTGGGAGTGTTATTTCACTCTTTGTGCTCTTGCTGCTAACAATAAAATCTTCCTGTATTGGGTACCAGGTCATGCTGGTATCCTGGGAAATGAGTTAGCTGATGAGCTGGCTAGGAAGGGTTCTGATACACCTTTTATTGGTCCTGAACCTGTCCTGAGTATATCTGGTAGTTTGTTGAGGGGTACTATTTTCTCCATCATGAGAAACTTGCAGTACTCTACTTGGCTCAAGACTGAGGGGAGCAGGCAAGCTAAAGAGCTTAACTGTGGTAATCCTAGTGCAAGGGATAAGGAGCTCCTGAAGCTCAATAGAAATGGCATCAGCAAGGTGATTGGTCTCCTTACGGGACACTGTCGCTTAAAAACTTTATGTTATGGGTATTGCTAGTGATCCATTTTGTAGGGGTTGCAAGTACAAGGAGGAAACTGCAACACATATTTTATGTGAATGTGAAGTCTTCTCTGCCTATAGGTTTGAGCACTTGGGGCGGCATATAATTGAGCCTTGGGAGCTTCAGGATATTCCGGTTAGGTGTCTGCTGGGTTTTCATTCTGCCACAGGTCTTTTTAAAGATTAGGTTTTGTGGATTAGTACAATAGACCTCTGGTCGCAGTGCTTGGTTTCTTGTAAACCACCCACTTATAATTCATTCATAATTCATTCATTCATTCATGCTGTCAGACTAGGGGTCAATTCCTATTCCTGGCCAAGCCATTTTTTGACATTGTTCAGATTGTCTTTTCTTTTAAAAGGTTATTTATTGGACCATTTCCATTTGAAGTAATTATGATTTCGTTTACACTAAAACTTGGCCTACACAACAGTAATAATTGTATTAAAACAGTTTATAAAAGTATTAATAGAAGTAGATTTAAAATAGCTTGGTACTTTCGTAACAAGCGCATGTCAGAAATTAATACTTTAGTATTAGCAGCATGGCCATTATATTATACGAAGAGAAGTATAATGTGTACAAGTTTACGATAATGTTTATTGTAAATTTAATAATGCTTATATAAATGTTTATCGTACAAGTTCAGAAGTAGTATAAATTTATCTTAGCGACGATTAATGCCTGCAAGTAGGGTTATTATAAACTAATTTTGTGCTATATTTTATGAAAATTTGTGTCCTCATATATGTCGTCATTTTAGAAGAAAACTGCCCTCATTTTTCTCATGGAAATGAAGACGTCGCGTAATTTGTCTTCATTTTGCATTAAAAAAAATCTGGTCATTCTACACTATAGCCAATGGGCATATTACCTACACATATCAAATATTAAACCATAAGGACGCTGTCTACCCACATTTGATGGGGTCAAGTTCCATCTTGATTACTTAATTCTGGATGAGGCTAAAAAATATGACATTCTTCTATTTTGTTCACCTTCTAATATAACCCATGAGCTGCAGCCTTTGGATAAATCCTGTTTTGGGCTATTTGTGCAATTTTGGGACCAAGAATTCCTTTTATTTTTTGAACAAACTAATCATGAAAACATTACAATAGTTCAATTTGGAAAAATATTTTATTCAGATTGGGACAAACCTATCACATTGAATTTTAACAAAGAAGCATCACAAAACTGGCGTTGTAAAAATTATTACTTACAAACTTTGAATAAACACCATAAAATGCAATAAACTCGCAACAATTGTTTCGGGTCGAAAAAACACACGACCCTTCATCAGGCGAACAAAGTAAGCACGAGTGCTGCAGTCAAAGCGGCAACGCACAAAACCGTTTAAAATGAAAAGAAAAAGTTTATAAAGTAGAAACTAAATATAGCTACTGGTGTGAGTAGAATTGTACAAAAAAACAAGAAAATAAATAAATGAGTGAGATTAAACATATAACAATCTAAGGATAACAAAAATTAAACTAAAATCTAAGTTACGTGAGTAATTTCCAAGCATCAGAGAAGAAAGGAGTGGTAGAAATATCATTAACAAGATTTTTCGAATTTTTAAATATGTAAAATGTTTCATGAATATTCAAATGGGAGGAGCAGACAGGAGATGAAATTATGTTAGTTTTGGAAAAATCAAAACGATGACCTTGAGACCAGCAGTGGGAAGCAATAGAAGATTTGGTAATCTCTTCATTACGAACATTCCGACGGTGCTCATTTATTCTGTATTTCAAACGCCTCCTAGTTTGACCAATATAACCTAAGTTGCAGGACGAACACGGAATTAAATAAATTCCAGAACGGTTTTCGGTGAGAATGGGATCCTTAAGAGAAGATAATTTTATTTTATTGACGGGTTTGTAAATAACTTTGAAACCAAACGGTGAAAGAATTTTAGAGATTTTAAAAGAGAGTGAAGAATAAAAAGGTAAAACAACTGGGATGAGACTGTGATCGTTTAATTTGGGAGCAGAACGTTTAGGATTCTTAAATTTATATAGAGCTTTATCGATGATAGATGGGTTATAGCCACGAGAGAGGGCAAGAGATTTTAAATAATTAATTTCTTTCGAAAGATTAGACGGATCAGACGTTCCTTCCTTGACGTTCTTGTGAATAAAGAAAAGGATTGTTTCTCAACTACTGTTTTTAGAAAACCATTCTCAGTCTCTTTGCCGCCGCATGCTCTCTCTAACCACGCCCCTCAACAAAAAATGTCTGCTTTTTACACTTATGTTTACCGTGCCTTACACATTTGTTCTGATCCGTCTAATCTTTCGAAAGAAATTAATTATTTAAAATCTCTTGCCCTCTCTCGTGGCTATAACCCATCTATCATCGATAAAGCTCTATATAAATTTAAGAATCCTAAACGTTCTGCTCCCAAATTAAACGATCACAGTCTCATCCCAGTTGTTTTACCTTTTTATTCTTCACTCTCTTTTAAAATCTCTAAAATTCTTTCACCGTTTGGTTTCAAAGTTATTTACAAACCCGTCAATAAAATAAAATTATCTTCTCTTAAGGATCCCATTCCCACCGAAAATCGTTCTGGAATTTATTTAATTCCGTGTTCGTCCTGCAACTTAGGTTATATTGGTCAAACTAGGAGGCGTTTGAAATACAGAATAAATGAGCACCGTCGGAATGTTCGTAATGAAGAGATTACCAAATCTTCTATTGCTTCCCACTGCTGGTCTCAAGGTCATCGTTTTGATTTTTCCAAAACTAACATAATTTCATCTCCTGTCTGCTCCTCCCATTTGAATATTCATGAAGCATTTTACATATTTAAAAATTCGAAAAATCTTGTTAATGATATTTCTACCACTCCTTTCTTCTCTGATGCTTGGAAATTACTCACGTAACTTAGATTTTAGTTTAATTTTTGTTATCCTTAGATTGTTATATGTTTAATCTCACTCATTTATTTATTTTCTTGTTTTTTTGTACAATTCTACTCACACCAGTAGCTATATTTAGTTTCTACTTTATAAACTTTTTCTTTTCATTTTAAACGGTTTTGTGCGTTGCCGCTTTGACTGCAGCACTCGTGCTTACTTTGTTCGCCTGATGAAGGGTCGTGTGTTTTTTCGACCCGAAACAATTGTTGCGAGTTTATTGCATTTTATGGTGTTTATTCAAAGTTTGTAAGTAATAACTATCACATTGACATTTCTAACGTTAAAGGTGACTTCAAAGGAACAAGTATCTGCTGTGTCAATTCAATCCTATCTATCCTATCAATGTAATTCCCGAGGAAGATTTTGCTCCACGTTCTGTGTCTGAAAATCCACCTCCAACAAAAAATTGTGCCAAAAGTGGAAAACAAATTTCTTCCCCAGACACATCTTTTGAAAAACAAGTTCGTCATAATCCTTGTCTCTCAAGTACTTCTGTCACAAAACCTGCAATGAGCTGTAGTGCTCTAATTTTAAAAAAAGACCTCTTTCCCAAGGCTTATCTAAGTAATACTAAATAGACTCAAACGTCACATTAGCGATTTAAAAAAAAAAAAAAAAAAAAAAAAAAAAAAAACAGTCTGCGAATATTAGCGGAAAATAATAGCAAAGAAAAGTGATAAAGAAAGTTGGTTTAGCGGTTGGTTTAGTCCCAATACGTGAGTGTTTTTTACTAGTACCAAATTTACTTAAACGTTAAAATTAGAAAAAATAAACTTTTGGAATAAAAAAAAAAGCTGTTAAGTGCTTCACTAAGGGCCGTATTCACCAAACTTCATTGATCGAGGATTAAACCCTGGATCATCAAGTACGAGAATCAAAGATAACACTGGATTAAATTCCTACGGTATTCACCATCAGCCGATATGTGATCTATGTATTAACTGGAAGAGAAATAAAAGCTCCGTTTTGATTGGCCAAGAACGAAGATAGCATTTATTCATTATTCGGCTTCAATTAACTAATCAATCGGATTAGAAGATTAGAAAGGGTAAAAAGCAAATTGGCAACACTGATACTCTTATTTACTTCGCTTTTTTTACGCACGGATTAAAAATCGATTTTACTTTAGAATATTTTTAAAAAGAATAAAATTTGTGAAAGAAGTTTCACCAGCTTCTTAACACTCGGATTAAACCTCGGATCAGCGGTAATCGCTGGATCATACGAAAATCGGTAGAGCCGTATTCACCAACTTCTTAACACTCGGATTGAACCTCGGATCAGCGGTGATCGCTGGATCATACGAAAATCGGTATTCTCCAACGAAAATCCGCAATTCAGCGGCTACTTTAACACTTCGTTTTTGATCCTCGAATATCGGAGGATTAACAGAGATAATTTTCGGATCTTTTCGTAACGCATGCGCACTCCGCAGCTCAGCTTCGTAAACAAATAACAAACATGGCTGACGTTGACGATCTATTCTCACTAGGTGACATTGAAAGCTTAGAACTATTGGAAACATCTGAAAGTAGGAAATGGACGGTGCATCAAATTAGAGTAAATGGTTTGGATGCTTTGGATAATGTGGCAATTCCATATCGCAATCGATTAAATAAAGATTCCGTGGAATTTCTAATACGAATGTTAGATAATAGACTGTCATCTGCCACAGAAAAGAATAATGCATTAACTTCGGAGCAGAAAAATTTTTAATAGCTTTAAGATTCCCTTAATCATAACAATCAACATTTTATATCGTAGCGTGAACAGTTGTCGTCTGCGTGATTATTCTTTTTTAAAATGTTCTAAAGTAAAATGGATTCTTAATTCGTGCGTAAACAAAAGCGAAGTAAACAAGAGCGAACCATGTATCAGTGTTGCCAATTTGCTTTTTACCCTTTCTAATCTTCTAATCCGATTGATTAGTTAATTGAAGCCGAACGTTAAATAAATGCTATCTTCGTTCTTGACCAATCAGAACGAAGTTTTTATTTCTCTTCCAGTTAATCCATGGATCACGTAATTGGCTGATGGTGAATACAGTAGGAATTTAATCCAGTGTTAGCTTTGATTCTCGGATTTGTTGATCCATGGTTTAATCCTTGATCAACGAATTTTGGTGAATATGGCCCTAAATGTTATTACTAACCTAAATTATTACTACAACTTTTTTCTCGACATAAAATGATATATGCTTATTTATTTACGCGTGAATGATAAAATTGAAATTCAATTTTAATAATAGATTTAAAATTGTATCACAAAAATAATTTAAATTTTGTTAGATTCTTGAGCAAATTTATATTAGTTTTTTTATTTTAACTTTTATTATTCATGTATAAATAAATATATTTCTTTTTGTGTTAAAAAAAAATAAACGGACGTTTAAACATTTTTAGTATCATTTTAATATGAATTAAAGCTAATTTGAAAGTTAATTTAAGTTTCTCATTTTGATGTTTTAAATAATAACAAAACTAACTCATATATATATTTAAAAAAAAAAGGTTTAGGGTGCATTAGACCAGATTTAAACAAACCTAAATACAAAATTATGTACCTTTGCGGTCAAACATTTGCCTACAAAGCGAACAACGCTCACAAAAACAAATATATTTTATTATTTTTAGTGACATAAGGTTTTATATATTACACATTTTAATTCCAACTTTACCATTTCAAAATGGCAACAGTTGAGCAGTAGTTTTTATTTGTAGAAAAGTTTATAAAAGAAATCTAAAATTTGGTTTCATTATTTTTTACGTAAGACATTGAAATAGAAGAAAAAAATAATGGAAAATCACTCAGAATTAGACGAAAAGCTTCGTCTTCTGGAAAATAATTTTCTTCATGAATTTAGGAAAATAGTAGAACAACGTTTGAAACTTGAAAAATATGTGACATCGTCTGTTAAAGTGGATTTACCAATGAAAAGTTTTGCTGACAAGAAAGTCATTCAAAAAAGTTTTACAGTTCAACTAGAGCCATCACTTCGAGAAAAACTAGCGAAAACCAGAGGAATGTCAAATGAACTGGAGGATAGATTGCATCAGACACGAGTAGCTTTTGAAGACAAATTGAGAACAACTGATCGCATGAAAGAGGAATTAGATCGTCGTGAATCCGTGTTGATATCTTCTATTCGGCAAATTGAGGCTTATCTTAGAGCCGTATTTTACCTGAAGCAGGATGCTGAACGAATGCTTGATTCGATGTTTAATACTGCAAAGAAACATGATAGGATTTTACGAGAATTGACTGAAGAAAAAAATGCATGGTATGACAAGCAAGTGTTTTTGTCTAAAGCTATTAATGCTTTCTTGCCCGCCAAGCAATGTCTAAAAAAGATGTTATCAGGTATTTTATCCATTTTGCCGAATTTAGAGCTGTACGCAAGCGACGTGTGGCGTCACTGACTATCGTTGTGGCCAAGTAAAAGGTTTCCTATTAATCGCCCATTGGATTATTTGTAAAAAAATATTAAAAATGGAAGAAAATTAGTTCCCAATTTCAGTCCCCATATTTGGGTATAATTATAAATAAGTTACCGTGCACATGTATTATTAAGTTATTTTGCTGTTAAATTGACAAATTTTAAATTTGAAAAGTTTTTTGTGCTTGGCGTTTTTTGTATTTGGCGATCAAAATCGTAATATGAAGAAATACATTTCAGATACATTCGTAATATAGATTGTACAAAATATAGTTTCATATTATTAAATGTTCTAATATACGTTGCTAAAATAACCATGATTTTTGAAAGGAATTAAATATGTTCGCCATACAATTTCGAAATCTTTTTTTTTTTTTTTTTTTTTTTTTTTTCAGCCAAGGAGGACAGATATCAAATCTATTCCGCGGCAACATATTAGTATCTTATTTTAAATACTTTTTTTAGACATTTGAAAACAAATTTGACTTAAAATTACGATAGAATATCTATCATTTTCCTTTTAATTAGTATATATCTTCGTATAATATTAGTATATATCTTCCTTTTAATTAGTATATATCTTCGTATTAGTATATATCTAATATATCTTCGAATCATTTTGGTGTCATTTTGGCATTACGTATTTTCGTCACTGCTTTGGTATGGGACCCCATTGGCAATATCAAACATTTTTTGATTTTCTCGAATCTGTACAACAAAACTATTATTAAAATGAATATTCTTGAAAACAGTCCAGTAGTAGTGTTAATTTGGAATATTCTGCGGAAACAGTTGAAGCTGTTACTCGTGCAGTAAAAATGACTATTCGATGAGTGTTCTGGAACATTCCAAAAAGTGTCACTTGTTGCACAGGAATTAAGCAAATAACATCAAATACTCCAGAGCAAAAATTTTTGCCAGCTCACGAAAAATGTCCAGTCGTTTAGAGCTCAATTCCTAAAAAGCAATCACTCAGAGTAGGTCTCTGAATAACTCTGAATGGCCGTGACTACATACTCTTTCGCGAAAATCAACTCATTCCTATTAATAACTTTTGGCGATGGCGCTCGGCGATGATTTCATCGAGAATCCCATGCAATACTCGATATCTATGTTCCCGTGCGTCAGAGAGCTTCGAAACTACCAGAACCCTAAACTACTCTATTTCACAAAATTTGGGCATCCACTCGTAAGTTTGTCGCCAAAGCTGACCCCACTAGAAATGAATGAACTTTCATTGCAACAGTACAATTGGTGCAGGAAAAAGAATTAATCCATTGTAACAATACGCTATGAGCACTATTTCTGCCATATTTTAGACAACAAATGTTTCTATGGTTATACATATTTCTCCTTAAACATATTTTTATTTATTCATTTAAATATCAATTTGAATTAATCCACTATTTCAGCCTGACAGCGTGCAAGTGCAGTCACACACAACAGCTCATTTATTTGTCGGTTAATTTAGCGTAGTGATTGGTGTATAAAAAAATAAGTAAACATTATCGTGCTACACAACTTTATTATATCTCTCCCCTGGCGGCATTTAAATTTTTGTCGTCATATTAGCGAAGGATTTTTATTTTTTAAAATAGGAAAATAATATCCTCATAAGGAACAACTTTAGTATATCCCCACAATGATATTTGGCGATTTTTTGATGGCGATTACGGCTAAATCATAAATCTAAAAATCATAAATCATAAAACATAAAATCATAAATCCAAAATAAACAACATATAAGCAGCCATATTATATCGCAAACAGTCCAGAACAACAAAGGCGCCAAAGAAAATTCGCCAAATTCAGCTGTGGAGATATACTAAAGTTATACCCCTCATAATACGCAAACGAAGTGATGACGTCCCTGACCGTTCGTGGATGCAGGAAAAATATTTCCTATGTTAATCGCCTATTGGATTTTGTGTAAAAAAATATTGAAAATCGAGAAAAATTATTTCCCGATTTTAATCCCCATATTTGGGCATAGATATGTATTAGTTATCGTGTGCATGTGTTATATTGAGTTATTTTATTGTCAATTTGACAAAATTTTAATTTTAAATTTCAAAACTGTCACCTTGGTGTTTTTGTATTTGGCGATCAAAAACGTAATACGAAAATATACATTCCAGATGTATATTTTCGTAAAATGTATTATACGAAATACTGTTTCATATTATTCATTACTCTCTTATATAAGTTGTTAAAATAACCATGATTTTGAAAGAAATTAAATATGTTCGCCAAATAAGTTGGCGATGTTTTTTTTTTTCCTCGAAGGATGACAGATATGAAATTTATTCCGCTGCAACATATGAGGGTTTTATATCAGACATTTTATTTAGACATTTAAAAACAAATTTGACTTCAAAGTATGATAGAATAGTTACCATTTTCCTTTTAATTAGTATATTAGTTGGATTTTTATTCTGTAAATATCATCCTTTGGAATGAAATGTTTATGTTTTCAATTGAATATGGAAGTTTGCCATATTTTTTTCTAGAGTTTTCAAATTTAACATTCAAATTTTATCAATTTTACAGCAAAAACAGCTTAATCTAACGCATGCACACAAAAACTAATACACACAAACACACAAAATCTATACCTTAATATGGGGATTGAAATCGGGAAATAATTTCCCTCGATTTTTAATTTTTTTTTTACAATAAACCCAATGGGTGATTAACGAGTATAACTTCAGTATAACCCCACAGCTGAATTTGGCGGTTTTTCTCTGGCGCCGTTTTGAACGATAACGATGTCGTTCTGGACTGTTTGCGATACAATATGGCAGCCTATATGTTGTTTATTTTGAATTTATGATTTTATGTTTTATGATTTAGATTATGATTTTACCATTTATCATTTATCATTTATGATTTTTAGATTTATGATTTAACCATAATCGCCAACAAAAAAATCGCCAAATATCGTTGTGGGGCTATACTGAACTTGTTCCTATTAACGTAGGAAATACTTTTCTTGCATTCACGGACGGTCAGTGACGTCACATTTCGCTTGCATATAGCTTAAAAATTAGACATTTAAATTTTATCCTTTATTTGATTGTTGCCAAAAAAATTTACGAGTTAATATTTTTTTGACAGGAAAATAAATACTGTATCTGTCATCCTTGGCGGAAAAAAAATCGCAAAATTATCTGGCGAACATAATTAATTCCTTTCAAAAGTCATGGTTATTTTAACAACTTATATTAAGAATGTAATGGATAATATGAAACAATATTTTGTACAATACATAGTACAAAAATATACATGTGGAATGTGTATATTTTCGTATTACGTTTTTGATCGACAAATACAAAAAATGCCAAGGATGACAGAGTTTTGAAATTTAAGATTCAAATTTTATCAATTTTACAGCAAAAACAACTTAATCTAATGCATGCACACGATAACTAATACACATCCATAGCCAAATATGGGGATTTAAAATCGGGAAATAGCTTTCCTCGATTTTTTACATGTTTTTAACAAAAAATCCAATGGGCGGTTAACATAGGAAATCATTTTCTTGCATTCACGGACGGCCAGTGACGTCATCACTTCGCTTGCGTATAGCTATAATATTCAACAGAAAATTTAAAAACATGGCGTATAAGAAGTTTCTTTTATCTTATAATTATTTATATTTTTGTTGTCATTTCGGCGATGAGTTGATATGGGTATCGCAAATGCTTAAGTAAACATTTTGGCGGGAAACGTCCGAGCTACTTCTGGGTCAAATTTCAAATTCCGCCAAGAGGTCCAAGCTATTTCATTGTTTTTGCACATTTTTTCTCAAATTTATTTTAAATATTTTTGTAATGCAAAAGGGAAAAATCAAAAGATTTTTTTTTTTTTTTTTTTTTTTAATTTATTGCTCTAACTACACAAAATATCTCCATGGTATTTCCGTTCTGTTTATTATAAAAAATAAAATGACTAATGCCGTTTTTCCTATATTATTGACATCTCTATAAATTAAATAAAATTATCCAGTGCCAAGACGTTGTGGTGAGGAAATTACTGCCGAAGGCATGTAGAGCCCGAAGCAAAGTTTTTAAGCAATTTCAATGTATTTTTTTTTTTTTTTTTTTTTTTTTTTTTAGTTTTAATTTGCAGAACGGTATAAAGAATATTGATTATTTTTTTAAATTCATTTAAATGTAGAAGCGAAGTGGGCAAAGCGCTGCTAGTTAAAAATAAAACAGAATATGAAGGATTTTTACATATTAACGAAATGTTGTCCGATACAAGTATTAGCAAAATAGACTTCCCTTTTTACTTCCATTACCCTACTACCGTAGGTAATGGAAGTATTGTATTCGGTCTGAAAATTCGATATCAGGTTTTCACCTGATTTACACGTTTTAAGGTCCACTGAGTCCAAAAAAGTGGTTTTTGGCAATTGGTCAGTGTGTATGTATGTGTGTGTGTGTGTGTGTATGTATGTATGTGGAGAATCTTCTGGCTATTATAGCTCAGAAACTAATAAAGATAGAGCTACGAAATTTTAGAATTGAAATCCGTCTGGTGTACAGATGAAATTTCCAAATGTTTGTGAAAATTGAAAAACCGGAAGTGGGATATCGGAAACCGGAAGAGTCCGTATCTCAAAAACGGCTTTAACGATTTTCTTCAAACTTGCTATATAAACACTCTATTAGATGTCCTTTCGAATGATATAGTTGGTTAGTTCAGGAAAATTGATAGGCGTCCTGTATAAATAGCTCAATTTCAGGCCTCGCAAAGGTGTTCCTTTAAAAACGGTTGTACGTATTTTTTTCAAACTCGCCATTTTAACTCACTTTTAAATATGCTTTTGTATGAAATTATTGTTTTCCTGTCAATAATTGAGTTTAACCGGAAGTGGGACATCGGAAACCAGAAGTGGGACCGTAAGTCTGTATCTCAAAAACGGCTCTAACGATTTTCTTCAAACTTGCTATATAAACACTCTATTAGATGTCCTTTTGAATGATATAGTTGGTTAGTTCAGGAAAATTGATAGGCGTCCTGTATAAATAGCTCAATTTCAGGCAATCGATTACTTGGAAAAGTTTAATTCAGTGTTAGTACTGGGTAATGGAAGTCGTGTGGCTGTTACACACCAGATTTTTAAAACAAGTTATACAAAAAAAAAAAAAAAAAAAAACGCTAATATTGTGATAAAAATTTAAAAGGCGCTGAAAGAGAGGTATAACAAAGTTGTGTAGCACGATAATGTTTACTTATTTATTCACTAGCACGCATTGCACGCTTCGCTTGTTTAAGGGAAACTCTTTTCTATATAGCGTTATGAAAACTAGTATGCTGTGGCCACCACAAGACTTTCTTCTATATTTTCCTATACAAATTCACGCAGTAACAATATTTAAAAAAAAAAAAAAAAATACGATTTTTTTTCAAAGTTTTCTTTCGTTAAAAAAAAAATCGATAACTTTGTTTTAAATTATCACATATTTATAGTTCAACCATTCGTTTTAAAGATATTGACGAGACCTTTCGAAAGATACCCATCTTGAAAATTTACTCCCCTCGAGGGGGGACTTCCCCCCCAGGGGGGTTCACGAGGCTCCTACGCATACAAAATTTTTTCCCCAGCTGACTACCTCTATTATAAATAATTCTTGTAAATTTCATAATGATTACTAAAAAATAATTCTATATATGCACATTTATACAAAATTTTGTCCTATATCACCATGTTAAAAATTTAGAAAAAGTGGGATGGCAACGCAACCTGTAAGAGAATTTTTACCAAAAGTTGATAGGCACTAATTTATGTCAAGGTGCAACTACATACTAATTTGTATGAAATTCTGTGCAGTAGTTCCTGAGATACAGTTGCCACAAAATTTTGTCACACACACACACACACACACACAAAGACAGACAGACAGACAGACATTTTCTAAAAAGGGTCAAATCGTGTTCTACAGCTCTCAAAACGTGTAAATCCATCAAAAACCCGAGGTCGAAAATTTTTACGAATCCAATACTTTCTCTATATTACATATAGAAGAAAGTAAAAAGGAAAGAAAAAATGCTAAAATCGCTCAAAAACTCGATTTTGGTTCCCGTGGCCATCATATATGATAGTTTGGATACGGACGGTATCAAAATTTGAAGTAGAATTTTTATATTTTAATCCCAGTTACATATGAACAACATTATATATAATATGTGATGTACATATTATTTGCTTTCAAGTTATTTCCTATATTTATTTTATTTAATCGATCAACCATATAATGACAGCAATATCAAGCAAAATATAATATTACAATATGCTAATGACGACTACTTCTATAGCATGAGGCAGTTATTATTATTATTATTTCTGGTTATATATACTTCATGTTTAGTTAATAGCAGTTGGTATACAGAAAAATAATTAATTAATTAATATGTAAACCTGATCATGGTACATCCTTCATATAGCTCCCCTTGGCGACTTCTGAATTTTTGTCGCCGTTTTAGACCAAATTATATTTTTTATGCGATTGTTGTTCCTATTTCTTTATATCTTTTCTTCAGTATTTTATAATTTAGTTATATTTTTGATGCGCTACTTGGCTTTAAGTGGGCTGCCCTTGGCAAAAAATTTTGAATCTACTTCAGCATCAAAATTTAAAAAATGTCCAGAATTATCAGTAAGTAAATACCTTTAATATGATGCTGAATTATCTTTTATGCCAAGTGTGATTCATGCGTGCTAAAAAAAAAAAAAAAAAAACTAAAAGTTAAAGTTAAAGTTAAAGTATATAAAAAATGCTATGAAATAAAATTCAGAAGAAACATGCTTGTATTATTACTATTTTATTTTAAAGTTAGAAAGACGTGATTTTCTAATTCACCAATTTAATATTTAGTATTTTTTTTTTTTTTTTTGCGCGAAAGCGTATTCCATTTTATGTTGGAAAATAATAATAATAATAATAATAAAATAAACTAGTTGGCATAGGTGGACTCTGCTCAGTTCCCCATCATATTTATGTTCTCATAAATTTCTAGTGCAAGACATTATAATCATGTTAAAAGAAATTAATTTGACCAAAGCTTGATACAGTAACAGAATGAAATCCCCGCCTAATAGGCTATCCACCGTTCACTTCGACATATTTATCTTATTCTAATCTATTAATTTATTTTATCAGGGTCAATTCCGTTATTTAGTTTTCATGCGACTATTTCCAATGCAATAATCCTCAAAATTAATATTTATATGAAAAATTTACAATTTCGCTATGTTGATAAAATCGTAAATTACGAATAATTTACGAAATTTTCCTATTAGAATATTTGTATTCAATCATGTTCAAACAAATATCACAAATGTAATTTTGAAGTTGTCTAATGTATTTATGATCCTCAAAATGGAAGTTTATGCTCAATTTTGCCTTATTCTGACATGTTAAGAAATTCGTAAATTCCAAATAACTTACGAATTTTTTAAATTGAAAAAACCGTAGTCTATGATATTCATGCCAGTATCCTAAATAATATTTAGAAAGTGGTTTGACATCTTTACGATGAAAATACCTCTCAAGATCGACGTTTATGTGAAATTTTGCTCTATTCTGCCATGTTAAGAAATTCGTAAATTTCCAATAACTTACGAAATTTTTATATTTGAAAATTCATAGTCATTAATATTCATGCCAGTGTTCTAAATAATATTTCAAAAGTAGCCTGGCATCTTTACGATGAAAACATCTCTAAAAATTGACGTTTGTGTGAAATTTTGCCCTATACTGCCATGTTAAGAAATTCGTAAATTTCCAAAAACTTGCGAAATTTTTATATTGGAAAATTCATAGTCTTTAAGATTCATGCCAGTGTTCTAAATAATATTTCAAAAGTAGTCTGACATCTTTACGATGAAAATATCTCTAAAAAATAACGTTTATGTGAAATTTTGCCCTATACTGCCATGTTAAGAAATTCGTAAATTTCCAATATCTCACGAAATTTTTATATTGGAAAATTCATAGTCAATAATATTCATGCCAGTATTCTAAATAATATTTCAAAAGTAGTCTGACTTCTTTATGCTGAAAATATCTCTCAAAATTGACGTTTATGTGAAATTTTGCCCTATACTGCCATGTTAAGAAATTCGTAAATTTCGAATAACTTGCGAAAATTTCAAAGTAGCTTATTTATAGTTACTGGTGTTCATTCCGACATCAAAACGAATATTTTAAAACTGGTCTGATAATTTTACAGTAAAAAGTTTCCCTTTAATGCACGTTTAAGTGAATTTTTGTCCTATTCTCCCATGTTGAAAAAATCGTAAATTTCTAATAACTTACGAAGTTTTTTAATTCGAATGTTGCAAATGAAAAGGGTTCTTTCCATTGTTGAAAGTAATATTTTAAAACTAATTTGACCTCTCTGCGACAATTTGTTCTTGAGATATCGTGTACACAGACTAACAAACTAACGGACTAACGGACTAACGGATTAACACACTAACAGACACCCTAGAGACAGACACCATACAAATTTTGTCATTTTCGGATTCCTCACACTTGAAAACGTGTAGAAAAGTAAAAAAACCGAGATCGAAAATTTTCACGATTACCGAAGTTCCCTATACCTATAGTATGATGTGGAACTAATAAAAATAAAAGTAAAAGATACCTTGTAAACATTTTGGCAACAATTAAAAATTTAAATGGCATATATTAAGGCAATTACTGGTTTATTATTTTCATATTTTAATTAATTAAAAAGAAAATCTGATCAAATTTACGGTATAAATAGTAGCCTATGTCCTATTCCAGACCATTATCTATCTCCGTACCTAATTTCATCCAGATCCGTTTTGTCGTTGTGGTGTGATTGAGTAGCAAACATCCATCCAAACTTTCGCATTTATAATATTAGTATAGATTTTAATAAACACTAATTTATCATACAAATTAATGAGCTGCTGTGTGGGACTGCACTTCACTGTAAAAAAAAATTTCAGTATTTTACAACAAAAGGTGCTGGCACCGCGGCTGCCAGCACAGTTGCTGTAAAATTTACAAGCTGCTGTTTTTTATGGTGCTGTAAAATTTACTGCACTTTGCTGTAAATTTTACAAGATGCTGTTTTTAGTGGTGCTGTAAAATTAACAGCATTTTGCTGTGAATTTTACAAAATGCTGTTTTAAAAAGTGTTGTAAAATTTACAGCAAAGTGTAGTTAATTTTACAACACTTTTTAAAACAGCATCTTGTAAAATTCACAGCAAAGTGCAGTTAATTTTACAGCACTACTAAAAGCAACATCTTGTAAAATTCACAGCAAAGTGCAGTAAATTTTACAGCACCATAAAAAGCAGCCGCTTGTAAATTTTACAGCAACTGTGTTGGCAGCCGCGGTGCCAGCACCTTTTGTTGTAAAATACTGTTTTTTTTTTTTTTTTTTTTTTACAGTGTAGGCAGTGATACCAGATTGGGGATTTTTTCCCCATTTTGGGGATTTTCGAGGCTTCTGGGGACAATTTTGGGGACCAAATGCTTGTGGGGACTTTTTGGGGAAATTCTAAAATTTTTGGGGACAAATTTGGGTAGTTCTTCAACTTTCTGTCAATGTTGGCAACGTAATGATTTATCCCTACGACTAGAGACTTTCAATAGCTTTATTGTTATTTGGGGATTTTTTTCAAAAATTGCCTTCATTTGGGGAAAAATATGATCTTAAATCATAGAAAAATCTGCTTGATTTTTTTTTTTTTTTTTTTTTTTTAAGAAATTTTTATTTTTCCTTTTTAGTAGAAATCAAGCTGGGGATTTTTTCGAAAAAAAAAAAAAAAAAAAAACCCTGATTTGGGAAAATTTGAAGACCTGTTCGGGGAAATAATTTTCGACCATCTGGCAGGCGCGCCATCAAACACAGAAAGATCAAAAGAGAGAAAGGACGTTTGTTTGTTCCTTCAAAGAAAACAAGATGCTGCTAGTTGGATCTAGCTCGTAGGTGCTAGAGATGTCTTCTTCATCAGCAGGAGGGAACACATCCATTAAAAAAATTATGTAATCCAAACAGATTTCTTAATGTATACCAAGCTGGCATACACCAAATTATATTACAACAATAGAATAACATAGCAAACTTGAAATTATAACTATTGAAATATGATTTATTTAATAAAAATTATTTAAATTTGTAATTTCAATAACTGATTTAAAAAAAAAAAAAAAAAAAAAAAAAAAAAAAGGGAGAGAGATTTTATATTGAGAATTTATATTCAGGCTTTTTTTTAAATAATTGTTTCTATAAATTCCTAAAATGACATGATAGCAAATACATACCCTCACTTGAACCTGTTGAATGAAAATTAAAAAAACTCACAACCTGCTGAAGTCGACGTTGGCATTATTAGAGTCCAACATTATGAATTTTTATCATAAAGTTTCTCATTTAAAAACTTTAATGAAAATTGAAAACTTTAATGCTTCTTCCATGTCTCTAGAAGCCCATTTCAATTCCAGGTCTGGTAGTACGTCATATATCTCCAAACATCAGTCTCACAACCTTCCCGAAAAAATAGACTTTGAGCTGTCAACATCAAATAGAACATCTTACTAGGACCACCAATCAATGCAAAGCTCAAAGCTGCGAGGCTGTCACACAGAATAAACTAAAAATTTGCATTACTAGTATAACAAGAAATAAACTTCAAAGGACATAAATTTTTATAAAATAAAAGTGCTTGAAAATATTGTATTTGTTTATCGAAATTAAATTTAAAATTACACAATCTCTTAATTCTTAAAAGCTGATTAATTTTTACATTTATGTAAATTTTATGGCTCAGATTAGAATACCAGAGCGGCATACAGTTAGTGTTGAAGTTAAAGTTTTTTCTTCCATCATATAAATCAATATAAAAAACCTTATTTTTCAAAACGAAAGAAATATCTAATAAATCAGCTTCAAAATTGTTAATATTTTATTTAATTTAAAAGTATCTGGATACATTAAATAAAAAATATGATTAAAATTTGTATTAAAAATAATCAAGTCATCTATGCAGCGATAAACGTGCAAAATAAATTACATGTATTATAAATTACAGGAAAATTGTATTCGAAAAAGAATAAGAAAAGATTAGCCGCACTAGAAGAATAATTTCTCCCCATGCCAATACCATGTGACTGTTTAATAATCTCATTTTGAGAAAAGGTGTAATTATTATTCAAACAAAAATGACATAAACTAAGGAAAAAATCTCTAGGAATATTTAATTCATCTTCAATGTAAAACATGTCAAAAATCCTTTTAATGATTCCCTAAAGTTGATTTATAGGAATATTACAAAATAAATTTTCAGAATCGAAAGTTTGAACAGACAGAGGATTAAAAAGTAATTCTGTTAATTAAATCAGTACTATTATCAGTGGACCAAAAATAACTTGTATTTTTATATTTGAATTTTAAAAAATCATAAATTTTCTTCAAAAATTGCAACTGTACATTGAAATATTTTCCATAGTAGTACAATTTATAAATAAAATTTAACTGGATTTTTATTAAATTTAGGTGACATAAGTAAAAATGGAATATTGCTCTCATTAGAAATTTTAAAACTATAAGAAAAAAGAGATTTAACCTGTTTAAAAAGCAGTAAAACATTTTTGTAACAATTTTAGAGTTTAAATTATAATTTAGTATTTAAAAAAAAAAAAAAAAAATCATTATTCAGTTCCTCTAAAGTTCTTTCAAAATAAAATATTTTTACATATAATACGATAATTGTTTGCAACCTTGTCTACTGGAACAAAAACAAAATTATTTTTAATTAATTCTGATTATTCATTGTTCATTTTATTAAAATGCTGATAAATGTAATGTGTTTAGAAATTTAACGAAAAAATTATCAAAATAACATATTAAATTATATGCCCATTCATGAAAGGCCTCAATAGGAGTATTATACTTATTGCCAATCTTAAAAATAAATTTATTTATATTTTTTAAAAAATGGTTCCTCGACACTTGATTTTTTAAGCTTCTTATTTAATCTAAATTTTATACCAAAATTCATCAAAAAACTTATATTGTCATTTTGTATAATATTAAGATCCCCAGTTATAAAATGTTTGTAATTATTATCAATATAACACTTTAAATGATCACTATTGTAAATACAATCCTTCAGATTGAAAGACTCATCTGATAAAGCAAAATTTCACTTTTTTTTTTTTTTTTTTTTGGTACTGAGTGTTTTATTATATTTGAAAACAGTAACAATATTTATAATTTTTAATAGAAAAGGAAAACTATTTTTACGAATATGGCTGCATTTAATTTCAATTTTTGCAAAAAGGAAATTGAAAAATATTTATTTATTACTTTATTTTGATTAATTTTTAAAAGCTTAAAATCTATTAAATCTGCAACTAAATCTTTAAATTGATTACTGACAAAATTATACTTAAAAGAAAAAGAAGAATTTTTTTTTTTTTTTTTTTATAGTTTATATTTCGAAAGAAAAAATATTCTCAGACTCTTTAATTGTTAATAAGTTAAAGAAAATAGTCTTTATTTTTATTTTTATTTATTTTTATTCATTCATTTATTTTTATTTATTTTATTTTATTTATTTATTTTGAAAATAAAAACTATTAAAAAATTTTGTTCTTTCCTTTCTAAGTATAATTTTATTAATAATCAATTTAATGATTTAGTTACAGATTTAATACATTTTAAGTTTTTAAAAATTAATCAAAATAAAGCAGTAAATGAATATTTTACAATTTCCTTTTTAGCAAAAAACATTTGATAATTTGAAATTAAATGCAGCCATTCATAAAATAGTTTTCTATTTCTATAAATATATATATATATATATATATATATATATATATATTGTTACTGCTTTCAAATATAATAAACCATTCAGTTAAAAAAATAATATTATTAATAATAATAATAATAAATAATTATAGAAATTTTGCTTTATCAAACAATTCCTCCTTGCTGAATGATTGTATTTGCAATAGTGATAATGATTTCAAGTAACAAACATGTTAGAACTGGAGATCTTGATTTGATTAAAAAAAAATGACAATATTAGATATTTTATGACTTTGGTTACAAAATTTAGATTAAATAAGGAGCTTAAACAATGAAGTATTAATAATTCTTTTTTAAAAGGTATAAATATATATATTTTTTTAAGATTGGTTATAAATATAATACTTCTATTGAGGCCTTTCATGAATGGAAATATAATTTAATATGTTATTTTGATAATTTTTTCGTTGAATTTCTAGACAATAATAATTACGTTTAACAGCAATTTAATCAAATGGACAACGAATAATCAGAATTAATTAAAAGTAATTTTGTTTTTGTTCCAGTGGACAAGGCTGCAATCAATTATAGTATTATATTTCAAAATTTTAATTTTGAAAAAACTGTGGAAGAACTGAATAATGATTTTTATTATACTAAATTAAATTTAAACTCTAATATTGTTAAAATTGTTTTACTGTTTACTCAAAACAAGTTCAAACTCTTTTTTCTTATAATTTTAAAATTTCTAATGAGAGTAATATTCCATTTTTATTTATGACACCTAAATTTAATAAAAATCCAGTTAAAATCAGGTTTATATGTTGTACTACTAATAGTATTGGAAAATGTTTCAGTGTACAGTTACAATTATTTTTGAAGAAAATTTATAAGTTTTTAAAATTCAAATATAAAAATACAAGTTATTTTTGGTCCATTGATAATAGGAACTCGTTTAATTAATAGAATTACTTTTAAGCCTTTGTCTGTTCAAACTTACGATTTTGAAAATTCATTTTGTAATATTACTATAAATCAACTTTATGACATTATTAAAAGGATTTTTGACATATTTTGTATTGAACATGAATTAAATATTCCTAGAGTTTTTATTCTTAGATTATGTCTATATATATAATAATTATATCTTTATTCAAGATGATATTTTTAAAAGTCACATGGTATAGGCATGGGGACAAATTATTCTTCCTGGGCGGCTAACCTTTTCTTACTCTTCTTCGAATACAATTTTACTGTTTAATTTATAATACTAGTTTACATGTTTATCTTTACTTAGAAAACTTGATTATTTTTAATACAGATATTAATAATATTTTAAAATTAATATATCATGATGTTTTAAAATTAAATAAAGAAAGTACTAACAATTTCGAAGCTGATTTCTTAGATATTTCCTTCGTTTTAAAAAATAAGATTTTTTGTTTTGATTTATATGATAAAAGAAAGAAACTTTAATTTCAACACTAACTGTATGCCACACTCGCATTCTAATATGAACCATAACATTTACATAACCATAATAATTAATCAGCATCTAAGAATTAAGAGATTGTGCAATTCTAAATTTAATTTCGATAAACATATAATTTTCAAGCACTTTTGTATTAGAAAACTTATTTTCTTTGAAGTTTATTTCTTGTTATATTAGTAATGCAAATTTTTAGTTTATTCTTTGTGACAGCCTTGCAGCTTTGGACTTTGCATTGATTGATGGTCCTAGTAGATGTTCTATTTGATGATGTTTGCCCAAAGTCTATTTCTTCGTGCATTTTCTTTGATATAGTACGTGAATCTTTTTGTAGATATTCATAAAATATTATAAAACTTCGTTATTTTAAGATGATATATGGCGCGGTAGCAACTCTATGCATTACGAATAAAAAAGCAAAAAAATATATTATTTTTATTTGTTTCCCTACTAAGAATTAGGATTTGTCAAAGAAATGAATTCATACATGCTATCAACAAATAAAATCAACTTGAATGCTCGGATATGTAGTAAGCTTTTTATAGAAAGTGATTACGTTAATGATATATGAAAAATAACAAAACAAAACAACATTTTTTTTTTTTTTAATCAATTTCGATCTCACATTGAATTGCTGTTTAGGACAGATACTTAATTTTTTTGCGTTCAATTTTCAATGACTTTGTGAAGTGCAAATTTCCATATTTATTTTATTAATGTTAATAATAATAATATTATTATTATTCAATTTAGTGAATTAATGTTTTTATTTTCTATTATGCATATGTAACAGAAAAAAATTCTTTTAGTAAAGTTTTTCTATTGCGTTATTTTTATACGTTTTTAGGTAATTAAATCCCAAAATAATGTTTTTAGCAGTTAGCTTGTGTGTATTTATGAAACTTTTTTCAGCATAACTAACATCAGGTAGTAGCAGAAAGTCCAAGTTCATCAATCTAAATTTGCATTCTATGAGGACATTATTTCTAAATTTTTTATTGAATCGTATACGTGGTTCGTATACAACATTATTCAAATACATTACGTCTATGTACGAAATTTTCCATCGGTACATTTTAGCATATTTATCCTACACTATATGGATTATTATTATTATTATTTTATACGCATAGAAAACGTGTTTCACGTTGAATACACCATGAAAAGCATTCATTCTGCATTTACAAGACCACGCAAAAGAATTCGAATATATTATTGCTTTGTTGGAAATTGCTTAAAACGTATCTCCAATTGTAAGAACAATTTTCCTGCTGTGCTAAATTTAAATATAGTATTTGGTATGTATACGTGTACCATATATATATATATATATATATATATATATATATATATATCTGTATGTAAGATTTTTCTTTTTTCTAATAACTTTTTTTTTTTTTAAGTTTCATTAAAAGCACGTCTCATATATTTTATTTAAGTTGAATTTTAACCTATCCTTCAGATTTTTATTTAAAAAATTATCGATTGACTTTCAATATAGATGGGCAATTCAATGCGAGATCGAGATTGATTTAAAAAATAAATAACAAAAAAAAAAAAAAAAGATCGAAATTGATTTATAAAATAAATAACAAAATAACAAAAAAAAAAAAAGATCGAAATTGATTTAAAAAATAAATAACAAAATAACGAAAAAAAAATTTTTTTTTTTAATCAATCTCGATCTCGCATTGAATTGCCCATCTATATTGAAAGTCAATCGATAATTTTTTTAAATAAAAATCTGAAGGATAGGTTAAAATTCAACTTAAATAAAATATATGAGACGTGCTTTTAATGAAACTTAAAAAAAAAAAAAAAAAGTTATTAGAAAAAAGAAAAATCTTACTTACATATATATATATGTAGTACACGTGTACATACCAAATACTATATTTAAATTTAGCACAGCAGGAAAATTGTTCTTGCAATTTGAGATACGTTTTAAGCAATTTCCAACAAAAGCAATAATATATCCGAATTCTTTTGCGTGGTCCTGTAAATGTAGAATGAATGCTTTTCATGGTGTATTCAACGTGAAACGCGTTTTTTTATGCGTATAAAATAATAATAATAATAATAATCCATATTAACTTTATTTATTGTAGAGTAAATATGCTAAAATGTACCGATGGAAAATTTCGTACACAGACGTATGTATTTGAATAATGTTGTATACGAGCCACGTATACGATTTAATAAAAAGTTTAGAAATAATATCCTCATAGAATGCAAATTTAGATTGATGAACTTGGACTTTCTGCTACTACCTGATGTTAGTTATGCTGATAAAAGTTTCACAAATACACACAAGCTAACTGCTAAAAACATTATTTTGGGATTTAACTACCTAAAAACGTATTATAATAACGCAATACAAAAATTTTACTGAAAGAATTTTTTTCTGTAATATATGCATAATAGAAAATAAAAACATTAATTCGCTAAATTGAATAATAATAATAATATTAACATTAATAAAATAAATAAGGAAATTGACACTTCACAAAGTCATTGAAAATTGAACACAAAAAAATTAAGTATCTGTCCTAAACAAAACTTATTTTTGGAACAGAAACCTTAATAATAATAATAATAATAATAATAATAATAATAATAAAACTACATGCTTTGGGACATTTTATTTTATTTAGGATGTTCAAGGTAATGACGCATTTTTGTTGTCTGAAATAAATAGTCCTTTTGATTACTTGTGTTAGCAGATATTTAAATGATTCTATACGTTTAAAAATTGACGTTCATCCAATGATTTAATTTCTGTAAGATTGTGCCTAATTTGCTTTTTACTCATTTTATATAATTATTCAATTTAATAAAATAATTACCTTTTGTTTTAAATACTCAAAAAACATAAATAAAAAATAAAATAACTAATTCTTTACCATAAAACATAAAGTAGTAATAAATAACAATGCTACAATGTTTGCTACATCAATTTCTTAAAATTTCTTTCATACATATTTTCTTTTCATTATTTCTAATATATATGTACATACGTATATTATGTGTATTTCATGTTGATGTAAAGATAAATTATACAATAGGAAGTGTTAAAAATTCTATTCTTAGGTTTGACGTACATACATAAATAAATAAACAGCATTTCAGTTTAAACAAAGCCACTTAATAATTAAAATGAGCTGCATGACAATGAAAATTCTTGTGCAGCATTTTTTATTCATTTATAAAGTCGCACAAAAAATTCTCAGTTTTCTTAGTTTTACTTTACGATTTATACAAAAATGAGCAAGTAGAAAATGTTTTAAGCAAAAAGTTATTTAAATTGTACATTTTAAGTTCTTTTGATTTAAAATACCTTATACTACAGAAATATTTAAATAAAGCATAATTAAAAAAAAATATTTAGAGAGAGGTGTGTAAAACTTACTGACCTGTATCTCTGAAATCAATTCCTTGAATGATTAATTGGCGGGAAGAAATTTTGGTCTTTAGACTGTGGTAATGTATCAGCAAAATTTGCCCGCGCTTACGGGGAAGGGAGGCAGATGGTTTTTCTGTTTGTGTTTCATATTGCTCTAAATAGTGAATGCCGAACGGAAACAAAGAATCTGAATTTTTAATATTTCTTATAAAGAATATGCAGTTAATCTAATGAAAATTTTGTTGGAAGAGAGAAATAAAAAATGTCTTTCAAATGTCTTTCTTCTTCGTATTTCAAAGAAAAATAAATATGCTCCAGATTCTTGTTTTAGCACTTTATAAACCAGAGTACTAAAAAGAAAAAAAAAAAACTTTAAATTTGAAAATCCAGTAGAAAAGTGAAAGGGGGAAACTACTTTTTATGTACCTGAAAGACAAAATAAAATATCCATTCTAGCATCAATGAACCGTGTAAATATTCGATTGTCTATATATAATATATTTGTTTTCTTTTTCTAATATATATATATATATATATTGCGTCAACCATATCACTTATTTGTTATAAATATTCTATATAATTTAATAATAAAGTACCTTTTGATTTAAATACACGAAAAACTAAATTTAAAAACAAAATTCATTCTTCCTTTTAAAATATAAAGTTGCATTCGTTAACAACATGGCCCACTCTAGCGGCCGAACAGTTCTGCTCTCAACGCTGGTAGATGGGAAGTGTTGGGTTCGATCTCAGGTCGCGCAAATCGACCTAGCCATTCGGCGTTTTCCGTGGTTTTCTCCAAACTTCGCGTAAATGCGGGCTAGGATCTTTTAGAAAGAAACCCAGGAGAGCCTTCCACTTCCACCTATCGGCCTAGAACCCTTGCTTAGTTAGTCGGCCTTAAACCCTAGAACCAACCAAGCAACCTTAACAACGTTTACCATAATAATTTCGGAAAAATTCTTTCGCACATTTTCCCTCAATTTAATTTTTAATATTTTTAAACCATTTTTCCTTTATATTGATGATAAAGGGAAACTGACGAGTCCTTTTGGAATATACCCATTTTGAAACTTTACATCCTACCTTTGGGAGATACTTCCCAAAATTCGTCCATACATTTACTAACAAATTTTCATGATTGACTTATACAATTATAAATAACTAAGATACATTTTTAAAATAACAGAAATGTATGAGATATAATAATTTCTAAATCATATTTATCAGAGTTTTTGATTTCCTTTATATTTTTCCATCGAATACTTTGCATGAAAGCTTCAAATTGTTACAAATTAAGTAGAAATTTGGTTTTAAATTAAACTATGTATTTTTTCTAACTTTCATATAATATTGCTTATTACTATTTCCAATAATTCATTAAAATAATAATAATAATATTTCAGTTGTAAATTTAAATATCTTAACAAGATCAATTTATTTATATTATTTTATATGTTTTCTGGTTAAATAATTATAAATTATGCATTATCAGTAGTAAATTTTAAATAAAGTAAATTTGAATTAATTTGAGTTCTATATATTCAGTTATACACATTAACATTATATTTAAAATCTAGACAAAACTAGTATGTTGTGGTCGCCACAAGACTTTCTTCTGTATTTTCTTATACTAATTCACTAAGTGCAAATAATTTTTTAAAATTATTATTTATTAAAATTATCTAACAGGATGAATGCAAAGGATTTTCATCTTTAAAAAGGCTAGCACTAAATATCCAAAGCAAGACAATTTTGTTGTTTATAAGCAGCATCTTAAAAAATGCGTTTTAATAACGGTTTCCTCAAAGACCTGGTTTCGTATAGTTATATGCCATAGACGTTGAAATATAGCATTCCCATTATCGAGGAAGATTGCTGTTTAGCAGCGCTACCTATTGGCAGATAAGCATCTAAATTGAATCAGCATAATATCTCATAATGGTTTTCTCACTTATCAACTTTTGTTTCATGATACGCAATAGAACCTGTGATATAGCCTTCCCTTCAATTCCGAAAATCGTTGGGTAGCACCACCACCTGTTGATCGGTTGACACCAAAAGTTGATAGGCATCAATTTATGTCAAGATGTATCTACATAGAAATTTATATGTAATTCTGTGCAGTAGTTCCTGAGGTATAGCCTTCCCTTAAACTGCAGAAATTGCTGTATAGCAGCAGCACCTGTTGGCCGATAAGCATTAAAATTGAATCAACATAATGCCTCATAATGACCTTCTCACATATCAAGTTTTGTTTGATTATACGCAATAGGAAGCATTTTAAATATCTCTTTAAACCATTTCTTAAAACCCTTTCTTTTTTCTTTTTTTTTAATTAATGAAAGTTAATCTTATAAAAATGAACTTCGAATTAAAAAAAAAAAAAAAAAAAAAAAAGCATGCGTGTGTATGCGAACTAAGTTATTGTCGTGTCAGCATGAGTTCACATTCATTCCCAGCTGTTCCTGCTGATCAAAGTCCAGAAGAGAAGGTCGCGTGGCTATTGGCTGCGTGATTCACATGACACAGAGAGTTACATTTTTACATCACCTGCTGTTTGAATTTTATTTCAGATCATCTGTGCTTGAAAAATAACAGCAGAAAGTGCAGGAAAAATTACAACATTTTTTTACAGTGTTGCATGCTGTCGGACAGAAATATTTGATTAATACAAATTAATATTTAAATAACTAAATAAAAATATGTTTAATGGGAAATATAGATATCCATGGAAACACCAGTTGTCTAAAATGCGGTAAAAAAAATGCTCATTGCATACTGTTACAAGGGTTTAAATCTTTTTCCTGCATCAATTTACCGTTGCAATGAAAACACTTTTCCAAGCAAATGGAAAATAAAAAGAACACGACGACGTCCGTTATTCTAAAATAAACTTAGAATCATCTGCAAAAAATATAGTCTATCATTCATTTCTTGCCTTTTCGACATATTCTCAAATCCAATTTAATCAGAATCTTATTTAATTCGGCACAATAGAAGGCCTTGAAATGTGAATTTTCAACTGCTTTAACAATATTAACTTTCAAAATATTGAAAACAAGTTATAAATTTAATTTATGAGTGGAGTGTCCAAAAATCTCTAAATTAGATTCAAAATACAATATTAAAAAAAAAAAAATATATTTAAATTCAAAGTCACTTATCTATGGATATTTTATATGATTTTCACTTCTGGAATTTTTCCAATTTCTAATTCATTTCCGATGATAAAGATAAATAACGTGGTTGTTTTAATCAACATATGCACAATAATGTGCATATACTTTTAGGATCAAATTTTTAATGATTAAAATTTAAAAAAAAAGAACAGTAAAAATCAAAAATTTAATATAAATAGTAATTACAAGTACACAATTAAAATTTTCTAAATTCAGTTGAAAATGACATTTTTTATAAAAGGATTCTTAATTAAATTCAGCCATGTGTTGACAGTTCATAAATTGCAAGCTAGCATTCTTACAAATGCAAACTACATATTTTATGGAAAAATAATATTAAATTCATTTCAAGGGCACGAGTTTTGAAAAAAAAACCGGCATTATCCACGTTTGTAATGATCGATAGATGGCGCTCTCTGAACTGCAGTTGTTAGTAAATATAATAGCTACGTGTATTATTATTGTTCTTTCTCCGCCATTACATCATGGAAAATCGATTGCATAATATGATGATATGCAGTGGTGTGATAATTTCACCTTAGCCCACCAGAGGGCGAGCATTTCATTACAATCGCGGATACTTATTTCGAAAATAAAATATTAACATAGCAAATATTTAACCTTAGATAACTGAACATTCGTCTACTAGACTACGAACTCCTGCCAGTTTTGTGAATTCAAGATGTTCCCATTGCGCTCACACCACCTCACTTACAGTACCTTCATAACTAGTGAAATTAGTATTTCGAAAGTGATAAGCACTGTACACTTGTTACTTTTTGAGATTTTCTGTAATCATCGTCTAACAGTCGAAAGTTTAGTGATCGATAAATATATATATATATATATATATTAAACATATTTTGATTATCGAAAAGTCCACGAAGATACGACTAAAAGTGCGGCGAAGAAACGCAGAATTTGTACTTTCTGTCCATCTAAGGAACGCAAAATGACAAAATACGTATGCAACTACTGCAGTGAGGCTATTTGTGGAAATCAGACTTTTAACATCTGCGAAGAGTGCAAACGATAATTTTTACGACTTTCCTAATTTTTAATCAAAATATTATATATATATATATATATATATATATATATATATATATATATATATATTGTTTGAAATAAATAAATTTGTTAATAAATAATTCGCTAATTTGTTTAAAATAAATAAACGAAATATAAATAATTATAAGATTTAATATATATATATATATATACCATGTTTTAAATTTTCTGATGATTCATAGAGCTCTTATCAATGTGCATAAAATTTTTAAAGTGATAATGACGTCAATTTTTGTTAGGTGCATAATTTAACTTTTTATAATTTTTAAACCTTCACGTTAAATTAAATGTATTTATTTTTATGTCGAAAGAAAATGAACTCTTTTTTTTTTTTTTTTTTTTTTTTCAACAATTAAATTATAGCTAATATTTTAATGGCTATTTTAACGCTATTAGGATGTTATTGCTTTCATATTTTAATTAATTATAATAAAACTAATCAAAAATTCGAAAATAGGACTTCGAAGTATTGTGTTGTCACCGTATTCTGAGCTATTGTAAAAAATTCAAATGTCTAGCTAGTAGGGAAGTTAGTTAAAATTCGATTGCAAGATTTGTACCGGATAAACAAACAACCAAACAAAAATAGAAGTTAATAAAAACATGGTAATAAAATACACCTGCTTTTAATTCATACTCTATGAGTCAAATGATTAGTTACAGAGTAACAATGATTTAAGTTCAGTTATCTAGAGTTAAACTGAGTCAGACGAAAATTATGTTTTTAAATGTACTTATTTAATCAATGAATTTATATAATTTACATTTACTAGAAATTAATTTAGCTCTAACTTTTTTCACTCTGAAATGCATTAAACATCAATATTACAGATCTTTCAGAGTACTCAAGTATCCACGAAGTGGTAGAATACTATCTTGTTTTGGAGATGCTTCAAGAGGAATTGCTCGACATCGACTCACGGCGAGCCGAAGAAGAATTCTTAAAGCAAAGTCAACAAAGAATAACCGACCTAATGAAAGATATGCCAACTGCTATCGTATCCAGAGAGAGTGAGTTGCTCCGCCTCAGGTCGAAGCTAAAGGGTATCAGGATTCAGATCACCCAACTCGAGGAACAGGTAAATATTTCAAATAAGCTGGTTAGAAATTATGGTATCTTCTTTACAGAAAAGTAAAATTTAACAATTAGTATTTAAATAGCTGACAACTTGTACAGTTTATCAACAACACTTTTCTCAGTAAAATAATTTGCCTCATTTGTTCGTAGAAAACAAATACGAATTTTATAAATGATATCTATTAAAGGTTACTGGTAGAGGCCGACTACCAACTGCACTCGCTTAATTTGCCCCCACTTTAAAAAACTACCAACTGCAGTCGGACATGCAAACGCCTCCTGCTACCTGAAACCCCCGTTATGAATTTAGATCCTTCCACTGAAAGTAATGAAATAGAAAACGAAAGATGCAATGGGAAACAACAACAACAACAACAACAACAACAAAAAAAAGTCACTGGATATCCATACCTTGCTGTGCATGAATCTGAGAACTTCTGTAACTCGGAAATCATTACCACGCACGTAAAAAGAAAAAAAAAAAAAAAAAAAAAAAAAAAAAAAAAAATCACTGTACACCCCTACCTTACTGTTCATGAATCTGAAAACGCACATAACTCGGTTCCGTGGCAATACTATCACGCATGTTAAAACAATAAATAAATAAATAAATAAATAAAATAAAATAAAATAAAAAATCACTGGACACCCTCATTTCGCTGTGTAAGAATCTGTGAACGCCCGTAACTCTCTTCCGTGACAATCACTATCACGCACGTTAAAAAAAAAAAAAAAAAAAAAAAAATCATCACTGGACACCCTTACCTCGCTGTGCATGAATCTGAAAACGCACGTGACTCGGTTCCGCGAAAATACTAACACGTACGTTAAAACCAAAAACATCACTGGACACCCCTACCACGCTGTGTATGAATCCGAGAACGCCCGTAACTCGCTTCCGCGGCAATCACTACTATGCGCGTAACCCCCTCTTTCCTCGTTTTCTACATTTTTAAGTTTCGGTGGTAAATGCTTTTGAAAATGAAATTACAGGTGTTTTAATACTTTCTCGAAACAATCAGATACCATTACCAATGAATTGACAATGTTTACTCATTTGTGTTGAAACGGATACAAACATTTTGTGAATAATTAAGTTTCAAATCGATTGTTTAGAGAACCTAGTTATGAATTAACAAAGTATCCACTAAAGCATTCGCTATAAATTTCAGCAAATAATATGTAATATAATCGCTGAATCTATGAATTTTGTTTTGATGGTTCTAAATATATCGATTAAGACATGCATGCATTTATCAAAAATATTTAAGAACTAACATATTTTGACCACCACAAGTCTTTCTTTTAAATTTTCCTATACAAATTAACTCAGTACAAATTATACAAAATTATCATTTATTAAAATTATTTTACATGAAAAATACAGACGATTCTCCTCTCAGAAAAGGTAAATCAATTTTTGCCGACGTCTAAGAAAATACCGTTTTTTTCCAAAGAAAAATATCGATGCATTTATTTTAATTAATCATAAATGCATGATTCAACCATTCGTATAAAAAACATTGACGACTTTTTTTTTTTATAATGATACCCATTTTAAAAATTTACACTTTTGGGGAGTGGAGACTGTGGGGAAGACGAGACGAATCTCCACGATATCTTATCAATAAATAAAATATTTTAAAATAATAATCGAGACCTCTGTAATAAAAGCCACCATACAATCATTCATATTAAATAAAATGCTTTTTTAAGTAATATTCCAGCTCCTGTAATATAAACCCCATACAATGCTTTAAATTATGAAAAAAAAAAATGGCTCTTAATTAAAGAAACTGGATGGCCATTTATCTCAGCCTGAGGGGAAAAAAAAAATCAGATTACAACAGATTACAAGAAGAAATGGGGGTTCCAATTTTCTAGAAAAAAATTAAGCTCCTGTCCAATCAAGAACGGGCATAAATATGCGTAAATACAAAAGCCATCCAATAGGAAAGAAAATGTACGCCCCGTGAAACAAACAAACAAACAAAAAAAGTACTGTAGGGGTCAAGAGAGAGGAGAGAAGGATACTCTGATGACAACTCCGGTAAAAACAAGAAGAAAAAAGATGCGACAGAGTAAGATAATCTCATCCCCGATACTGCCTCAGTGAAGTGACCTCCCTGACCACGGGCTCATCTTCCGCTCACATCATCTAGTACCTGATGGAACTGGCCCTCTCTGGACCAAAAGTCTCATGTGCTGCTTGCAGTTAAGAACATCCTAGCAGATGGATAAAGAAATAACCATTTTTTTCGATCATGCTAATATTCTCAGGAGAGACTAATTACGTTGTTTTTTAAGGGGTCATTCCCTCCTTTTTTAAATAAGAATGGTAACAAATGAGTAAATCAGAAATAGAGCTTCTTAAGTTCATAAGAATAAAACATATTTTAGACAAAAAAATTTCTCTTTGTAATAATAATAGAGCCTCTTGAATTATAAGCGTAAACATGTTTAAGATAAAGAAAACTTTTTCCTTTTTGTACTTGGATCAGAACCATAACTCTAGAAATGAATATAAAATAAAAAGTAAAAAATAAAAAATAAATAAATTATGCTATTAATTAATTCTAGTTATTCTACATTTTTCGTTTAAGATTTACTGGTGTATGAAACATAACTTGTACAATAACTTAAAATTTGCTGGCCACTAATATCGGCATTCGCATCTTATATTATTTAAAATAAGTAACTAGTATGCTGTGGCCACCACAAGACTTTCTTCTATATTTTCCTACACAAATTCACTTCACTCAGTAACAATATTAAAAAAAAAAAAAATAAATAAATAAATAAAGAATTTTTTTTTTTTTTCGTTAAAAGTAAAAAAAGTCGATAACTTTGTTTTAAATTATCACATATTTATAGTTCAACCATTCGTTTTAAAGATATTGACGAGACCTTTCGAAAGATACCCATCTTGAAAATTCCCCTCCCCCGGGAGGGAGAACCGATGCCCCCACATGTACAACAATTTTTCCTAGTTAACTACTACTATTATCAATAATTCACATTAATATTACAATCACAAGTTTAAAATAACTCTCATTATGCACATTTATACGAAATTTTGTCCTATACTGCCATATTAAAAATTTAGAAAAAAAATACGATCACAGCGCCACCTGTTGAGCGATTGATCTCCAAATATAATGAGCACCAGTTTTTGTCAGGGGCCAACTAAATACCAAGTTTGGTTACATTTCATTCATTGGTTCGTGAGATACAGTGGACACAAAATTCGTGATACACACACACAGACAGACAGACACACAGACATTTTCTGAAAAACTATCAATTCGTGTCCAGGACATCCCTAAACGTGTAAATCCATCAAAAAATGGAGGTCGAAAATTTTTACGATTCCAATACTTTTTCTATATTACATACAGAAGAAAGTAAAAAAGAAAGAAGCAGGTGTATATGTATAAATATATATATTTTAATCAGAATGGTTGCATTTAATGTGTTATGATTATATCTGTATTAATAACTGGAAGGGTTATTAGGGGTTAGAGCGGAACGGAATTAGATCACGACTTAATCATTGGAATGAATTTAAGCATTTTTGACTGATTTATATTAATTTTAATATCCACCATGACTCTACCCTTATTAAGATATTGCTCTAATTCCTATAGAGACCTACCCTCACCCATAGGGTAAGTGCGATTTACCTATAAACGCACAAACTATTTTCTTGTTTTTTGTTAGCGTTATCAATATTTTTTTATTAATTTCATAATCATTCTTAAAATAATTTTTATTATGTACAGTTGTACGAAATTCAATATATATTTTTTAAAACAAAGGGAGATGACAGCGCCATCTGTTGAGTGATTGGTCCCCAAATGTAGTCATCACCAATTTAGGCCCAACTAATTACTAACTTTGGTTGAATTCGTTCATTGCTTCGTGAAATACAGTGTCCACAATATTTTTGATACACACAGGCGGACAGCTAGACGTTTTCTAAAAATAGTCAAATCGATCTAAAAATAGTCAAACCGCAGTTAAAAAAATTTCATGAATATAACACTTTTATCTTATGTATATTGGAGAAATTAATAATGATGTATTATTAGAATACGAAACCGGAAAACATAAAATTTTCATAGATAGTCAAGAGTGTGCATTTTTGCCATTACTGTTACCCGATTAAATAACTCATGGTGCTATTTTTGTGTCAAATGAATTATAATAGCAGGATAATATTTGTTTTGTAGTAATGGATATCCGCTTTAAGTTTTTTTTTTTTTTTTTTTTTTTTTTTTTTCAAATTACCTTTTAAATTCCAGCTATAGCATCAGTTGTCATGCTCCACTATATCATCCTATAAGAGACTTTTAAAAATATTTAGGCATATTATAAGTGACCTACAGATTAAAGTATGTTTGGAACAACTGTGAATATTTAAGCCTGACCTGGGTATGCCCCCATATTTTACAGAGAAATAATCCTCCGTTAATACTATTACATAGGTATATGAGGTAATCTACTAAAAAATGTCAAGAACATTACTTGTCTGATAGTGAGAGGAATTAGATGTTTCATAGAACACGTGACATATAATTCCGACTTAGTTTAATTTAATTATTGCTATTCTGTTCGTTAAAACATTCATTCTTTTATTTTGATGACTCCGATTGAAAATGCATAAATTTTATTACTGAAACAATTAAATGACATAGTTTTCTCAAAATTTGAAAAAAATGTACTAACAAATATATTGCCTCGAAAATTATATGTCATCGTTGCTGTTATATAAAAGAAATTGTGATCATAGAGAATTAAGGGGATTATTTCTATGATTAGTCATGCTGATACATGGTTTTCTGCTCTCATAAGGTATTTATATAAACTAGATTTTACACTTATTTTTTACATTCAGTAAAGCTATCATCGCGCTATTTTAAATCAGGAAAATGTATATAATGCAGCAAGACAGGTATTTTCTTTATTTGTAAATTCCAATACTTTTTATTTATTTATTTTATTTTATTGTAACAGATAAATTCAGAATCCATCGGCAGTGTCAAGGACGCTGCAGCTCGATACGATATCCAGAAGTGGGTAAAGAAGCACTATTCTGCTTCTATCGAGTATCGACCTACAGATGAAGTTTCAAGTACAACGCTCAACATGTTGACAAGTCTAAGGGACTTCATATCTGACGCCATCAATATCGAAGAGAGGCTGTCTGCTTAAAGTGAAATTTCTGTCTGTAATTTCTTTTAATAATAATAAAGATTACTTAAAAAAATTCTCGAAATTTTTAATATTATGAATCTAGTCTTTTGAATGGGGAAAATGTTGAATTAATTTATGCAAGTCCTTGGTTTTGTTTTTGTATGTTGCTGTACAATAAGTTCAAGAATTTAAACCATCTTAACAAGTAATACCACAGGGAAAGATGTATCGGATTGCACATTCTTTTTGTGTATTGTTTATTAGTTTTATGACAGATTATTTTTAAGTGCATAATTAGGCAGAGATTAAAAATTCCACAACTATTGTAAAACGACTTCAAAAGAAGGGAGAGCTTCACAATTTAAACCGTAGGTTTTTATTTATTTGTTTATGTAAGAAAGGAACAGAATGGTCTCAGAAGCTTTAAGCTAAATATCATTTAATAAACTTAAGAGGGGGTATTTACAGGGGAGTTTTATGCTCAGAAAACATAATTTTAAACTCAAATGGTAAGAAAATATAATTTTAAACTCAGGGGCATTAACTTTTGCCTGTTCCTCCCAGTGCCTCGGGGCGATCTCCTGGTTTTCAGCGCGGGTTCTTCCTTTTTAACACTTTCCAACAAGGTTGAAAAGTGTTTATGACTTGGGTTGGCTGTCTGTCTGTCCGTCTGTCTGTCTGTATGTCTGTCCGTCTGTCTGTCTGTCCGCGCTCTAACTCCCGTAAATATTTATGGAATTTCTTGAAACTGATATATGTTATTTAAGTTCACTATCGGATGTTCCCTATTGAAAATGGAGATTATACCTCTACTGGTTTGTGTACAGGGATCCCCGAAAATATTTCAAAGCATTGTGTTCTATGAGAGGCATTTCTATAAACCATATTTTCATACATTTACTGTAGACATATATTAATGAAATTGAAATATGTTATTCAAGTTCACTATCGGATGTTCCCCATTGAAAATGGAGCTTATACCTCAACTGGTTTGTGTACAGGGACCCCGAAAATATATCAAAGCATTGTATTCTATGAGAGGCATTTCTATAAACAATATTTTCATACCCTTACTGTACACAAATCTTAATGAAATTGAAATATGTTATTCAAGTTCACTATCGGATGATTCCTGTATAAAATGGAGAAAATACTACCACTGATTTGTGTACAGGGACACACAAAAGTATTTCAACGCATTGTGATCTATGAGAGGCCTTTCTATAAACCATATTTCAATACCCTTACTGTACACAAATCTTAATGAAATTGAAATATGTTATTCAAGTTCACTATCGGGTGTTTCCTGTAAAAAATGGAGAAAATACCACCACAGATTTGTGTACAAGGACACACAAAAGTATTGCAAAGCATTGCGTTTTATGAGAGATATTTCTATAAACTAAATTTTAATAACTTTACTTTGCACCAAGATTTATGAAATTGAAATGTGTTATTTATAAGCACAAAAGGAAATGCTTTGCATAGAATATAGCATGATTTGTAATAGATTTACAGGGTGACACAAAAATATTCAGTTATATAAAGAGATATTAATAAATATTTGCTAAAAAAGTACTTTTGTTTATATTAAGCGTTTTTAATACTTTCTAACATTTTTAACACTTCTCTACAAGGTTGAAAAGTGTTAATGACTTCGGTTTGTCTGTATGTCTGTCCGTCTGTCTGCCTCTCCGCGCTCTAATACCCGTAAGTATTTGTGGAATTTCTTGAAACTGATATATGTTATTCATGTTCACTATCGGATGTTCCCTTTTGAAAATGGAGTTTATACCTTTACTGGTTTTTATACAGGGACACCCGAAAGTACTTCAAAGCATTGTGTTCTATGAGAGGTATTTCTAAATTCATATTTTCATACCTTTACTGTACACATATCTTAATGAAATTGAAATATGTTATTCAAGTTCACTATTGGATTTTTCCTGTATAAAATGGATTAAATACCAACTCTGTTTTATATACAAGGATACTCAAAAGGATTCTAAAGCATTGCGTTCTATGAGAGATATTTTTATAAATCAAATTTTAATAAAATTACTTTTCACGAAGTTTTAGGAAATTGAAATATGTTATTTATATGCACAAAAGAATTATTTACATAGAATATAGCATGATTAGCATTAGATTTACAGGGTGACACAAAAATATTCTATTACATTAAGAGCTATTATTAAAAATTTGCTTGAATTGTACTTTAGTTTACATTAAGCGTTTTTAACACTTCCTAACATTTTTTTAAGTGTGAATATGATATCAATTTGTGTATCTGTCCGTCTGTCTGTCTGCCCGCGCTCTAACTCCCGTAAATATTCATGGAAATTTTTAAAACTGATATATGTTATTCAAGTTCACTATCGTATGTTTCATATTGAAAATGGAGTGTATACCTCTACTGGTTTGTTTACAGGGACACCCGAAAGTATTTCAAAGAATTGTGTTCTATGAGATGTATTACTATAAACCATATTTTCATAGCTTTACTGTACAATATCTTCATGAAATTGAAATATGTTATTCAAGTTCACTATTGGATGTTAACTATATAAAATAGGTTACATTGCACCACTAGTTTATGTACAGGGACACTCCACTGTACAAGTACTCCAAAGCTTTGCGTTCTTTGTGAGATATTTCTATAAATCAAATTGTAATAACTTTACTTTCCACGAAGTTTTAGGAAATTGAAATATGTTATTTATATGCACAAAAGAATGTTTTGCATAGAATATAGCATGGTTACCATTAGATTTACTGGGTGAAACAAAAATATTCAGTTATATTAAGAGCTATTAATAAAAAATTGCTAGAATTGTACTTTCGTTTACATTAAGCGTTTTTGACACTTTCTAACATTTTTTTTATTGTGAATATAATTTCAATTTGTACATATGTCTGACTGTTCTTCTGTCCGTCCATTTGTCTCTCTGTTTTTCTGCGCTCTAATTCCCGTAAATAATTATGGAATTTCTTTAAACCGATATATTTTATTCATGTTCACTGTCAGATGTTCCTTACTGAAAATGGAATGACTACCTCTTCTAGTTTGTGTACAGGGACACCCAAAATTATTCGAAAGCATTGTGTTCCACGAGAGGAGTTCTCTAAACCATATTTTAATACTTTTAATGTATAGAATTTTTAATGAAATTTTAATGTGTTATTCAATTCCCTATCGGATGTTTCCTATATAAAATAGAGTACATTTCTAACTGATTTGTGTACAGGGCCACCTGAAAGTACTCCAAAGCATTCTATTGAATGAGAGTTATTTTTATAAACTAAATTTTAATAATTTTATTTTCAGCAAAGCTTAATGCAAGTGAAATATATTATTCGTATGCACAAAAGAGTGTGCCTTCTATGTAATATAGTATGGTTACTGGGCCACACAAAAATAATCAGTTACATTAAGAGATATTAGTAAAAATTTGCTGGAATTGGACTTTTGTTTACATGAGCGTTTTAACACTTTCTTATAATTTTAGTGGGAATATGATTTCAATTTGATCATCTGTCTGTCCGATTGTCTACCTTTCTATCTGTTTGTCTCCGGCTCCTATCATCCGTCAATATTTTGAGAATTTTTAAGAAATAATACGCTCAAGTTCCCTATGGAATGTTCCCTATTTAAAATGTCATTAATAGGTCCTGTTCAACTAGTTTGTTTACAGGGACAACAATAACAACAATAAAAAAAAAGCCAATGTATTACGTTTTAGGACAGAATTTTTTAATAGTTATATTTAAAAAACTTTCTACTATAAAAATCTTAAAAACATTGACATGTATTATTAATATTCTAAAATATTGTTTTGTATAGAATATGATGTGATTAACTTTCAGATTTACAGAGCTATAGTAAAATATTCAGAGAGTTTAAAAGCTGTAATTATAATCTAATGGCTGCATTTTCTTTTGCGTTAAGCCTTTTCAACACTTTCCAAAATGCCTAAAAGTAACTTTAAAATTAATTAGTCTATCTGTATTTTTTTTCAGTCCTTCTGTCTGTTGTGCGATAACGTAGGCAAAGAATATTAAAAGTTATTCGATACCACAATTGCGTATAGTTGGAAAGTGTTACTAATCAATGCGTACTGCATGATTTTTCTTTCTTGTTCTTTTTTGTCCCGAGATGTTCATGAGATTTTCATACTGAAATTGAACTGTGAATATAGAGAGTCAAATCTTTTATTCCGTTCGGTGTCTCGCATTGAGGTGGTCCGCTTCGAAGCATATGTCACTTCGCTTATATGATCTGAAGTCGAATAACGAACAAGGGAGTGTTGGGAGACATCAGCAGATTGACACTTGGCGATCGGCAGCGAGGCAGCGGACGAGCCGGATCTGAAAATATACTAAGGAAAACCAAAAAAAAAAATAGTCAGCAAAAACTTTTTTTTAAGTTTAACCAACAGAGAAAAAAATAATATATATATATATCAGAAAATAAATTGAAATTCTAAATGTGTTCAGTACTGCCTGACAACCAGTACTCAGTAGGGCTGGAGTATTTATCAATATATCCCCAAGTATCAATATTTTTTAAGTATCGCAATAACGATATTAAAGATCTAGCTTTGCTGATATATCCCTCTAACGATATTTCTTTAGCGCACACTGAGCGATCGATCGAAACGCCGATAAATAATGTTTCTCACTAGCACCTACCACCAGTCGCCACGCTCGGAATAAAGAGAACGCCGAATAGCTTATTCACCGTGTTTTCTAAAAAAACAAACAAACCGTTTGGCTAGCGGAAGTGACGCAACCCCTTGCGCGCCACAAAGCTGCATCACCGCGCGCCAAGCAAAGCCCGAAAAAAAAAGAGACCTGAATAGCTTATACTAATGCAACCCCCTTTTTCCCCTCCCAACCCCAAACAATCCTTCCTCTCCAATCCTCTCTATACCGCAATATATCTACTTTCTTGAAAATATCACTGTCCAAAAAGTCAATGATATTCATCAGGAAAATTAAACTATCACAGTATATCGACTTCCCATAGTATATCGACTTCTTACAGTATACTGACTTACTGACTTCTCATTCTACATTCATGAATTTCCCTGGCTCTAAACGCTAATATGAAAGAATTTATACTACCGTTAGTATAAGTTCTTTGATAATATTGCACATTATCGCTCGTGGATCGTACGTGTAATACCACAGACAGGCGATATAAAATCAAACGCTTATTATGAATGAAAACAATATCCTTTGTTTTAGCTCATTTCCTGCTATTGGTTCATTGATATTGGTTTATTTCAAAGTATCCATATCTTCTGGCCAATAAGATGCGACATGTGTTTAACTCGCTTTGGGCTCAGTGATGCCAGATTGGGGATTTTGTCCCCATTTTGGGGATTTTTGAGGCTTTTGGACCAAATGTTTGTCGGGACTTTTTTGGGGAATTCTAAAATTTTTGGGGACAAATCTGGGGAGTTCTTCAACTCTCTGTCAATGTTGATAACGTAATGATTTATCCCTACGACTAGAGACTTTCGATATCTTTATTGGTATTTGGGGATTTTTTTTTAAATTGCCTTCTTTTGGGGAAAAATCGGAATTTTTATCACAGAAAAATCTGCTTGATATTTTTTTTGAAAAAATTTTTATTTCCCCATTTTAGTAGAAATCAAATTGGGGATTTTTCGAAAAGAACCTCCTGAATTGGGGAAATTTGAAGACCTGTTTGGGGAAATAATTTTCGACCATCTGGCATCACTGTTTGGGTTGTACATCAGTCCCTTTCTCCTTTCCCATGTTATCGAATGGGATTTTCGTTGCTTCGTTTTATAAAAATATCTCATTCAAAAATGAAGTTTTTCGAATTCTGTTTTTTGAATATTACTCTTTGAACGGGTCGCCTTTTAGCTTGGTGAACAATTTTTCGAAAAAATTTATTTAAATATTTTATTTCAATAAGTAAATTATGGACTCCAAGTATGGATCTCTAAGTAAAATATTTAAATTTATTTTTTCGAAAAATTGTTCACTAAGCTAAAAGACGACCTATTCAAAGAGTAATATTCAAAAAACAGAATTTAAGCTAAAAGACGACCTGTTCAAAGAGTAATATTAAAAAAAAACAGAATTCGAAAAAGTTCATTTTTTAATAAAATATTTTTATAAAACGACGCGACAAAAATCCCATTGGAAAACATGGGAAGGGAGAAAGGGTGCTATCTGACTGATGTAAAATAAAGTTTTATCTTCAGTAATTTTACAGTGACAGTTTATTAAATTATATAATATTGGATAGTTTATTACTTTTTTTTATGTAGCATTTATTTTTTCTCTTTCCTTTTCTTTCTTTCTTTCTTTCTTTCTTTTTTTTTTTTTTAAGCCGTACATGTAATTGCAAAATGAGTTACTTTAAGTAACAAAATGAAACTTTAACATAATTTTGTTTAAATAATATAATTTTTATACTGACAATGTATATATATATAATGAAACTATTACGAATATATGAAACTATTACGAATGTGAATTGAACACATATACATTTAAAAAATATTGTAATGATTTGGTAAGCAGATACAAAAACAAAAATGACAAGTAACTGACATTTAGGATGCATATAAGAGTTTTAAGTAAAAAATATTACTCTCTACGACCAAAAAAGGTGTATCCAATGGCAATTCTTAACTATTTAGAATGATTTTCCTTTTTATTTAATTTTTCTTAAGCTTTATTTTTAGTAGAATTATGAATTTTGATATACTTGGTACAAATAAAACACAGATCGCATATTAGCTGTGTTAAAATATGATTTTAAAATAATTAATGCTTAAAATGGGAAGAATAGAGGACAAACTATACAGAGGTATACTAAAAAGCAACAGTATAAGTTATAAGAAACACAAAATATTGATTCACTTTTTATGTTTTTTTTTTTTTTTTTTTTTTTTTTTTTTATGATAAAGTTATGGTAGTAATATACCAGAAAATACATGGAAAACACTTTATACTTGTATACTTTAAAATTCGTGTGCATATGTCTTTAAAAAATAACAAATGTCTATTTTTTCCTATCTTGAAAGAAATATCGCAATATATCACATAATATCGATATTAACTTGGTGATATATCGCGATATTTAATTTCTGATATCGTCCAGCACTAGTACTCAGCTTCTCTATGATTTTGGAGAATTTCAGGTGGTCTGCACAGGTTGAACACAGAATCTGTGACTTCGTGTTTAAGGACTGAATCAGACAATGGATCAGGAAAGCATTTAGCATAGAACTGGTGATTCAGAGAACACATGAAATTTCTGAGGGTAGCAAGAACGATAAAATTTGAATAAACAGCGGAATCATCAGACTTGTAATCGGAGTTTTCATCAGAGGGATCAGAATAAACACTGTGAGAAACTTTATTAGGATTTACATCTTGGTAACGGATTTTAAACAGAAAACAGTTTATATCAGCAGATTTCCATCGTTTCTTGACAGAATGAAAAGTCGGAGGACTAGTAACACTGTTTTGGAACTGCGCCAGATTAGTCACAGGCAAGCAGAATTTAAGAAGTGCATCAGAATTTTTAGCAAGAGAATCACAAAGTTCACGAAAAACAGAACATTCATATTGTATGTCACTAAACGGTGATTTGTTGTTATTTACACAGTTAATAGAGGAACTAGACATCTGAGAAATTTTATGACTGTGGTGGTCTTTCTTAGGTGGATTGCGATTAACTGGGAAGGCAGTAATCTGGAGATTTAATTTCCTGTTTTTATCGCATAGGGATTTGAAAGTTCGTTTCAACACGGAGACATTGGTTTTCATTTTTTTTTCTTTATTTTCGTTCATTTTAACTTTTTCTGAAGCGCGAGATTTTCTTGAATTAATACTCTATTTCATTTTTAAGGCTATTTTATAAAGGCATATACAATTTAGTTTTTTTTTTTTTTTTTTTTTTCAAGTAGTGTCTAATTAGTTTTTAGTAGAAAGTCAATCCTCCTCCCCCCGTCCCCCTTTTAAAAAAGCATTACTGTAAAATATAGAGCTTAAATCTTGTTTCTTTAGTTATAATTCTTGCATTTTAGCAATTAATAAAGAGTGGTCATAGGTTAATTAAAATATGCAATCCTCATAAATATTTAGAAAAAAAAAAAAAACAGAAAATCATCTAAATTCAGTACATTTAGTCAATTCCCCATTATAATAAATATCACAACATTTTTTCATGATTTGTTTAATATTTTCTTTGAACACTTTAAATACGCTCGTTATGGTCAAAGAATTTGTGTTATACACTACCTAAGGCACACGAAAATACACACAAGTACATACTAAATGTAAAGTCAGTTATTAATTGGCTAGGAATTTATGTAATATGCGTTTTAATTACAATGCATCAAATGACAACTTTAATAAATTTCATACAAGGTTTAAAAGGTTTAGCAATTAACTTTAATAATTTTAGCATTTGTGACATAATCTATTTTATCCGTGTAATATATATTCAAATAATAAGATCAATAAATTAGCTAAAAGTTAAATTGATCCGAATATTTGTCAGAAGAATTTGTTCATATTATGTCTTAAACCGATACCTAAATTTGAGTATTATATTTAGCTTAAGTAACGATTAATTAATAAATTAAAAAACATGTTTGAAATTCTTCAAGAAAATCCAATTAAATTTCATGATAAAAGAAGATTTATAGTACCTTAAATGGTCGTGTACAATAATTTCACAAAGAGTTATATGTATATGTAATGGTGAACTTAAGTGGGCGTTAATAATTAATTAATACACAATTACTATTAACTATTTAAAATTTAATAAAGAAAAACTATGATACACTATTTACAAGATTATAGTACGAATTAATATTAATTAGCCGACCAAAACAGTTACTTGTAAAAGTCAAATCATAACAGTTCAATTGTATTTTAATAGTTACTTAATCTCTTTTTACCGTCAGTTCCATAAAGTTTTCAATCCCCACAATTTATAGAAGCTTTGAACATTCCGTCTATTAAAAGTGCTCGTCTAACAGCTTCAATAACAACTCGTTATTACAACCGTCTGTCGTAAATAACGTAGCGAAGCTCGGTCCTGCCATCGTCGAAATCCAAACAGCCGTCTGCCGTCTCAGCGCGCCTGCTCCAAGATTCCACACAGAAGTATGCGCACGCAGGGGATGATAATGACGTTCTTCCGACATCACATTACAGCACTCCGTAAAGGTTTTAAGCTCGTGGCTGCAGTAAGGGAACTAAGCTGTTTTTTTAATCAAATGTCGGGAAAAGCAAGGTGCTTCTACCATATATATATGTGTGTGTGTATAAGTATATATCTTTCGTGCTTAAAAAGTAAATGTCTCAAACGAAAAAATAAAATAAAATAAATTTTATATTGTACGAATGTCCAAAATTGACATAGTTTGATATGCATATTGCTACGAATTTGTAAATAATTGTAGTTATTTTTATGTAAATTCAAAAAGGCTTATGTAGGTTACAAAATGTTAATTTTCTGCATTTCTAATTTGTTTTTGTTTTAAAATAGCTCATTTCCCGGGACGTTAAAAAGCTTTACCAAGACAGGTAATAGCCTTGGGGTGACTTTTTTGCGACCACGGCAAGAAAATGCTTTTAAAGAAAATATTTAAAGAAAATATCTCCCAAAGATTTTAATTCTGATCTTGAAAACGTCATGTATTCCTCATAATTATGTATTCACATAATAGGGGACGTTTTCAAATTCACCATTTTTTTTTTTTTTTTTTTTTTTTTGGCATGAGTGGATGTGCAAAGGGGACCTTCATGGCATCCCTCCTTAATTACATCATATGTGTTTTCACTTTTCATTTTTACAGTTTTGTATGGGCTAAAGTTTTTTGATTTCAGTTTCATGGCAACTTGGTCGCCTACTTCGTAAGATTTCGGTTGTTGTCTTCGCAAGTTATAATTTTTTCTATTTTTTTCTTTAACTATAAAAAATTGTCCTTTTGCATGTTTACGCAAATCTTTACTCTGGGACTTAAAGTCAACTTGGGATTCGAACTCGAACACCTCTAGTTGATCATTTCTATTTTCAGTTTTTTCTAAAGCCTATGCAGCACCTTCTTCAGTCATAAAATTTACATTAGCACTCTTATGTGTAGGGGAAACTTCTAACTGTATTTGCACAGCTTTGGGAAATAATGCAGCTATTTCATTAATTGTAGTCTCTATTGGAAGTAATGAAATAAACATTTTTTTCAAATTTATACCGGCAGTCTCTTCTTTTGGGACATTCTCTCTTTTACAGTCAATGGAATCTATCGTTTTCTCAATTTCTTTATTTTAAAAAGTTTGGAATTTTCTTCAACTTTTTTCTTCAACTCTTTCAACTCTTCTGCCAACTGCAAAACCTTTTCATGTTGGATTTGTTTTTCGTCTTTCTCTGAAGGAGTTTTTTCTTGATTTTGCGATTTTATTTGGGAAATGTTCATCTGATTTTGTTTCTTTCGTTGAGGCTCCTCCTCTTCCTTACTGTCATCTTCTTTACAATTATCGACATTTAAAAGCATTTCTTTATCATCATCACTTTCGTCATTATTTTCGTCAACGACATTATTTTCACTTGCAGCTTTTTTGGAAGATTCTAATGATTTTCTCGACAACTTAACAGGTTGAGGGGTTTTATTTTGACACTTTTCAACACTATTTTATGTTTTATTTATTTCTGGGGTCTTCTCAGAAATTTTACTTTTATAGTTAATCGGGACGTCAATAGCAATATCTGTGTTAACTTCATTTTGATATGCATTTTTTGGAAGAACTGTTACTAAATTTATCTCGAGGGAACTAGATTTGTTTTTTACAAAAATGCCATTTTCATTTATTGTCGTCTCGCCTAACATTAACAAGTTCATTCCGATGACTACGTCATAGGGTATAAAATCATTATTTACAACATAAACATTGGTTTTAGATTCAAAATCATCAACTTTCAAATTAGCATCAAATGAGCCTAACGGCTTTACGAAACTTTTCCCGATCCCCTTTAAAGGGGGACTCATAGGATTTAATCTATTAACATTCAATTTATTAAAGTCACTTTTACGCAGTAATGTGGCCTCACTCCCTGTATCAATAATACCATTAAAATTCACATTGTTTATTTGAATGTTTTTGTTCAGGTTTTGATTTACTCCAATGCATAATGCCTGGACTTCGGGTTTCGAACCCGGACATTCCGAGCTCTTGTGCCCAAAATGTTTACAAGAAAACATTTTAAACCCTTAGCTCTATGAGGGAAGTCTCTAGTTAACGGCCCTCTTCACTTGAAAAAAATTCCGATGCCGGCTGAAAGCAGATAAAAAGCGTCCCACGTGGTTTTGACAGGAGGTGGAGAAGATTGACAGATTCACTGACGAATCATTGACCTTTTGGAAGAATAAATCAAAAATCAGCTACTCCTTATTGCGGTTTCGCCGAAGTTTTGTTTTGTTTTGATTCTTTCTTTCTTTTTTTTTATTTTTGTGTTTCTTTTTTTCTTTTCTTTTTATTTTCCATTTTCACATGACATCAAATAACTTTCCTCATTTATTCTAATCTATTTATATGTATTTTAATAAAGTAGCTCGATCCGACCAAGTACTTTATACTATTTTCAGCCCGGTTCAGGCTTTCTTTAGTTATACCGGCGAATTACGAAACAGTGAAATTTAAAATATATATATATATACTTTATAATTATACTTGAAGTCTGATATAATTAATTTAACTAAACTAGTATGTTGTGGCCACCACATGACTTTCTTCTATATTTTCCTATACAAATTCCCTCAGTAAAAATAATTTATTAAAATTATTATAAAAAAAAATTTTCTTCCATGATAATGCAGACGATTTCCATATTAGAGAAGTAGTTCCATTTATTCTCAATAATAATAAAAAAAAAAATAATAATAATAATAATAATAAAAAATTACGATTTTTTTTTTTTTTTTTTCAAAAGTTTTTTTTTTTTTTCGTTAAAAGTAACAACAACAACAAAAAAACCGATAACTTTGTTTTAAATTAGCATAGATCTACAATTCAACCATTCGTTTCAAAGGTATTGACGAGATCTTTCGAAAGATACCCATCTTGAAAATTTATCCCTCCCGGGGGGGGGGGGACTTTCTTCTATATGTAATATAGAGAAAGTATTGGATTCGTGAAAATTTTCGAACTCCGGTTTTCGATGGATTTGCACGTTTTGGGATGTGCTGAACATGATTTGATAGTTTTTAGAAAATGTCTGTCTCTCTGTGTGTGTGTGTGTGTGTGTCACGAAATTTTGGAGGCTGTATCTCACGAACCAATGAACGAAATTTAACCAAACTTGGTATTTAGTTGGACCCTGACATAAACTGGTGCTGATTAGATTTAGGGATCAATCGCCCAATAGGTGGCGCTGTGATAGCATTTTTTCTAAATTTTTAACATGGCAGTATAGGACAAAATTTCGTATAAATGTACATAATGAGAGTTATTTTTAACTTTTGATTGTAAAACTAATATGAATTATTGATAAAAGTAGTTGTTAACTAGGGGGAAAAAATTGTGCTTGTGGGGGCGTCGCCCTCCCCCGGGTGAAGTAAATTTTCAAGATGGGTATCTTTCGGAAGGTCTCGTCAATACCTTTAAAACGAATGGTTGAACTATAGATCTGTGATAATGTGAAACAAAGTTATTGATATTTTTTTTTTTTTTTTTTACTTTTAACAAAAAAAAACTTTGAAAAAAAAAATCGTAATTATTATTATTATTATTATTATTTTTTTGAGAATAAAATAGACTTTTTTTTTGGATATTTACTGTTATACTACTTTTCTGATATGGGGGGAGGGGGGGGGGCAAAACGTAATTTCCCAAAATCCTTCATATCTCAAGCAAAAAAACAGATATCCCTAAAATTTTTGCTTTTAAATATAGCTAATACAAATGTCTAAAAATAGGTTTCTGGAATTTTTCAAATTCGGTCCCCAAGGGGGCAGGGGGGGGGGCAAAACGTGATTTCACATGCGTAGAACGTGATTTCGCATAATCCTATATATCTCAAACAAAAAAAATAGATATACGTGAAATTTTTGCTCTAAAATATAGCTAATGCAACTATCTAAAAACCAATTTCTGGAATTTTAGAAATTCAGCCCCCAGGTGGGGCAGCAAGGGGGGGGGCTATGGAGCAAAAACAAATAGAAGTACAGTTAGGCCGTTCAAAATTGGTACAAATAGGTTTTAAAGGCCTGTAAGTCGAATTGGGATATTTTCGATTGTGTAAAGTTATTAGGAGGGGCAAGAAGCGGGGAGGGGAGGGGGGGGGCAAAAAAAAATAAAAATTGTGTCAGGTCGTTCAAAATTGGTACGTAGAGGTTTTCGATACTTAAAAATCGATTGCGGATATTTTTGAATTTGTAAAATTATTAGGAGGGCGGGTAGGGGGGTGGGGCGGTAAGGGGGGCTATGGGGCAAAAACAAATAGAAATACAGTTAGGCCGTTCAAAATTGGTACAGATAGGTTTAAGAGGCCTGCAAGTCGAATGGGGATATTTTCGATTGTGTAAAGATATTAGGAGGGCAAGAAGGGGGGAGGGGAGGCGGGGGGGGGTCAAAAAAATAAAAATACTGTCAGATCGTTCAAAATTGTACGTAGAGGTTTTCGATACTTACAAATCGATTGCGGATATTTTTGAATTTGTAAAATTATTAGGAGGGGCGGGTAGGGGGTGGGGCGGTAAGGGGGGGCTATGGGGCAAAAACAAATAGAAATACAGTTAGGCCGTTCAAAATTGGTACAGATAGGTTTAAGAGGCCTGCAAGTCGAATGGGGATATTTTCGATTGTGTAAAGATATTAGGAGGGGCAAGAATGGGGGAGGGGAGGCGGGGGGGGGCAAAAAAATAAAAATAGTGTCAGATCGTTCAAAATTGGTACGTAGAGGTTTTCGATACTTACAAATCGATTGCGGATATTTTTGAATTTGTAAAGTTATTAGGAGGGGCGGGTAGGGGTGGGGTGGTAAGGGGGGGCTATGGGGCAAAAACAAATAGAAATACAGTTAGGCCGTTCAAAATTGGTACAGATAGGTTTAAGAGGCCTGCAAGTCGAATGGGGATAATTTCGATTGTGTAAAGTTATTAGGAGGGGCAAGAAGGGGGAGGGGAGGGGGGTGCAAAAAAATAAAAATAGTGTCAGATCGTTCAAAATTGGTACGTAGAGGTTTTCGATACTTACAAATCGATTGCGGATATTTTTGAATTTGTAAAATTATTAGGAGGGGCGGGTAGGGGTGGGGTGGTAAGGGGGGGCTATGGGGCAAAAACAAATAGAAATACAGTTAGGCCATTCAAAATTGGTACAGATAGGTTTTAGAGGCCTGCAAATCGAATGGGGATATTTTCGAAAGTGTAAAGTTATTAGAAGGGCCGGGAAGGGTGGGGGGCAGAGGGGCAAAAAAAAATATATCAATCAAGATCATTCAAAATTGGTACATCGAGGTTTTCGATACCTACAAATCGATTGCGGATATTTTTGAATTTTTAAAATTATTGGGAGGGGCGGGAAGGGAGGAGGAAGCGGAGGGGCAAAAAATAAAAATAGAGATAGATCGTTCAAAACTGGTGCATAGAGGTTTTTGATACTTTCAAATCGATTGCGGATATTTTCGAATTTGTAAAATTATTAGGGAGCTGATATATATGCAATCGCGCACGGGTCTACGCTGCCGAAGGCAGTGAGGACCCGGTGCGACATTTTTCCCGATCAAAGTTTTTTTTTTTTTTTTTTACCACATGATAAAAATTAATGCAATTTTGAGAATTCATTAATTATAATGATTCATTTAAAAATAGTGACCAGCGAAGCGGGCGTAGCCTGCTAGTCTATTTATATGTATTTTTATAACGTAGCCCGACCCGACAAAGTATTTTATTCTATATTCAGCCCGTTTTAGGCTTTCAGTAGTTATATCGGCGAATTCTGTAACAATGAAATTTAACAAAAGAAAATATTTTTATGATTAAACTTGGCGGTTTGATATAATTAATTTAACTAAAAAATAACAAAGATATATAACATTATAACATTACTGATATATAGAGATGGGTTATCTGCACTCTGGAGCTCAGACTACTGAACGCAGAGCTGGACGGGGTGTGCGACAGGTCGTGACCTTCGGGATCGTATTTCGAAAATCACGGACAGGTGCGGTCGCACAAGTCCTCCAGCTCTGTTTTCTAAAGAAAGTGTACTTGTGTTGTTATTTATACGTGTTTCTTTATACAAGTCAAATTTTTTATATGTAGTATAATATATAAATAGTGTTGAATTATAGTGCCTACATTTATTTAAAAATCTGGTGTGAAACAACCACACGACTTCCATTACCCACTATTACACGTATTATATGCAATTTTTGAAGATAATGTTAACAGAAGACATGGAATTGTCCTAATGAAATAGACACCTAAAAATTTTCCGGTAAGGGAAAGTTAATACACGTGTAAAAACATAAAACAGAGTTTGCACAGCGATTTTTTTTTTAAAGAAAGGGGAAGAAAATTGGCAGAGTTTATTTATTTGAAACACCAAGTTTCGAGATGTAAAACTGATCTGTCTGATCAGGATGACTATTAATTTTCCTGTGATAACCAAGTAAATCATGAGAAAGGATATCTAAAATGGGTTTATGTAACAATTTTCAAGAAAATCGTTAGAGCCGTATTTGAGATACCGATTTTTACCAAAGCTTGACAAAATTAATTGTTGGCCAGAAAACAACAATTATATGTAAAAGGATATTTAAAAGAGGGTCAATATGGCAAGTTTGAAAAAAAAAAAAAAAAAAAAAAAAAAAACATACAGCCGTTTTGACAGGAAAGCATTTGCAGGACCTGAAATTTAGCTATTTGTACAGGGCGCCTATCAATTTTCCTGAACTAACCAACTATATCCTTCGAAAGGATATATAATAGAGTGTTTATACAGCAATTTTAAAGAAAATCGTTAGAGCCGTTTTTGAGATATGGACTTATGGCCTCACTTCCGGTTTCAGATGTCCCACTTCTGGTTTTCCAATTTTCACCAAAATTTGAAAAGTTTATCTGTACACCAGAACAGTTTCAATTCTAAAGTTTCGTAGTTCTGTCTTTATTAGTTTCCGACATATAACAGCTAGAATATTTTCCACATACATACATACACACAGAGACCAATTGCTAAAAACCACTTTTTTGAACTCAGGAGACCTTAAAACATGTAAATCAGGTGAAATCTCGATATCGAATTTTTGGACCAAATACAATACTTCCATTACCTATGGTAGTCGGGTAATGGAAGTAAAAATAAATCAAATACAAGACTCTTATTAATGTGTCTTGAAACTTGCCAGTCTTGATCAACTTTACAAGTAGCAGCCACATATCAATTTCAAAATACCGAATTTGAATTTCCTGAAGTTATTTAAGTTATGTTGATACAGGGTTGTTCGGTTTTTTTCCATAATCGAAAAAACCTGGTTAAAACCGTCCCAGATAAAATACCATTTCGTCCACTTTTATTCACTATTAATTATTTGCGAGTAGTAAATTAAAAGTTATCTTTATTCTTTCAATTTAGAAAAAAAAAAAAAAAAAAATTACTTCCATTACCCTACAGTATGTAATGGAAGTATTTGTATTCGGTCTGAAAATTCGATATCGAGATTTCACCTGATTTACACGTTTTAAGGTCCTCTGAGTCCAAAAAAGTGGTTTTTGGCAATTGGTCAGTGTGTGTGTGTGGGGGGGGGGAGGATCTTCTGGCTATTATGTATCGGAAACTAATAAAGATAGAACTACGAAACTTTAGAATTGAAACAAGTCTGGTGTACAAATGAATTTTCCATATTTTGGAGAAAATTGAAAAACCGGAAGTGGGACATCAGAAACCGTAAGTGGGACCGTAAGTCCGTATCTCAAAAACGGCTCTAACGATTTTCTTCAAATTTGTTACATAAACACTCTATTAGATGTCCTTTCGAATGATATAGCTGGTTAGTTCAGAAAAATTGACAGGCGGTCTGTATAAATAGCTCAATTTCAGGTCTCGGAAGTGCGTTCCTTTAAAACCAGCTGTACGGATTATTTTTCAAACTCGCCATATTAACTCACTTTTAAATATGCTTTTGTATGTAATTATTGTTTTCCTGTCAATGATTGAGTTTTGGTAAAATTTGGTATCTCAAAAACGGCTTTAACGATTTTCTTGAAAATTGTTATATAAATCCATTTCTTTCTTATGTATCACGTAATTATTAGAGGAAAATTAACTGCTACCCTGTTTAGGTAGGTCAGAAGTTTAGGTAGATCTCGAAAATTGGTGTTTCAAAAAATAACTCTACTACATATATATATATTATTTTTCCTTATTTTTTACCTCGCTTTATGTACGCTTCGTTTTATATGTCTTTACATGTGTATAAAGTTTATCTTACCAGAAAAATGTTAGTTTTCTACTTCTTTAGGTCACTTTTATATCTTGTGATCACATTATCTCCAAAAAATGCATATAATATGTGTAATAGTTTGTAATGGAAGTCGTGTTGTTGTTTCACACCAGATATTTTATTAATATGTTTGTATAATCAATTTGAATTTTTCAAAATAGACATGGAATAAGCAAAATTTACAATATTTAATAAATGAAATATTTGTATTTTTCTAAGGGTGGATGTAAAGGTATATTTTATATCTTGAATTTCAATCCTCCACTTTTTCCCTCCATTGTTTACAACTGCATTGTCATTTCCTCTCTCATAGACACATATACCTTTTAGAAATTAGTTATTAAGCATGATGAAATTAAATGATTCACATACCTTTCATGCAGTTTTTTGCTTTCCGAAAATACATACGTAAGGAAATCATTGTAATCGTGACAAAATTCTGGCTTTGCGATGTTGGCGTATCTACATGTTTTGAGGTCCCATGAGTTCATTTTTACTATTTTCATGATGATGATGATGATGATGATGTATGTGTATGTATGTCAGTGATCACAATATCATCCAAATGCTTTTTTTCGAAGGGTAGGCAAAAAAACAGGTTTTTTTTAGGGGAAAAAAAAAACTTTTTTGGATGATTTTTTTTTAAATCGTCCTATTGCAACCACTTCCTTTATCTATATATTTATCTGTCTATTTATAATGAAATTTGTCATCACGATAACTCCCGAAATAATACTCCAAATCGAACCAAATTTGCATTGCTAACTGATCTTATAAATATCTTGGATGAGTAGGGTAACCAAGTTGCTCGGACATTTTGTTTTCAAGTGGCGGCCACTTGAAAATTTCAAACCCACATTGTGAAAAGTGTATTTAAAGCCAGATTTGTTTGTATTTTAATGTAAATATACATAACATAAGGGTCTCGATGAACTTTATTAATGAACTTTTTACAAGCATAACTTTTTAAATTTTGATTCAATTCGAACCAAAGTTGGACAGTGATCTTATCATATAATTATCTTGGATGAGTTCACTGGGCAACTTATTCCAACATCTTATTTTCAAGTTGCAGCCACTTGAAATCACACTGTCACGTGAAAATGTGCCATCAAGATAACTTTTAAAATATTAAATTGATTCAAACAAAAGTTGGACAGTGAACTTATGGTTCAAATATCTTGGATACGTTCGCTTGATAACTTGTTCTGCAATTTTATTTTCAAGTAGCGGCCACTTGAAAATTTTATTATCATCATAACTTTTGTAATACTGAATGAATTTGTATCAAATTTGGGTAGTTGATTTATCATTCAAACATCTAAGATAAGTTCGCTGTTCACCTCATTCTGTCTTTTTTTACAAGTATTGGCCACTTGAAATCACGGTGCAACTTTAAAATTTCATATCACGGTAATTTTTGAAATACTGATTTAACTTGAACTAAAATTGGACAACGAACTTATAATTGAAATATCTTGTAATGATTTTAATGGACAAGTCGCTTCGCCATTTTGTTTCTAAGTTGTAGATACTTAGATTGCCGCTTGAAAATTTGTCATAACAATAACTTTTGATATACTGCACTGATTCGAACCAAAGTTGGACATTGAACTTATGCTTCGAATATCTTGAACGAGTTGGCTGGGCAACTTCCTCTATTATACTGTTTTCAAGTGGCGGCCACTTGAAAATTTGTTATCGTGGTAACTTTTGAAATACTTAATCCGTTCAAACCAAAGTTGAAAAATGGATTTATCACTTAAATATCCTTAAGCCCATTAGTAATTTGTAGCCGTCATTTTGAAACCAAATGGCGGCTTCTTCAGCATTATATTAAACAACATTCTATTTGGCGATAAAACTCAAACAAGCTATCATAATTTACTTTTTTGTTTATTTGTCTTGCTTTAATTGATTTGTAGAACCGTTAATTAGTTAGTGTTCGAAAGACGAATGAAGTCTTGTATCTATAACACAGATTTCTTGTATCTATAACACACATCCCTTTATTTTAAATTAGATAAACATATCTAATAAGATGCGGAAAAACTCTATTATTATTATTATTTATTTATTTATTTTTGTGTATGTGTGTATGTGTTATTACATAACTTTAAAATTAGTTTCATTATAAACTAGCAGGCTTTGCCCACTTCACTGGGCACTATACTTAAATAAGTTGTCAAAATCCCATATCATTGTTAATAACCTACGTTAAAATTTCCGATGTGTTCGGTAGAGGTTTTCCCGCTTGCAACGTGAGAAGTCCGGGTCCACACTGCCTTCGGCAGCGTCTTACCCACTTCTTATCGCTTCCCCAGCGGGTAAGTTCGAAATTATGTGAAATCCCACCAAAGTAAATAATGCGTACACTTGATCCACATCCATACATCAAAATTCGCCAATCTAAGATAATTTAAAGCAAATTCAAAAGGAAAAACGAGATTTTACACGTGTTTCTTGTCCCCCCCCCCGGGTGGTAGGGTAAAGGAGGAATTTTGTAAAATCCCGATAAGTGTCGGATACATATAAAAAATTTACGCGCCAAATTTAGCGACCATTAAAACCCGTGGATTTCCCAAGACAAATTTAGCGCTAAAAGGGAGGGTCTCGAATAAGCTCCGTCGTAACGCCCCCCCCCCCAAAAAAAAAAAAAAAAAAAAAAAAAAATCGAAAATTTCACACACACACACACACACACACAAAGAAAGAAAATGTGTTTTTGGAAATATCCTAAATAAGACACATAGCTTTTTTCAATACATTTGTACCATTTCAGTAGAGCTCTACTAAAAAATCCGGAATTTCTGAAATTTTCCCCCAAAAAACGATTTCTTTCCTCCCTCCTGTCAAGAATTACAAAATCGTACATAATGTTTTATTTATACTCAAATCTTGTTTCCTCATGTGCAATTTCTTCAGCGTGAAGTAATTTGGGGCCGAGTTATGCTTACAAACTTTTTTTTTTTTTTGCTTCCTACCCCCCAGGGTGAAAGGGGGGGAGATTTCGATAAATTCCGTTACTTTAGGGGTCGGATACATATATAAGCAATCCAAGCATCAAACTTTCTGACCCTGACCACAGCTCTCATAAATTTCGCAGGACAAATTTAGCGCTAAAAGTGGTGACTCGAATTTGCCCTTTGTAACACATACCTATCCCCCCCCCCTTAAAAAAAAAAAAAAAAAAAAAAAAAAATGTGTTTTGAAAATGTCTTAAAGAAGACCCATGGCTGTTTTCAACATCTTTTTTCCATTTTTGTTAAAATTTTACTAAAAATCTGGAATTTGAACAATTTTCCGCCAAAAGTTGATTTCCCTCTTCCTTTCCCTTAAAAATCGAAATTTCCTAAATCGCAATGTTTTATTTATTCCAATAAATCCCATTACTTTAGGTGTCGGATAGATACATATAATCCGAGCACCGAAATTCGTGACCGCAGCTTCCATAGATTTCTCAGGAAAAATTTAGCGCTAAAAGGGTTGTCTCGATTTTGACCCTTCGTAACCCCCTCCTCACAAAAACATCGGAAATTAGGGGAAAAAATGTGTTTTTGGAAATTTTCTAAGGAAGTCTCGTAGCTTTTTTTAACATCTTTGTTCCATTTTTTTGTAGAGTTCTTTAAAAAATTCGGAAATTGCGAAATTTCTCGCCACCGGAATTTACGAACAAAATTTAAATAAAAGAAATTTTAAATTTTCAGGTTAAAAAAAGGGCCTTTTCTAATATGTTATAAACGTAAATTTTTGCTAAAAAATTTACGGGATGAGTTATTGCACTTGAGAATTAAAATTAGGTGTTCCATCAGCGGGAACACTGCGGCTGAAAGGGTTAATAATCGAAAATTTCTAAATTGCAGATAACGTTTTATTTATACTCATGTCTATTCTTTATATGTTCAATTCCTTTACAGTGAAGTAATTTGGAGCGGTGTTATGCTTACAAACATGTTTTTAACTTTTGTTCCCCCCATCCCGGCGATAACTGGGGAGGGAATTTCGAAAAAGTTGGCAGATTTTAGTTGCGTAAAGACCTAAATTTCTGCCAAGCGCCGTTGAATTCCATCCAGCCATTCTCACGTGATACCCGGAAAATAATAGCGTTACAGACATACAGACACGATGACACACACACAGACAAAATTTTCTGAAGTAATTTTCGAATTTTATGGTGTGTGGAAAGTGAAGATATCGCTTTTTTTTTTTTTTTTTTTTTTTTCCTGATAAATTTACAGAGAAAAGTCTGATTTTATTAATATCGATACACAGCTTGATATCCAGTTACTGTAATTCTAAAAGAACGCATAGAAACAGCGTTCATGTTCAGGTACCATACTTAAAATTTCAGCTGTGCTTTTATGTTAGGCGTGAAAATAAGAGCGCAAAATCTTTGAAAATAATAGTGTGATTTTGTCGTTTATAAATAATTTCATAAACACTTGACTCCCATTTTTTGCAAACTTTAATTAGTTTTAGTTTCTTCAGTTATAAAATCAACTTGCTTATGTCCTTAAAAATGTTTGTTTCACTCAATTCCTAGACTTCAATATTAATACAACTTATTTTGCTCAGGAATGTAAATTAATTCTTCATACCTAAGAGTAAATAAAATATTTAGTTTAATTTGAAGTCTTGTTTTTTTTTTTTTTTTTTTTTTTTTTTTTTACTTTCTCTTACCCATAAGGTAGAGAAAGTATTATTGTTTTTGGGTCAAATTTTCGAACGCGAGATTTTGTTATATTTACACGTTTTGAGGTCCCCTGAATACGAAAATCATGTTTTTAGCGGTTGGTCTGTGTGTCTGTCTGTCATCAGCATATCTCAAAAACAAATTATGGCAGAAAGTTCAAACTTGGTATTCTAAATGTGTATCATATAGGGATGCTACACTAAGCTTTTCGTTAATATCAAGCAAATGGTTCGTGTACAGGGACAATTAAGATAATTCTAATACATTACGTCTATGGGGGAAATTGCAGGAAAATAGAGTTTAACGTCTATAGACTGCACTAAACCAAATGAAACAAATATATGTATTTTGTAATAGAGACAGTTAACTGGGGAAAAAAATTGCGTATGTAGGAGCCTCGCCTCCCCCCCTGGGGGGGAAGTCCCCCCTCGAGGGGAGTAAATTTTCATGATGGGTATCTTTCAAAAGAGCTCGCCAATACCTTTAAAACGAATGGTTGAACCATCGATCTGCGATAATTTAAAACAAAGTTATCGATTTTTTTACTTTTAGCGAAAAAAAAAGCTTTTTTTTTTTTTTTTTTTGGAGAATAAAATGGACTTTTTTGGATATTTGGTGTTATACTATTCTCTAATATGGAAATCGTCTGCCTTATCATAAAAGACAATTTTTTTAAATAATAATTTTAATAAATTATTTTTTAATAACCAAATAAAATTCTATATAAATGTAGGTGCATTAATGAAACGGGGGGTTGAGGGGGGCTGCCGCCCCTCTCACACAGAACTAATTATCATATAAAACTCTTCAGAAGCTTAATATGAATTGTTTAACATAGGTTTACATAACAGTACTCGTTATCTTACCTATTAATCTGCAACCTGTATTTACAGTATTAAATTTCAGGGTAAGAGAAAGTCGTGTGAGTGACACACCAGATTATTTTAAATAACTATGTATTTTGAGATTCCGTAAATAATTAAACAAAGTTTTTCACAGTTGTTCTTTGTGAGTCTGTTATCAGTGTAACTTTAAAAACTAAATACCGGCAGGGAACTCAAGCGTTATATTTTAAAGTTCATATGAAATTCATACTTGAACAGTTTGATCAATATTGATAAGTTTCAACGAGTGATACGGATTAAAGTTGTCAATAAATGTGATTGAAAGTTATTGTTGAACATAATTTTAAATTTAATATTAGTCGTGAATTCTATAGAAATGTAGATATTAGTTTCAAATGTGGGTTGAGAAGGGTGGTACTCCCCTCCGCACTTCCCACAGAAAATTATTTGTCAAATTAAATTATTCGTAAAGCTAGCTTAAATTCTTTTTACTATAGAATTTTATACAGTACTTGATATTTTATCCTCAATCTGAATTTCTCTTTATAAAATTTAAATGTAGGGTAATAAAAAGTCGTGTGGGTGCCACACCAGATTATATACTTTAAAATAAAATTTATTATTGAAAATCGGCTTAATTTAGTAAAAAGTTTTATATAACTTGTTAAAAAAAATTTTTGTATATTGTCAATCGTGGCATTATCAGTAAAATATCAGATTTATGTACAAAGTATTCATATAATATTAGTATTACGCTCAATGAAAAACTATTTAAAATAAAATGTGATCATATATGTCCTATAAATAAGTCTCTGAACGATTGTCTTCTAAATTGTTATGTTACTCACATCCGTAATACAGGTAAAATCTATAATAATAATAATAATATAAAAAAAAAATAAATAAATAACTGAATAAAAAACCACAACGCCTAGACGTATCTTCACCACAGAAATGTAAACATCTTTTCTTCGAAACCACGAACGAGAGGCGTAGCCAGATAAAGGGTGTGTCAAAGAGGAAAATCGGCACAAATTTGTAAAATTTTTGGACTTTCTTTGCAAATTTAATTGATTTAAAATTTTATTAAAATACAGGATTTTTTTCCGCATTGAATTAAACTCTTTGAGATTGACGCAGCTTTTTTAATTCTGTTTTAAAAAATTGAAAGAGTTTTTTATAAGCCATTTAATGCATCAACCCAAATATTGCAATAAAACAGCTTTCTTAAAAAACAACTGTTATTTTTTCATAAAATCTACAAAAGCTGCGTCAGTTTACGAAATGAGAGTAATCCAATAAAAAAAACCGCATCTCAATCAATTAATATGTCACTGTTTTAAGTGCAAAGAAAGTTTTACATAGGATAACATTGGATTTTAGAAAAGGAAATGCTGAGTGAAGAGGGCCCTTAAGTGGTTTTTATCGCCACAATTATAACAGATTTTATTTACTTCACTTTTAGGATTAAATTTTTCATTTGCATTATTTCTTATGGGTTTCAATTTTGCATTATGCTCTACTTTATCAAATCTACGTTTACCACTATCTCGTTTAAATGTTTCATAACATTTTAATTTTCTCTTTAAATTCGCGGAAATTTTTTGCACCATACAAAATAATTTTATTTTCATATTTGTCATTAATTCCTTGGATCACATAGTGCATAATGGTAGCATCATCAATATGCGCATTTTTACTCAATTCTCTTATTTTAAAGAAATATTCAGTAGCCGTTTCATCAATTCACATTTTTCTTTTACTCAATATATCATGCAATGCGGCTGAACTAATTTCAATTTTGAATTCTTCAATGAGCGCTTTTTTTTAATTTCTTATACGTAAGCAAGGTTTTTTCAGATTTAATAAACAATAAAGCGTTTCCGCTCAAAGATCGTTTACAAAAAATAATTTTCTGTAGTTCATTTAAATTAAACATTTCAGAAATTTTTTCAAATTCAGTAAACCATAAGTTAATTTTTTCATGCGGCTCACCGCTAAATTTAGAAATATTATTCACAAAATCAGTCAATGAAATGGCTGCACCATGTGTTCCAGAATTCTTAATATTAACACAACCATCATTATGGCATTTATTATCATTATTATTATTGCACTGCACTGAGGAATCAATTTTCGTGACGTCACTATCGCCACTTGATTCATTTTCGGATTTAATGTCCGATTCATTTTCAGAATTTTCATTTATTAGTAATTCAATATCACATAATTTTGACAATAATCTGTCACGTAACTCTTCTTTAGTACCGTCAAAAGAGACATTTAATAAATTACTGATTGTTATAAGCTCATTCAGTGAAAAGTTTTCACTTATAATTTTTTGTTTCTGAATGTAGCTTTCATCACCAACGACGAAAGTGAATCCTGTAAACTTTTTTTTTATTCTGCATTTGTTTTTTAGATCATCTTCATTGTCGAATAGAAACCGATGCAGAATTTTAATTTTATTATATTTTTCCTTCCTGAGTGCAATACTTTTTTGAGGAATATCCTCTAAAGAAGCCATCATGCAATAAAAAAAAGTTGACGTACCTTTGCAGAACAGGAACAACAGATGCCTTGTTATTTTAATTTAAGTAGATTTCATAGGTGCTTGAATTTCTGTCGATCATGAAACATCACTACACACTTCAAATATTTATTCGTCCAACATGAGATTCAGATCAGACGTAAAATTCTGTATTATAACCACTGTTCATAGCATGATTAAGCATGCGAAGAAACTTCAATACAGATTTTTTTTAGATCAATTAAAAGTTATATGAAAAGTTTATTTAAGTCTATGAAAAGTTTATTTAAGTTCAGTAAATGTTATTCAGTAAATGATAAAAATAATTTTTAGTTCAGGACCATCATCCCACTTCTGATGAATGTAGTGGGGAACTTAAGTGGGCGTTAATAATTAATTAATACACAATTACTATTAACTATTTAAAATTTAATAAAGAAAGACTATGATACACTATTTACAAGATTATAGTACAAATTAATATTAATCAGCCGACCAAAACAGTCACTTGTAAAAGTCAAATCATGACAGTTCAATTGTATTTTAATAGTTACTTATTCTCTTTTTAGCGTCAGTTCCATAAAGTTTTCAATCATCACAATTTATAGAAGCTTTGAACATTCCGTCTATTAAAAGTGTTCGTCTAAAAACTTCAATAACAACTCGTTATTACAACCGTCTGTCGTAAGTAACGTTGCGAAGCTCGGTCCTGCCATCGTCGAAATCCAAACAGCCGTCTGCCGTCTCAGCGCGCCTGCTGCAAGATTCCACACAGAAGTATGCGCACGCAGGGGATGATAATGACGTTCTTCCGACATCACATTACAACACTCCGTCAAGGTTCTACGCTTGTGGCTGCAGTAAGGGAACTAAGCTGGTTTTTTAATCAAATGTCGGGAAAAGCAAGGTGCTTCTACCATATATATATATGTGTGTGTGTGTATAAGTATATATCTTTCGTGCTTAAAAAGTAAATGTCTCAAACGAAAAAATAAAATAAAATAAATTTTATATTGTACGAATGTCCAAAATTGACATAGTTTGATATGCATATTGCTACGAATTTGTAAATAATTGTAGTTATTTTTATGTAAATTCAAAAAGGCTTATGTAGGTTACAAAATGTTAATTTTCTGCATTTCTACTTTGTTTTTGCTTTAAAATAGCTCATTTCCCGGGACGTTAAAAAGCTTTACCAAGACAGGTAATAGCCTTGGGGTGACTTTTTTGCGACCACGGCGAGAAAATGCTTATCGGACAATCACCCTGAAACTCGCAATTATTTGGCCCAAGAATATTTCATCGATGCCGTGCGAGATCCAGAGATTCAAAAAGCATTTTGACTCTCCATCGTCAATGTTGTTGAATTATCTTTAGTTTTTGCCCTGAAGATTGAGGCATCCCAAGAAGTCTTATGTAAAGGTCGCCAGAGGAACACAACAGTCACTTTGGATGACTCTCAAGCTGACATTAAAGAGATAAAGAAAAATCTCGCAGATTTTACTAGAAGATACCGCAACATTGAGAGTAAGAAGGAAACAAAGAATCCAACGACAAAATGCTGGGACTGTGGAAGGAATAAACTTTGTACCCTGTATGGGTCGTTTCGACCCATTAAAAAAAAATATATTGTTATAGCTCCCAAAGATTTTAATTCTGATCTTGAAAACTTCCTGTATTCCTCAAAATTATGTATTCACATAACAGGGGACGTTTTCAAATTCAGCATTCTTTTTTGTTTTACTGTACTGTAAAAAAATAAGTAACATTTTACCTGAATGGGTCTAATCGACCCATATTTATTTACATGCATAAAGATTCATGAAAAACCAATTTAATACGCCGAAATAAATTTATGTCTCTTGATTTACGCGTTTTAAGTTCTCCTGAGTCCAAAAAAGTATTTTTTGGCAATTAGTAAGTGTGTGTGTGTGTGTGTCTGTATTTATGTGCGGAATCTTCTAGCTATCATGTCTCCGATACTAATAAAGATAGAGTTCATTAATAAAGTTCATTGCCTACTTTATCACACAACAGACATGCAGAAGGACTGAAAAGAACACACACAGACAAATTGAATTTATAATCACTCTTAAACATTGTTGAAAAAGTGTTAAAAATGCTTTACGCAAAAGAAAATGCAGGCCTTAGATTCTAATTGCAGACATTAATGCACCTGAATATTTTAGTGCAGCCCTGTAAACTCAAGATTAATAATATCACATTCTATACAAATCATTATTTTAGCATATTAAAAATAAATCTCTTTTTTACATTAGAAATTTATTTAAATGTGATTTATAAAAACGTCTGCCGTAAACGGAATTTTTTAAAGGTGTAACTTGTATACAGACAAGTTGTATAGGACCCGTTAATGCCATTTGAAATAGGGAACATTTCATAGGGAATTTTAAAAATATATATCATTTTTTTTAAAGCTGTGGAAATATGTACGAACGATGGTGGCAGGCAGACGGACCGATAAAAAGATAACAGATAGATACACAAATTGAAATCATATTTACACTTAAAAACTAATAGAAAATATTACATATGTTTAATGTGAACGAAAATGCAATTCCAGTAAATTTCCAATAATAGCCCTTAATGTAACTAAAAATATTTTTGTGGTTCTGGAAGTCCATTGTTAATAATACTATTTTTGCATATGAATAACATATTTTATTAAGATTTACTCAAAATAAAGTTATTAAAATTTAGTTTTTAGAAATATATCTCATAGAACGCAATTTTGAAAATACTTTTGAGTGTCCCAATACACGAACAAGTGGTAGTATGTACTCCATTTTCTATACAAAATATGGGATAGTGAAATTGAATAACATATTTCAATTTCATTAAGATTTGTGTAAGGTAAAGGTATGAAAATATGATTTATAGTAAATACCTCTCACAGAATACTATGTTTTGTAATACGTTCGAGTATCCCTACACACATACCAGTAGAGGTATTCACTCCATTTTCAACAGGGGACATCCGATAGTAAATTTAAGTAACATATATCAGTTTCAAGATATTCCATGAATAATTACTTGAGCTAGAGCGCGGACAGAACTACACACGAACAGGCAGACAAACGGACAGACCAACCGAAGTCATTAACACTGTTCAACCTTGTTAGAAGGTGTTAAAAAGATATCGAAATTTGTTAAAAATTCATTTCGTGTTTTCACTGTTCGCAGAAGCGCCTTGCTCGGGCGAGTAGAAAGGAAACAAATTCTCACATGATCCTCAGTTCGGGTTGTACGCCTTCTTCAGTCCATTTTCACTTTCTTCCCAAGACACACTATGTAGGGACGGAATACAACTGTATGCAGTAACATCTCATATGGATGAGATGTGTGCATCTTTTATTTCACTCTTTTAATTTTACAGCTTTGAAACTACAGAAATCGATGTCCCCCCGCATTAAAACTATATAGAATTCAAACCCACGAGCTCCATATGGCCAAAACAAACAAAATTGCAGTTCAGAAGACGATGGAAATATATTAACGGAAGAGGGGAAGGAAACTTTGTTTAAAATTTCAAATTGTATGCTGAGAGATATTCACAGGAGAGAAAAAGTGAAAAATGGCGGCTAAAAATGATTCACTATTTAGGTCCTACAAATTTATTTATTTATTATTATTTTTTCTTTTAATAGTTTTAACCCTTCTCTGAACAATACATATAATTTAGCAAAACCTTTGCGTAAATCCATTTAACAGATTCGCCTTAAAAGCGGAAAATTCGTTGTACATAAGAAATGGTTCATTTCATGATAAAATAATATTACATTTTAATATATTATATGCGAATTTTAAATTATTCAAATTTCGATTTATTTTATTGAGAGTACTGCGAATATAATATAGCATGTATGTACATTTGATTTTGTATATCTTTAAAAATATATAAATGCTAAATTAAGCGTTTTTCGTGATTTTTTTTTTTTTTTTCAATGAAACTCAATAAAAGAGTTCGCAATAAATGTAATAACGTTTGAATTTCAAGATGAAAACAAAATGTACACTTTTGTAATTAATAAAAGTATTATCATTTATAGAAATTTTTTTTAATGGTTACAGAAAATAACACTTTAAATATTTAATCGAGAAATTGGCAAAAATAAAATAAAATTAAAATTAAATAAAAATAAATAAAGTCTAAAACTTTGCCAAATCTCGCACATAAATACTTAAAGTTGCTGTGAAGTGTTAATATTTAACATATGTTATACACTATCTCACATTTAATAATAAATAGGCATGTACAGATTCTTAAGAATTAGTTTTGATGATTTTCATCATTTCTTGTCACATTAATATTATTAAAATCCTTAGAAAACATAGAAATGTATACAAGAGCACTTAACTGTATAATATAATAAGGCATTAAATATACATAATAAATTTGGAGTAAAATCAATAATGAATTTAAACGAAACAAAAACAAAATCTCGCGTTATATTACCTTACCGATTTTAATAATTTCTTTTATTATATATGTTTTCTTAAAATGCTATCTTTAACATTTTTAAACTATATTCATATTTTTTTTTTAACCAGCTCCCCCCCCCCCCCAATTAAAAAAAAAAAAAAAAAAAAGTTGTTATTTTGACTAAAAGAACTTATATGATTCTTTTTGTTTTCCAGAAAAAGATGAGCATTGTTTTCAGAAAGTGATCTACGGGAAACATTAGCATTTTTTTGCGTCTTTATTTTCCCATCTAGTTGCAACATTAAATAAAGTTATAAAGCATTAGCCTACTTTTCTTGAAAGAGAAAAAGTATGACTTGAGAATATTATTTTTTCATGGTAATATACTCTTGAGTCTTGACCTAAATTTGTCTTATAGAAAAGCAATAACTTAAAAAATAAATAAATAAAGCTATTAAAACACTATTTTATCTAAAAAACATAATTTTATATCGAATAAGAATTTTATCTTGATTAATTTTAAGAAAACTTGCACCTCAAATATCATTAAGAAAATATACAGAGGCTGTTCACACATTTTTAGACGAGGTATATTGTATTCCCAAAACTAAATTGCTTAAAATTCTTGTGTTTTAAATGTTCTATTTGATAGCCCTTATTCTGAACTATCTTCCGACACCTTAATTTCTATTATAATAATGTCTTTTGAAGTGTCAGAAGAGGTATTCTATCCAATTCCTCCTGAACAGCTTTCCAGAGTCCTGTAAGGGTTGTGGGACGACGTTTGGATAATGCAGATTTTAAAAGTTCGAAAGCACAAAAATCCATAGGTGATACATCGGGAGATTTAGTAGGGATATCAGTGAAGGGTATAGCCTTGATACCGGTTTTTTGTTCCATTTCTTTTAGGAAATTTACAATGTATTTTGATGTGTGACTGCTACCTTTGTCTTGATGGGATTCCACAGATTGATGGCACTGTGGGTAAAGCGATGATATTTCATTCAGAAAAATTGGCAATAAAATATGTTCCTGATAGTATTTGGAGTTAATCTTGACATTTTTTTCCACTCTCTTTATTTTTAGCTTGCCATTATATGAAAAGCCAGCAACAATCATGAATCCCTTAGAAAAACTTTCTTTCGATTCTTTGAACCATGTACTTAATTTTTTTTTATGCTTATTGCATGCATAAAAGTTTTAATCTCTTCGGCAGTTTCGTTTCTACCACTGTGATTTCTCCAAGCAGAGTAAAAACAGACGAGCAGAAAACCTCTTTGCCCGTCGTCCACTATCCGGGAGAAGAGAAATGTGAAAGCTTGCCTTTGCGATATTGGCAGGTGAAAATAAACCCGAGCCCTTTTAAAGATACTGCCGATGTTTATTTTGTTGAATAGTGATCAAAAAACAGTTCACATTTTCCAGTTTTTTATTAAACTCCAACGATTTGCGCTTGTAATGATTTGTAGGTATGTAAGAAACGATTTTACCGGAAAAGTTATTCCGAAATGGCTGTTTCAAATGACAACAATGAACAAGTTATACACATCGACATTCCGTCTGATTACAAAAATAAAATGGACGAAAAAGACATTTCTGATGTAAAAAGTTAAATAAATAGGTAAATAAGGAAGCTTAATCTTTCATAATAAAAAGATTTTCACAGGATATTGTTTAACAAATAGTTTTTTTTTCTTCTTTTTTTCTTTAATGACTCTTTGCAAGACATTTTAACCTTTTTCAAATCTGAAATACAATACATTATAATGATTTTTAATTATCGATGATTATGAGACATGATGGTAAATGACACACTTTTAATATATATAATTTTAAGCATATTTGTAAAAAAATTTCAAATAGTTAGGGGGAAAAAAAGGCGCAAAAAAGAAAAAAAATGACAACTCTATTTTGTGGCGAGTAAAACTTTTTTTCGGCGAGTGTAATCCGAGTTGAAATTTCGGGCCCTGATATATATATATGTGTGTGTGTGTGTGTGTGTGTGTGTGTGTGTGTAATATTAAATTTACGTCTATATGATGTCGTGATGATCTAAAAAATGATGTCTAAAATAATAATAATAATTTTTAATTTTAAAGGTAACGAAGGGATAAATAAAGTGCGAAAATTTTGCACGGGCTTGCTAGAAAATAAATTATTTGAAGTGAGAAATAAAAAAAAATGAAATTATCATTTTTCAACGGGCGCCTTAGTCGATTTACAACTAACTAGTGAAATATATATCCAGGCACTAATATTTCTTTTATTTATTTTCAACAGATTTGAAATTTTTAAATGGCGTTTTTTTTCAGTTTGCATTTTTATATCATTTCATGATCTTCAAAATGCTAAAACTTCTACAGATATTAAAGAAAAGAGTGAATACGTTTTTCTTACATGTTTAGTAGAAACAACTTAAAATAAATAGGGATATATTTTGAAATTGTTTTATTAGTTTTTGAGGAAAAAAAAAATTAAAAAGTGCATGCCTATGTAAAAATTAAAAAAAAAAAAAGGGAATTTTTGTTATATTTTTATTTTTTATATTTTTTCTTTAAAATATATTGCAAAATGCATCCCTATTTCTTACAGATAGGTTCTATTAGCCATCCAAAAAATATTTCTTTTTTTTTTCTTTTCTTAAATAGTTGAAGTTTTATCATTTTTGAAGATTATGAATTCACGAAAAAAATACAGGCTGGGAAAACTCAAATTAAAAACTTTTAAATTTGTAAAAAAAAAAAAAAAAAAAAGAGTATCCAGTGTTATAAGAATCATTGCCTGAATATGTATTGTATTGAAGAAACCTAATATAATTCACTTTATAAAAATTAAGTGAAAATGCAAGTTTCTATATAAACTACTTCACTGTAGTTGTTAAAGGTGCAAGGCCCCTTTAAGTACACATTGACAAAATTATATCTGATATGCACTAATTTCACAGTTATTAAAAAAAAAATCAACTTCATTATTTTTTTTTTTTTTTTACTTTTCAAACACTATAGTGAGGAAAGTATTGTAATCATGTCAAAAATCCGAATTTGAGATTTTGATGTTTCTATACGTTTCGAAGTCCCCCGAGTCCGTTTTCACTATTTTTGCGATGATGTGTGTATGTATGTGTGTATGTCTGTGAGTGAACACGCTAGCGTCTAAGCGCTTTGCTCGAATGAGCTGAAAGTTGGTACGTACATTGTAAGTCACCATAGACGAACACTATTGATTTTGGTGAATCTAGCACTTATAGTTTCTTTACATACACACAAAAAAAGAAAAATTCTTTATCATTACGGCCTATGAGACCAAAATCTTAAAAGTGCAATAGCATCTAAACGCCTTAATCAATTGAGCAAAAAATTTATACACATATTATAGGTAAACCGTTACTCACTCTGTATAGATTTTGGAGAATCTAGCACTCATAGTTTTTTTAAAGAGACACAAAGAAAAATTCTTTATCATTATGGCCTATGGGGCCAGATTTTTAAAAGTGTGATAGCGTCTAAACGCCTTATTAATCTGAGCAAAAAATTTGTACACATGTTATAGGTCACATTTTCACCAACGGTATAGATTTTGGTGAATTTAGCTCTTACAGTGTTTTTACAGGGACACAAAGAAAAATTCTATATCATTAGGGCCTATGGGACCAAGTTTTTAAAATTGCGATAGCATCTAAACGCCTTATTTAACTGAGCTGAAAATTTATATGAATATTATAAATTACTATTGCACTAACTATAAGCATTTTGGTGAAAATAGCATTCATAGGTTTTTTCAAGGACACAACCAAAAATTCTTTATGATTATGATCTATGGGCTCAAAGTTCAGTAGCGTTAAATAAAAAAAGCGTGTAATATATGGAGAAAAATACTCAAACACTCTATTCTGGTTTTCTCTCTTTTGTTTGTTTAACAACTCATCTTTCTTTAGTTTATCTACAAAACTGTTAATTACTCAATGTTCGGAAAGTTGAGTGAAATCACTCCAGATTTTTTTTTTTTTTTTTTTTTCAGAAAACTCTGTGACCTCTATTTTCGCCTTTCAATTACGGTATTTTGAAAGAATAACAGAGATTTACATTTTGAAAAGACTAATTTTATTACAATAATCTATTATTTAAAAAAAAAATCTGATGTGGGCACCACATGACTTCCTTATACAATTTTAGAAATATACATAATGTTAAAAAACATTATCATTGAACCAAAACAGTTGGCTAAAAATATTTAAAAAAAAAAGGAATTATCACCGTGTTCTCAGCTTTTCTGAAAGTTAGTTAAAAACCGATGCAAGATTTGTGCTGGTAACACTGACGAAGGCAGCAGTGACCCGAAAAAATTGGCTAAAGGTATTTAAAAAATGCATTTTCACTGTGTTCTGAACTATTCTGAAAGTTTCAAATGTCTAGCTAGTCGGGAAGTTAGTTAAATAAATTTTCTGTTGAACCATATAAACGCTGTCGAAGGCAGCATTCACCTGAAAAATATCGGCTAAAAATATTTAAAAAATGCATTGTCACCGTGTTCTGAGTTTTTCCAGAAGTTTTAAATGTCTAGCTAGTCGGGAAGTTAGTTAAAAATCGATTGCATGATTTGTACTGGTAACGCTGCCGAAGACAGCATAGACCCTAAACACTTGGCTAAAAGTATTAAAAAAATGCCTTTTCACCGTGTTCTGATCTAGTCTGAAAGTTTCAAATGTCTAGCTAGTCGAGAAGTTAGTTAAATAAATTTTCTGTTGAATCACATAAACGCTGCTGAAGGCAGCAGGTATTAGAAACAGTTGGCTAAAAATATTTTTAAAAATGCATTGTCAACGTGTTCTGAACTTTTCTGAGTTAAATTGCAAGAATTGCAAGTCAGTTAAATTGCAAGATTTGTCGAAACCGTTTTTGAGTTACAACCGTTTTTTGATACATTTTGGCCATTATGAACCTAATTTTCCTAAATATCTCCAAAACGGAAAATCCTACAAAGTCCAAAAAGGGAGGTGCACAACTAGATGTTATAACAAACCTATGTACCAATTCACAACTTTCTACGTCTAACCGTTTTTGAGTTATGCGACATACTCACACACACACACACACAGACACACATACATACAGACGTCACGAAAAATCGTGTAAAGTCCCTTATATCTGTAAAAAGAGAGCTCGTGTTAAGACGACACTTGCAGGTGTACAACTAGACATCATGACAGTCACACGTATAAATTGGCAACATTCAGCGATCATTCGTTTTCGAGCAATGTGAAATGCAAAATCTATTTCGCAAATCGGGATTACTATACTTCCTTATACTTTGTATAAGAAAGTAAAAAGAAAAAAAAAAAAAAAAAACGCATTGAAACGTCATGATCTGTTGAAGAGAAAGAGAGATGAAAATCGTGTGAATGGAGGCTATCTTATTACGTATTTGATATAAAACATCAAAAATAAAGTTTAGTGATTACAATGATTAAAGATTAAAGTTAAATGATTATTTTGGAAAAAAAAAAAGTTTTTACGATCAATTAATTAACTATATTGGTATTACTAATTGTACTTTAAAAGATTCGAAAATACTTAGTACTGATACAAAATGTTTGATGTAGAGCTCTTATGTGTAGTGTGTTTCATACAGCATTTTTTCTTTACGAACATACATGTAAGGAAAGTATTGTAATCATGACAAAAATTCCATTTTTATATTATCATGTTTTTATGTGTTTTGATGTTAATTTTTCTATTTTTACATTTATGAATGCGTGTATATGTGTGTGTGCCTGATTAAACACGATAGCCTCTAAATGGTTGATTTGTTTGAATGAGCGGAAAGTTTGTACGCATGCCGGAGTACGAGCTGTATAAATTTTGGTGAATGTAACACATGCAATTTTTTACAAGGACCCAAAGAAAAAATATTTCATCCTAATGGTCTATGGGCTCAAATTATTTAAATTGCGATAACGTCTAAATACCTTATTCGAATGAAGTGAAAATTTATATACATGTTATAGATCACTGTCGCACGAGCTGTGTAGATTTTGATAAATTCGTCACCAACAGATTTTTACTGCGACGAAAAGAAAAGTTTTTATGAATATTTATATAAAATACATTTTCATTTATTTTCAAAATTGTTTGTAAAAAGAATTTATTTATTATTTTACAGTTAAAAATTTACGCAACGTATTCATTTATGTATGAAATTTTAATTACATGTCTAAATTATATAATGCAAAATAAGTACAAGTAAATCATAAAAGTTAAATTAATTGTAAAATAAAATAAAATAAAAAAGCATATTTCGTAACATTAGTCTCTTAAAAAGAAAATTAATTTCAAAAAGTTGCAGTTCATTTATAGTTAATATATTTATATCGAATGTGTACAAAGCAAAATTTTTTCATTAAATTTTAAATCTAAAACTAATAAAAAAGGCACGTAATGAAGATTTTTAATGAAAATAAATATAATGTATAAGAACGGAATTATATATATATATATATATATATATTGGCAACATAAAAACAGTATAAGTTAATTTTAATAATAAGAGTATCATTTAGATCATTTAAAAATCCATAACGAAAAAACTTATATTTTTCTATTATACTATTTATTTAGATTGACATTTGTCTTCAATTTGATCTTTTTGACTGAAATAAGTCTTCCTAGTTAAAAAACTTTATACAATAAGACCATCTTAAAAGTACTATTTTTTCTTAATGAATAGTTTAAACAGTTTGAATAAGTGTCCTTCCCTAACAAAGGAAATGTCTGATTAAAAGTAATTGCAATCGCAAATGTTGTAAAAAGTTTTTGAACGGTTTTCTAGTTTAATTCTGCAAAGGATTAAAAGAATCTGTGATAAATTTGTCTTTTATATAATTAAACTATTATTATTACTACTAATAATATTACTATTTAATTATATTTCCTGATGTACACAATTAATGTTTTAACGTATATTTTAAAATACTTTTTTTGTGTGTGTGTGTGTGTAAGCTTTTTGATTAATAGAAAAATTTATATAAGTAAAAGATACAACTATTGTGTAAATTTTTAATACCTTAATTCAGATATTTTATATTGTATAAAAAATATTGAATACATTTTAAAGACTGCGTGCCATTGTTTCTTAGTGAAATAGGTCGTTAATTTTATTTATTAAAATTTTTGGGATATTTTCTTCTAAATAATTTCGAGAAATTGTTAAAATAAAAATAAATAAATAAACATGTACATAAATTGTACATTAAAATGCTGCTATTTTCTTAAAATGTTGCTTACTAATTTCCTCAATGTTGGATTCGTAAAAATTTTTATAACCAGTTTTTGATTGTCTTATAAGGTTTAAGAAGCACTAAATACGTTTCTAAAATTTCGGAATTATTCTTGTGTGCCAGTTTTTCACTTTTTTTTTTTTTTTTTTTTTTTTTTTTTTTTGTCAATTCTGAGTGAAAATTGAAAGTGCTGAATTTGATGAATTTGTATACTTCGTTGTAATTTGGCACTAATTTGTGTCAGAAGTTGTCGTTATTTATTTAATTAATTATTTATTTATTTTTCGTAATTCTTAATAATTTAGCATTTGACACTATTTCATTAAAATGCACACAATAAGGGTTATTTTGAACGAATCATTGAGAAAGTGAAAAAAAGTATAATAGTCCATCAGAATAAAGATTTTGTATATGTAGAGCATCACTTCTGGGTGAAGTACGCCCGCACTTAGAGAAAAAAAACTAGTTGGCATAGGTGGACTCTGCTCAGTTCCCCATCATATTTATGTTCTCATAAATTTCTAGTGCGAGACGTATTATAATCATGTTAAAAGAAATGAATTTAACCAAAGCTTGATGCAGTGACAGAATGAAATCCCCTCCTAATAAGCTATGCACCGTTGACTTCGATATATTTATCTTATTCTAATCTATTATTTGTTTTATCAGGGTCAATTCCGTTGTTTAGTTTTCATGCTACTATTTCCAATGCAATAATCCTCAAAATTCATATTTAAAATCAAAATTTACAATTTCGCTGTGCTGGTAAAATCGTAAATTACGAATAATTTACGAAATTTTACTATTAGAATATTTGTATTCAATCATGTTCAAACAAATATCATAAATGTAATTTTGAAGTTGTCTAATGTATTTATGATCCTCAAAATGGAAGTTTATGCTCAAATTTGCCTTATTCTGACATGTTAAGTAAATCGTAAATTGCAAATAACTAACGAATTTTTTTAAATTGGAAAAATCATAGTCTATGATATTCATGCCAGTATCCTAAATAATATTTCGAAAGTGGTTTGACAACTTTACAATGAAAATATCCCTCAAGTATGACGTTTATGTGAAATTTTGCTCTATTCTGCCATGTTAAGAAATTCGTAAATTTCCAATAACTTACGAAACTTTTATATTGGAAAATTCATAGTCATTAAAATTCATGCCAGTGTCCTAAATAATATTTCAAAAGTAGTCTGACATCTTAACGATGAAAATATCTCTCAAAATTGACGTTTATGAGAAATTTTGCCCTATACTGCCATGTTGAGAAAGTCGTAAATTTCCAATAACTTGCGAAATTTTCAAAGTCGCACATTTATAGTTACTGATGTTCATTCCGGCATCAAAACTGATATTTTAAAACTGGACTGACATTTTTACAGTAAAACGTTTCCATTTAATGCACGTTTAAGTGAATTTTTGTCCTATTCTCCCATGTTAAGAAAATCGTAAATTTCTAATAACTTACGAAGTTTTTAAATTCGAATGTTACAAATGAATAGGGTTCTTGCCAGTGTCGAAAGTAATATTTTAAATCTGATCTGACCTACGACAATTTGTTCTTGAGATATCGTGTACACAGACTAACAAACTAACGGACTAACAGACTAACAGACACCCTACAGAAAAACACCATAAAATTTTTGTCATTTTCGGATTCCTCACACCTGAAAACGTGTAAAAAAGTCAAAAAACCGAGGTCGAAAATTTTCACGATTACCTAAGTTACCCATACCTATAGTATGATGGGGAACTAATATCTTCCGAATATCTTGCCAAACCTTTTAAAACGAGTAGTTATTGAATATATCTGGAATACTTTAAAACGTAGATATCGTTTTCGCATTTTATTTTTACCAGAAAGAAAAAAAAAATCTATAACGTGGTCTATAAAAAAAAAAAAAAAAACTTCCTTTATATTTAGTGTTATACTTTTTTTAAATGAAAATTTTCTGCATTCCCCATTGAAAATTATTTTTAAATACCGCTTCAAGTAATTTACATTAAAATATTTGGCCAATAATATCAATATTTCAGTGCAAATATGTAATGGAAAACTGAGTAGAAATCACTTATACCAGTTCGATCATTGCGAAGAATACTATTTAAAGTACCTGTAATAAATATATAATTTCAGGATAATTTTTTACTCATCATTCTAAATGGGGTACTATTGTTTAACTATTTGCTCTACTTACTTAAACGCTCCCAGTGTCGTTCTGTTCACATTTTCATGATTTTTTATATTATATATGTTTTCTTAATATATTTATAGAAATTTATAACATGAAATTAAAAGGTTAATCATTAATGAGAATTCCTTTGATAATTACTTTCTTTACGTGATAGAGTATATTTATATAAATATCACGAAATTTTACATTTTAACACGTTAATCGCCATGTCAGTCATATGTGCCTGACGCATTTTTAACACGCATTTTTAACTAGGAAATAACCCTAAAAGGAATATGATATACACCGAGTAATTATTAACACGTTAATCGCCATGTCACTCATATGTGCCTGACGCATTTTTAACACGCATTTTTAACTAAATTGTCTAATAAAGTTACCATGGTCCATGTGAAATTTTTTCTTATATTATCGTGGCGATTAACGTTTTAAATGTACATGATGTATATGTAAGTAAATATAACTTGTGTGCTTATTAAAATAAATGCGTATAGATTAAACTGAGACCGCGTTTCCAAAGAAAGGTAAAGAGATATGTTATTGTTTCAATTTGTCAATGAGTTGTGAATAAAAATAATATTAACAAAAATAAATTTATAACTGAATTTCAGTATCATAAATTATTGATTATGACATGTATTTCAAAAAGCTCTACTCAGAAAGGAAATAATCAGGTGTGTCACTCACACAACTTTCTCTTACCCTGCAATGCAATACTCTAAGGACAGTTTGCATACTAAGACTTAAGATCAATCAGGTAAGATAACATAGTTTAATGTACCTGCAAAATAATCTAAAATAGGTTTAGAAACAGTTTTGTTTGGTATATTATTCTGTTTGAGAGGGGTTGCCGCACCCCCGCCCCTCAACTCTCCGTTCAATTGTAATGCCTGCAATTATTAAAAGAAAAGTCAAAGCTGTTATTAATTAACATTTAATCTTGTCAATCTTGATTAAAATCCTAAGTGGCAACCTAATATGATTTTCAAAATACCAAATTTGAATTTCCTAAACGTACGTTATTCTTTTTAAGTTATGCTGATAACAGATATACATACAAACCAACCGTAAAAAGTGGACATTCGTAATCAGGGAATCTCAAAACGTCATATTATACAAAAAAAAAGTGTTGAAAATATAATTCCAAAAATTGCTTTACAAGATCGGCATAAAAAATTCCTGAGCCGGTTGGTTGCGTCGGCATAATATAGCAAGCACTTCCATCAATTACATTCAATGGAAAAGAACGTTGAGATTAATTTTGCGTTGCTTTATATATTGTCTAAATTCAATATGCACTATAAAGAATATTAATTACTTAAATTAAGCCTTATTTGAAAAACATTTAGCTCAAAATGAATTACAATTCTAGCAATCACCATATATAGCCCCAATATTTGGAAATATTTTGGATAGACCTGTAAAAGAAAGAAAAGTGATTTCCACACCACAATCTACATAAAACATGCTTTTATGCATATAAAAAAGTTTGTTCATTCCTTTTTATTTAAGTCAGCCTACAAATCGATTTGCTTGATTTAAACAAAAAGTTTAGTGTAGCATCCTTATATAATGCACAGTTAGAATACTGAGTTTGGACTTTCTGCTACTATTTGTCCTTCATGCATGCAGATAACAGACACACACAGACAAGCATACAGACATACAGACCAACTGGTAAAAACATGATTATTGAATTCATGGAATCTCAAAACGTGTAAATATAACAAAAACTCAACTTTGAAATCTGATCGTAAAATAATACTTTCTGTACCATATATATGGAGAAAGAGAGTAAGTAGTAAGTAGAAGTACTTTTCTAGTTCCTAGTTCTAGACGTTCCAACTAGAAGTTCCAAATACTAAGAGAAAGTAAAAATTGCATTTTATAGTGTACAATTGTGACTAATTAGATTGCGAATTCTTACTTTCTCTTACCCGTATATATGGTAGAGACAGTGTTGTTTTTGGGTCAAATTTTCTAAATCGAGTTTTTGTTATATTTACGCGTTTTGGGGTCCCCGAATCTAAAAATTATGTTTTTAACTGTTGGTCTGTGTGTACGCGCGTGTGTGTGTGTGTGTATCTGATTTCAGCATATCTCAAGAACAAATAATAGCAGAAATTCCAAACATTTTAAATGTGTATCATTTAGGAATGCTACAATAAGCTTTACGTTGTGATGAAGCCAAAGGTTCGTGTACAGGGACACCCAAGAGTATTGAAATACATTAAGTCTATGGGGGAAATTGGAGGTAAGTAGAGTTTAACATCTATAGACTGTACTAAACCAAATGAAACGAATATATATTTTTATATGCGTAAAAACATATTTCATGTAGAATATGTTATGGAATTCATTCATTATTCTTTTACAGGGCTACACAAAAGGACAAGATTATAGTACGACAATACTTGAAAATTGATAGAAGTATTCTTCATATTAAGCCATGTGTTATTAATAAAAGGTTATATTTATTTGCACCACGTGATGTGTACATAACATTCAGGAAATCTACAAGTCTGTCAATATTTAAGCCATAACATTCTTTTTTATAGATAGTGGAAGTGCTTTAGTGTTTAGGAAGCTGCTCAGAATTAAAAATTAATTCCTAATAGCAATATGGTAAATAATGTATTTTTTAAATATAAGGAAACATAACTTTTTTTTTTGTTTATTTACACACGTTTTGAGGTTTCCTGAATACCGAAGTCCAGTGTTTTTTTGCGTTTGGTCTTTGTCTGTATCTCTCAGAATGAATAATAAACAAATAATTTCAGGCAATCCAAATGTTATATTTTGAAGTTAATACGTTTGTTTGTAGAAAGGTTTAATCAAGATTGATTAGTTTGTGAAATAGCTTTTCCTACTTCATCTGTATTCATCGTGATATTGTCCAGAGTAAAGTATAATTAAATAGCTAAAGTTACAGTGGCATTAACTTATTAAACTTGAATAGGAGGGAATTAGAGGACACATTTAATATTTATATTTATGGAAAGACAAAAATTCATCACCTAAAAAGTGTAGGCAACAGAAAAAATATAAGTATTTGTAAAAAGTACAGGCTTTTGATTATAAGGACTAGATTTTTTTCTTATACTTCTTTCATTTTTTTTTTCTTTTTAACAAGCAATCACACCAAAATATTCATCGCCAAATACTTACAAAAGTTTAAAAGTTGCCAAGGATGTCATAGATAATAAAGTTGTAACATAAAATTGTTTAAATATTAGGAATTTATTAAAAAAAAAAAAAAAAAAAGAAACAGAATTTTTCATTTTGAAAGCAATAATAATAATAATAATAATAATATAAATAAATAAATAAATAAATAAATAAAAAATAAAAAAAGTGATATTAAATATTATGTATTTCAAGTTGACATTAAATATGGGAATTTCTGTAACATTTTTCTGCTTTTGCCTTGTGTTATGCACTGTTAATATTCATATTCAGTGAAAAGCTTTACAGGGAACCTGGGGTTGGCCAGCGGAGCGAGCAGGGGGCCCTAATTTTGTAAATAAATATTTGTAAATGGACATTTTAGCAGCAACCAATATTCTGGTGTTATGGTGTTATGTTTCACGCCATTTCATTGGTGATTATTCTTGAAATAGAACCACTTTAAATGGTGAAATATTACACCAACATATTGCTTGCAACTAATCTATTTTTTTATTTATTATTTTTATTTTTTTATTTTTTTTTTTTTTGGAAATGAAAGAGTTTCTTTTTAACAGTGCATGGTCCCTGGAAAGAAAGTATTTTTAAGTATTGAAACATGTACTTAGTGTAGAAATAGTATATATATATATATATATATTAGTTGTGCAGCTTATGAATGTGTACAGTTTACAGTGTATAGAGATTTCTTCTTAAATGTCATTAATAAATGTCATTATACTTTTAATTATATTAGTTCAACGTTTGAATGGCAGAATATGGTACTACATTTTTTTAGGTGCAACCAATATTGTATTATTATGTTTCACCAATTCAGTAGTGTTTATTATTGAAGTGTCACCACTAAAATAGTGATACATTATACCAAAATATTGGTTGCAGAGAACCACAACCCTTTTCCTAATGAAATGACTTTCTTTTTAATAGTGTATTGTCATTCGAAAACACGTATTTTTACACACCGAAACCTGTATTTAATTTAAAACTCTTATAATTTTAGCTGTGCCACTATTTCAGTCCACGAATGACATGCAGTGTATAAAAACTTTAATTGTCTATCAAAAATCCTTTAAAATATTTGTAAACATTATTATATAGATAGAATTCGATTCAATAAGTTAAAAATGGGATAGTTGCTTTCGAATAAAAGGTTTAATTATAGAAATCTTGAAAGTGTTTAATTTCTTAAGTAAAAAAAAAAAAAAAAACTATTACTTTAGAAACCGGAAGGAAATCTTAATACAATTTTGGAAACTCTATATCAAAAAATATTTTTAATAGTAAGCTTCTTACTATGTATTTTTTTAAATTAATTATAATATATGACTTTAAAGTATACGGTATTTTAATATTAATTAAGATTCATTTATATAGTTAATCAAAAGTTCATTTAATTAAAATAAATAAATAATATATTTAATGCATTACAAAGCATATATATTTCTACTTTACTTATATTATGCAATGATGACTGAAATATCTTTATGATGTCTGTACACATTATAAATGAGATAACTTTTAAATTCGTTTAAAATTTTCATTAATACTCCTAAAGCATTTTATTTAAATAATAATGATGGTTTAGTAATTAAAAATCTTTTTTCTTTTGAAATTGCCTAACACAAATCTTTCAATTTGGTAATTTACTCCAGTTTTAACATTTATGGATGAACAAATATTATTTTTAAACTTAATCCGCTTACGCATACAATTATAATATACATAGAAAACTTTTACATAGGATTCAAATAATGCATAAATTTGTATATTGAATCGCCTTTAATCTTAAATCTATACGTATATATTTAATAAATTAAATTTTTTTTCGTTTGATTCACATAAAATGTTTACGCATATTAAAGCATCGTATATTACATAAAAGTTTACTGGTTCAATAGAAATATTTTTCAGTATATATATCAGTTTTCATTATAACTTGAAAAATATAAATATTAACTTTACTTTTGAATATTTATCTTTGCTTATAAACCTTTTAATTAAATTAACGTATTAGCATAATGATTGAAACCTTTCATCTTTGTAACATATCTAAAGCAAAATCCATTTACTACCATGTGATAAAGAAATTCAATTTTAAAAAGTAATCTAAGTACAACTCTTGACTTTTAAATGTAATGTTAATATAATTCCTTTTAAAAATGTTCCAACTACTTATAAATAAATTAAATAAATTGAATACTTAAAAGAAATCTACTTTTCGAATAATTTCGACTTAAAATATTAAGTTCGTTCGTTATGAGATAAAAGTGCTTTTCATAGGTTGATTTTTCACTTGAAAGTTTAAGATTAGAGTAAAACATTGTTAATAAAATTGCTTCGCTATTTTTAATAATGAATTAAAAATTATTATGGGAATACGTATTTATCTCAATAATAATAATAATAATAATAATAATAATAAAAACTTTAAAGATAACGTTTGGATATTTGTTGATTATGTTTATTTTCCACAGAATATTTTTCCACACCTTATTAACCCATTAACGCCCGAATTAATTTTGGAAAATATTATTAGCTGATAGCACTTCTAAATTAATATGGACAACTGACAGTAAAATATATTAACTTAAACAATTCTACTGATAGTTTTAATTTAATGCCTATTCTCATTTATTGACTTTTAGTGTTCTAGCGAGAAAAACTTCGAGATAAAAAAACTTTGAGATAACAGATTAATTTCCTATTATATGTTGACAAAGAAATCGAAAGTACAGTATTATAATATATTATTCAACTTGATTTAAGTTAGTATACCTGAGCAAAAAGCAAAGATATGTGCGACGAATGAAAAATCATAAAATGACTATCCAAATTATGTAATAATAATTATTAGTAGGCACATAAAACTTTCAGGGTTCATTTAGAGTGATGCTATAAACTGTTACTAAAAAGCAGAAAACATTTCAAGAAACCCCAAAAAATATACGTGCCCATTTATTAGCTGTCCTGAAATGAGGACACTGGACACTAACGGGTTACTATCGTTAAAATTCACAGATCTAAGAAGTTGAGAAAATAGTATATTAAATTTCAAGAAGGCGGATATGTATGTGATATTTTAGAATTTTGTAAGACTGATAAGTATTATATCTTATTATAAAAAAATCGTAAAGTTGAATATATAAATATTAAAAATCGCATTAACAAAATGATATCTTTAAACAAAGCAATAACTTTTATGACTAAATAAATAGTACTTTCTGATTTTTTTCTTTTATTAATTTTTGTACTTTATAAAAGACTGTTTAAGAAAAACTACTTCATCAAATGCACTGCAGATTTAACTTTCAATGCAAAATGTGTCATTGGAAGTTTCTTAGTAATAAAAAACAAGTTTCCCGAAACCAACAGTGAAATATATTTTGTAGCTACATTAAAGTACTAGAATAAAAAAAAGAGTAAAGTTCTATCCATGGTTCCCATCCATGCATTTTAACTAAATAAAATAATGAAAAATATTAATTCTATGGGAAATGCACATAACAATCACAACAATCTATTGAAGTAAAGAAAATAAATATTATTCATGGTATGCATGGTTTTGTAAAAATCTTTCATTTATTTTTAATAAATAAAACAAAACAATTTGTCTTTTTAGAAATTAGTAATACAAATAAATAGATAGATGGTTTTAAGTTTTAAAATAATGGACTGCGATGTCTTTTTCAATTTCTTATAGACTTTATGACTTTAAAACACATAAAGACTATGATATAAAAGATGGAATTTACCTATGTAAATCAATGTTTAGTAATTGTTTTAAATATGCAAATCAATATTTAGTTATTTGAACTGGCAAGGAGAGATAACTTTGGTACATGTTAAAAAATCGTGCACTATGCAAGCACATACTGACTAGTTAGTATATTTTGCTTTATCCTACAGAAAACTTGAAAACCAAAAATATACGAAGATTTAAAAAAATAAATAAATAAATAAATAAATAAAATAAACTTAGTTTTGTTTTCTAATTAATCGATATAAAGTTCTGCACAAAACAGAAATTAATTAAATACAAGACTTATTTTAATCTATTCTTTCATATAAAGGCTCGCGGCAACTGTGTTTCATTGCCTAGCATCTGTTATTATATTCATTTCTTAACATTTCTTTGTTATATTTAGCATAGGAGTTCATTCTGACTTTTAAATTTTTGTTGTCATTTTCGTGATGAATTAAAATGGCTATCGCAATTGCGTAAAAAATCGTAGCAAAATCTTGGCATAGCTACTTCGGTGCCAAATTTCCAATTTCGTAAAGAGTTTCTTCACTAAAGCTGTTCCAATTTTTATTACGATTATTTTCAATTTTATTTTAATTTTAAGAAAAAATGCAACTTCACCCTTTTCTAGACATAAAAAGATTAAAAAAAAAAAAAAAAAACAATTCTTAAACAAAAACAAAACTCTTTGCACATTCATTGAAGACGATAGATAAAGATTAAAAGGGGACGGAAAAACAGCCGACTGAAAGAAATTGTGCAACCTGTTGTACTAATAATATTAACACTTAGGAAAATGTACATTTAACATTTATAGGGTAAGTGCACCAGTGATTGACACTTTTAGAGCTATCTCTGATGTTTTTAATGTGCTAGTCTTCAGAAAATATTTTTTTGAAAACTTAAGTTAGTACATTTGGTATGAAAGACATTCAGAACCACATATACGTTAAAATATATACATTTGATAAAAATTATTTTTTTATGAACTTTTATTTGACACCTACTCAGTGTTCCAGTACTTGACACTGCCAGTTTTTCCTTTTACTAATAATCGGTCCCCTACGTTTCAGTGTTCGACTCTGCTAGTTATTCATTTTACCAGTTATTAGCACCTTATGCTCCAGTGTTTAACATAAAATGTTAAAATTCCTATATGTAAAATATATGGTTTTATTATTTTTCTTATTTATTAATGATTTTGGGATAGATGTCAATTACAGGAGCATGCCAAGCACTGGAGCACCTACCCTAAGCTTCTTTTATTGTTGCAATTAAGTAAATACCAATATTTTCGTACATATTCATTTTAATATAAATAAAAATGTTTTTTCGATGTGGATAAATGCATCTAAATTCAATAACTTATTGTTGCCATTCTACAATAAAACTTTTGTGTTTTAGAAAGATTTTTCAGTTATCAATTCTTTAAAATTTACACGTGTTTTCCATTCGATCATTTTCAGTTAAATAAAGTTTCTAGATTAATAATAATAAAAAAAAAAAAAAAAAAAAAAAAAAAAGCAAAGAGAAAAAAGAAAAAAGAAAAAAGAAAAAAGAAAGAAAGAAGAAAAAACTTTATACAATACGAAGTTTTTAAAAGTACGATTGTTTCTTCAATGAATGAATACTTTAAACTATTGGAGGAAGTGTCTTTTCTATACACAGGAAATGTCTGATTAAAAGTAATTGCAATCACAAATGTTGTAAAAAGTTTTAGAACGTTCGCTAATTGAAGAAAATTCTGCTTAGGAATAAAATGATTTGTATTTATTTATTTATTAAAAAAAAAAAAAAAAAAAAAGTCTCATTTTCAAAATTTCCGATTTACAAAATTTTAATATTCAATAAAGGGTAGATATTCAAAAGAATCTATATTATCGAAATATCTATATTTTATCGAAAAGTAGACACTTAAAAGAATCCAAAAAAATAATCTAGACATTTTTTAATTTTGCGTGTAATTTTTATTTATTTTTATTTATTTATTTTTATGAGATATATTCATGTATTCATTTTAAAGAATTTGTTTTACCAAGTGATAAATATTAATGATAAATATTTCATATACATACATACATATATATTTATATATGTGTGCGTTTGCATGTGTGTATAAATTATTTGTGTCTAAATATATATGTGTCTACATTAAGCTAACTAGAATGATCTAAAAACTAAATACAATAATAATAATCATAATTATTATTATTAGTAGTAGGAGTAGTATTATCTTTTTCCATTTATAAAATAAGAAATATTAAATATTCTCATGTAACCGCCGATTTCCTTCATATGTTTTTAGATTTTCTATTACTATTAAATGAGCTATTCTTGGGAGTATTATTTGTATATACTATGAAATTATTATCTGTCCCAGCTTAAAAAAAAAAAACTATGAAATAAATGCAGACAATCTGAAGATATTTTGAACAAGAATCATAACATTTGCAGAATCCCTGCTGTTTGGAAGCAAAAAGTTTGCAGATAACTCCCCTCCCCCTTAAACTTATTAATGTTCAAAATACTTTCAAATTATCTGCAGATTTTTACAGTCTTTCTTCCTTTTTTAAAGATTTTTTTTTGAGATTTTTTTTAGATGGGGTGTCTTATACAATATGTAAATACACGCATATTAGATACCTACATACATTCCTAAGAATTACTATATAATCCAACATCCACATCATCGATATGGTGCAGTGGGTGATCAAATTATTAGAAAATCATTTTTATTTTTACATTTTTTCGATTTTCTTAAAAAAAAAAAAAAAAAAAAAAAAAATCTGGATAAAATATCGCAGGATTTCAGACATACAAAAAATATTTAAAAACTGACATTTTATACTATCGATTTAGTTAAGAGGGCAGTTAGTTGACCAAACAGAAACTAGAAAAGAGCAAATACTTTGGAGCATCCTGTATCATAAAAAGCTGTAAATGACTTGTAACCTTAACAAATTGTTGCACATACTTGTTTTTCACGAACCGTGTACTTAATTTGAAGATTTTTTTTTTTCAAACTCGTTACAAATGTTCTTTTTGTGAAAGACCACTTATAGGCTTGAAACTCTAACAAAATTTTTATTTATTTACTAATATTTGTTAGTTAGTTTTTTTTTTTTTTTTTTTTTTACAAAAAAGAACTTTTGAAACGCGGTTGAATTAATCGGATCTTCAAATTAAATACGCGGCATGTGAAAGAACCTCTGTGAAATTTCAATTCTGAAAAATACTAAAAATCGAGCTCGTTCTTGCGCCGACAATTTGTCATTTAAATGATTTTTTTTTACAAAAGTTGCTGAATGTATCTAGATATCAACCAATGTGATAAATAATTTCCTATCTTTCACGCAGGCGCAGTAAAATAATACTTACTAAGTTAAAACACAAATGCTCATATTTTCGCGAAAATTATACGTGAGAAAATTAAGTTTCAGAATAATGTTTCTGCATTGTTTTGTCATTTTTCTGTAAATTTTGGTAAAGTTTTATAGGAATCCGTTCTAATTATAAGCAAAGAACTTTTCAAAATATATATAATTATTGAAAAATATATATCTGCCTAAATAATTGCGCAATTTTCACAACAAAACACATAAATATTATACATAGTATGCACAACAGTGTGTTAAAGTTACAAGTCATTTATAACTTTTTATGGTACAGAGTGATCCAAAGTATTTAGGCTCTTCTTCAATTTGGGGTTGGTGTTCTAATTGGACTAAATTAGAATTAAATCGATAGTGGAAAATGTGAGTTTTTAAATAATCTTTTCATATCTGAAGTCCTGGGATACTTTGTTCAATATATATATATTTTTTTTTTTTTTGGAAAATAGAAAAAATGTAATATATATATATATATATAATTATTTCATTACCTACTGTACCAGCAATCATCGTTTCTGTCTTTGGTAATCAATTTCAATGCCAATTGGCTTACTTCCAGCAACACGCACGCAAATATTACTGCGAAACTTATTAATCTGATGATTAATGTATATATAGATCCTGAGGATTTCTGGTATTTTGACCTTCACTGTGGATTTCGCTTGAATAGTCCACTCTTCCCTAACGTGTTAAAGTTTGTATGCGGAAAGGTTGTCAAAGATTGCTGGCTTCGTGTTCTCTCCATCGATTCCTCCTTACACAAGGGCGATGCATGCGCATATTTTTTCTCAAAATGTAATTATTAAGACTATATTATATATATATACTTAAACAATTTCTTTGATATTGATCAATTAGTTATGGTGAAAAAAAAAAACGTCAAAACACGAGCTTTAAACCCCTCTGTCGTTGACAGTGGGGCAGTACTGCAGTAATTTTTTATAACAATCCCCTACTTCAACCAACTCATATTCCACATGAATATTAGGCAGTTTTATATATAATGTGAGAACTTATTTCTTTATGTATAAGTGAAGAAGGATTTTATTTTATTTTTTTAAATATTCATTTAATGATAATCTCATTTTTAAATGATGGATGCAAATGCTTGAAATATATAGACGGACTTGATGTGACTTGAGATGACTTGATGTGACAATGTCACTTGAGTCCATTTTCACTGATAAAACACATTTTTTTTTTTTTTTTTTTTTTTTAATTTGAAGACAAGTATACATGTTGAAACACAACGCACATTAACCCAAAAGAAATAAATAATTATAAATAATTATAAATAATTATAAAGGATTATGTAAAGGGGAGCTACATCCCATTTTGAGTGACAGATACGGTACTTTTTCTGAAAGTTTATTACAGGTAACCGTGTAGTAAACATGTGTTTTCGTATTGTAATCTCTGAAATCCACCTATATGACGACACTTGACTTTAGGGATGTTTAAAATGTCTTGTGTGCCGAGGAGTTATTTTACTACCTCAGTTCTTTAAGAAATAGCATATCCCAATATGTACGTATCATCAATTCTGATGCGTTACGCCCAGCATTTCAGCATGCAGTTCACCCAATTGAATGTATAAGTTAGCACGGATGGCACATTTTGGAATCTAAACCTTATCATGAACTCGATATGACAGCGTATGTGTTATATTAAATTGTGTAGCTATATTAATATATATATATATATTATTAGTGTTTGTCTAAATTATTCCTTCGTGTAAGCATTTTAATTAATATTTTAAACCGCCCTCTATTAGCAAATTTTTGGGGAATATCTTTATTTCTTGTGGCATTTTTCTACACCCTCAACTGTACAAAATGAAGAGGGGGGGGGGAATTTGTTTTTTTCAATGAACCTACAGACATATCTAAAACATAAATTAATTTTACTGCCACAGGACCCATAAATGTGGAAGGTGTTTTCTAATTTATATGATAGATGTATGATTTTACTTTCCAGTTTGTACTGTAATAAATAATCCTTAAACAATTTTATAACTTACTTTTCAACACTGCTGAATCTAAAATTTTACATTTTATTGAAACACCCGAATAGGGATTTTTTCGCGCAATTGTATATTTTATACTTCGATTTCTTAATTTTACATTAAATTTTTGAAAGTTCTAAACTATTAAGTAATGATCTAGATTGACAGATAACAAATTATAACAACCAACGATTCATCTACGATACCATCTTCCGTACACTCTCAGAAATGGATACTCAAATTTATCAAAATTTACTTTAATTTTGACGAAACCGTTTCCAGGGAAATACGCCGAGCGAATATTTCGTCAAATTGAGACAATTACTTTCGTCACTTGCTTGAACATACTAATTTCGTCAAAAACAAAGAAACGTTCTTTCAATCTAGTTTCGTTATACAGAATAAAAAACAAATTATAGAAGTATAAAATTACCAACATGTTCGTTGCTTTGGACGATTAAATCCTATTTATATTTGATGAAAATATAAATAAAACAGAGCAAACTAATAAAAGTAATTGTAACATAACGTCGAAACAACACAGGAAAAAAAAAACCAATATGGCGGTAAGGAAGCTAGCACGTGATGTTGTGAGTAAACAGTTTCGTCAAATATTTGAGAGTTCACGTTTCATCAAAAATCACGTGATCGCTTGACGAAATGGTTGTAAAAAACAATGAAATTAAGCCCGAGGATGTCGGAATTGTCAAACTTGAGTATATTATTTTTGAGAGTGTAGTTTTTATAAGCGAGTTTTTATTACAAGATAAATGCATTAGTTTGGGAGAATCCCGTCCACCAAATTTATAAATTATGTTTTCAGAAAAAAAAAAAAAAAGTTTTTAAAAAGTTGTAAGTAGGGTTAAGACGAACTTAATATGGGAAATTTCCAAATGCTCTTGCTCTCCGACTCTTACTTTGATGGACTTGAAATGTTGGGAAAATATTCTAGACATACTGTACTATTAGATTAAAAAAAATAATAATGTGTTGAGAAAATGATTGAGAAAATCGCAATGTAGAGAAAATCGTAAATTTCTAATAACTTATTAAGTTTTTTAATTCGAATGTTGTAAATGAATAGGGTTCTTGCCAGTATAGAAAGTAATATTTTAAAACTGGTCTGACCTCTCTGCGATCATTTGTTCGTGAGATATCGTGTAAAAAGGCTAACGGACTAAAACACTAACACACTAACGGACTAACAAACTAAGAGGCACCCTATAGACAGACACCATACAAATTTTGTCATTTTCGGATTCCTCACACCTGAAAGCGTGTAAAAAAGTAAAAAAACCGAGGTCGAAAAGTTTTACGATTACCTAAGTTCCCCATACATATTATATGATCGGGAACTAAAAAGCGCTTAAAAAGTTATAAGCAGGGTTAAAACGAACCAAATTTGGGAAATTACCAAAAGATCTTGCTCTCCGACTCTTACATTGATTGACTTGAAACGTTGGGAAAATATTCTAGACATACTGTAGTATTAGATAAAAAAATAATAATAAATAATATTTTGAAATTTTGAAATACATGTAATCCCTTTAGAAAACGAATATTGTGTTTCAGAACCGGAAATCCTATTTCATATTTTAAAACATTTACATATAAAAGTATTTTTAATGTAATTGATCCCATAGAGTATAAATCTGAAATTTAATATGCTATTAAAAGACCATCGTGTCTTTGATCCAAATTATATTTCAATTATTGAAAAAAAAAGTTCTTAATTTTAAATTATAATACGTTTCATAGTATATATATTTGTGGGTGATGATGGATTAAATATTTTCAAGGTACCTGTTCGCATTATATTTGAAAAATGTAAGGTTTATATTCATTTAAAAATGCTTTTAAATATTTATTATATATTTTACATAAATCTATTGGAATAATAATTAATATCTATCTTCTTTTTGAATTATCCTTTACAAAATATTTCCATTTAAAAAGTTACTTCAGTTTTAATATTTATTAAAGTTCATATTTTATTTTAAAAATTAATTTCAATTTTATTAAACGGAAAATTTTAAGAAATTCAAGTTATATTAAAATCTACATTGATTAACCTTTTATCTTGAATATGCATATATATTTCTTTTTATGCCATTTGATTCTAAATGTATAATTCTGCATTAATAATACAATATGGATTTTAAAAATTGACAGCCAGAAGCAAAAGATATTTAAATACTATAAAATATTAGTCGTGAATATGATCTGAAAAATGTAAAAATGAACTTCACATTTGAATATTTATATTTGCTGCTAAACCTTTTAATTAAATAATTGTATTAGCATAGTGATTGAAACTTTTCATGTTTGAGATGAAAAAGACACCAAAGACAAATTCATTTTATTCCATTTGATAAATTAATTCAATTTGAAAAGTAATGTAAGTGCAACTCAGGAATTTTTGAATATCATGCTACTATGATTGCTTTCAAAAATGTTTCAAGTATTTATAAGTAAATTAAATGAAATAAATACTTAAAAGCAATTAGCTTTTATAAATATCTAACTTAAAATATTGTATTCATTCGTTTTAAAATGAAAGAGCTTTTCATTTGTTTAAATTTTACTGCACATCATATTTGTAAAGTAGAAAGTTCTTGATTCCAATAGAATTTTATTGTTAATAACATTATGTAATTGTTATTAATGCTGAAATAGTACAATTTATTGTGGGAATACGCATTTATGTCAGTATTTTAAAATCTTTATTGACAACATTTTTAACATTTATTAATTTGTTTTATCTTCCACATAATAGCATTCCACGTTTGTTAAAAATGTTGTAACTCAGTAATCTCTGTTTCTGTGAAAATAATGTGTTAAATTTTAAGAAGAAACAAATAAATGAGATATTCTGACATCTTATAAATGCTGATATACACAAGCTTAATTTGTTATGAAACAGAAGTTTTCTTCATTTGTTAAAATTTCACCATGTTTGTAAAGTGGAGAATTTAAGATTTAAATGAACTGTTATTGTTAATAAAATAAACACATTGTTTTTTAATACCGCCATAAATTTGAAACATATATTCATATTAATAAGTTAAGAATTTGATTTAGAGAATATTCAATATTTAATATTTCTTGTTTTTAGTTCCCCATCATACTATAGGTATGGGGAACTTGGGTAAACGTGAATATTTTCGAACTCGGTTTTTTGACTTTTTTACACGTTTTTAGGTGTGAGGAATCAGAAAATGACAAAATTTGTATGGTATCTGTCTGTAAGGTGTCTGTTAGTGTGTTAGTCTGTCAGTCTGTGTACACGATATCTCAGGAACAAATTGTCGCAGAGATTTTAAAATATTATTTTCGACACTGGTAAGAACCTATTCATTTGCAACATTCGAATTTAAAAACTTCGTAAGTTATTAGAAATTTACGATTTTCTTAACATGGGAGAATAGGACAAAAGTTCACGTAAACGTGCTTTAAATGGAAACTGTTTACTGTAAAAATGTCAGACCAGTTTTAAAATATCAGTTTTGATGCCGGAATGAACATAAGTAACTATAAATATGCTACATTGAAAATTTCGCAAGTTATTGGAAATTTACGAATTTCTTAACATGGCAGTATAGGGCAAAATTTCACATATACGTCAATTTTTAGAGATATTTTCATCGTAAAGATGTCAGACTACTTTTGAAATATTATTTAGGACACAGGCATGAATATTAATGACTATGAATTTTCCAATATAAAAATTTCGTAAGTTATTGGAAATTTACGAATTTCTTAACATGGCAGAATAGAGCAAAATTTCACATAAACGTCAATTTTGAGGGATATTTTCATCGTAAAGATGTCAAACCACTTTCGAAATATTATTTAGGATACTGGCATGAATATTAGACTATGATTTTTCGATTTAAAAAATTCGAAAGTTATATGGAATTTACGATTTACTTAGCAGGTCAAATAAGGTAAAATTTAGCATAAACTTCCATTTTGAGGATCATAAGTACGTTAGACAACTTCAAAATTACATTTTTTGGGATATTTGTCTGACTATGATTGAATACAAATATTCTAATAGGAAAATTTCGTAAATTATTAGTAATTTACGATTTTATCAACATAGCGAAATTGTAAATTTTTCAAATAAACATGAATTTTGAGGTTTATTGCATTGGAAATAGTAGCATGAAAACTAAACAACGGAATTGACCATGGTAAAATAATTTAATAGTTTAGTAGAATAAGATAAATATATCGAAGTGAACAGTGGATAGCCTATTAGTCGGGGATTTCATTCTGTCACTGTATCAAACTTTGTTTAAATTCATTTCTTTTAACATGATTATAATATGTCTCGCACTAGAAATTTATGAGAACATAAATATGATGGGGGAACTGAGCTGAGTCCACCTTTGGCAACTAGTTTTTTATTATTATTATTATTATTATTATTATTATTATTATTATTATTTACTAATATTCTTTCCATTCATAAATTTTTTGCTATGAGGGAATAATGTGCAATATTTCAACAAACCAAAATATATTTCAATATTTTGATATTTCGTAAATGTTTATGAACATTCTTGCAAATGATAAGTAAACATTTGAAATTTTTAAAAGTATATATGTTAAAAGATTTGGTAACTTTGACGGTATCATTGAAATAGGTTTCAAATAAAAAGTTATACAGTCGAACCACATTAACCTGAATCTCAAGGGTATAAAATTTTTTTAATGTTATCAGTACTTCATACTATCAGCACTTTATACGCAGAAAATAGGCTTCATTTAATAGGGATTGTGGAAGCAGTTCATGTTAAAAGTAATTCAAGATAAGCGTATTCACGTTAACGAGGTTCGACTGTATTTCCATTTTATATTTATAAATTGGATTACATTAGGTTTATTCAATAAAATATGTGCCCAGGGACCAATTATTATGGTTTTTTATATATCTTTTGCAGATCTGAAAATTTGAATTTTTTTCATGAATTCATTATTTCAAAATGCTAAAAGTTCTGTTTACTTAACACGCTCATGCCGGCACATTTTGTTTACATAGTCTTCCCAAGAGTATCCGAGCACTTGCCAATAATTCCGATATCAGAAAGGGACACGTAAGACTGTTTTGTTCTATAAATCCTTGTCGAATCATGTTCTTAGACTGACTAAGAACATGACTCAACAAGGATTTATTTAACAGAGCAGTATTAGGTGTACTTTTTTTGGACAGGAATTATTTCTAGTGCTCGCATACTTTTGCAGCCGACTGTAGCTGTGACCCACCGGCGGGCCACGCCGGCGTGAACGTGTTAAATATACGTAGAATTTTAGCAGTTTGAAGATAATGTATTCACGAAAAAAGGCAAACTGAGAAAACCCAATTTAAAGAATTTTAAACCTGTAAAAATTATATGAAATACTATAATAATTGTTCTCTGAATGTATATTTTATTGAAGAAACCTAATATAGTTCAATTTATGAATATTAAATGGAAATATAAGCTTTTATATGAAACCTAGAGAGAGAGAGAGAGAAAGGATTAAAAGTTAAAGTTTAATAATTTTTTGAAAAAGGTTTTATGCAATCAGTTAATTTACCATACAGGAGTTACTAATGGTATTTTAAAAGATTTGCAAACACTTAGAATTGATACAAAATGTTTGATGTAGATCTTTTATGAGTAATATACTTCAATTAGTATTTTTACTATACGAACACACATGAAAGGAATGTATTATAATTATGACAAAAATTCCACTTTGAGATTCTTATATTTGGATGTGTTTTGAAATCCCATAGGTAAATTTTAGGTTGATTTCTTTAGAAATCGACCTATTGCAATCACTTCGTTTATCTATATATATATATATAATGAAAATTTTGTCATCACGATAACTCCCGAAATAATACTCGAAATCGAACCAAATTTGGACAGTGAACTAATCTTATAAATATCTTGGATAAATTCGTTAACCAAGTTGCTCCGACTTTTTGTTTTCAAGTGGCAGCCACTTGAAAATTTCAAACCGACATTGTAAAAAGCATATTTAAAGCAATATTTCCTTGAATTTTGATGTAAATACAGGCCACTATAACTTCCGAAATAATACTCCAAATCGAACCAAATTTAGACAGTGTCTTAACTTATCTTATAAATATCTTAGATGAGTTTATTAATCAAGTTGCTCCGCCATTTTGTTTTCAAGTGGAGACCACTTGAAAATTTCAAATTCAAATTGTAAAAAGCTTATTCCGAATTTGTTTGAAATTTGATGTAAATACAGACCACATAAGGGTCTCAATGATGTTTATTAATGAAATTTATGCGTCATTTTTAATAAAGTGGTAGATAAGTTAGGCGAGGCCACTTGAAATCACGCTACTACATGAAAATTTAAAATCACAATAACTTCTGAAATAATACTCCAAATCGAACCAAATTTAGACAGTGTCTTAACTTATCTTATAAATAATTATAAGATTAAAAAAAATTATATACCATGTTTTTAAATAGCTTAAACTTCTCTTTAAAACGCATTAAAAAGCTCCAATAGGGAGGTAATGGATTTGGCGCCAAATTTGACAACTTTTTGCCCTTGGCGACTTTTTTGGCGACTTTTGGCGAGAAAATTCTTATTATCGATATTCCAAAGATGGACGTTCTAATGTGATTGGTTAAAGAGTTACCGGAAATTTGAATTAAAAAAAAAAGTTGGTTTTAAAAATAAAATATTAATCCTTTCCGAACAACATATATTTGCATCATGAACTACATTAGCACTTTAACATTGTGTAGAAAATCTTTAAAATGATAACGACGTCAATTTTTGCCAAATGCGTAATTTAACTTTTAACAATTTTTTAACGCTCACGTTTAATTAAATGTATTTATTTTTAGGTCGAAAGAAAATGAACTCGTAAATTTTTTTTGGCAACAATTAAATTATAGTTAATATATTAATGGCTATTTTTATTGCTATTAGGAGCTTATCATTTTCACATTTTAATTAATTAAAAGAAAACTATTCGAAAATTCGAAAATCTGACTTCGAAGTATTGTGTTGTCACCGGGTTCTGAGCTACTGTGAAAGTTTCAAATGTCTAGCTAGTCGGGAAGTTAGTTAAAAATCGATTGCAAGATTTGTCCCTGACAAACACACAAGAATCGAAGTTAATAAAAACATGGTAATAACTTAGATGAATTTGTTAACCAAGTTGCTCCGCCATTTTGTCTTCAAGTGGAGATCACTTGAAAATTTCAAATTCAAATTGTAAAAAGCGTATTCCGATTTCTTTTTCTTTTTTTTTTTTTTGATGTGTACATAGATTACACAAGTGTCTCAAATAACTTTATTAATGAACTTTATCCGCCATTTTTATTAAGGTGGCGCATATCTTAAATTAAGCGGGACCACTTGAAATCAGGCCACCACTTGAAAATTTAAAACCATGATAACTTCCGAAATAATACTCCAAATGGAACCAAATTTGAACAGTGTCTTAACTTACCTTATAAATATCTTAGATGAGTTTGTTAACCAAGTTGCTCCGCCATTTTGTTTTCAAGTGCAGACCACTTGAAAATTTCAAATTTAAATTGTAAAAAGCGTATTTCGAAATTGTTTGAATTTTGATGTAAATACAGACCACATAAAGATCTTAATGAAGTTTATTGATAAACTATATCCGCCATTTTTAAAAAAGTGGCAGATATCTTAAGTTAAGCGGGGCCACTTGAAATCAGGCTCCCACTTGAAAATTTAAAATCACGATAACTTCTGAAAAAATACTCCAAATTGAACCAAATTTGGACAGTGATATTATCATATAATTATCTTTAATGTTTTCACTGGGCAACTTGTCCCGACATCTTGTTTCTAAGTTCCAGACACTTTAAATCACACTGCCACTTGAAAATATGCCATTACGATAACTTTTAAAATACTATACTGATTCAAATAATAGTGGGAGAGTAAACTTATGGTTCAAATATCTAGGATAATTTCATTTGGTGACTTGATCCGCAATTTTATTTCTAAGTGGCGGCCACTTGAAAATTTGTTATTATGGTAACTTTAGTAATACAGAATCAATTCGCATCAAATTTGGGTAGTGGATTTATCATTCAAATATCTCACATAAGTTCGCTGGGCATCTCACTCCACTTTTTTTTACAAGTGGTGCAACCTGAAAATTTCTTATGGCGATAATTTTTGAAATACTGATTTAATTTAAAGTAGAACGGGACAATGAACTTACCGTACAAATATACTGGATGATCTCGATGGGCAAGTTGTTTTGCTATTTTGTTTCCAAGTCGCAGCCACTTAGACTGCCACTTGAAAATTTGCCATAACAATAACTTTTGAAACACGGCACTGATTTAAACCACAGTTGGACAGTGAACCTGTGCTTCGAATATCTTGGATGTGTTTGCTTGGCAACCTGTTCCACTGTATTGTTTCCAAGTGGCGGCCACTTGAAAATTTGTTACCACGACAACTTTAGAAATACTTAATCAATTCAAATCAAATTTGAAAAATGGATTTATCATTCAAACAACAAAAATTTAGAAAATTCGCGTAACTCCTAAACCAATCACGTTATTGCGTCCAACTTTGGTATATCGATAAAATGTATTTTCTCGCCAAAAGTCGCCAAAGAAGTCGCCATCGGGGAAAAATCGCCAAATTTGGCGCCAATCCATTATCTGCGTTACTGGATCTTTTTAATGCGTTTTTAAGGAAAAATTAGGCTATTTTAATACTAAAACAAACTAGAAATGCAGAAAGCTAACATTTCAGCAGCTTACTAAGCCTTTTTGAAAGAATTTCTACAAAAAATTTTTTTTTCAAATTTGCAACGATATCGCAGATGAGAAACTTTCTCTGCCATTTTGGTCGAAGTGGCAGCCACTTAATTTTTCAACACGATGACTTTTGAGATTTTGAATTAATTCGAACTATATATGTACAATAGACTTATCTCACAAATACATTTCATATATTTGTCAAATTAACCCAAAATTTTGTTTCCAAGCGCCGGCCACATGAAAATTTTAAATTCACATAAAAATGTATTTATGAACAGATTTGCTTAAAACTCCATATGTGCATAGCCTACATCAATATTTCTACCAAGTGCATTAATAATTTGTAGCCGCCATTTTGAAACAAAATGACCGCTACTTGATAAGGAAAAAGAAATCAACCTACCCTTCCGAAAAAGCCGGAAGGACTTGTTTTCTATTTTTACAATAATGTACAGTCGGCAGCATAATTTTTCGAGCACTAGCCAATAATTCCTATATTAAAAAAGTACATTTAAGACTGTTCTGTTATATAAATCCTTGTCGAATCATGTTCTTAGACTGACTAAGAACATGACTCGATAAGGATTTATTTAACAAAGCAGTATTAAGTGTATTTTTTTTAGACAGGGATTATTGCTAGTGCTCGAATAATTTTGCAGCCGACTGTATGTATGTGTGTGTATGTATGTGATTAAACATGGTAGAGTCTGAATGGTTCGAATGAGCTGAATGTTTGTACGTGTGTTATAGGACACTTTAGCACAAGCTGTATAGATTTTGGTAAATCTAGTACTTGTAGTTGTTTACAAGGACCCACAGAACAATTACTTATACTTATGGCCTATAAGCTCAAATTATTTAAAGTGCGATAGCGTCTTATTCGATTGAAGTGAAAATTTATATACTTGTTATGGATGACAGTCGCACGAACTGTACAGATTTTGATAAATCTAACACCTAAAGATTTTTACAGGGGCGAAGCGAATTTTTTTTTTTTTTTTTTTTTTTTTTTCGACCTACGGGTTCAAATTATTTGAAGAGCAATAGCTTTAAATTTAAGAGCACACTAATGAGGAAAAATACACAAACACCCTATTATATATATACATAATGTATTTAACGATTTTCTTTACTTTAATTTTTTTAAATAAATATTAATTACTTAATCCCCGGAAATTCGAGTGAACTCACTTCAAATTTTTGTTAGTGGTATAACACAACAAAAAAACTGAAAAAAAAAAGCAAAATTTATAATAAATTAGGAAAACTAAATTGTATATAAAATTTAAACCGAATAATACAGAACCTGAAATATTATGGAACTCATAGTTTGTGGGTGGTGGGGTTGTAAATGTTAAGGCCTATTGACTATAAGCGGATCCCAAAACTGTGGGGAAGCCCTCCGTTGGACTCTAAGGGATTCATATATCGTATTCGCTTGTGTATTTGAGAGAATCTCGTAAAACTTGAAGCGGCTATATCGAAAGCGAGATCTGAGATTGAAACTGACACTTCACGCGTACCAACTTCGAAGGCAAATGCTCTCGGCTACTGGTAAGGCTCAATTGATTATAAATTTTAAAAACACATTTTATATGAAAAATTAAATATGAAAATATACACAACTATGTTATTACAATGTAATACTAAGTCCTGAAACAAAATATTACACTGCATTAAAAGGACAGAGAATGAATTATGTGAATCAGATTACTATTTAAATTAATTAATTCGAAAAAGATATTACATTTTTTAAACTATCGAATGCTAGCAACACGTATTTAAGAGTATAATAATATTTAAGTCACCTAAATATGTATTGCTTACTTTATGCACAATTTAACTAAAAAAAAACATTCCTCTTACTCATATTATATAAAATTTATACATAAATCCATAATCTGTGTGAGATAAAAAATGAATATTACCTGAAAAGTAAAAAATAAATAAATAAATAAATAAAAGGAAAGGGACCTGTATAAACAACGTAATTATGTAACCAATTCGCAAAAAAAAAAATTCGGCAGGGAGACAAGATACGAAAAAGATAAAAATTAAAGCAGGGTAGTAAATAAATAAATAAAGAACGAACACAATCTATACCAAAACAAAAAATATATCTGTAGGAAAGCCCTTGAATTAAGACTAGAAAGAATAAAATTTCCCATTCGTTGCTAGTAAACATCAAACTCAGCATAAGCCTCCAACATCTGATATTAATAATAATAATGACCCTCATCTGTCATAAATGATTCCGGTTAGACCGCTTCGAAACAGAAACATTTGGCAGCCATTTTTTTTTCGTTTGTTCAATTCAACTTACGGAAACATACATACATGTTTTGTATCGCACATATTCTTATTTATTTCCATTAAAACCTTGAAAAACTATTCAATTGTAGTGGATTAATGTCTAAATTAAATATAACGGATCACTGGCTATTATAAACATGAACCTATATATAGAAATATGTAACTTCATGATTATAAACAACGCAATACCAAATAAAAACAAACCAAAACTGTTGCCATTCAGAAAATACAAATTCCAAATGGACAACTCTTTAATTCCGAATGAACGACTCTTTGACTGTTTCATTAAAAAAACGCTTAAAATATTTCTGTTTTTAAAGCCTTAAAAATCTTAAAATATTTGTAAAGACGTATTAAAGCCTTCAAATATTTTTATCAAGCTTCCTTGTTTGTTCACATTGAAAGGTATGATTGGAGTCGAGTTTAGTACGTAAATGCCGCCAGTTGATTTTAGTTTTGAAATTAGTGTAAAGTGATAGTTGGGATAGAATGTTTGGTAGGGCAGATAAAGGTCACCAGTTGAAATGAGTATTGAAAGTAGAGTAGTCTAAGGTGATAATGTCGAGTCAAGGTAAAATGTTCGGTTGAGAATGAGAAAGTCCCTAGCTGGATCCTGGATATTTTGGCGATGTTGTTTGTGAGATAGCTGGTTGGAGGTATCGAGTAGAGGTGAATTTGGGTTAGCATGGAGTGTCTGTAGTTATTGGATAGTTAGTTAGAAAATTTGAAAACAGGATCTACGATAGTCTTAAAAAAAAGTATTTTGGTAAAATGAAGTGAATCGTTTTTTCTTATTATGAGGACTTTAAATACGCAAGTGAAGTGGTGACGTCACTGGCCGTTCGTGGATACAGGAAAAATATTTCCTATGTTAAACGCCCATTGGATTTTTCGTAAAAAATTATTAAAAATCGAGGGAAATTATTTCCCGATTTTAATCCCCATATTTAGGTATAGATATGTATTAGTTATCGCGTTAGATTAAGTTTTTTGTTGTTGTAAAATTGATAAAATTTGAATTTTAAATTTCAGAACTCTAGATAAAAAAAATCGCAAACTTCCATATTCCATTGAAAACATAAACATTTCATTCCAAAGGATGATATTTGCACAATAAATATCCAAGTAATATACTAATTAAAAGGAAAATGATAAATATTCTATTATAATTTGAAGTGAAATTTGTTTTCAAATGTCTAAATAAAGTATCTGATATACGATACTAATATGTTGCAGCGAAACAGATTTGATATCGGTCATCCTTGGCAGAAAAAAAAAATATATATATATATATCGCCAAATTATCTGGCGAATATAATTAATTCCTTTCAAAAATCATGGTTATTTTTAAAACTTATATTAAGAGAGTAATGAATAATATGAAACAATATTTCGTACAATACATATTACGAAAATATACATCTGGCATGGATATTTTCGTAGTACGTTTTTGATCGCCAAATACAAAACCGCCAAGGACAACAGAGTTTTGAAATTTAAAATTAAAATTTTGTCAATTTGACAGCAAAATAACTCAATCTAACACATGGACATGATAACTAATACATATATATACCCAAATACGGGGATTAAAATCGGGAAATATTTTTTCTCGATTTTTAATAATTTTGTACAAAAAATCCAATGGGTGATTAACATAGGAAATCATTTTCTTGCATCCATGGACGGTCAGTGACGTCACACTTCGCTTGCATATAGAGCACTTAATGGAACACTGGGATGTGTTGTTGCTGTTGTGTTGTCGGGCCTATATTTTTTGTCAACCAGCAGTTTTTTTATTGTCATTCATATTTATTGATCGGGTAGAATTTTTTTAATTTCAGAACGAAAATTATAAAATATCGAAACACATTTTTTTTATAAACAAAAATTGAAAATAAATTTAAATGATCACGTGGTAACCATCATGATCTAAACATTGTTTTCAAGATTTATCGTTCACATTCCGTCATTTTTGACGGGGTTATATACTAGTTATAAAAGAATAATCCTACAGGAAATCAGAATAAAGAAATAAAAATGAAAAAAAAAAAAAAAAAAAAAAAAAAACTGCCTAAAAGTATAGTTTTTTAAACAAATTAAAGACTTATGGGAATATTGCGAAACAAAAAATTAAGCTTCTTGTACTATAGAAAAGACACTGAAATTACAATGAAAATGATACATTTAAATGAAATTACAGATACAAATTAGCTTTTACTAGTTCCAGGAAGGGAAATGAAGAGTAGACATGAAACATGCAGTTTCAATCAAATACCTCATTAAAACTATCCTAAATATTTAAATTCTTCTGATACTTGAAAACTTTACACACGATAATCTATTAATTAAATTAATAACTTTAAAGTCAAAATGTAACTAATTGCTCTTGCATTCTAATAATCCAAGATTCATTAACTAACCTAACTTTTGAAATTCATAAATCTTATTAAGCTTTTGCAACTTTTATACTTTAAAGTTATACTTTTATTATTAAATCTAGCGCATGCGCAGTTAATGAATATTTTATAAAAATGTTCATATTTCGCAAGGTGTTTAACATTTTTGCATTCTGATTGCGGTATGCTTTGTCTAATGTAATATGCCAAATTTTGTAAAAATGGCTTTGCACTAGTTTTAATACCCTACGTATTTTAGTTTAAAAAGTGGATTTTTTTCTACTTAAAAAAAAAAAAAAAAAAAAAAAAAAATCGTTATATCTCCATGAATATATATAGTGAATACAGATAATGAGATAAATTTATAGAGGCAATGAGAAAAATCCTCATAATCACATGCTACAGCTAACACGCATTTAAGACATTCCTTTTTACACGCTGATCCAAAACATTTTGATTTTTGTTTAATTTTTACTGGCCCTCTTTTCCTCTTCAAGACACAACTTTTACTGAAATATATGAGGTATAACATGTTCTTTACACCAAAGTTTCAAGATGATTCCTAAAGAAATTTTCTAGATATTTGACAAACGTCTGTATTCGAAAGTATTCAAATACTATTTGGTAGATAGCGTATAATTTTTTCATCTAAATTTATCATGTACCGGTTTAAAAATTTAAATATTTTGAAATGTATTAGGTAGGAGCTACACTAAGAAAATTACTTTACTCTATAATAAAAAAAAAAAACTAAAAGGAAATAACGGAAAACATTTTATTTTTAACAATTATTGTAACTATTCTATAAATAAAAAATTTTTGTATCATTCACATATTTTTCTATTAAACTATTTATTTAGATTGACATTAGTCTTGAATTTGATCTTTTTGACTGAAATAGGTCTTCGTAGCTAAAAAAGTTTATACAATAAGACCATCTTAAGAATACTGTGTTTTTTTCTTAATGAAGAGTTTAAACTGTTTGAAAAAGTGTCCTTTTCTAAGAAAGGAAATGTCTGATTAAAAGTAATTGCAATCGCAAATGTTCTAAAAAGTTTTTGAATGGTTTTCTAGGTTAATTCTGCAAAGAGTTAAAAGAATTTGTGATAAATTTGTTCTTCTCTATATAATACAACTAATAATATCAATTTCATTGTTTAATTAAATTTTCAGATTAACACAGGTAAATTTTTTTCACGTATTTTACAGTACTTTTTGTTTAATGTAATCTTCTTTATCAATTGACAAATTTATATATATAAAAATTACAACTTGTATGTAATTTATTTTAATACTTTATTTAAGATAATGAATAGTATATATATATATATATATATATATAAAAAAAACTATTCAGTACATTTTAGGTACCACATATCAATATTTCTTCCGTGACATAATTCTTTATTTTATTTTTATTTTTTTAGGATATTTTCGTGCAATTAGTAATGAGAAATTGTGAAAATAAAAAGATATATAGGGGAGAGTTTGATAAAACGGGACAGTCTGACAGAACGGGATAAGTCGTCTAGGGACCTGTCTAGTACTGCTATCGATCGGACGACGACAGAAGCTTGTTCTCGGCCGTCATTACACCATTCTCAGTTCGCCCCGTCTAGAGACTACTAGTTGATGGAAAGTTGTAGCTCTTAGAACTTTTTTACTCTGATTTCTTGGCATTTTCTACATTTGCATGCGTTGTTTTCTAGATTATACTGCCTACATATATGGGAACACAATTCCGGTGAGTATTACATTTGATTAAGCATTTATTTACGAACATTCTCATGTGTAGACTATCTAATTTTCCTTTCACGTTTAGGCATAAACCCGGTTTGTTTTAAAAAGTGTCGGAGTTGGACAAAACGGGACACTTATGAGTTGGATAAAACGGGATACAGTTTTTTTATGCCGTATATTCGTCCCTCCTATGTTTGTTTTTCCTTGAGTGAAGGAAAACCCACGACTCATGAATGATGCTTTCCCAGTATCATTTGCAGTGTATCACAAGACCGGTTGGATCACGAAGGAGAACTTCATTGTTTGATTTAAAAAATTCGTAGAATTTTCCAACCCAACCTATGAGAGTCCAGTGCTGTTACTACTTGATAGACACAACAGTCACACCAAGTATTTGAAACTTGTAAATTTAGCAAGAGAAAAAAAATGTAACCATCCTAACCTTTCCCCCACATACAACTCATCACCTTCAGCCCCTGGATGTCAGTTTCATGGCTCTACTGCGCACGTATTATGAACAAGAAGTTCAAAAGTGGCTGTTCAACCATACAGGTAGGTGCGTCACATTTAACGAAGATTCAAAACTGTTCAACGCAGACTATTCACGGGCAGCTGTTGTAGAAACTTCAGCTGTTGCAGTCCAACTGCAGCTGTCACGGGCAGCTATTGCAATCCTTACAATCCTGACGTCTTCCCAGATCACTTGCTTGCACCCTCTGTCACCACAGACCACCCTACGTCAGACCTTCAGCAAGAAGCTCCAGGCGTTGTGCACCAGACTGATATGAGCAAAGACCAAGAGCAACCTTCAACTTCTTCAAGGGACATCGTAGGAGTAGACCAACCAACAAACTTGTCAGGAGACAGCCTCTGTCCACACCAACCTGCAACATTCTCAGGGTAGAAAGGATTAGAACTCTCTTGTTATCAACCTAAGCTACCATTTTCCATCTCTCCAAAGTTTGTTCTGCCTGTACCTCAAATAAAAGGGCCTCGCCCAGAAAAAAAGGCTGATAAGAGAAAGAAGAAAACTGAAAACATCATCTCAATATAGGAGTGAGTTAGAAACGGAAGAAAAAGAAAGGACGATTAAACTAGAAGAAAGAACCAAGAAAATTGAAGAAAAGGCTGCTAATAAATACTTCTTAAAAATTCCCAAAAAGAAGTTTGTAAGAAAAGAAAATGGAAAAGAGGATGAAAAAGAGCTACCAGGTCCAATCAAACCTAAAAGTAGACCTACAAAAGAATCCAAAGGAAAGCCTAATCCTGATGTTAAAAGTCAAAACATAGAAAAGTTTAATAAACCTTCAGCAAGCAGCCAAGAATGCATGTCGTCATCGTCTGAAAATGAAACTGAGGGAGGAAAAACCTGCATATTTTGTAATGCACTGTACGTCGACTCTAAGGCTGGTGAAGGCTGAATCCAATGCTCTGGATGCCAAAAATGGGCTCACGAAGCGTGTTCTAATGCCGACGAATAGGACGACACCTTTATATGCGACTTTTGTTCTGTTATAGGCCTAAATAAAAGGTCTTCTTTCTCATTTTGTAAATAATAACATAAAAAACTCTTATTTTAAGTCTCTGATCACTGAAGACATTGTTCTTTCAAGCAGAAATTTTGCTTTATAGATTTTTGCCAGTTAATTATGCTTTTCAGTTAGTTTTACACAAAAAAATAAACATTGTAATCCCTATCCCGTTTTGTCCAACCCAGGTATGCTAAAACGGGATGTGTAAGAGTTTGGTAAATAATTTTTTTTACTAATTCATAGTCATTAAAATTAGTTAAAACTATGTTTTTTGTGTGCTTCAATAAATGCTGTAGTTACAAAAAAAATAATGTGTGGTTTTTTTTTTCAACACATTTTTCGTAGTAAAATGAAACAAGAATGGTATCCCGTTTTGTCCAACTTTCCCCTACCACGCAAATTGCATATTTAAATATTTTTAGATTCTTCAGTATTCGGAATTAACATCCTCAATCTTAGATTCATAAAATATCTGAATTCCCAGCCTTTGATCGTCTTATAAGTTTTAAATTGCGCTGAATGTGTCTCAGAAATTTCGTAAATAGGCCAGACAGTCAGTTTTCCGTGTATTTTATTTATTGTTAATTCTATATGAAGACCGACCATATAGCCACTGATATCCATTATTCATCTAAATTACATCAAAATGATCCGTAAAAGGTACAAAATATCTAAAAAAAATATTCATTAAATGTCCTGTAGTAATTATAGATATCGATTAGATGTTTAAATATAGATGAAATTTAGACGCGCCTTTTTCGATGTCTAATAGATGTAATATGTTAGATGAAAACACGATTTAGATATTTTTAATATCTCTTAGATCTAACAACCCAATTAGTTGATATTTGGAGATTTATTTGATATGTAACAGACATCTAATGGATGAAGTTTCAGAAGCAGATTATTTCAGGATTGAAAATATTTAGATATTACATCATATGAATCAAATAATTAACACAAACTTAATTAACATGATCAAGACATGATAAAGAAGCATAATTTTAATTTAATTTAGATACAAATAAGATACTTTTTTTAAGCAACTTGCTTTGAAGAGGATCGATCCCATAGTCTTTGGTTACTTAGACCGATGCTATACCTTGGAGCCACAGTGTTCACGAAGGAAGGAAGTTTCATTAAAATATACATATTCTCTTTTCACTTGTTTATTTAATTTAAAAAAATCGATTTATATTTTACAAATTTTTAAACATAAACTAAATAACTAATCTATTCGAAAACACTCATTTATTTATCTTTGAAAAATACCTGTTAAACAAAATGATGTATAACTTAATTAAGAGTGTAATATTGATTATTACACAGTTCCTTTTTATACGTGATAGATTCTTAATATTTACAATACCTTATTATTAAAACTATAATGTTATTCAATATAGTAACATTTAAAAACTATTTTTTTTTTCAATTTTCATTTATCTTTAAAGGAATTGGTACTAAATATTTAAAAGAGTCTGATTGGTAGCGATTCTTTTATGGCTTGTGTAATATCCACAAATATTTTAACTACAAATGTTGATTCTTTTAAAAATGAAATTACAGGAATACGGCATTTTACAAAAGTCACCTTTATATATTCACAGATAATAGAGAAAGTGCAGCAGTTATTCCTTTTAAATGGAAACTTTACAGTTTATTAGAATCCCGAACATTACATTATAAACTGTCTATGCAGGAATAATTTTGAATAGTATAACAGACTCAATTCAAAGCATCTTGTTAATAGAAATACGAAATGATAAGATAAAAATAAATAAATAAATAAATAGTTTCGCACTAGATATTTTAATAAGAAAAATGAAAGAATGTTTTATATATTTTAAATGTGCAGAAATATTACATCTAGAAGCAGATTTTTAAGTATTATATTAGTTAAAATTTTATCGTATAATATTTTTTGTAGAAATACATTCATCGAAAGAGTTTTGAATAGTTTAAAGGGATTAAAGTAAATCAGTCTTATATAACAAATAGTTAATAAATAAAGGGATATTTAAAATAAATTATTACGATAATAAGGTTGAAATGTATGAAGAAAAATAATTCTAAAAATACTTAAATATTTGAACTATCAGGGAAATTCTTAAATATATTTCTGAAAGTAATTTCCTTTTAAATATAAATATATATATATATATATATATATATATATATATATACATATACATATATTATCCAAAATGTATGTTTTATGTATTAAAAACTCCATAAATAATCCATTTTAAAGATTTTTTTTTTTTTAAATATTTCAAAAATCAATTTTCGATAATGCTCAGGAAACCTAGTTTTATATAATACTTCTTAAAATACAAAGTGATGCTGTGTAAGAATACATATAGTTTCCTTTTCCTATAGAACTATATAACACTAATTTTGAATTAAAAACTATTTTTGAAAATTTAAATAATATAAAGGTGTTTAAAACATCTACAGACGACCTTTTTATTCTATCAGATGTGTAGTATTATTGTATATTTTTATTATTTAAATGGAATGCAGCAATAATTATATATTTGTTTCCTATACTAACAATTAAATTTTAGTTGTGTTTTGTGGGAAACTTTTATTTATTTGTAAATAATACAGTAGAGTGTAAGAAAATACGACTACTTTCAAACTTTTATTATCAGACCTGTACAAACAAATAACGTATTGTAGTATCCAAAAAGAAATCACTTTTTAATTTATATAGAATTAATTGGAGAGTGTTTGGGCTTCCAGATAAATCCATTTATCGCCTCTCCCAAAAAGTACTAACAGAAAAGCATCAGACATAATATATGGGAGTGGTATCATGTTCACACTCATCACATTGTCGGAAGCTTGATTTTACACTGTTAAAAATAGTAGTTCAATGTTTCACCCTTGAAAAGGAGCAAACTAGATAAAACTAGCTGCAACCAACATTTCAAGAACTTCAGTGATATATTTTTCACCATTTTAGTAGTGCTATTTGAAACAAAAGCACCATTAAAGTGATGCTTACTATTCAAATACAATGGTGAAACATAGAGCACTAAATTTTCTAAAATGTTGGTTGCACCTAAAATTTTTAATTTGCACATTTTCTAGGAAGAAATATTGAATGATTATTTTTAACAGTGTACAAAGAAATACAAAAAAATTTGTTTGCATTTGTTTTTCGACAACTGGTTCATAGTTCCACCCGAACAATTTTCCGCCACAAGTCACAACATTTTAAAAACAAATATATTATTTTAAAGCAACAGTAAAAAAGTAATTGTGCTATGTAATTTTTTAAAATTATTAATTTTATCATTTCATTTCGTGACGTTTTTGTCATTTCATAGATTGCTCGATATATATTTCATCATTTATTTGTTGCTCCCTTTTTCATAGTTGAAGGTACTTTTTATCGACACAAAAATTTGGATTTTGTTCAAATATCTTAATCAATTACCGTTATTATTGAACAGTACAATAAAAATGTATGTATATAAAATTATTGAAGTGTTATTTATGTTTTTATTATAGTTTCGGATGTGAAGAGATTAAAATTTGTACTAAATTTAATATCTTTAAAACAATTGTTTGAAATATGCACTTATGTCAGTTAAAAAATTGAGTATATGCTTTATTAACACATTTATTATATTAGACACATTTATAAACTTTTCATACAATTTTTAAATAAATCCTACATAGTTTTATGGAAAAAAATAATCTGTTAATGCAAGTAGCTTAATAAATTGAACCAAGTTTTCGTAAATACATAACGAGCATTTTTTCTATAGCCTTATTTCTAATAAATATAAATTATAAGTTTAAAAGAAATTCTATTTACAATATAATCTCAAGAAATCTCGTTCAAAAATTATAAATGTATTTAATGAAAGAAAGCAAGCGACGAGTAGCTTAATTAGATTAGCAGAAATATTTCAGTTTATTGTATGAATATTGCATGAATATAAATTAGAGATTATCCCCATATGCCTTAAATGCTTAAATAACAAAAATACTTGAAACTTCGTTACTTTCAGGCAAATGTTTTCTCATAAAAGTTTAATTTAGAATATGATACAATATAATAACTGGAATAAATATTCTATGCAAACAACGTTGTTCAACAATTTAAAAGATAATCTTAGTTTTAGTTTATAATAATAATAATTATTATTATTATTATTATTATTATTACAATATTTCTTTGATTTTATAGCATTTAATCAGTTACAATTTTTCGAGGTATGTTGTAAATTATTCTTAAGGAATTTTTTTTTTTTTTTTTTTAGAAAATTTTCATTATTTAGACAACAAATGAAAAATATTTTAAATTAGGTTTTAACAAAAATATTTTTTTTTAATCTGATTTAGGTATTTTAAAATATTAAATACAAAATATCTTTGCGTTTAAGGAATTTAAATTACTGTATTTTATTAAAATGTGCTCATAGATATTTTAATAATATTATTTTTAATGAATATTTTTAACGAATGTACTCATGAGTATTTGTATTGATACCTCTTCTCTTGAAGCTAGGAAATATAAGTATCAAGTTCTATGCCAGGTTAAACTCGTCCATCTAGCCATTCGTGCTTTCCGTGGTTTTCTCCGTTATACTAGCATGAATACTGGCTAGAAATTGTTAGAAAGACCCACCAGGGATGGTATCTTTCATGCCTAGTTCTCCCGTGAAGACGATTTGTATTATACCACAATAACAACGTTTATCGAGTAACATAGAAAAGTAACAATCTTTGCGGAATAGGTTGATTTCGATTTCAGAATGAACAATCACTGCATTTTAACCTATTTATATAGAATATGCAGCTTAATACCATTATCGTTTCTAAATCCAGATATAGGAGACAAGCCGATTAGTAATATTGCTAAATTATTTTTTATAAATTACTAATTAATTCCAGACAAAACTTAACGGATCAATGATAATTAACAGTTCATCTTAATCTTTTTCACAACATAAAGTTTAAAAAATCCCTGTTTTAATATTTCAAATTGCTCTTAATAATCTATACCTCCATATTTTAAACAATTATCTTTTAATTGAAGGAGAAGATGGAAGTAAATTTCATGAAATTTAAATATGCAAAATTTAAGTGTAATTCGCAGAATAATAATAATAATAATAATAATAATAATAATTCTATGCTTTTCCTAATTTTATTTTAATTATGACCAAAATAATTTTAGTGATATTTAAAAGAAAGACAGCATTGATATAAATTATGGAAATAATTCCTATTTCTAAATAAGATAGCATCAACATTTGTGATAATATTCTCCAAAACATCATGCTTGTAAATTAACCCCGGTATAGAATTCCTTCCTACCTCACCAAATCGACCAATGATCTATAGAGCTGCCCTCGTGTTATGTTTACTATGTTGCTTGGATATTGCTTTTCGCGCAAAATACAATAATAATAATAAAAAAAAAATACTGCCAGATTATATTTATTTTAACTTACTATCCATGATAACATATCACATTTTTTGAATAAAAGACATGAAAGACAAAAATAGTTGCAAAATACATCATGAATTCTATATTTCCAAGACAATAATAAGTACATTTTAAGTGTACAACCATATTTTATTTCCTTTAGCAAATATATCTCAAATTTGCTTAATATTTTCAAATTAAAATTTCTTTAATTACTAATAAAAACCTAGAAAAATTGCCTACTTGTAAGTTTGCTGCATAAATTCTCGGTGCGGGCCCGCACCATCCTAAGTGCAAACTTTCAAGAATCCTAACTATTATAGGTTTAAAGATAAAGTAAGTCAACTGTAGCATCAAGTTAAGCAATATTGTACAAAAAAGGAATTTTTGCAAATGAAGAACAGAATTGAACTTTTTGGCGAAATTGAACGTAATATTTTTATTAATAGACCGAATAAAAAACAAATTCTGGTTGGAGAGTAAAAATCTCGAAGATATAATGAATAAAACAGAATAACCGTACGTTATTCCGTCAGATATAAAACTTAATTCGCATCAAGATGCTATACTAAAAGAAAATTCATTTTAGATTCCCCATTAATGAAAACGATAGCATAGCCAAAATTGAAGCATCAATTAACTCCGTTCCTGAAAAGCAGAAAATTAAACTTAGGATAGTTGCACAAGAAGAATTTAAAAAACGAGTTAGCGATAGGAACAATGATATAGCCGACATTAAAGAAATAAAAGTATTAAAAGGAAATAAAACTATAATTTGTATACTGACAGATAAAACACTAAAAATCGCTATTTTTAATAGAAATGATTACATGACGAAAATGGAAAACACAATAGATGAAATCAGTACAGAAAAAGTTAAAATCGATACAATTAATAAACTGATAGAGAAAACTAAAGAACTAATAGAGGGAGGAATTTAGCCAAATAACAAATCCCCAAAAATCAAAAATCACGCTTCGAATATTCCACGTATGTTTGGCAGGTATAAAGATCATAAAACTCCTCCAATGTTTAGACCTATAATGAATAAAAAAGAAGGAGCCACGTACCTGAGAGAAATTTATCGTTTGATTATTCCCCCCTCAAATACCAGCTTAATCTCTACTAAAGACTTCATTCACGGGTTGAAAAATATCAAAATTAACCAAGACCAGCTTTTTGCCAGTTTTGATATAATAAATCTTTTTCCATGAATAGACATAAATGATATTATCAAAATTAGAAACGAAAGGATTGTTGAACATTTTGGTCAAAATAAAATCAGTACAACTTTAATTGCCGCAAGTAACCTAATCTTAACGGAAAATTATTTCAGGTTTAATAATAAAATATATAAACAGGTAAAAGGAGTCCCGATGGGATAGCTCATATCAGATGTAATAGTTGAATTTTGTCATGACGAAATAATGTCTTGACTAAAATAAAAATAAAAACCCGTATTTAATTCATTATAAAATTCATTAATGGCAACCAAAATCGATTTCGATGATGATGATGATGATGTTTCCCATTAAGCGGCATATTGTTCATAGAGCAAGAAAGCAAGATACACATCACGCATTTCACAATGCCTTATTTTTCACTTAGTGCGATGACGTCAGTCATGACGGTGTCTTACGACTAACACCGAAATTAAAACCCTTATTCAGTTGAACTACACGAAATTAAGGATAATATGGTCTCTTTTTCTCGTTTCGAAGCAAAATCAGTACACTTTAGTGATCGCCGAAGACTGAGTGTGACATGTGACGTCACTAAGAAAATGAAAGTCGTACTCTGGTAGGTACATCACAGCTGTTTTCACTTTTCTTCTTAGTATGCCTAGCACTGGTGATTTTCCTGCTAGAGGTACCGTTCCAACATTAATTATGGTTTTTTGCATTGTAGATCCAATTCCAATGAAAATAAAGTAGGTGTTACCGTTTGAAATTTTCAAAATTTTGTCACTGTAACCGTAACTGTTAAAGTTTAACTGTTGTTTTTTATATGATTCTTGCGCGCATACCTCAAAATAACTTCCACCAAATTTTTATTTAGTTTCTGTAAACGGTATGATAGCTATGGTCTCATATATCGGGAGTGTTTTTTTTTATAATCACGCGGTACATATATTTCACATGTGTCATTAACTTTATTGTATTTCTCTTTTCTCAATGCAAAGCGCCAACTTTTGCATAATTTCTTTATTAATTCATGTAGAGCAATTTCTGTACCATCCGCTCACATGTTTTAGTTTCACAATGCTTCATAATGCAATTAATGAATCACACACAAATCTAATTTCGGGGCAATCCGCTCCCAGTTTCAGGGTGCTATTTATAACGTACGTTTAATTACAACTTCCATGTACTTAATCACGAAATTTCACTTATTCTTAGTAAAAATGGGCATAAATACAACACCAAAGCAACAATGCTTACATAATATTCGTATTTTACATATTCCATTACATTCTTCTGCTTTATTATACCCGGTATATAAATACACAAATATAAAAAATTATTTTAAACAATCAATGTTTAATTTAACCCAAGTTTATGGTGTTTAGTATTTTAAAAATAAAACTAACTTTTAATTCAAACAGCTTTCAGAAAATTCAAAACCATTAATAAGATGTTCAATAGTATTATATATGTATAAATTACTGAACAAACTTTGACAAAGTTATTCATCAACAAAGTTTAAATATTCTATCATCATTGAAATATGAAAACAACAAATGTAAAGTCCTTCTTCAAAATATTAAGTTGATAGATGTCACCAACAAATGCCTTATATCATTAGATTTGGGAATGTCACGAGATCTAACAATGAATAAATTCTATTCATTAGCCATATACTTCATTCCTCTTCTTTTGAAAAGATTCTAAGATTTTCTACTTAGTTAAGTTCTGGTAACAAAACCATAGTTTGAAATTTCTGATAATTAACGGTTATAACATGAAAGTTTTCAAAGACTATAATTTAGGAAGCAATATCCTTTCATGAAAGGCAATTGAGAGTTTTTCTTGGCAGAAAACATCTGAATAATTATTTTTAAGATATTTATTGGAAGTAGGAGTTCAGTCATATTATATTTTTTCATTGTTTAAAGTATTATTATAATTTTATAATACGGAAGAAAAATAGTTTTAAATAAAAATTTATGCATTACATTTAAGAAAACATGAAATCTGTGAAAATTTAACTTATTTGCATATTTATTGTCAAATTTTACATTTTTAAATATATGAATTTATTAAAAGTTAAAATATATTTTAACGCTTAATTCTTTTCCCGGCTTTTAAAGAAAATATAAATTTAGTTAGTTATGTTGAATCGACTGCTTGAGACCAGTTATGATGTATTAAAAATTGTAAACCAGTTTATTACCAAGACCTGAAAAAAGGCTTAATGTATTATCAGAATTTGAAATGAATACTTTAAAATAAAAATAAAAATGAACATGTAAAAAAAGACCGAGAAATTTTAAAATGCGGATATTTTTTGTTAAAAAAAAAAAAAAAAAAAAAAAAAAAAATCAAGGAAAACATATAAAGAAAAGTTCTGAAATACGGATGCATAATTTTGTATACTAATAATAAAAGAAATAATAATAATAATTTTAATAAAGGTAGTTGAGAAAAGAAGAAAGTGAAAATCCAACCTTTTATAGGAATGCGTTTTACTAAGTTCCCCGACAATTTAATTAAAGCAAAGTAGTGATGCAAGCAATGTGTACCAGTTGCCTGAGCTATATCTGCCAGGAGTATCTTCTGTGGGAGTCTTTATACGATGTACCAATAGGTATTGACATGAGTTTTGGAGAGAGGACCACGATAAAATCCTATGAACTAAGACTGAGAAAGTTGTCTGCAATCAAATCTAGCACGTCTCGTCTAACATTTTGAAGAACAAATGGGGTGAGACCAGTTAAAAACCAAAGAATTATAAAAATAAAATAAAAATAAAAAAATAAAAAAATAAAAAAAGGGAAATTTTTTCCGTCATTTATTTTAAGGAAATTTGCATAAGAATAATTAAAAAAAAAATCAACTTATAACCTTAATAAATGTTCGATTTCAATAAATCAACCTTAATAAATGTTCGACTTTATTCACTAACTGAAAGATACATTTATAGTTTGGGTATGTCCTGAATTTTATTATACTTGATACAGCTTTTAGTATGAATTATCTTGTATATTTGGGTATGAATTTATGTGAAAAATAGGGTTTATTATCATTCGCACTATAAGTCAAACAGCATGCAGTTGAAAGAATTTTTATATATACATTCCTAACTAATAAAAAAATATTCGATATATTTATATTACAAAAGCAATATATAATTTCTAAAGAACATTTTTAATTTATCATCGGCAATTTTAAAAGCAAATAATGTCGAATTCTTTAATATTATCGAATAATATTATAGGCAAGAAAAAAATATCATTATTATTATTATTTTTTTTTTTTTTTTCGGTTTTTTAAATTTTATGTAACAGATGATTTTACATGCAATTTGACTTTAAGAACGTAATTAATACACATAAATGAGATGCAAATAATCAAACCATGTTTTCTCAATAATAATAATAATAAATAAAATAAAATAAAAATTGATTTTGCTTGCGACTGACTGGAAACTTTTTAATATGAAATCACTTAAAATTTATTTTAAAAATTTATCATTCATACCAGAATTAAAAATGATAGTTTTAGAGAAAATGCGGAAAATATCAAGACCAAAGTCTTCGAAAGTATTAAATTTAAAGAGCGAAATAAACAGTCTTGGGAAAACTTTTAAAAGGGGAATAAACGTTGCTATTGGGAAAAGTGAAAATGTTTTGCCTTACAATCTCTTCTTCTTAGTCATGCAATATCACCTAGAAAAAAAAAAAAAAAAAAAGAAAGAAAGAAAAAGAAAAAAAGATTTAGACAAACATTTAAAATGAATGTATTGCAAATAGTAGCAAAGTTAATCGGATTTTAATTGGTATAAATATACTATTAATATTAACAAATTAGTAGTTGCTAGTTGGTCAATTTGCTGCCCATCCCTTCGATTTGCTGCCCATTTTTTTCTTTTTTCTTTTTTTTTTTTTTTTTTTTATTCAATATTCACCAAAATTTTTTAGAAATAGCATTTGATATATATATATATATATATATATATATATATATAAGGCAAATCGACGCCAATAATCATAAATTATGTATATCGAATGCCACTTCTAAAAATTTTTAATGGCTATTGAATAAAAAAGTCTTTCAGCAGTGAAGGAATGGGCGGCGAATCGACTAACTAGCGACTACTAACGGGTTAATTTACCTGTAGTTAATGAAGAAACAGACGAAGTATAAGATTGCTTGGTTGAAAATATTGGTTTAAAAATTCGCAGAACGACTTTTCACGTCTAAATTTTTAACTTTATTTTATAAATAGATAACTAATTTTGTTCTGTTAATAATTAATTTCATTCCATTAAAAAATGTTATTTTAACAATATGTGAGTTACATTTCTTTTTCATTCAAAATGTGTTTTAAAATATTCAAAACATGTTTTCTCCTGAGAATTTTGGTCAAAACCTGATATCTCTTAACTTTAAATGCATTTTTCTAATTAATTTTAAGTTCATTAGGTAAAGTATACCTGTATATCTTCATAGTAACCAATAATACAAAGTTGGTTAATTAATACTTTATAATAATAGTTAACCAATAATAATAAAACAACGATAATTAAGGTTTAAATTTAGTTAATTTTTAATTTATTAGTTTTTTGTGTTTTTAGAAAAAATTATCCGAAAGAGAAAACACGATTTGATTGTTTGCTCTTCAAATTCAGTGTGCCTCACACAAAATTGAAGCGCGTTTTAAAGCCATTTTCATTATTATTTGGTACTATTAGAGTTAATCGATTTAAAAACAAGTAGCACTTCGTCACTAAATTTTCTCACAGCTTAAACATCAACAATTTTTAATGAGATTTGAATTTATTTAATTTAAGAAATTGTTTTTTTTTTTTTTTTTTTTTTTTTTATGTAATAAAAAAGTTAAAACCACTGCTGTTTTTTTTTTTTTTTTTTAAAGCAAATCTGATTTAGGATTTGAAAATACTCAATAAAACCGTAATAATAGTAAACGTTTAACTGAATTTTAAAGAGTTCATAAATTAAAACAATACCTTGTTTTATTATATTCCAATAGATTTCTTTATTAATATACATAAAATAATAAATGATGAAGTTTTATTAAAGTTTAAAATTAACCCGATAAATTTGCTCTAAGGATAAATTATAGTTATACTATGAAAATTAAAATGCATATCATTAAGATTATCTGTGACATGTTGAACTTATAAATACTAAACCATAACACGTTGCAATACTAAAATAATAGAAAAGTAAAACACAATATACAAAACAATTTTAAATATGTCAAATTCTTACAATGTATAAATATTTAACACCATTCTGTAAATTTGAGAACAATTTTTTTTTGTTTCCAGTTCAAGGAAACTGGATCCTTTACGTTCTACATTCTGCCTAAAATATACGAATTTTTAGTATAAGATCTGTTTTTATATCACTGATACATGTTAGAAAATACACTGTACTTTGCTCTGTAATAGTAGCAGATCTTAAATAGCTTCATTACATTTAAGTCACGATCACGGTATCGCATCAATTTGGCGCACCTCTCATGTATCTAAGGATATTGAATCCGCTTCTAGATTTCCAGAATAGATGTTTCTTTTTTAAAGGATAGTATCCTTTATGTTTAAGAGCGAACTCTCTTGGGAAATTTAATAAGTGCTGCAACTAAGAAAGTATTTTTATTTTGCTCTCTTTGAGCTATCTATATTGCCGTTAGTGTCTTTGTAAGAGACTGTTTCCTAGAAAGTTCGTATATTTAGCATGGAGAAAACAAGAATTTGTAATTGAAACATGTAAACTATTCACTCGTTTCTTTGGAAATTTATTACAAAAGAGAATGACATTTGAGAATGACTTTATTACTTTTTTCTATATCCAACAGAAGAAATTATTGGATTCGTAAAAATTTAGGCTTTTTGTTTTCATTGAGTTTAGGCGTTTAAAAATCTCCTGAAGAAGGTTTGGTGTATTTAAAAATGATTATTTGTCTGTGTGAAGCTGACAAATTTTCTGGACACTCTATCCAGAGAACTAACGTACAGAATTCCATTATAATTTATATTAATTTCACTTTAACATAAATTAATGCCTTTCAACCTTTGGTGTACACCGCTAAATAGATGGCGCTCTCACCCCAGTTAATCATAATTTTTAATATGACAGAGTATGATAAAATTTCGCATAAATGTACACAATGGCGATTTTTTTAAACCAACCATTGTAAAATAAAAGAAGAATATTTATAATAGCAACTGTCAAAAATTATTGTTTTTGGCTTAAGTTTTTGACATTGAATTTTGTTAAATATACATGTTTTGGTGCTTCCTGAAACCAAAAATTATGTTTTTAGCGATTGGACTGTAATTGTTCGTCTTTCTCTCTTTGTGTGTGTATGTTATCAGCATATCAAAAACAAACAAATAGTATTTGGCAATTGAATCTCGGTATTATAAGTCTGTATGATATACGAATGGTATGCTATGTTATCAGTTGAAATGAAGCAGATGGTTGGAATAGAAGGCCATCAAAGAAAATTTAAATACATTACATCTATGGGAGAAATTTTTCATAGACACAGTTTAACATCTATAGGATGCACTAAACCGAATGAAATGAATATATACTTTTTATATACACAGAAGCATGATTCGTGTAGAATATGGTATGAATATCATTCATCATTCGTTTACAGGGCTACCCACATATACCAGAATATAGTGACACTGCCAGGAAATTGCTGGAGTTCATCTTATATTACGCTGTGTATTTTTAATTTATATTTGAGTATAGAATGTGGTGAATATATAATTTATGGATGACATACAAGGCTCCCAATAATTAAGCAAAATCTTTTTTTTTTTTTTTTCTATTAAATGAATTTGGTGGAAATACTTCACTATATATTTTACCATTTCCAAGAAACCTGCTTAGAAATGAAAAGTAATTTTTCATTCTCATTCAATAAATAAATTTTTATTTTATTTTATTTTATTTTATTTTTTAAATAAATTTTCAGTTTTTTTCCCCTATAATTACTTTCTTTGAGGTTTCGAGAATACTTTAGCTATTTTTTTAGCGGTTATTCTTTAAGTAGATCTGTTATCAAGGAAACTTAAAAACAAATAATTGCAAGTAATTTCGTATGTTTAAGTCCATATGAGGTTTTCAGTTCAAATTTTTTACCAAGATTTATATACTACAAGGAGAGGTGTGGGTGACAGTTTTCTGAAGAATTTGGAATAATCTTTTAAATTTTATTACATTTTATCGATTTTTTCTATAAATTAACGTACTATATTTAGACGAGTGTTTGATGGGGCAAACACTTTTTTCACACAGAGTTATGTGCCAAATAAAACTATTCAAATATTTATTATGAATTCTTTTTAATGAAGATTTGTATTCAGTACTTGTTATCTTACCCATTAATCTGTAACCGGTATTTAAAATATTGAAATCTCAGGGTGAAAGAAAGTCATGTGAGTACCACACCACTTTAATTTTATTGTAAATGATTATCTCATTTGAATAGTAGTTTTAATTTTGTTTGTATGCTTGCGAAATTTTCTATCTTATAACGTAATTATAAAAATTCTTTTTAGGTACATGCATGCCTATGTTGATTTTATTATATGCTAAAATCTTCCTAATATAATTAAATTATAGCTATAATGAAATTAGATTAAATTAATTTAATTTAGCTATAATGAACTATAATAAAATTACATGTTACAATTTCATTATACTAGTGGATCTGCAGATCAGGAGCCTCAACGTCCTATTTGCATCAGACATTATTCAAAGGGTCATTTTTATTTATTCCTTATTATGTAATCGTATATATTCATTCGATCAACTTGTTACCATAATCAGATACATTCCTGAGGGGGGCTGCCGCCCCCTCAACCCCCCGCTGTATCTTTATTTGTATATTTTATAAAGTGTTACGGAATTGTAAATAATTGCATTTATTTTTGTATTAATTCTTTCAAAGAGGTTTAGTAAAGTTAATAAAATGCTAACTTTGTGCATTTCTAGTCGTTTTAGCGTTAAAATAGCCTAATTTTCCCTTAAAAACACTTAAAAAGCTCACGTAAGGGAAGAAATGGATTTGGTGCCAAATTTGGCGACTGTTTCCCTCCTTGGCGACCTTGGCGAGAAAATCCTTATTAGGAATATACCAAATATGGAAGCTCTAATCTCATTATGAGATACGAGAATTTTCCAGAACAGTCTGTGTTCGATAGAAAAGGAGCATTTTTTCGCCATGGCGGTCAGTGTCAGATCTGTTTCAGTTTCGTCAAATGCTTGCTTTGCTTTGAGCCTCTTTGGATCAGACTTCCTTTATGTGTTATTGCTAAACAGTTTGTACTTTTGTTTTGCTGTTAACGGCTGTTGTTTAAGCTGTGTTTACTGGTTGAATTGAAGCTGAAAGTTGGTTTATAGACCTGTATTTTTCTGGAACTTTCTGTGAATACATCACTGAATTTTTGCAAGTTTTGCCTTTCATTCTCGGACAACTTACGAACCCCCAAGTACGCAACAATATGTATTCTTAATAAACGACGGTCTTGTATTATTTCCCTGAAATTCATAAATACCAAATTTCATGACTACCAATTTTCATACAAAAAAAAATTACATAGCATATCGGAAATATTTTGCGTAACCTTTAAATTAATTTCCAATTCTATGCCCACAATTATCAACAGGAAAACATGCTTTTAAAATTCTAATAAAATTTCATTATATTTGATGGGGTGTAACCATGTTAAAAAACACTTTTAAGAAATACCGACTATAGACCGAAATAGTACGAAATTCTTTTATGTATCCCGGAAAAGTAGCCACAGTCATTATAAACGCCAATAATAAGAATAAACCTAATTAATTATAACTCATTAATTTTTTTAACTAATTTGAGATCATTTGGATGATTACAGTACATACTCCGAATTATTTTGTGTGGTCCCATAAATTATTTAGTCTATACATAACCTTTTTAAAAAGTAAACATAATTTTAAGCATCTTTATAATGTATGCTAATTTTATTAACTTCAATTCAGCATAAACGCATTAAAGTGCGCGCTTAAATAAAAGTTTGTCCATAGGCTGTAATGTTACGAAATTCTTTCTTGTGTCTCTGTAAACAAACCATAAACATCGTATACACCAGTAAAAACTATTCAGCTTATTTTGCGTTTAAAATTAATAATTGTTCCAAATTTAACATTGTTTGGATGACTACGTGACATTGTCAGAACACTTTTGTAAGGTCCTGTACATTAATTAGAAAGCTTAAGAGCACATATTTTCTTCAAACAACATGAGTTTAAGCACCTTACTCACGTACGCTAGTTTCATTTTCTTCATTGCAAAGTAATGATATTAAAATGCGTTTAAAAGAAATTCACCCCTTACGCCGTAATGTTAAGAATTTTGGCGTGTCCCTATACACAGTTTAAAAACAATATAGCAATAAAAATTATACAGCTACTTATATGCAAAGCTGGAACGTGTGCGCCCATTTGCAAGTCAATCGAAGGACTTTTGCGGCCGCTATTGCGGTACATACAAATTCTTCCCATAGGCCATAATGATAAAGAAAACTTTGGCATGTCCCTGTACACGAACTACAAATGGAATGCACACCCAAAACTATACAGCTTTTCATGGGGATCATGAACATGTGTACCAAATTTCAAGTCAATAGCGTGATATTTGCGGCCGCTATCGCACGATAGACAGACAGACAGACGGACAGACGGAACACAAAATCCTTTTGAGTCTCAACAGAGGGCATCCAATGACGTTTCGGCAAAAATTGAAAGTCAATAGCCTGATTTTGCGGTGGCTATCGCGGTACATACAGATTCTTCCCATTGACCGTAATGATAGAAAAACTTTGGCGTGTCCCTGTACACGAACTACAAATGGAATACACACCTAAAACTGTACAGCTAATTCCGTTAGGCTCATGAATACGTGTACCCAATTGCAAGTCAATATCGTGATTTTTGTAGCCGCTATCGTGATACATACAAATTCCTCCCTTAGACCGTAATGATAAGAAAAACTTTGACTTATCCCTGTATACGAACTACAAATGGAATACATACCACAAACTATACAGCTGAGTTCGTGGGGCTCATGAACATGTGTACCAAATTTTAAGTCAATAGCGCTATTTTTGCGGCCGCTACCACGATACATACAAATTCCTCCCATAGGCCGTAATGATAAGAAAAACTTTGGCGTGTCCCTGTATACGAACTACAAATGGAATACATACCAAAAACCAAAAACTATACAGCTGATTTCGTGGAAATCATGAACATGTGTGTCAAATTTCAAGTCAATGGCGCTATTTTTGCGGCCGCTATCGGGATACATACAAATTCCTTCCATAGGCCGTAATGATAAGAAAAAAATTGGCGTGTCCCTGTATACGAACTACGAATGGAATACATACCAAAAACTATACAGCTGATTTCATGAGGCTCATGAACATGTGTACCAAATTTCAAGTCAATAGCGCTTTTTTTGCGGCCGCTATCGCGCGACAGACAGACAGACACACAGACACAGACCAAAACCGATTTGAGTCTCAACAGAGGGCCTTCACTGACGTTTCGGCAATTATTTTAATACATATAACTTATCTGAAAACGCACTAATGCTTCATGTGGTGTATTCGAGTTACTAATAGGTACCATAATTACATTCAGAGCGCAATATGGCATCGCTTAGTAGTTGTTCTAATTTTGAATATAGTTTTAGTACATAATTATGTTTGATTCAAACTATTAATAAACAGCTGCAATTGAAAATTGCATTTATGAATTAAAACAATAACATTCTATAATTTATTTTTGGATACTTATAGTATAAAACTTTTATTTCAAATTTTAAAAAGTTTATATATATATATATATATATATATATATATATATATATACTTCAATTAATAGAGATATGTGCGTAATAATTAGATATTCATAATAATCTGAAATAATTCGACGGAAAAATCAATATAAAGAAAAACTATCTTGATTTTTTAGGAAATTTATTCTGTATTTAAGAATAAAACATTCATTTCACAAAATCTTTCATATGTGTGGTGCCAAATTTCAGAAAATTTCATAATATGGAACATATTTAGTTTTAAAGGAACTAACTATTTACATGATAGTGAATAATGATAATTTCATTGGGACTGCAGTAATTTCATTGGGACTATAATTGTAACAACTGCAAAACAAAAATAATCTGATATGGTATACCTGCTGCTTTCGTGATTATTGTTACTTTCTGATAAATTAAATAATTGTAACAAAATATACAATTTATACACCTTCCCTACATCAAAAAATAACGTCGTTACACAATCTCCTCTTACATTTGGGGGCCAAAACAATGAAAAAATATTTTATGTATAAAACTTACTTCATATATACATATTTTTTTAACGGTAATCAGACTACATTTAACTATTAATTATATAAAACTTATTTTTCACTTTAATCGAGTAAAATTTTCTTTAGAAAGTTCATTAAAAATTCAGAAGATACTTACAAATTCATCAGCTAAAAAAAACAACAAAAATCTAGCATATTACGCGTATAGAACTTTCATCTATATCTATCAATATCCCTATCGGTGAAAAAATTCGATAAACAAAGCATCTCACAATAAATGTTATGTATATGAGATTTGATTCAGATTCAAGAATTAGATGTTGGAATATAGTCATCTGGTAAAACGCAGAAACATCTTCCATAAAACCTATAAATACCAAATAATGTTACCTGGCACTTAATATCTTAACCTAATAGTCATGGTGATACTTTTTAGTTCCCTAATATACTATAGGTATGGGGAACTTAGGTAATCGTGTAAATTTTAGTTCCCCATCATACTATAGGTATGGGGAACTTAGGTAATCGTGAAAATTTTCGACCTCGGTTTTTTTACTTTTTTATACGTTTCCAGGTGTGAGGAATCCGAAAATGACAAATTTTGTATGGTGTCTGTCTGTAGGGTGTTTGTTAGTGTGTTAGTGTGTTAGTCCGTTAGTTTGTTAATTTGTGCACACGATATCTCACAAAAAAATGATCGCAGAGAGGTCAGATCAGTTTTACAATATTACTTTCAATACTGGCAAGAACCCTATTCATTTGCAACATTCGAATTAAAAAACTTCGTAAGGTATTATTAATTTACGATTTTCTTAACATGAGAGAATAGGGCAAAATTTCACTTAAATGTCCATTAAATAGAAAACTTTTACTGTAAAAATCTCAGAACAGTTTTACAATATAAGTTTTGAATTCGGAATGAACATCATTAACAATAAACATACTACTTTGAAATTTTCGCAAGTTATTGAATATTTACGAATTTCTTAAACTGGCAGAATAGGGTGAAATTTCAACATAAACGTCAATTTTGAGGGATATTTTCATCGTAAAGATGTCAGACCACCTTTGAAATATTATTTAGAATACTGTCATGAATATAATTGACTATGAATTTTCAAATAGAAAAATTTCGTAAGTTATTGAAAATTAGCGAATTTCTTAACATGGCGGAATAGGGCAAAATTTCAGATAAACGTCAATCTTGAGAGATTATTTTCATTGTAAAGATGTGAGACCACATTTGAAATATTATTTAGGATACTGGCATGAATATCATAGACTATGAATTTTCCAATTCAAAAAAATTCGTGAGTTATTTGGAATTTACGATATACTTAACATGGAGGAATAGTGGAAAATTGAGCATAATCGTCCATTTTGAGGATCATAAATATATCAGACAACTTCAAAATAACATTTATGATACTTGTTTGAACAAAATTACCTACAAATATTCTAATAGGAAAATTTCGTAAGTTATCCTTAATTTAAGATATTATCAACATAACAAAACTTTCAAATTTTCCATATAAATATGCATTTTGAGGATTGTTGCATTGGAAATAATAGCTTGAAAACTAGACTAAGAAATTGATTCTAATAAAACAAATTAATGGATTATAATAACGTAAGTAAATGCTGAATAGCTTATTAGGCGGGGATTTCATTCTGTCACTGTGTGAAGCGTTTGGTCAAATTCATTTCTCTTAACATGTTTATAATATGTATTGCATTAGAAATTTATGAGAACATGTATGTGATGAGGACTGAGCAAAGTCCCCTCTACCAACTAGTTTTTTTTTTTTTTTTTTTTTTTTTTTTTTTATGTATTTTTATGTACTTTAAATGGCAACTAGGAAATATTGCTTCTAAAAAAATGATTAAAAAAATCCTCAGGACTGTTATATAAACCCGTCTGTGTACAGGGACTCACAAAATTTTTCTAATGCTTTATTGTCTGTGAACAAGAACACACACGCATAAACACACAAAAAGTAATAAAAAGAATAGTTACATCTTTATAAAAATGAAGCTGAAAAGATACTTTTAAGAGATTATTTTCTTCATAGTTAGAATCAAGTTTATAATTTCAATATCTTTCTAATCTTACATAATATACAGGGCAACACAAAAGGAATCTATTGTATAGTTTTTCATTAATTAAAAAAAAAAAAAAGGTACAAATATAAATTTTGGCAACTTCCTTCCTTTTAATTACGCACGGAGTAATAAAGACAGGAGAAGAAGGTAACACTGAAATTTTGCGATGTTGTTTTCTAATGTTTACAGATGGCGCCATCGTACAATACTTCCTTCTCTCCAGCTTCTGAAATGTTATACAATGGGGAAATGTCTCGTTTTAATAATTTTTTTAAAAATAAAAGCAAGCTAAAAAAATTTCGATTGAAAGCAAATTTCATTAAATAGAGTATTCTAAGCAACATGTTAAGAGCCATTTTATACTAATTTTGTTTTGAAAGAGAACTTTTAAAAAATGACGATCCTTGTGAACCGAAGCTTAGCTAAAACAGACTATTGGGAGGAAGGAGAATGGAGATCGTTTGTATTGTGTCGTTTGAAAATGTAGATTATTATGGATATCTTATGGCAGTCTTATAATTTTTTATTATTAGTATATTTGTCATGTAAAAAAATGTAGTAAATAATTTTCTAGAGATTTGATTTTTGCATTAATTTCCATTTACCAACATCAAGCTTAGGATAATTCTTTGTTGAGCAAGTTTTTATTTTTAAATCTTATTTTCTGATAAATTAAATTGCTTAAAATTAAAAATTTTAAATTTACTCCGGCAAAATTCTATTGAAAACAACATTATATCCGCGCAGAGATAGGGTGTAATGACAAGTGGCACCCTCAATATTTACAAAAAATTTACATCACAGTTTCGTAGATTTCTCCTATTGGACCTTCAACTCCAATTAATATTATTCCGTGTTAAAGCGAAATGCATATAAATATGCTATCATGGAGGTAAAAGACATCGAAGGTTCAATGTGTAATAAATAAGTGCAGTTAAATCGGTCTTATAATCTTTGCAATTCATATATATATATATATATATATATATATATATATATATATGTGTGTGTGTGTGTTTACTCTCGTTATCTTTTGAATTTTTTTATTTTCTTATTCGAGAAAAGTTCATAATAAATCTAAGTTTATTGCAAAAACCGCTCAGACTTCTCTTTTTGAGAGATCTGGAATATTAATTTATCGAAGACAATTCAAATAACACTCCTGTATCGAAAATACAAATAAGAATAAGAATAATAATTTATCTATATATTAATTTGAAACATGTTTTTGTCTGTCTCCACTATAGAGCATTTCCTCGTGACGTCATGTGGTTGGCAAAAAAGCGCGCTCGACTTTCCCGCGCCCCGCCCACCATTGATTTTCCGTTGGTAGTAATCAAGTAATCGCCATCGCTATGCTTTTCCCAAGCCTTTTTGCCAACCACTCATAAAAGTTGAGATGTTTGTTTACAAACAAGGAACTGCCCTATATTGAGAGAACGGCTAGGTGTAAAAATTCGGTTGAGGTGTCTAAAAAAGGTCTTGGTCTGTAGATGTGCTATGAAAAGAGAAAAATAAAAAAAAGTCGAACGGTCCCAATTAATATACGAAAAATGCACATTTCTTTTTTAGAATGACGTCATTTTCGGAAATGCAACAATACAGCGAGTTAATCTGAATTTTTATTGCCTTATAAAAACAAAGTTCACGTGTTATCATTTTATTTTTTAATTATTGTTCCTTTTTTACAGTGTGGCAACATGAAAAAATATTTATTTATTTCGCCGTTTTTTCTCTTATTTCTTTATTTCATTTTCGGAAATGCAAAAATATAGCGAGTTAATCTGAATTTTTAGAATTTTTTTTGCCTCATAAAAGCAAAGTTCCCGTCATTTAAGGTTATTACCATGGGCCCGGGAAACTCCGCACGGGTCAGCTAACATGCAGTCTTAGTATTAAACGAAATAGAAAATAAAAGATAGCAACTGTTTATATGGAGTCAGTGTGACGTCACATTGACTGTATTTTGTAGAAAGTGATGTCAGATATAGTATTTCTATTTATAAGCATTTTTCTGACTTTCTTTTTTTTAAGTGAAATGTCGTAAATTATATTAGATGTTTTAACTTGAAATACATTTATATAATGATGCGACGTTTTTTGAAACATTACGGTCAATAAAATGATCGTCGAATTCGACGGGTTCCAGCTAGTTTAAAATTAAGTCGAAAATTATTTCATTATTTTTCAATTATGTTTCTGTTATTTTTTCTACTTGCAAATATATATTCAGAATTTTAATTAGTAATTTCACATCGAATTAAGAATTATGATTTAAATACGTAATGTGAACTTATAAATGTAACACAATTTTGCCAAAAATACAAGTACTAGTATTTACAATTAGTAAAAGTACTAGGACTTAAGTACTAGTATTTTCTGTATTTTCTGTTAATGGTTTATACGTATTTTTTATTGTTATCAAATTATTGATTTGATTAATTTGAGGAATTGATTGTAGCTAAATTGTATTATCATTTTTCATTGATTTATTGTTTATGTTTTATAAGGTCACAGGAAATTTTGCATGGATTAATTTCCCTAATGGATTAAAAAACTCATTATCGGTTTCATTTTGTTATACCTATAAAAAAAAAATCTCGTGTGTCACTCACACGACTTTCTTTTACCCTGAAATTCAATACTATAAATGCAGATTGGAGATTAAGGGGTAAGATAAAGAGTACTATTATGCAAACCTATTTTAAAACAATTCAAATTAGGCTTCGAAAGCGTTTTATATGATAATTAGTTCTGCATGAGGGGGCTACCGCCCCCTCAACCACCCGCTTCATTACTATACCCATATTTATGTAAAATTTAAATATGTTATTAAATACAAAAGTTCATTTAAAATTATTCAGAGAACATTCATACGCAAAATTCTTTGAAACTTATCAGTCTTGATTAAATCTTTCTAGTAACATTTGGATCGCCTGAAATTATTTGTTATTAATTTATTCTAACCGACACAAGCAAAGATCGAACGTTAAAAACATGACTTCAGTATTCAGGAATGCTCACAACGTGTAAATATACAAAAAACCAAGTGATGAATATTTATCTTAAAAAAATAAATTATTTACCCTATAGCCACGAGGCATTAATTTATATTCCTGAGCAGGTTTCCTGGACATTTTAAAATATTATAGTTAAACACTTCCATTAATGTTAAAAAAGAATGTTATAGCTTAAATATTGTCAGAACTGTATATCTTCTGAAAATTATGTACACATACCATGGTGCACATAAATATAATCATATATTAATAATACACGGAACAACCTGAAGTACATTTCCATCAATTTTCAAGTATTGTCACACTATAATCTAGTTATTTGTGTAGCCCTGTAAACGAACAGCGAATGATTTCCATACCATGTTCTGCCTGAAACATGTATTTACGCATATAAAAAATATGCATTCGTTTCGTTTGGTTTAGTGCTGTCTATAGATGTTAAACTCTACTTACATGCAATTTCCCCCATAGACGTAATGTATTCCATAATATAATGTATTCCATAGTAGTAGGTGCCCCTGTACACGAACCATTTGCTTGAGATCAACGAAAAATTTAGCGTAGCATCCCTATATGATACACATTTAGAATATCAAGTTTTAACTTTCCGCTATTATTTGTTTTTGAGATATGCTGATAACAGACAGACAGACAGGCAGACACACAGACACAGAGACACACCAATAGACCATTGCTAAAGACATGATTTTTGGTTTCAGGGAACCTCAAAACGTGTAAATATAACAAAAATTCAATTTTCAAAATTGACTCAAAAACAATACTTTTCCTATCTTATGGGTTAGAGAAAGTAAAAATGGTATTAATTCTTTAAATTTCAAAGATTTTTTTAGATTTTTTCAAAGATATTTTATATGTATTGGTAAGGAATCGTTATTTAGCCAATATATATTTACTTCGATCGTTACAGTTTCCTGCAAAACAACTTAGTGTAAGAGATATTTGTTAAACCCTGCAATATAATTTAGTATTTGTTTTCCACATATTTTTTTAGTTTATGTACACCAATATCGATGAATACCATAATTAATTACAATTTGTTTTATCGGAATCGTTTTAATCGCATATGTGCATTTCTGGGAGCGGTGAGGTGGCGCTGTTGTCGATGTGTAGAGTGCAAAAAACAGTCGATCTCCTAAGAAGGGTAGTTGTTGTGTGGCGTTAAAGTGAGGAGTTTCGTTTCCATCGCTCTAAAGCATGTTTTCAAAAGGTGATCAGAGTTCGTGGCTTAAAATCGAAGTTGTCCGTGGCAAAAATGCAACAGAATGCTATCGAGGATTAGTGGAAGCCTGTGGCACAAATGCTTTACCGTATAGGACTGTAGCACGATGGGTTCAAGCATTTCGTTAGGGTCGGAATGAGACTGCGGATTTGCAACAACAAACATGCTTTAGAGCGATGGAAACGAAACTCCTCACTTTAACGCCACACAACAACTACCCTTCTTAGCAGATCGACTGTTTTTTGCACTCTACACATCGACAACATCGCCACCTCACCGCTCCCATATCCTATTTGCGCATGCTCGCCCTTCTGCGAGTTTCATGGTTAAGTTGCCACTATTTAATTTACAACCCTCGTATATATCCAATAAACCTCCAAACATCCAATAATTGGACTTGTTAGATCCAAACGATATTGAAAATATCTAAATCTTGTTTTGATCTAACATGCTATATCTGTTAGACATTGAAAAGGGCACGTCAAAATTTGGTTTTCATTTAAACATCGAATAAATATCTATAATTAGTACAGGATATCCAGGCCTTTTAATGGACATTGTTAAGATATTTTGTACTTTTTATCGATCGTTGGATATAGTTTAGATGTCTAATGAATATAAGTGGCTATATGGGATATCTTTGTGTGCCCATGTACTACCTGATTTCTTAAATATATTTATAAAATTTATAAGAAACATGTAATTTTAATATAATAAAAAAAGGTTATTTAATAAAAGCTAGATAAAAATATTATTTAATAACTATTAACCCGTTAGTAGTCGCTAGTTGGTCGATTTGCCGCCCATTCTTCAGTTTTTCCAGATTTTTTTATTCAATAGCCACCAAAAATTTTTAGAAGTGGCATTTGATATGCATAAAACGCGAATAAAATCGATTTAACGTCGATCACATCACTTCTTAAAATTATTGGTGACAGTTAAATAAAAAGTTCGCAATCTGTAATAGGTGGCGCTGTTGATAGCGACTACTAACGGGTTAAAGAAACCACACTGAAGCCTTAATATTTAGTCTAATAAAATATATTAACAGGGAAAATAGTTGTCAATATAATTTAAGATTATTAATATTAAAGAAATCACACTAAAATCTTAAAGTTTTAGTCTAATAAAGTATATTTACAGAAAAAATAGTTTTAAATATAATTTAAGATTATTAATTTTTTCTTCCTCTCTAAAAAAAATATATTTAAACGAAAAAGAAACTAAAAAAAAATATTTTTACAAAATACAAAATTTTGCCTAGATAAAATATAGTAAATAAATATTTGTTTATTATTTGACATTACGGTAAGATATATGATTATAAATTTTCTTTTGATGAATCAACTTTCCCTAATGAGTTTACGTTCCGATGTGAAAGATATATTGCATCTAAGAAAATAACTATCGTCTTTTGATATTTAAAATAAATTCCTTTCGTAAACAGATGGTTTTTTTAACGTCTGGGAAATTAAAAGTAATTGGCAAGAGAGAAAACATGTACGAAATTTAATGAAAAAAATGCATTGCAGTGATTCTAAATCTTAAAAAAAGTAACATCTAATTAGAATGCTTTTTTAATTTTAATTTAAAGTACCTTTTTATTCAATTTTTTATGTGTGTACTTTTTGTTTCATTTGTAATTAGTTTATATTGTATTTTATTTTTGTTATAAAAACGATTAAATGGAGAATAATATATTGATAAGTGAATTTCATTTAGGAAAAATATGTGTTACTAAACCAAAGAAGGAATATATTATTTCATGAAATGTTTTTTCGGGAAAAGCATTAAAAAGAAATATTGATGGTTTACATTTTATATACTTTTTTTTGTTGTATTAAAAAATAAAAAAAAATCTGATGGGGATTCTACATGACTTGCTTTTACAACTTTTGGAATTTGTTACGATACAGTTGACATTTTCCGGCGTAGTAAGTGGTTCCTAAATAAACAGACAGGTTAAAATCCATGAATGTGCCTCAAACAAGGCAAGAAAACTATTACTTAAACCACAAAACTCACGATGTTATGATTGTATGTACCGCAGAGCACGAATATGCTTGTCCAGAAATACTGCTTCATAAATTATTATAAAATGACTCATCTGCAAATGCATAACTAGAGCTCTATAGAATTTATTGTAGATAACTTATTGTAGATAACAGGTGTAGATAACCTGGTAACCGGTAAAAATGGTAACGGAAAAAATGGTAACGGAAAAAATGGTACCGGAAAAAATGGTAAACGGAAAAAATGGTAACGGAAAAAATGGTAAAGGAAAAAATGGTAAACAGAAAAAATGGTAACGGAAAAAATGGTAGTGAGGAAATTAGTAAAATCATATTGCAATATTATCATTATCATATCATGATGAAAGCGATTTTACGCAGCTATTGGGTGGCTCAAAACTGAAGTGGTCAGAAGATTTTTGGATCGCTATAAGTATTCAATGGTAGGAGTGAAGTTAGAATGTCAAGGTTATTTTTCAAATTGCATTATTGAAGCGAGAGTGCTAATCATTCCGGAACATTCTATTTCGGCCTAACTCCTCTCTCCCTGGGGGAAAAACAAGTTTGGTCGTGATTATACGGATCTGATTATATCCACTGGAATCTGTCAATTCGTTAACAGTTTTCAAGGTGCTTGTTTGTTTTTGTTTTAAAAAAAATAATAAAAAATAAATGTGATTTTCTTTTTGGCCCACCAAATGTTATACGTTTTACAAATCTGCCTTATAAGAAACCAAAAACATTTAAACACAAATTATAATTTTTTCAGGTAGTTTTTAAAAACTGACTGAGATGATTAGCATTTTTTAATTCATTTAATAAAAATATAATATAGGAAATATTATTATTTTTTTTAAATGTGTTTTAAAACATTACATTACTTATATGATTAACATTTATAAGTCTGATTAAAAAAAAAGAAAAAGAAAATGTATTTTTAGTTATTGCTGAAATTAGAAATATTGACATTACACAAATTTGTTTAAGTCGATTATAGATCTATTCATCCATTCTAGCTATATGAATACTTAGAGATATGAAAATAAGTTGTGTACAAAAACTGAGAATGGAACTACTGTCACAATTTTGTTGTTAGGGGATCCCTGAAAAAAAGTGCACTTTTCAAATCGCAAAATAATATGAAATAAAAAATTTAAAGAATGATTTTCAGATTACATTTTTAGAAATTTCAATTTATTTGGTACAACATTCAATTAGTGTATACCTGGAGGAAGGGGAGGGGGGGGGACTAGGAGCAGATCGAAGCAAAGCAATTGTTTTTATATCACATTCCTACCGATTTTTATGAAACTTTGTATGATCGCATACAATTTGTGAAACAATTACAGTATGTGTCAGACATACTTCGGGGGGGGGGGGGGTAAACAGAGGGGGATAGAGGGCAATAAAATATTTTATATCATCATTTTACCGATTTTAATGATATATTCTATAACGATCACTTCATTAAATTGGCAATAAGATGGTATGAAAATATATTCCTTCCATGTGGGCCCCTAGCTCTCACCAGGTAGTGTAACCCTCTCTTCAGTTTTTGATAAACAATAAGAGATATTTATGCAAAATTTCCTATAAATGTAAAGCAAAGTGATTTAAAAACAATATTTTTTCACTCAGTCCTCCCCTCCTCCTAGATATATGTAACACTCTATGAAAGTAATATTGTGGTATTTATACAATTATTTTTCTCCTTTGCCCCTTATCCCATTGCCCCCAAGATATATATAACAATCAGCGTAAATGTTTCTAAATATTCAATGATATTTATAATAAATGTTATTAAAATGCAAAATATAGTGATACAAACATTCATTTTCTTTCCTTCTGTGCCCCCCCCCCCCCACACACACACATATGTAACCTTACTGTAATTTTTCATTAATAGTAACAATAAGTGATATTTACACAAAATGTGAATAAAAAAATCGATGATAAGTTTTGTTTCAAAAGATTATTTTATTTTTCATCTGCCCCCCCCCCCCTCTACCCCTACTCCCCCTTAACAACTATAGGTAACTCTCACTATAATTTGAATAAAATGTAAGTGATAGTACAAAGTTTTATGTAAATAAGTAGCATGGTGATATAAAAACAACCATTTTCTTCACTCTGCCCCCCCCCCCTCAGTAAGCCGTCCAGATATGTGTAACACACTCTGTAATTTTTCTTAAACTGTACGTTGTACATACATAAAGGTTCTGTTTTAATCGATAATAGGGTAGTTTAAAGAATAATATATTTCACTTCCATCTGCACCTCCTTGCCCAGACCCCCCCCCAGGTATATAATACACTCATTGTGATCGTAATAAAATGTAAGTGATAGTTATAGAATATATCATTAAAATCGCTAAAATGGTAACGTAAAAAATCATTTTATTCTGCAATCTTCCTCTTTAACTCCCCCCCCCCCCAACCTTTCCCTTTTCTTTGGTGTTACACAAAACTGGCGAGGACGGTTTTTCCCACACTGAAACTAATAGTCCTCCATCCTAAAAAGTATACCTAACATTTGTGCAAATTTAATTTTATTTTCAGCGATAAAAAATATATACATAAACTCATAAGGTTTTTTTTTTTTTTTTTTTTTTTTTTTTAACAGAAAAAATGTTTTAGTCATAGAAATATGCTTAATAAAGGACAGTCCCACCCTTTATTTTATTTATTTATTTATTTATTTTTAAAGCTCTTCGAATATCGAAAGTTATTCTGTAGAAGATATTTTTATAACAAACCGATGATCTTTTAAAATCAAAACGAAAGGAAGTTCCTTGCTTTTAAATATTTATTAAACCAAATCTAATAAATAAAAACAGATTAATGCACATACATTAACATATATTTTATGGAGCAAACTTCTTTACAGTTCAGTCAATTTTTAAAAATATTAAGCTAATACATTTTAAAGCCGATAAAAGTGCCATACACTAATTATTTATATTTTTTGGCTATTTGGTGTTAATTATTTTCTAGAAGTATTAAATGCATGTTTAGTTTATAATTTTAATACACTGAATTATGTCGAAAAGAGAATGAAAAACTGCATATCTCCACACATTTATGCTTTAAGATAAAAGTTATAGAGAAATTTTAATCAATGGAAAATTATAAATAAAGAGTTCCCCTTCAGTGGTAGAAATTCTCTGCTCTCGAAGAAGATAGCACAGCTTGCAACATCCTAATTAAATTTCTGTAGTAGTGTTAGTACCCGCCTTATTTTCACACCAGACGATATTCGAGGTTTTTTCCCCCCTTCTTTAATAATTTTTGCATTTTAAGAGAAATACTCTAAAAATAAACCAGTGCGAAAAAAGCCGCGGATACTAATAGTACTACGGAACATAATTAGGATATTGACAACTATGCACCAGACAGGAGGTCCCGAGTTCAAACCCAAGTCACACTTCTCGATCTAACCCAGCCACTCCGAATTTTTCGTGGTTTTCTCCGAAACCAGTTGACCTTTTAAAAGTAGTCATTATATAAAGACTGCTCATGTCTTTACGAACTCCTTTCTACACTCAAGAATGTCAAAAACTTTCGTAACAATATCATTATGGGCTCTATCTGTAACTTCTGTTGAAATTTCTATGATGGTAAGCCATATATGTAGCGGTGAAAAAAATTGATTTTTTTGGTCATTATGCATGTGATTTTCGTGGATGTCTTCAAATAAGAATTTCACTAAAACATTCACTAAAACATTTCACTAAGTAGATGCACAATTAGGTGTTGTAACAACCCTTTATTGTGAATTTTATCGATTATTTTTAAAAAATAAAAATTAATAAAGCAAAACAGCACTTGGTAAGAGTAACTTATGTATGTTACATTTTACGACTATTTGTTTTTGAGCTTTGCGAGATACAAAATTCAATGCATTAGTTACATTATTTATATTATTTATCCATAATACAGATTTTAGCGGAAAAACATTTCAACTTTAGGTATTCATTTTATTTTATTTTTTGCACAATGAGGAAATATGACTACACCCATATACTTAATATTGAGCTATAATTCGTGTATTAATGAAATTTGGGAAACGTGTATGTTCTTAAAATGATTGGTGACAAGTGAGCTTTAATTATACAAATAACCTAATACCTTTCTCCTTTAAGTATCACAAAATGTCGCTAAAATCCTTGCATAAAAAGGTTAATGAAATTCTACAGGAGCTTGCTATGCTTCGGACTCTAGTTGGTCTCTCTGGAACTAAACTCCAGATAAAATTCCAGATATTTATATAACTCTTTACTAGAGTGTAACTTTAATTATTTGCTATAGCAAACTTTCTTGAAAATATCCTCTTATACTACCACAAATGATAACTTCACTGAAAACTAGATTTCTCAATTCCACTATAACCACCATCACAACCTTATAAATAGCAATCCAATTTTAACTAATACCTTGCTTTAACCAACAGAAACATTGGAACTAAGTAAATCCTTCTTAAAACATCACAGCGTTTGACATTCCTGAGAAATGAGAGCCTATAAGCTCACACACCTCATCAAAATGAATCACATATACAACGTAAATCAAATCTCATTTGTAATTAAACTAAGAAAATTTCAAGGAAATTTATAATTTAATATTGATTCAGAAAAACTGTTATAAAGTCTTTTTGGATAATAGTCCTTTTGGATAAATTCTTTTATCTAAATGTAAGAACTACTAACTATAATGAGAATGTGTTTATACATAAATTTTCAAACATTTCGGTACCCAATATAATAAATATGACCCTAGAAATTTAAATAAATATTTGTGTAGTGAATAAATGTACTGTAAAATTCCATATTTCTTTCATTTACATGTACAAGCAAATTTGTTGCTTTATACAATCACATTTTACTTTATACTTTAAATTTAAATGCTATTATACACAATTTATACATTGTTACAAAAATAACGTTTTTTTAAGAGATGAATTATGTTTAGGAAATTAATTAGTACAGTTTCATAAAGTTATTTTTAATGTAGTCATAAATCAGCTTTATTTTGTTTTAAGAAACTCTCTAGTATTGTTCAGTTAATTAATAAAATGGAAAAACACGAGATTTATTTCGTTGCACTCTGCTTCTTTTGAGTAATAAAATATGGAATTTCCCTAAAGAGGTCATTAACAGAATTTTTTAATCTTTTAGCACGATTTTCATATAATAAAGACTCCAGCTTTTTAAAAGCTCTACGCATATTAAATATATTTATAAATACAATACATTTTTTAAATATTGCTAATTAAAATTTCAGTTGGACGATTTCCGTAGTTTCTTGATATTTGTATAAATGGATTTGATTTTCAAGCTATTTATAAAGAATTATAACTGATTTCAAAAACAATAATAGTTATAATGTATATATATATATTATTATAAAAATAACATAAAATTAAATAATAATAAAGAAATAAAATATAAAAGTTCCCCAAAGAGGTTATTAAATAAATATGTATACTTTTTAATCTTTTAGCACAATTTCCCTAAAATAAAGAGCACAGCATTTTCAGAGCTCTCAATATTTCAAAAATATTTAGCAATAGAATATTTTTTAAAGTATTACTAATAAAAATTGGACTAATACGATTACTAATTGGACAATTTCCTTAGATTCTGGATATTTTTATAAATGAATTTGTTTTTCAAGCTATTAATAGAGAAATATACCTGATTTCATAAAATAAAATCATAGTTATACTGTATATATATTTTACTGGGAAAAAAAAATAATAAAGAAAGAAAGAAAAAAATAAATAAAATTTCAATTCGTTAAAATGTATATCAGATTTTAATTACATTAAAAATCGAGACAATATAATTAAAAAAATAATAAAATTTAAAACATTAAAACGCATAAAACACATAAAACATAAATTTAAAAGTTTCGAGCCTTTCACAGGTTCGTCATCGGTAAAAACATCAAAAAGTAAACGTTGAAAAGAACAACAGATCTCCTTTAAGAGAGTACAGAATATTCAGCGGGGACTGCGCATTCCTCATTAAGCGGTCAAAAATGATGTTTCTAATACCAGCCTTCCAGGAAAATTCTTGAATGATAATTTGAACAGTTAGATATGATTATTTTCGTATTGTTAAAATCCGGTAGATGATCGGTTTCTATGGCATGCTGCACTATTTTAGAGCGTATATCACGGTTTTTGAAATTTCTTTTATGTTCGATAATTCGAGTATAAAGGGAGTGGCCAGTTTCAATAATATAAACCGAACTTCAAGATTTACAAAGGATATTATAAATAACACCTGTACGGGTGCGTAAAACTTAGGCAATAGATTCAGATTTTTTTTTTCTTTTTTTAGTAATAAATAATAATGAAAGATTTTGGTGATTTGGAGGAATCAATTTCATGATTATTAATATTAAAGTCATACTCTTTTAATTTTCTTTCAAGTCAGCGAGAGGGATAATTATTAAGTTTTAAATCCTAAAAATTCTTTTTAATTCTAACTAGAAACGCTCTTCACTACTGCAATATGGTTTAGCGCGGTGAAGTAAAGTATGGAAAAAAACAGACTTATGTGAAGAAGGGTTCGTTGAATTAAAATTTAAATACTGGCCTGAAAATGTAGGTTTCCTATAAACAGAAGTAACAAATCTAGAATGAGTATCATAAGTTAAATCATTAAACAATCAGAGGGAACGCTATTCTCTTTTAAATCATCAAGAAATCTATAAGCAGAAAGTAAACTAAACTGAGAATTCAATGTAAGAGATTTAAAATAATCAAATAGATAACGGGATAAATTATACAGAGGTGATTTAAAATAATCAATTATTGGACGAAGAGGGGAATCAGGTTTATGCATTTTCTTTTAAACCATAGAAAATAGGTGCAGAACCAGAGTCACATCTCAATTTTTTTGCTGTAGAAGAGTAAAGTTTTTCATAGTTACTAATTAAAATATTCTCTCTCCGCATCACAATCCTATTTGACCTTGATTATGCCATCTCGTAATTTTTCGAACAATGAATTGTCAATTCCTGACCATGGTTTAAATAATTCTACTGGTAGACTTAAAGTCCTAAGATTTTAGCTGCTGTTGAACCTCATATTAATAGACTTTCTGCGCGGGATAAACAACATATAAGGACTGAAATTTCAAAAAATTTATTACGTAATTCATATGGTACGCACCCTGATTACTCTTCTGATTTATAGATCCTAAAACAGCTGTCAAGTGATTCTTCAATTGTTATTACTCGTTCAGATAAAGGCCGTGTTACTGTTATTCTTGATAGGTATGATTATAAAAAGAAAGCTTTAAATTTATTAAATGATAATTCTACTTATAAACTGTTGAATAAAGATAATACCTGTATCATCCAAAGAAATTTGAATATTTTAATTAGTAAATAATGAAAGCTTGGAATTTTTTACTCTTCTACAGCTAAAAATTTGAGATGTTACTCCGGTTCTGCACCTATTTTCCATGACTTACCAAAAATACGTTAAACTGATTCCCTCCTTCGTCCAATAATTGATTATTCTAAATCCCCTCTGTATAATTTATCCCATTACCTATCTGATTATTTTAAACCCCTTACATTGAATTTTCAGTTTAGTATACATTCTGCTTATGGTTTTCTTGATGATTTAAAAGAAAAAAGTGTTCCCTCTGATTGTTCAATGATTTCACTTGATGTAGTTTCTCTTTTCACGTCTATCCCTATCCCTTATGCATGTGATACTATCATTAAAATTTTCAATAATATTTCTACAAACCCTTATTTAGATACAGATGCTTTAATTGAACTTATTTATTTTTGTTTAACTCCCAACCTTTAACAATTCTTTTTATCAACAAAATAATGGCACTGCTATGGACTCTCCCATTTCAGTTCGAATTGCTGAAATAGTCATGCAGTTTAATGAAAATCAAATTAATTCTGATTTACATGACAAAATTTATTTTTGGTAGATATGTTGAGGATGTTTTTGTAAGAAATAATTGTACGGTAAGAAATTTGGCATTTATTTATTTATTATTATTACTATTTTTTTTTTTTTTTCTGATGTACTTTAAAAAAAAAAAAAAAAAAAAAAAACATTAGGTAAGTGAATCAAATATCCTAATGAATAATAACAATAATAACTTGAGGATTTTTTGTAAGAATATTTTTAAAAAAATGTACATTCAGTTCAATTAATATTAATTAAATACACACATTTTCGTTATAACGAAAATAAATGTCTTTAAAAATAATCCAAATTTTAATTTTTGCTCTTGAAACTGAGAATATATGAAAATTATTAAAAAAGTGGATAATATTAATAGTAAATAAATTTCCCTTTCTATACGTTCAGTTTCAATAACCTCAGTCAATTTTAAAAATATTCAACTGATTTACAAAAATTAGAACTAAGCATAAATTCTCCGTGTAATAATTTGTAATAAAACGGGTTTTTTACTGTTTGTTATAATTTTTTACTTATGTAAGATCAAGATATTCAAGATACATCAAGGTCAATTAGTAGAAATCGCAACCTTAACTGTATATCATAAATGAAGAATTGTGAATATGGATATATGTAAGGATAAAATTACAAAACTAAAAGTAAATAATATTTTATTATCAGATTTTATGTATTATACGTGCTAAAAACGAGTTTAAGTAATTAAATTTGTATTCTATGTATACATATATTATCCCTATAACACATTCCTTTGAAAAAATTAAACGTTCCAAAAAAAAAAAAAAAAAAAAAAAAAAATCCATAAAATTGTGGAAGCTTAACAATAATCAACACTTCATCAGGAGCACATATCAAAAATACAGAATCAAAAATACAGAAATTTCTGTATTTTAATCAAAAATACAGAATTTTTCCATAAATCAGTAAGATAAAGCTGAAATATTACATATTTATATACTTTACTTCCTATAACACAAACAAACTCAAAAACTAAGATATATGTAAATACAATAGGATTTCGTTTATATTGCATTTTTCTAATAAATGCTTTTTAGAAATCATAATAACTATACGCTTAATATTGTACAAAGCAATCAAAATTGTGAAAAAGTAAAATCAGAAAGAGCTATTTATATTTTTGTTGAGGTATGAGGCAAACCTATTCGGAATTAATTTAGACAAATACTTTGCGAATAAATTGAAACTAAAGAAAATAATGGGTTAATAGATTTTTTTTATTGTTCAAATCTACACGTATATACATGAATATTTAATGTAGACGTAATACATATATGTATTTATACAGATTTCTGGATTTAAATGTTACTTAATCGCTTAAAAAAAAATGTTTTCTATTATTTTTATTATTGTTTAAAAGAGTTTTTAAATTGCAATGAGCACATATCAAAAATACAGAATCAAAAATACAGAAATTTCTGTATTTTAATCAAAATTACAGAATTTTTCCATAAATCAGTTAGATAAAGCTGAAATATTACATATTTATATACTTTACTTCCTATAACACAAACAAACTCAGTTTAAAAACTAAGATATATATAAATACAATAGGATTTCGTTTATATTGCATTTTTCTAATAAATGCTTTTTAGAAATCATAATAACTATACGCTTAATATTGTACAAAGAAATCAAAACTGTGAAAAAGTAAAATCAGAAAGAGTTATTTATATTTTTGTTGAGGTATGAGGCAAACCTATTCAGAATTAATTTAGACAAATACTTTGCGAGTAAATTGAAACTAAAGAAAATAATGGGTTAATAGATTTTTTTTTATTGTTCAAATCTACACGTATATGCATGAATATTTAATGTAGACGTAATACATGTATGTATTTATACAGTTTTCTGGATTTAAATGTTACTTAATCGCTTAAAAATATGTTTTCTATTATTTTTATTATTGTTTAAAAGAGTTTTTAAATTGCAATGAATTGTAAAAAAAAAAAAATAATAAATAAATAAATAAATGAAATAAAAAATAAATAAATATGTAAAACATTTAAATACTTTAAAAAAATCATGTTAGCTTTCCTTTAAACTATATTTAAAACTCACATCAGTAGAATGTCTGGAATTTTTTTATTTTCTTTTTTTTTTTAAGTAGCTTTATTGTATTCTAGTCACGATCGCAATATCACGTGAATTTTGCGTAATTATATTGAATCCGAGCTTATTGAATTTCTTTCTAGAATTTTTAAACAGTTGTTTGATGTAGAATATATATTTCCTTCCTCATATCTTGATTTTCCATGAAAATTTAATAAAGGCTTAAAAAAGAGTAATTACGATTTTTTTTTTTTTTTATTATCCTAAATTTTATAAATGTTAGAAGCTCAGCTTTTTTTTTCCTTTCTACTATTCGGAAATAATATAGCACAAGTATACATAAAAATATTTCTGTCTAGTTTTTCAGAACTACTCACATTAGATTTTTTTTTAAATAATTTATCTTTTATCTTTTATTAATTTTCTATCAATGTCAGGAGAAAATCAGTGAGAGGAGAAATCACAGTTTAAGAACAAAAGTATAGAACAAAAAAAAAAAAAAAAAAAAAAAAAACAGAGAGAGAGCGAGAGAAAGAAACTTTATAATATACGGCACCTTACATACACACTATATTTTCAATAATTTTAATAGATATTTATGAGTGATAGTTATCTGTCAATATCTATAGGAATAAATCTCAAAATTCCTTATATAAATCCATACATAAATTCCAATTACATCTAAATAATTTTCGCAAAAGCAGCAATGCTAATATTTAATTGTTAGTATATAGTCCATTTGCTAATAATAGAAAACAATGAGAACGAAGAATATTTAGTCAGATAAATCGCCACAACAAAATACACAGGCCAAACAAAGTAACTAGTTCAAAAAACTAGAATTCAAAAGGAATGGAATGGTTGAATGGTTGGGTTTTACGTCGCACTAGTGCTGCGCAGATGGGCAATTGGCGACATCTGGGACACACCCCTAGAGGTGGTCCGGAATGATGCCATCACAATTTTGATCCTCCACGGAAGGGATAGCTCTCCCGCTTCGGCGACCCCCAGAGGTATGAATTCAAAAGGAAGCCACAAGGAACCTAACAAAGGCAAAACATTAACGATCTACCCCACATTAAACATTCAATAACTTATTTACCTCAATTTGAATTTCATTAGTTTTATTTTTATTTCGATTTTAATTTCTTTAATTTAATTTTTGGTTGAGAATGAAAAATATCCAATTTTGAATTAAATTAAAAATAATACACATAGTATAAGCGCAAATGCAGCTATGCACATAGTGTATAAATTAAATTTCATATTTTAAAAAGCCTTGACTTGGCAAATTTAAAACATATTCATATCATATATATTTTAATTAATTAAATCACGTATATCAAAGAACATAACTTAATTTAAACGACCGGGAGATTAATTAATTTCTAAATTAATTGTACAATTGCATCTAAACAATTTGCTCAAATGCAGCAATTATAATATTTAAATGTAAGTATATAATCCATATATATAAATATATATATATATGTTTACTATATATATATATATATATATATATATATATAGTATGCTTAATTATGAATAATTAAAAAATAATTCACAGTATGTAATTTTATATAAATTTATTGTCATGTACAAATCATGAAAAATGAGATGACAGAATAACCTGTTGAACTATTAATTTCCAAATTTAATCAGAAGCATTTTAAGTCCAACTAAATACTAAGTTTTATTAAATTTCGTTCATTGGTTTGTGAGATACAGCGTTCACAAAATTCGTACTACGTACACAATCGCTGACACACATAATTTATTTTTCTAAAACAGTTTAACCATGTCAAGTCATCAGAAGATGTACAAATGCACTAAAACCTGGTGTCGAAAATTTTCATAATTATATATATATATATATATATATATATATATATATATTTTTTTTTTTTTTGATATAGAGAATAAAAAAAAATAATGAATAAAACTGTTTATTTGAGTTAATTCATTTTACAAATTTTCATTTAATCTTCTTTTAAAAGAGAAAATGAAATAAAATAAAATAAAATGTACAATTCAGGTTACATTAAGTGCAATATCATTTATTCTACTTTATATATTATATAATTATTATAATTTATGTATTACAATATTATTATATTTATATATCTTATGTCTATATTATTATAATTTGCATTTTTATATTATTTTTAACATTAATTATACTGATCCCGCTCTTAAATGACATTTTGTTACGCTTAAATTATTTATAAATCTTGCTTCTTATCATAGCCATGTGAATTTCAAACAGCAGTCATGGAAACTGCATTTTCACAATAACATTAAATTTGAATATTCTTTAAAATATAAATATTTAAATAATTTAATATTTCAAATTTCAAAAAAAAAAAAAAATCTTATAACTTTGGCCTTTGAACTACAGTGTGTATTTCATTTTTACAATTTTTTATAAGAACTGCTTAGTTATCATAGAAATAACTATAAGAATAGTGTATATATTTTTATAAAATATTCTTAGAATGATAATATTTTGCCCTTCTCTTCTTAATTATTTTGTTTATTTAAAAAATCGAAATGATTATTTCTTTTTACATAATAGCAAGGTTTTTTCTTTCTTTCTTTTTTTTTTTTTTTTAAATAAAATCTCTGCTTTTGACTCAACTATAAAAAACATATATCTACAAAGCATATAAAATGCTTTCACAGAATCTTTTCAGAAACAAACCTTATTTTTACAGAGTTTAATTTACAAGGTGTATAAGATTACCTTTCAATAAAAAAGTATATCGTAGATTACGCATAAAGAATTATTACTTATTTATTTAACCAGATTATTATTTTTACATTTTTATTTATTTATTTATTTATTTATTTATTGTTTAAAGCAGAAATGTCTTTTATAAAGCAGAAATTTTCATAAAATCTTTTTTTTTTATCTAAAAAGGGATTTTTTTTTTCATTTTATTAAAAATGAATGTTTGCAAAGAGTATTTAAATTTCATAAAAAACTGATGAAGAAGTATGAAATAAATACTATAGTAGGAAGATTTAAAAATATCTTTAAATATTTCCTTCTTATTTATTATTATTTACTTCACGTAATAATAATATTTCACCTTATTATCTGTTATAATAAATATAATATTTTGGTTTTCTTATATTCTTTTAATATTATAACATGAAATAAAAAATTATTTGTGCTGATTTTTTTATATATTTATTTATTTATTGTTAAAGAGATATTGTTTCATATGAAAAGATTATTTTTCGTTGCAACAAACATTTTAATTTTTAGTTCCCCATCATATAGGTATGAGGAACTCAAGTTAACGTAAGAATTTTGGAACTCTTTTTTTTTTAAATACTTTTTTACCCGTTTTGAAGGGAAAAAAAAAAAAAAAAACGAAAGTGAAATGGTTTCTGTCTGTAGGGCATCTGTTAGTGTGTTAGTTTGGTTGCCTGTGTACATGATATCTCAGGAGAAAATAATCACAGAAAAGTTGAAACAGTTTTAAAATATCACATTTGCAAGAACGTTTTGAATTTGTAACATTTTAATTAAAAACTTCACAAGTTATTAGATATTAACGATTTTCATAACATTGGAGATAAGGGCAAACTTTTGCTTAAACGTGTAATAAAAGCAATCATTTTTTTTCTTAATATGTCAGACTATCTTTATAATACCCGTTATAATGCTGGCATAAACATCATTAGGGGGAGACCGGGGTTAGATGTGCCAGGGGGCAAATAGAGCCATAGAGCTTCCAAAATGAGCCAATAGGTTGCAGAACCTGTCTTGTTATGTGAGTGAACAGGTCGATTGTGTATGTTTGGAAGTATAGAGTTACGTTGTTTTCGAGATAAAATTATTTATCGTGTTTTCTATTGCAAAAGTAAATTTTGTGACTACGTTGGAATCGTCATTGCCACGAGGGATTGTGGGGTATGTAAATTTTCTTAACATTATTTGAATATTTACATTTAAGCTGTTATTACATGTATTTCATTTATTAATTGTGACAAGCTTTCGAAAACTAATGAATAAAGTTCAAAACGGCGTAACGCGGGGCTAGTTGTGACGAAGTGTAGGAGGCACGTTGTGACAGTGTCACTAATTGCCCCAGCATGATTTTTAACGCAGGTTTTTATGTTTAAGAAAAAAAATCGTGTAAAATTACAAAAGGTATACTAAAAGAGCTAGAAGATCTTTAGAAGATTATGAGAGAGCTGCGATAGAAGTGAATTCCGGAAGGTGCAGTTTAAGGAAAGCCCAGGAACTGTTTAGTATAAAAACAATGCCACTTCTTTGATATTTGAATAAAAGGAAGAGTATTTTTAAATAGAATTAAAAAGAAAAAAATGTCAATGCATTCAATAAAAAAAAAAAAAAAAAAAAAAAAAAAAAAAAAAACTACGCTATTGAAAAAAAGGAAATAGCAAGAATGGGATAGCTCTGAAGATGACGAATATTGCTTATGTCTAATTTGCTGAAGCAATACAAAATTTATGGACCAAGAGAAAACTGGGTGCAATGCATAATATGTAAAAGATGGGCTCATGTCAAATGTACCAAAAGTGAATTTTATTATATTTATATTAACTGCAAATGAGGCGCTGAAACAAGCGATGGCAATGAATGATTAAAAATACAGGTAGTCCTATAGGATATAGACCTACACGTTCTAATAAGCTACCAATTCAAAGATCAATATGGCCAAAAATCTGTGTTGACCTATAGGATATAGACCTACACGTTCTAATAAGCTACCAATTCAAAGATCAATATGGCCAAAAATCTGTGTTGACCTATTTTTTATTTCTTTCCTGATTAACACAGTTTCCCCCATTATTTCTATTTTTAAGTGTCTCTAAATGTAGCTTTATAAAAGACTAAGAGTATTCACGTATTAGTGATTTACCTTTTTTTTTTTTTTTTTTTTTTTTTTCATTTGGTTAACAACCAGTGTTATTAAAAAAATGAAAAGATTTTTATTATGTTAAGAACGATATAAATAAAAATATTTTTCATTGTTGATTTAAAATATTGAATTTAATTACTTTTTCCACATAATTTTTATATGTTACAATGTGTTTGTATGTGTAATTTGTATGTCACAATGTGCCCAAAGCATGTCACTACTAGCCCCGCTACTAGGCAAGATGTGACAAAACATTAATAATATAATTAGCAGTTTTATAAATATTTTACACAAGGTTTACTCTATGGTATGACACACTAAATGTTTCGCTTCAGTTCAAATCTTTCAGCTAATAACGAAAATGACAAAAACGTCACTACTAGCCCCAGTCTCCCGTAAATATAAAAATTCAACTTTAAAAACATCGTAAATTATTTTTAATTTACGATATTCTTAAATTTTTAGAATAGAGTAAAATTTTGTCCTCTATTAAGGATATTTTGATCATAAAGATGTTAAATCACTTTTAAAATATCAATTTGGAAACTGGTCTGAACAACATTAACTATACGGATATTCTAATTTTAAAATTTCGTTAGTTATTCAAAATTTAAGATTTTCTTAATACAGCAGAATTGAGCAATATTTTATATAAACACTTGCATTATCGGATCATTGCATTGCCAATAGTACTGAGTTAAATGAAAAATAAAATATGAACCTGATCCCAATAAAATGAATAAACAAATTAGGATAAATGAAATGTATCGAACTGAACTGTTTTTAGCCTATTAGTAGGGCATTTCAGTCCGTCACCGCGTTGAGCGATCGAAAAAATTCATTTCTCCTGACATGTTTATATTATGTTTATTCGAAGAACTTTATGAGAACAAATATATAATGGGAAATGAGGAAAGTGATCTTCTACTTACTTTAAAATGTACGTATGGCGAAAATAGATATTATTTTACCAACTCTCTTTGTATATTAAGAACCCATTTTTAACTTTTTCCCAAGAAATGGAAAGTAATGAAATTAATTAATTTGCTTTCTTGTTACCTGTTTTTATTTTTATTTTCTATATTGTGTTCTTGAGATTTTTGTCGATAATAGCAAAAAGCAAGCAAATACAGTATCATTAAAGTAACTATAGCTTTAATATATAAAAGTTTTCCACAACATTTATGACTGATATATGCGACAAAAATTATATTATTGTCGTAAGTACCAAAGTTATTTTAGCCAAAATTATATTTCAGTGCTTTATGAAGAGATTTGTTTTTATGATATACCATTTTCATTGCATGGCTTGAAATTATTTATTAAGTAATTCAGCAAAATTTGATATACTGACCATCATACGAATAACTTTTGTCTGTTAACAATAGTCGCAGTCCCAATAGTTGCGAAAGTTAATGGTACCGAAGGAAAAAAAAAATAATGACATTTTACTGTGTATTATTATCACAGCTGACAGCCATAAACGGCCCGCTGCTTGCGTTTTGTGTAACAATTTGCTTCTAGTGAGAAATGCAAGTCGTCAGCTGTAGGACAAAATATCATTAAAAAAATTAAATAAAATGTATGAGTTACATGAAACAAAACCGTTAATTAACTGAAAAATAAGTAAATAGAAGAAATAAAAACGATACGTTAGAAAACAACCTAGTTACTCAGAAATATAAATGTTACAAAGTTAAATATTTAAATGTAACTAATACTTTATAAAAATTTATAAGTCTTCTTTGTTATAAAGCATATTCACGATTCAAGTCAGCAAAACACCTGTTAGGTACTTTTAACGATCCATCATCATTTCTTTTTAAAAGACAAGACTACGCCTATATTGGAATAACGATTGTATGACGTGACTTACAGATTTAACAGAAAATAAGCAGCGTAGTTACTTTTGCTTAGGGTGGTGTAACTGCTTCAAAAAAAGTTATTTGAATATTTTATAACATGAATAAACAAATATATACATTCAAAATATAAACAAATATTATCCACTTATACAGAAAAAATATTTCAAGAAAAAATGTTCTCTCTCTCTCTCTATATATATATGTATATATATTGCATAATCTCTAAGATAACTTTTGTAAAAATTTTAGATTAAATTTATATTTTATTTTATTAAACGTACAGAGGAAAGATAAACAGACAAGCTGAAACTTAAACCGAATTTACATACAGATTCTAAATTTATTAAGAAAAATGAGAACTTTAAATTCTCGTTCAGAATTGCTATTGTTTAATTTTATTTCGCTATCAAGAACAGCTTTTTAACTTTTTTACGTTATTTTTAGATTTTATAAATAAATTTAAAAACAGACATGTTTATTTTGCATAAACTGTATTAATATTTGATATATTATTACAAATGAAGCAAATATATAAAAAATATTGCAAAGATAAAAAATCAGGAATTATAATCATTGTTTTCATAAACATTCTATACCAATGCTATTTTTTCACACAGAAATATTGCTTGTCTCTCTCTCTATATATAGGATATTTTAATATATGTTTTCAGTCATACAAAAACTGAAAATATGTAACAAAAATAACTTAAGATAAACGTACACGGAAATTTTAAAAATGTGAAATAAAATATAAGTAAAACTTATTTCAAAAACATAAAATAAACGATTCAAACTGCCAAAAATGCCTAGTATGACTTGAGACATACGTGTTGGGTTGTAGCATGCTTTTAAATGATCAAAACTCTCCCGCAGGCAGACAGTTTAACAAAAAGCACATTTATGGTTAACATCAATATGAATAAACTAAAATGAATAAAATAGTATGGAACAGACAGAAAATAGATCAAATAATATGGAACAGGCAACAAAAAAGTTGATCAACATTCACTCAAACAGCAGCATGAAAAAATAATTTTCATGTTGCTTTCAAGCTTTAATTTTTCATATATTTACATATATATATATTTATATATATATGAAAATACTAGAAAAAAGAGCAGGAATCTTACCAAGAATGTTTTCCATGTTGTAAAAAGTATCGAATTCCTAAAAAAATATTTCTATTTTTTTTTTAACAGAGAATATTGCAAACAATTAATGCAGACAGTTTAGTTTTGCTTTCAACATACATTCTTTATTGAATTTCCGAAGCGTCTGTTTTTATTTTTTTAAATAAATCGATATGCCACAGTTACCTAAATTGTAACTCTCTCAAATCGTACCACCATTAAACTTTCAATAAGCATTAACCCGGAAACAGATTTCGTGAATAAATAAGGAAGCTCTTTTTGCATAGAGGCTGTTTCGGAAAAATCAAGTTGCCGTGCACGTGCATTAAGTTACTCTTTAATTTTATCGATTTTACAAGTTCTAGTTTTTAAGCATCCTGTAAAAGTGCACAACAGGACTACAGGTATGTACTAAGAAATGTATCATATACTTTTTTATCAGCTTAACGTTTTGCATTCTATTTCTTTCTGGTTTACTACTTCTTCAATAAGCGATTTTTTTTTTTTTTTCATGGCCCACACCAAGTCTCTAAGACAATTCCTGCCACACCTGTAAGTTGTCTGTATTAATTAAAAGTCTGGAGAGTCTTTTACGGTATCCTTTGTGAGCCTTCCCAATAAAAAAATTGAAATAAAATAAAATAAAATAAATAAAAATAAAACGAAACTGAGAGAGAATTTAGTTTTTGGGGGGTTAAAGCGAATTTACTTTGTCTAAGGGATATACGTAATTAAAGCACCGTTGTTGAAACGTTTTATTAAGGTAATTCCATATTTCAGTCAAAAACTACAATAGTTCACCAACCTGTTGCTAAAGAAAATTAATCAAGTCACTGTATTTACGTGATAAATGATGAAATTGGAGCTTATCGCAATGCAAATTTCAGTTCACGGTATTTTTTACAAAATACATCGAATTACTTTTTCCGTAGTAGAAATAATATAATAGATTTTTTTTTTAATTACTATTTGGATTTTCAATTTTAAAGATATAAATAAATAAACATATATATATATATATTTGTTCGTGTCTCTTTAATTTGTTAAATATTTTGTAATTTTTCATGTAGAGTTGTGAGGTTGTGACGGTAAGTCATCACAGTTTGTTTAAAATTAAGCTCGATTCAGCAGAGTATTCAGTTGGGATAGTTAAATCGCTTCGGCTACAGTGACTCGGCGAAATTTTAGGTCGGATTAGTTTTGTGTCGACATGGTGCTGCAACGAAGGAAATAAATTGAGAGGTGTAGACGAATAGGAAGCGATTCTAAAAGTTTGGTTGAAATGAAGAGAAGGGAAGTTGGTGGAAAGTGGTATAAGATGGAGATGATTTTCGTAAAGGTGTGTGATGTAGAGGCGAAGAAGAATAGAATTTTCTTAAGTGATCTTTTGTGGTAATGTGGGGGTGATGTAGAATGTGAAACAGAACAGAATTGTTTTTGGATGATTAAGTTCTTAGTTCTATAAATGTTAAGGTGATTTTGAAGGTGATAATTCATAGTGTAGTGTTAGGCGGATTCAGGGAATCCTTTCCGCCTTTAGCCTACGATTAGAAAAGTGCTGTGGAACAGAGAGAGCAATATTCTTACTACATTATCTACTGTGGGTGATATTTCTTTCTGAATATATTTAAATTGTTTATTGAAGTTATCTTTCTAAAGTATTTAAGATTTTATATTGAATTTGGCCAAAGTGTCCTCCTGCATTTAAGCTCTAATAAAACTTTATTTGTGTTTAAATTTGAGTCTCGTGCTATTTCTAACTTACTACTTAAGTTAATTAAGTTAATCTTTCAGGAATATAGACCACTTATTCCTCACAGAGTAACATCCCTCTGCTACCTAATAATATTTAACTGATTATAATCCAATTGAATTTTGAAGACATATTTCTCATGATAGATATGTTTATATGATAAATTTAAATAAATTAAAATATCGCAATTGAATTTAAACAGTTTTTTAATTAAATTTTATAAGTTTCATAATATGTGCTATTCAGCAAGTAATATTCATTTCTGTGTTATAAGCTTTTTATGTAAATAAAAATCTTCAAATCTTCAGTATATTAATTTAAAAAAAAAATACTTTTTACCTATTTTTAAAAGCATAACACTTTGTTTTTCTATTTGTAGTACTACATGCATTTTTAAAACATAATTGAAATAGAAATTTCCGAGACATTATGATTTCTTTATATATATATATATATATATATATATCTTTATATATATATTTCTTTTGTGCGTGTGTATGTCACTGAGCTCCTCCTAAACGGCTGGACTGAGTTTAATGAAATTTTTTGTGTGTCTTCAGGTGGATTCGAGAATGGTTTAGATTTACATAAGACAGTTGTAACTTAATTAGCTATTTCTTAATTAATGTTTAACCAACTCTTTCAACAACTTTTCCACCTAGATGGCGTGAGTTGTCGTAGACACGATGTCAGAATTTATTTAATGTTGAAATGAAAAATGAATTTTTAACCGTATCTTACGAAGTGTTTAAAATATTTTTTCAAAATTAATATTTTTAGAATCGTAACCGTATCTTACGAAGTGTTTAAAATATTTTTTCAAAGTTAATATTTTAGAATCGTAAACACGATGTCAGAATTTATTTAATGTTGAAATGAAAAATGAATTTTTAACCGTAAGTGTTTAAAATATTTTTTCAACGTTAATATTGTTAAAATGTTAAAATTAGTTAAAATGGCATATTCTTTTAAAAAATTCGTCAATATCCGACAGAGTTATTTTATGTTAAAATGAAAAATGAATTTTTAGGCCATTATTATTTGTGCAGATGGAAAATGTACTAAAAGTTTTCCGAAAAATTTCACGATCACAAATGTTGACGGATATCCAATATATCGTTGAAGAAATCCCGATAATGGCGGAGAATCTTATCATCTATGGCGGTCATCTATGTCAACAACATAGATATTGACATTGATAACCGTTGGGTGGTCCCATATTCGCCTCTGCTGAGCAAAACATTCAATGTTCATATTAATGTTCAGTTCTGCAGTTCAGTGAAGAGCATCAAATACATTTGCAAGTATGTGAATAAAGGCAGTGATATGGCTGCATTTCGAGTTGAAAATACCAATGTGAATGCTCCTCCGGTGAATAACAACGAGGAAATAACACTTTACCAAATTGGTCGGTAAGCCAGCTCCAGTGAAGCTGTTTGGCGTATCTTTGGTTTCCCAATTCATGAACGGGATCCAGCAGATCTTCATTTAGCCGTCCATCTTGAAAATTGCCAGCGCGTATATTTCACGAGCGAGACAGCGATTGATCGTGTTATAAATCCACCAAAAACTACACTCACCGAATTTTTTGAATTGTGTAATCGTGCGGGTGCTTTTGGTGCTTTTGCACGGTCATTACTCTATTCAGAACTACCACGCTATTTCACATGGGCTCCAACAAAAAAATGGATGCCCCGCAAGCAAGGCACGCCGATTGATGCATGTCCCGGTTTATTCAAATCAAACACCTTGGGACGAGTATTTACAGTCAATCCAAGGCAGACTGAATTCTTTTATCTTCGACTGTTATTGGTTAATGTCATCGACCCTTTGTCATTTCAAGATTTACGTAAAGTGAATGGACAACAGTATCCAACGTATAAAGATGCATGCCTTGCACTCGGCTTGCTGGAAGACGACAACTAGTGGGAGTGAATGCTTGCTGAATTAGGACTGAACTGTACAGCAAAACAAATTCGTCTACTATTCGCTATAGTGTTGACTACATGTTTCCCGGCCCGAGCAGAGACATTATGGGATAATCACAAAGATTCAATGACTGATGATATATTGCATCAACATCGTTCACGGTGCAACGATCTAACGATAGTATTCAGTGACGCTATGTACAATGAAGCATTGATTGCTATTGAAGATCTTTGCATTATCATTGCCAACTTACCACTCAGTCATTTCGGTATGCATTCAACAAATCGAAATGCATCTGATTTAATGAGCACTGAATTGAATCGTGAACTACAATTCAATACTGTAGAAATGGCAGCGATTGTTGCTCGCAATGTCCCACTAATGAATGAAGAACAAAGAACCATTTACGACCGTATCATGCTCGCAGTTTTGGCAGAACAAGGTGGATTCTTTTTTTCTTTTTGGGGGGGGGTGCACCAGGTGGAACTGGCAAAACATTCCTTATTTCGCTAATTCTCGCCGAAATACGATCAAATAATGGCATCGCATTGGCTTTTGCATCATCTGGCATTGCGGCAACTTTATTGGATGGAGGCAGAACAGCTCATTCATTATTTAAACTGCCACTAAATATTCAAAATAACCCAGACGCAGTGTGCAACATTAAAAAACAATCGTCCATGGCCACAGTGCTGAAATAGTGTAAAATTCTTATCTGGGATGAATGCACTATGGCACACAAACATTCGATTGAGGCGTCGAACAGGACATTGAAAGATATAAAAAACAACGACAAACTATTTGGCGGCACTCTGTTACACTTTTCAGGTGATTTCAGACAAGCATTTTCCATTATTCCGCGTTCAATATACGCTGATGAGATCAACGCGTGCTTAAAATCATCGTCATTGTGGCTTAATGTTGAAAAAGTACAACTGATAGTAAATTTGTGCGTTCAAAAGCTTCAAGATCCATCCGCTGAAACATTCTCAAAACAATTGTTATATATCGGTGATGGAAAAGTTTCTACAGATGAAACTGGATGCATAAAATTACCGACCGATTTCTGCACAATCATTAATTCTCAAGATGCTCTTATTTACCAGATATTTCCCGATATACACAGACGATACACAAATCATGAGTGGGCAAACCATTAAGTTTGTTTGTATTGGCGAAAAATGGGATAACAAAAAATATTGTACACTCTGTTGCATTAAGGGATTGATATTGTTTTTTAGTAATATTGTTATAAGTAGCGATATGTATATAATTTTAAAGAATCAATTTTAATAAATTAAAAAAATAAATGATTGGTGTTTTGTTATTTTTATATTCTTTCACCGTTCACAGCGCTCCATACATCTTCCACTTATATACCACATCCTTACACACTTACAATAAGTTAGTTATTTTTTTTCTAGCAAAATATTCTCTAGAAATAATTTATATGACAAAACAACGTTTGTCGGGTCAGCTAGTATATATATATATATATATTAATAAAGAATATATATTGTGCTTCTTAAGGTAGGAAAAAATAAGTATGACAAAGACAAAAAATGTTTTAAAAATATTAGCTTAATTCTTTTCTTAAATACTTATTTTTATTCTTTTTTATATTGAGGCCGAAAATTACTGTCACGTGCTTCTGAAAAAGTCAAAATATCATGCAGTTAGAGTTATGTAAAAGTTTCGCGTAATCTAAATATTTTCTAATATTAACATTTTTTCTAATTTAAAATAATTAATGTGACGAGTTTCGAATTTAATTAGCCCTTCTTTTACGGTTATGTTGTTATTGGCGATATATTTGTTGAACACACTTAACTTGCCAAGATTTTTTATAAAAACAAACCTTATCTTATTTATCTACCATTTTTATATGATCGAAATTCTTTTTTAAAAATTGCCTTGTTCATTTAAAACCTGGAAAAAAAAAAAAAAAAAAAAAAATATATATTTTTTTTTAATTTTAAGAATCAAATATAATTTTAGTTATAAATATCTTATCTTAGCGATGTAAACTCTCATAATATAATATGAATCTTTATTTTGATTATAAAAATTAAAACTAAATTTAAAAATTGCTGCTTACTTAAATGAATAGTACTTTTATCATCTTAAAAAAGTTAAAAAGCTTTTCTGGTTATTTGACTACCGTAAAGCTGAAATTATTTCGTTAGAATGTTCACAAAAGAATGTATTTCAAACTTTTATCTAAGTGTTTTCCTTTCTTAGTTCGAGATACTTCTTCTACATCAGTTTTTATGAACCTAGTAAGGAGATAAAGAGATACTTTGCAGCCTCTGGCTAGAGCGTTTATTGTGTTTTCTTTATCAGCTACCAGGGCTACATCTATATAAAAGAAAGCTTTTGCAACTTAAATAGACTTAGAAATAATGTATTTTCTATGAATTATTTTGATATAAATAATTCATGGTTAACTGAATTGAATGAATAGAATTCATTCTTTTTTTTTATTTATTTGCAATTTTTCACTTTTAATGGTAATTATTTCCAATATATTTGTCTCAGTCAAAAATTAACAAAACAATATTCTATGCTGTTTTTTCTTTTTTTCTCAACTTACATCATCTAAGTACTTTATATATCAAATTATTAAAAAGTAAATTCACATCAGTTACAAAATTAAAGATAATAGTTAAACTATAAAATATTAAAATTGTTTTGGAATTCCATTGGAATATAGTATTAGATGTTAACGTATCAAGCAATAGCAAAAACAATTTGTGACTTTATTTTCCAACACACACACACACACACACACACACACACACACACACACATATATATATATATATATATATATTTAAATATTTTGACGGGATTGACTTTTTCTGTAATGATCTTACATTTACATATATTCGAAAATTATTTTTTCTTTTGTAAATAACTTAAAAAATCTTATATAACATTTATTTGCTTATATAAAAGGTAACAAACCACTTTAAAACACGTAGATAAAATATTTTTATTAAAAACTATACAAAGCTTTTCGCCATTAAAACAATAGCATCATCAGGTGTAATTGCGTTACATAGGACCAGCAATATATAAATAAAGAAGTTCAAACAATTTAAAGTTACCGTTACAATAAACATTTTTTTAAAGTTACGATTACAATAAAAAAATTTCATTTCAATATTATTTATTTGCTTGGATTACAGACTTTATTTCAAACAATTGGATAAATTTTAATTTGAATGTAAACGCTTGAAAAAATTAAGTGTTAGTTATGCATGTAAATACAAAAATTTGCAACTGGGCTTCAAATATCTATTAGCCTTATATTACTTGTAATCAACGCATTTATCTTTGTTATGTAATGCATTATAAAGAACGAAAATAAATATAACTACGTATAACAATGAATTTTTTAAAAGTGTATTACTTAAATATTACTGTAAATGAAATATATAATATTAAAATAAACATGTATACTAATTTGATTGTTTAATAAAAGATTTTTCATAATAATCTTAATATATCACATTGCGTGTAATTCGGTGTTATTTATTATCTCGCTTCTTTTAAGTACATTAATATTTTCAAAAATTTTCACGTTGCATTATTTTTATCTCATTTCGGATTTATATATACGGATGAACTTGATTCCGTTTTTAATAATTAAAAAAAAAGTTTTACAACACATTTTAAGATATATTTTTCATTTTTATGGTGTATGAAAATTTTTAATTACTAACACTTTGGTTATTACTATCTATTCATTCTTTTGGATATAATAAAACCTAGATATATTAGCTAATATCCACCCAAAGAAAACTAAAGAAAAGCAATGTAATGGTTAACTATAATAAATATTGATAAATGTTTTACTATATAAGCAATAAATACATAATGCTGTGATACATTATTACGTATAATATATTGATAATCCTTCAATAGAAGGACTTTTGTCTGTGAAGAGTGTCGATAAAACTTGTGTATTTGTTATGTACGTTTCAGAGCATCGAATTTATGTCAGATCATGTATTACGCATATAACTATGTGTTCAGAAGACGAACAAAATGTAACTTGTGACAAAAAAAAATAATATAATTCATTTATTATATTTATTAAAGTACTTCCATTATTTTATTAGTTAATTTGGTTTCGGTGTTGCTATTGTTATAACATGCTAAGGATGTAACAAATTTTAATTTTAAATATTTGGAAAGTAACAGCACATTATTATTATTATTATTATTATTATTATTAATTTTCTTCTTTTATAAAACGGCCGAAAAAAAATTAAGTTTTCTCTTTTTCTGTTTATATCAATCTGTCTATAACTGCTGGAAATAATTTCAAATTGCTATAATTTTTTATTCAGATGCACTATAGCAGGCATCTCACTGAAAATTTAAATAGCTATACGGGATTTTGTATAAAAACTCACAAAAGAATTTGAATATATTACAATCTATAAGAGAAATTTCTAGAAAGTGCATTTTAATTTTCTATACAAAGACATTAATACTATTTTTTTTTTTTTTTTAATTCTAAAAACATTTTTTTACACAATATCCTCCATGCGGCAAACACGGATTTTCCTTAACACTGGACAGTTATTTATTCTTTGTCACGCTCATAAATTAAAAGTACTGAATTTAGATTTTCAGCATTTTTAAAAAATTAATAAATATAATTATTCATGAAAGCATACTAGAAACTACCGAAAAGTAAAGAAATTGTAAACACTCTGTATTAACAAGAATCTATACATGATAGAAAAAAAAAACTAACTTCATTTTCGGTTTCAGCACATCAGTAAACGTATGTATTGAATATAAGTATTAAATAAATTTTTTTGTAACATTATTTTTTCTAGACTTACGTTTTCATTTCTTATTTTAATTTGTATCGACGCATTAATAATTATAATAATAAAATTATATATTGAAAGAAAATTAAATTCTGAAAAAAATGATACAAACTGTATCTTTCTTAAGAGAATTTTGGATAATGTGTAAGAGAAATATTCATTATTATCATTGTTATTATTAAAACATTTGAAATTTTTTTGTGTAATTTGAATCATGTTAATTATACGAAATTGTTTACTCGTATCAAAATACTTAAGAATGGCGAAAGTTTTCGATAGCGAAAAATTTGTTTTTCGAAACTTTTTATTTTAACTTTAAAATTATCTCGAAGGAATCTAGCACAATTATTGAAATTTATTTATGTTGTGTGTATGAGAAAAAATATACATTTTAAGGGGATTGTGGATTAAAAAATTATTGAAAATCAGTTTTTGAAAATTTTGTCTTAAGAGTTATCAAATTTTCCATGCATGTACATTGAAATGTATCAACGTTAAATCTAGTAAAATTTTCGAAAGCTCTTACAAATTGAAATTCATTTTTTTTTTTTTTTTTTTTTTTTTAAATGTTTTATGCGATTGAGGTTTTATAATTTTCGCTCGAGTTTATATTAATATAGCTTATCAATACACTCATGTTTGTGAAAAATGCAACACCATGAAAGAATTGTCAGAAAATAAGTGAATTTATTCCACATATTACTGATAGTAGTACAAATAAACGGCCAAATATACAAGACAAAAAAAAAAAAAAAGAACGTCTGAAATCGGTATTTTGTGTCCCCCATACACATTTTCACCCTTAAACTTATTTTTCTTCCAAACGTCTCAAGTTTTTCTGCTGTTTTCTTCATAGCTGGGATTGTTCTAAATACCTTCACATTTTCTGAATTTTTTCTTCATTTTTTATAGTTTTTTTTTAAGACTTTTTTTTTAACTGGGACCAGTTGTACGAGCGAATCACCGACCAATGAAATCCCAGACATGCCCAATGGGCGACATATCCGGAGAACAAACAGACCATGCAAGGAGCGAACACTTTTGTGCACTGAAAAATGCTTCTTCTGTCTGAGAAACATGTGCACGGGCATTATCCTGCTGAAATACAGCACCCGGAATGCGACGAAGAATGGGAAGGACCTCTGGTTTCAAAATTTCCCTTATGTAGAGATCACTGTTGAGGTTCCCACAATATACACTAAATGCGATCGACAATTATATCGAATAGCTCCTCACACCATGATGCTAGGCGTTTGTGCAGTATGACGCTGGATAACACAATGTGGGAGCACACTTCGCCCCCTATAACGTCTAACGCGTACTCTTCCATCATTGTACTCCAGATTGTAGCGAGATGCATCGGAGAAAATAATTTGTTGCCACCAGGCACGCCACGTGCTATGTTACTGAGCCCATTGAAGTCGGAGGCATCTGTGACTCAGCGAGAGAGGAATCCTGCATAGAGGAACTCTTGCATGAAGTTTATGCTGCAGGAAACGGCAATGACTTGTGGAGCTAGACAACTATACACCTGTAGCCGTGCTCCAACATTGTGCTAACACACGAAAGGAAGCTGTACGGTCCGTCACAGCAATGCGGATGAGGTGTCTGTTGTCCTGCGTGCCCCGTTGCCAGGTTTGCAGCTTCTTTGGATCTCTTCTGTCCATTTCTTTCAAACACGCATCATTGTTGTGTCATTACACTGCGTGCGGAATGCGATTTCTCGATTCGAAAATCAACCCTCTCGCATACCAACGATGCGGCCTCGTATGAACTCCGTTATTTGTTGTTCAGGCACCCTCCCCTTTTGACGAGGCATATTGACCACCAAGGAAGCGTTTACTGCAGACACAGGAGTATAAACAGATTTCAACGCGCCTTTACAATCCTTTATATTCCTGGAACAAGCGACTGATAAGGAGTCGGTTTTCATTCCACGCATGCGCAATCGCTTTGTAATTCTAATCATTTGCATGCCTTAAATCACTTTACATTTCCTGTAAGTTTTGTTCAATTTGCATAATCTCTACATGGTGTTGCAATTTTCACAAACACGAGTGTGTATTCTAAACATATTTGCGTAGTACTTGTCGAATAGGTTGATAACGTAATTTTTTAAAAATATTTTTTATCTTTGAATGTTAAAAATTTGCATGAAATTTCAGCATTCAACCATAAAAGTTTAATTAAAAAAATGAACTTGTCAATTAATTCACAAATTAAAGCACATAAATATTTAGAATATATTATTAAACTATAATAATGTAGAATTAAATGAAAACTTTAAAAACTTAAACGCATGGAGCTCTTTGAAAGTTCACAAAAAAATTAAAATTTTGAATTTGATTTTTTTTATTTGTAATAGTTTTGAAGAAATTTTAATATATTTAATACTGATATATTTCAATTCACGTGTAAGCAAAACTTCATAACACATTAATTTTAAAGTTCAATTTTTACTGTTCACCATCCGCTAAAAGAAAAAGATTCTACAGAAGGAAAACATTATATATCATTATATTCAATGTGAGATGATATAATAATATTACTATTTTATTATTTTTCCAAGAGTTTAATTTTTCCTTTTTTTTTTTTTTTTTTTTTTAAGAAATAATATATATATATATTCATTCTAAGTTTGCAAAAAATTTAACTTAATTATGTGAAAATGGTCAGAATAATGAAACATTGTCTAAATGTTTTGTACTTTGTCCTTTATAATCTAATTAATTACGCGAAAATTCCTAAATGAATAAAGATAATCTGGTGTGTAGCTTACATAACTTTATCTTACCCTAAAATTTAATACTGTAAATACAGATTGAAGATTAAAGTGTAAGATAACGAGTACTCTTATGTAAACTTATGAAAAACAATTCAAATTAGGTTTCGGAACAGCTTTATTTCCCAAATAATTCTATGTGAGTGGGCTACTGCTCCCCTGGACACCCCGTTTAATTATTCTATCGTAGATTTATATGGAATATAAATCTGTTATTAAATCCAAAAGTTCATTTAAAATTGTTCAGACAACTTACACACGCAACATTTCTTGAAACTTATCAATCTTGATCAAACTGCACTAGCAACAAACGTATTAACTTCGAAACAAAAAATCTGGATCGCCAAAAATTATTTGTTTTTACTCTAAGAGACACACACAAAGATCAAATGTTGAAAACTTGAATTTTGTATTCAGAAAACCTCAAAACGTGTAAATATACGAAAAACCAAGCGATGAATATTTAGCTTAAAAAATACATTATTTACCATATCGCTATGAGGAATTAATTTCAATTTCTGAGCAGCTTTCCTATACATTGTAAAATATTACAGTAAAGCACTTCTCCCCCCCCCCCCCTGTAAAAAAAAAAAAAGTGATGGCTTAAATATTGGCAGTCCTGTATATCTTCTGAAGGTTATGTACACACCACACGGTACACATAAATATATTTCTATAATAATAACACCCACAGCACAACCTAAAATACACTTTCATCAATTTCCAAGTATTGTACCATTGAATTCTAGTTATTTTGTGTATCTCTGTAAACAAATGGTGAAAGATTTAAATACCATATTCTATATAAAGCATGTTTTTACGCATATAAATATATATATATTCATTTCATTTAGTTTAGTGCAGTCTATAGATTTTTAAACCCTACTTACCTGCTATTTTCCTCATAGATGTAATGTATTTCAATTCTCTTGTGTGTCACTCTACACGAACTATTTCCTTGATCCCAACGGAAAGTTTAGTGTAGCATCCATATATAAACACACATTTAGAATACCAAGATTGGAATTTCTGCTACTATTTATTCTTGAGATATGCTGATAACAGACAAACGCACATACTGTAGAGAATTTGACTTCTCCATATCAATTTAAATTTAACTTGACTTAAGGTTGAATGCTGCAAACTTACGTATTTAACTTTAGATTGACTTGAAGCTGTAAACTGAAATACTTAAGTCTATGAAGAAATGACAGAGTCAGATTTGTAAAATCAATGGAGCTTTAATTGAGCTTAAATAAGAAGGGGGACGCTGGACTTTGATTGGATTTAATACGTTAAATGGGCAGCCCTCTTAAATGCTTTGACATCAATAAATAACCTCCGTTACTTTACTTTACTTAACTACTCGCAAATGATCTCAACTACTTTTATTTAAATTAGCTTCTAAGGCCGAGTAATCTTTCGCATGTAGGAGGATTCCCTGACGCTACAATGCTACAGGACTTACTCTCTTCTACCCTAAGTCGCTAACAACTAACTCCATCAACTCTCATACTAACACACTCCAACTACGAAGTACCTCCTCTCAACTAACACTCTAACTCACTCCTTCCAACTCTCTCTCCAACTAACTCCAACTAACATTCTTCCTTCTCCTTTTATCTATCTTCCTTTCCAAAATATTTGCATATCGTGAATTACAATTTCAATTTAGGATGAGAACTAACTCTACTAGTCGACTTGAATCCTAAAACAGCACATTCACGTTTTACCCGCAAAGTGCGAGTTTTAATTGTAGCACTTTGCTATACCTCACAATACATACAGACACACACACAGGCCAACCGCTAAAAACATGATTCTTGCATTCAGGTGACCTCAAAAGAAGTAAGTATAACAAAATTTCAATTTTGAAAATTTAATTAAAAAACTAGTATGTTGTGGCCACCACAAGACTTTCTTCTATATTTTCCTATACATATTCAATCAGTAACAATATTAAAAAAAAAAAAAACGATTTTTTTTCCAAGTTTTTTTTTTTTTTTTTTTTTTTTTTTTTTTTTGTAAAAATTAATACATATTCAATCACTAACAATATTAAAAAAAAAAAAAAAAAAAAAAAAAAAATATGCGAATTTTTTTCTAAGTTTTTTTTTTTTTTTTTTTTTTTTTTTTTTTTTTGTTAAAAGTAAAAAAAATCGATAACTTTGTTTTAAATTATCACAGATTTATGGTTCAACCATTCGTTTTAAAGGTATTGACGAGATCTTTCGAATTATACCCATCTTCAAAATTTAACCTCCCCCGGGAGGGTACTTCCCCCCCAGGGGGGGAACCGATGCCCCCCCATGCACAAATTTTTTTTCCTAGTTAACTACTATTATTATCAATAATTCATATTAATTTTACAATCACAAGTTTAAAATAACTCTCATTATGCCCATTTATACGGAATTTTGTCCTATGCTGCCATGTTAAAAATTTGCATAAAATGCGATCACAGCGCCACCTGTTGAGCTATTGATCCCCAAATCTAATGGGCACCAGTTCATGTCAGGGTGCAACTAAATACCAAGTTTGGTTAAATTTCATTCATTGGTTCGTGAGATACAGCGTCCACAATAAAATGATACAGACACACAGACAGACAGACAGACAGACATTTTTTAAAAACTATCAATTCGTGTTCAGGACATCCTAAAACGTGTAGATCCGTCAAAAAACGGAGGTCGAAAATTTTCGCGAATCCAATACTTTTTCTATATTACATATAGAAGAAAGTAAAAATAGCTTCTCTGCAATATATATGGGTAAGAGAAATTAACAATGATAACAGATGTAATATTTTATTATATTTCATTGCGGCTGAAAAAAATTTATTCTCATATTTTTTAGAAAAGTTAAAAGTAGATTTTTAACAAACATTTTGTGAATAGAGGGCATTGAATTCCATGAATCTGAAAAAATGCTAATCAGAGTCCTGTGTGATGAAGAAATACGATTGGAAGCTAATTTCTGATGACGATTGCATGGGATACTTAATCCTGTGACGCAATACGCATACAAAAATTTGTCTGCATGCAAATAATTGCAATTGTCCTACCATAGCCTCCTAAACTAGATGCCTGTCGCGTGGCTCGGAAACTTGGCAACAGTTTAAGCGGTAAACAGCCTGGTACAGATTGTGGGACATTATTATTCAATTCTTACCAATAAATTTTAAGAAGTGACATATGATATATATAATCGACGTTTCTTCGATTCTATTCGCCTTTTATGTATATCAAATCCCACTTTTAAAATTTTTTGGTGGCTGTTGAATAAAAAAGTCGCGCAATTTTTACCGAGTGGTGCTGTCTACCGCTTGAACTGTTGCCAAGTTTAAGAGCCACGCGACAGGCATCTAGCTTAGGAGGCTATAGTCCTAAATTATTGTGATTTTTTCACTTTCAGAGATTTTATAATAATGCATGTTTTAGTAATTTATTTAATTATTTATTTATTACTTAAATACATTTCCCTTTGTTAATACATATATATAGATAGATTTTTGCAAACACTAATAAAATATACCAATTTCTGCAATTTTCAAAGAAACTTTAAAATATTTATGTATTTATGTCAGAATTAACAATAATTATTTTACGTTTTGTTAACTAATGTTATATACGGTATTTATATAATGTTGTTTCTTTTTCTTTAAGTCACCTAATATAAAGATATTAATGAACTTATCCTTGTTTTTTCTCTAAAATATTTTTTTTTTCTCTCTATTAGTTGATTTTGAAAATTTTTAATGATAAAAAAATCCTTTTATATTTTTCAAACCTGATCTCTTTAGAGAATTATATGACATTTCTTACAGCAATATCTTAAATTTTTATTCAAGTATTTTCGTTTTTATGTTATTTTATGTCAGCGTAATTACTTTCTTGAAATGTCAAGACCATCTGAGATGAAAGTCAGAGACTTGTTTTTGAAAAGCACTTGTAGGAAAGTCACGTAAAACTTCCCGAAATTTTCTTTCAAGTAATAACAGTATAAAATTTCGACCACGTACCAGCGGAGATATTTTAGAAGTCTTTATAATTTTTGTTTTTTGATTGTTAGTCGAATTAGTAACAAAAAAAAAAAATGAATTTAGAATTTCAAGTACTGTCGCATGCAATGAAGTTTAAATTTCATGAGATATGTTTTAGTATATTTCTTTTTTTTTCTTTTTCTTTTTTTGCTTTAAGTAATGCATTTTTAATGTCCAAAATCTAGAAAAATTATTGTATGTTATGAAATATTATAGATAGCCATTTGTAAAACATTTTTTAAAAAATTAATATTCATATTACTTAAGAAATGTTGTTTCCCGAGCTAAATTAATGACAGTATGGCGTTATTTTATTAACTTCTCATGCCATAACTTAAAGAAATCAATATAATTTAACAATATATATATACATCAAATTATATTTAATTGCCTAAGTTATACTATGGAAAGGTAATTCTATGCTATTTTTAACATTTAACAGCATCAATTAATGTTATTGTTTTATTCTGATTACAATATTAACTGTCAGCCGTTATGAGCATACATTTTCAATTCTACGTATTATACTCTTAAAATTGTCTAAGCAATGTGCGGATAAAAAAAAAAAAAAAAAAAAAAAAATACTGTTTTTGTCTATTTATCTTTTCTTTTCCCCCCATGTTTTCAAGTCTCTTTATTCTTGGATACAAGCAAAAATTGCTGTTATAGTCTCAGCATTACAATAATAGCTGTTCAGAAAACCAAAAAAATTGCTTACAATTTTCACAGTATGCTATCGATGAAGTTTTCGAAATTGTAAACATTTATATTACATTGTCCTATTGTTATAATTTTTTATATATTTCCATCTATTTATATCTTTGTAATTCACTATAAGTTTTCACATAAATATATACTTGTATATATAGCTAGAAACTTTTACATTATTTAAATAAGAATCTTCAAAGTTGCTATATAAATACCATATTTGATGTCTTTCGAATGATATAGTTGGTTAGTTCAGGAAAATTGATAAGCGTTCTGTATAAATAGATCAATTTCAGGTCTCACAAGTGCGTTCATTTAAAAACTGCTGCACGGATATTTTTCAAACACGTTGTATTAACGCGATTTTAAATATCCTTTTGTATGAAATTATTTTTTTCTGGTCAGTAATTGAGTATGCCAACTGATAATTATTACAAAAATCAATTGCAGATATCCTTTCTCACGTATTACATGATTATTATAGGAAAATTAACATCCATCTTAGATAGATAAATTTTAGATCTCAGAAATTGGTGTTTCAAAAAATAACTCTATCATATTTTTTCGAATTTTTTATCTTGCTGTACAAACTTTGTTTCATACGTTTTTACACAAGTATAAGGTTTCTTATACCGAAAAAAATTTAGGTTTCTAGTTCGTTTAGGTCAATTTTATGTCTTCTGATCATTTATCTCAATAAATAAATAAATAAATAATATATATATATATATATATATATATATATATAGTAGTGTTGGTTGGTTGGTTGGTTGGTTGGTTGAGAGTGTTTGTTGTTGAATTAAATACAAAAAAAAAAAAAAAAGCAAAACTGTGGATGAAATTCTGTCTATGACATAATTTAATGAAACATTTGAAAGTACGACAGGACTAATGATATTTGTGTTTTAACACCCTTAAAAAAAAATAATAATAGAGGGCTTTTAGTAAAATTCGTAAACACATATTCAAATAGTATATTCATTTTTAATTCCAAATAAATGTTTCGAATTTGAATGCATTGATTGTATAGTATCTTCCCCTAATTGCTTAATACTTATTTACTAAATATTTTAATTTTTAAAATAATCTTAAAAACAATTTTGCATTTATTGTTAATACCTAACAGTGTCATTTTCTACAGAACAAAACATAATATTAAATATATATATCGAATGATTATTCGATACTTAAATTATACTCAAAATTCATCACAGATTAATTAATATAATCCATTGACGTTTAGATAAGTCCCGTTGGCTATGTGGTCAGAGAACAGAACCACGAACCTGAAGACTGTGAGTTCGATCCTCACTGAAGGTAAGTTGAAATATATATATAAATGTTTTTTCGAATTTCACAAAATATTTTAAGATAGATATGGTTTAAATTAGAGAATCAATTAGTAAAATTAGAGAGAGAATATTAGAGTAAGAGAGAAGATAGAGTAAGAGTATTTGAGAATTAAATAATAAAACTGGATATTAACAGGCAGTTTTGAAGTGGAACGCTATAAATTGGTAACTACGCAAAACTGCAGATTGAAAGAAATAGGTTTGTCGTACTAAAAACACTTGAAAACACTAATCTAAATATTCAGAAATATTTAGCCAAAACCGTTGGCTGCGTAGTCAGAGTACAGAGCTACGCACTCGAAGGTTGTGCGTTCGATCCTCAGCGATGGGAAGAGAAAAACAAATACATATAGAGGTTTTTACGGATTTCACAAAAAAATTTAAGATAGAGAAATGGTAGAAATATATGGCTGGATATTGGAAAGAAGAACACAATAATTTTTGAAGAAGAACACAATAAATTGGTAATGGCGCAAGATGACAGATTTGAAAAAAATAGTCCTGTCGTACTAATAAAAAGGCATGTTAATTATAATTAACATTTGGAAACATGAGCCAAAAATAAAAAAAGAATATTTAAAAATTTGTGTTTTTTATTCAAATAATGGAATATGAGTAAAGAATTGTATCGTTAAATTATTTATGAAAATTTGTTTCGGTATGAATTCCACAAACTGCTAGATGTAGAACAAACTACTACATTTAATCACTCTCACTGGAAATTAAAATCTCGAAAATCGTAAGCAAGATTAAAATCAAAAAACGAATTTACAATAGTACTTTAAAAACAGCAACTACAACTTTGCTATTCGAAAATACGCGGCGAAATAGCGTCCTGTTAGTAAAATCATATTTCCACCAATAAAAAAGTGTTAGTTCAAATTGTGACTATGAATATCGATTTGCGCAAATTTACATATGTGTTTTCGAAGTGGAACACTATAAATTGGTAACGACCTAAAATGTCAGATTGAAAGAAATCGTACTAAAAATAAATAAATAAAAGCAGAAGGGATTATTGCTATTGCAAGATACGTTATCACTTTTTCTGGTTGATATTGTGAATAATGAACTCTTCCCTCGTTAGATTTAATTAAATGCCTTTTGTCTATTGGTGGTTTTCTATGTTTAAATTGTACAAAATATGCAATTAAAAAAATAAATAAATAAATAAATAAAATAAAACAATAAATAAATAAAATTAATTAATTAATTAATTAAATAAAAAATTTAATTAAATTAAATAAGAAATTAAATCAATAAAATAAAATAGCCTTCAATTGATTATCCTTACATGTCTGCTTTTTGGGATTATTGCTTGTGATCCAGACATTTTACATCTTAAAATTTAATTCTAGTAATTAAAATTAAGATTAAAGATTAATTACTTAATATTTAACTTAATTTCAAAACTAATTAAACAATTGATAAAACATCTTCTCTTAAATCATTAAGATAAAACATCTTCTCTTAAATAATACAAATTAACAGCAATTACTTGTTTAATACTAAAAAAATTTTTACTGACTTTTACTGTTTATCACGTTTCACGGTAGATGGCGCTAGCACACCGATGTATTATTGTTTGCGGTTATTAAATTCCTTTCCATGAAAGAATGTAAGTTTTTTGATTTAAGAAAAAAAAAAAACTAAATAAAACTAATTTAAAAATACAATTACAAAGTCAATTTAAAAGTTTTTGAAAAAGTTCAATTGTAAAATCTTTATCGATAATTCGATGTTTTTTTGAAATTTATTTTTATTATCACTGATATGATGGCAACATGTTACTCTCTGTGTTGTGTGATGGCGTGACATGTGGTTACATCTTTGATTTTTTTTTCCCTTTTGTCTCTCTGGATTCCTTGATGGTTTGATTCAATATTTTACTTCATTCTTCTTTCAAAATGGTTTTGTTGCAAGACTGGAGCATGGGCTACATTTTTGCTAGAGTTAGTTATATAGTTTTACGAAATCTTGCATCTTTATGAAAAGTTTCAAAGAATTTGAGTTTATGAATGGAATAGGTCTGCAAGTTATTTTAGCTGAATTAAATTTTAAATTATGATTTTCCTCCCAGCAATGTTTAGAAATAGCCGATTTATTGGTTTCTTGCTTGCGTACGTAATTCATATTTTCTTTTAGACGAAATTTAATACTGCGTTTAATTTGACCAATATATGGTAAACCACACTGACAGGAAATACTATAAATGCCCCAAGAATTATGCATATCAATGGGATCGTTTAACTGAGAAATGGTGAGTTTATTGGAAGGCGAAAATATTATTTTAAAATCATATTATTTGAGAATTTTATCTATGGTTCGACTGGATTTAGAAAAATAGGGTAAAACAATATTGATATTAGAAGAGACTGATTTAGTAGACGAAATACGAGGGAATTGTAATTTTTGGATAACTTTGTCTATAATGGAACGTCATAATCTCTGTCAAATGCAATGGCTTTCAGGTATTTAATATCAGATTTTAATAAAATAGGATTTGAACAAAAATTAAGGGCACGGTTTACAAAAGTGTAGAAAGCAGCCATTTTTTGGTTAGGTGGGTGACATGAACGCGCATGGGAAGGAAGGGAGACTGCAAAATTTTTACGATAGACGGTGGTTGAAAATCCATTTACAGTACGAGAGACGAGGGTATCAAGAAATGAAAGGGAGCCATTATTTTCTATTTCATATATAAGCTGGATATTACTGTCAATTGAATTTAAAGTTTCTAAGACATGGTCAACATTGTGACCATTATTTCTTCTTTTCAAAAAAAGAAAAGAAAAAAAAATATATATATATATATGTGTGTGTGTGTATATATATATATATATCTGCAAACACTAGTCTATATAATCAGGAAATATTTAGCCAAGACCCGTTCTCTCTGTGGTGAGAATACACAGCTATGTGTCCGAAGGTTGCGAGTTCGGTCCTCACCGATGGGAAGCGAAAAAAAAAGTAAATAAAATATCAGAAAACACTGGTCTAAATAATCAGGAAATATTCAGCCAAGACCCGTTGGGTCTGTGTTCAGAGTACACAACTACGAACCCGAAAGTTGTGAGCTCGATCCTCACCGATGGGAAGTGAAAACAAAATATATATATATAAGTTTTTTCGGATTTCACAAAATATTTTAGCATATAGTAAGAAATTAAATGGTAAAATTGGATATTGGCAGGCATTTTCGAAGTGGAACACTATAAATCAGTAACGACGCAAAATGCCAGGTTAAAAGAAATAGTCTTGTCGTACTAATAAAATATTTTATGCTTTATCTTTAAACGTCTATTACAAGTGTAAAAATACACTGTATGTTTAAAGATATTCAGTAAATAAATTTGGAAAGACTTTTGTAGTCTATGCAAAACATATGAATTTCATTTTCTACAAAGTTTTATTTTAAATATAACATAACATTCTAATGAGTATGTAACCAGAATATAGATAAAGTGAATGTGGAATTCTCATTAAAAGTATGTTACCAAAAATACACCTCTCTCATGTTTCTTCCACAGAATTTGCATAAAACGTAGATATATATCGTACATATTAATAGAACTTTAAACACCACTTACTTTACATCACTGGCTTATGTATTTAAAGAAGATGGATGCATTCTAAAGCCACTGCAATTAATTCTATTTTTGTCGTTTTACTTGTAAGTTCCAAAATCGTGCAGTTGATCATTCCCTTCCCTTTATGAATTATACATGAGATAATAAAAGATCTCCATTTATTGATTGGAAAAAAAAATAAGAAAGAAATGTGTATGAAAGTACGATACATAAAGTTCATACAGTTCATACGAAAATGAAAATGATACATTCACATTTTCCATGTTTTTCTCCTTTTCCTTTATTGTATAAGTTTTAAACATGGAAATGATTGCATGCAAGGAATTATAGGGAAGAAAAAGTACAAACGTTTTAAGTTTGAATAAATATATTGGATTTAACGATAAATTTACATAATCAAATGCAATTAAATTCAAAATAATATTTTGTCAAACATAAAATATTATTGAGAATCTGATAGAGATTATTATTCATAATTCATAAAGATCTGATAAAGTTTTAGGAGTGAGGAGTTTTGTTTAATTTTAGCAGAAGTTTATAAAATCGTTTAAGTTTAAAATAAATTCTGCTAAAAGTTTTTATTGTGAATTTTTGTATAGAAAAATTTTACCTTTTGAAACTGTATTTGACTTTACAGAATTCAGTATCGGAAAATTTGTTTATAATAAGTTTTAAATTACACTGCGCGACAAAAGGAAAAAAAAAAAAAAAAAAAAAAGAAGAGCTTTGATACTATTCTTGTTGATTCTTATGTAAATTGACCTGTTGAATCCGAATATGACTCTCATTTTGTCCAGTCACCCACAGTTTTCTCGGGACACCACCCCTCCCCCGATTTTTATCACTGTTCGGTAATTTTATAACCATGAATTTGATTTAGAGAATGAAAAAAGAATTAATTTAACACTTAAAAACATATATATATATATATATAATGTTTAATAAATAACATTAATAATAGATTTTAAAAAAAGTAAGATAAATGTATATTTTTCAATGTATGATAATTTCAATGGCAGATCACCCCTAAATTTTCCCCTTGCCGCAAATGTTCATATTTTAGAATTTTCCAACTCTGTAGCCCCTCAGAAGATATTTAACAGTTAAAATAATCCCACCCCACTAAAATCAAGTTTATAGTCATAAAATTACCGAAAAGTGATAAAAATAGGGCGCCGTCCCTAAAATATGGTGGTTGATAGGTCAAAACGGGAGTTATATTTGGATTCAGGAAGTCATTTTACATACGAATTTGCAAAAATGGTGTTTTGGGCAATTTTTGTGCAGTGTAGTGTTATTTATATATGTTCAGAGGCATTTATTACGATATATATATATATATATTGATCTTTAAAAAAAGTGATATTATTTTCTTATAATTCATTAAAACTGTAGGTGATTTCTGATACAAAAAAAAAAAAAAAAAAAAAAAAAAAAAAAAAAACCTTTAAGGATTTTTAAATAAAGAAATATAAAATAAAATACGGTTATGTTAATTTTAATTTGATATGTTATTAAAGCTGACAAAGTCGCTAAGCTGCCTACAGTGGCAAATATTTTTGCACTGGTGTTTCAAACATTAAAAGAAAAAAAAAGTGTATTTAAAAGAAAAGTATTATTTTTTATCAAAGTTAAAAAATTCTCTATTTATGATATCTTTACGATAAGCAATTGTCTTTACATGAAATATTAGAATTAGCGCTACAGCTGTCTTTCAATAGTAGTTTCTTTCTTCTTCTTCTTCTTTTTTTTTTTTTTTTTACTTTCTTTCTTTACTTCCTTTCTTCTTTCTTCCTTTTCTTCATTTTATGAACATCGCCGATCATTATGCAGGGACATACGGATATTAAGGTAGATTTTGACTTATTACATACTTCCATGACTGAATGTGATTAGAATCGAGTGCCTGGGAATTAAAGGGGAACGAAACCCCCTTCTCCCGCACACGCACATCACATGTTCCAAATATTAAGATGAAAATAAATATTAAACTTATTCTAATATGGCTTTTAACTAACCAATAAAATGCATGCATACATTTTTTTTTTTTTTTTTTTTTTTAATAAAATGCGTTGTTAATTAATAAGATTAAAAGAGTCGTTTAATTAAATGTGTATAGAAATATGTTAATTTACTAACATTATCAAAACTTACCCTTCTAATTTGTCTATAATACATGATACACAATATCCTAGTAACCTTATTTCGAATACCAAAATTATGTCGAGCCGTCGAAAATCAGTATAATCCAGTTCTTTCCTTGCCATATCAAGTAAAATATTTATGATACAATGCTTTTATACATGATTTACTATAGTATGAGGCGCTGTTATCACTTGGATAAACACTACACGAAAAAATAAATAAATAAATAAATAAATAAATAAAAGCAAACCAAATTACTGTCAGTGACTGGTAAAAAGCGTTCCAGCACTGATTTTATAAATGAAGTCATTTCCGTAAATCTCTCATTATTATATTTTTTCTCAAAGAAGGGAAATGATTTTTAATAAATGGTCATCACAATGAATTTTACAGCAATTTGTTACAAATACAAGTAGTGGGCTTTTTCATAAAAAAAGGGGGGCTGGTCGCCTAATTTAACTGTCAGTTAACCGAATTTTACGGAAAACTCTTAGATTGTATGGAAAATTAATATATTATAATTATTAATGTTGAAAGAAATGTATTTTCTAATAAAAATTATTTTGTAGTTCTTTTACATAAATTTGCAATTTTTATTGTTAAAACGTATATTTACGATACATTTTTTTATATGAATTTTTTATATAGCTTACAACACGAGTTTATAATTTTTATGATATGAATTTATAATATACTGTCAATTTACAATATATTAGTGGCAGTAAAGCTCCATAAAAAAAGTTTTTTTTTTTTTTTTTTTTTTTTCCTTTTCGAAAAATAAATCGTTTAAATTAGGAGAAATAAGTATAGTCCAATTTCAAAATTATATACCTGATTAAAAAAAATATAATGTGATTAAATTTGGAAAAAAAAAAATGTATATTTATTTTAATTATATATTATAGTTTTCCGCTAAATGTTTCAGTTCTTAAATTTACGTCTTTTGAAATTACAAGAAAATATTTAAGAATTACTCATTTTTCGAAAGTTACACATTCATTTTTCATTTACAAAAGAATAACTGCTAATGGATAAAAGAAAAAAAAATGTGGAGCATTGTATATGAATTGCATATGTAAAAGGACTGCCGTTTTAAAATATATCTTAATATCTACTATACGATTTCTATACTTTTAATTTCAACTAAACAATAAAACATTTTTTTTGTCTACACCCATATGCATAAATGTTCTCTTTTTTTAAATATATATGTATAAATTCCTTCGCATATTTAAGTAGATTATTATATAGACAGAAATATTTTATATAATAACATTCATAGGAACTTAAATATAAATCTATGCGTCTATTTAAATTCATGCAAATAATGTCATAAAATATTACAACAAACAAAAGAACAGTGGTGATCCTACGAACAATGCTGATCCTAGATGTGTACTTGAATGTCTTTTTATCATTGGTTCCATGTGTCTGTATAACAAACGTAATCCGATTCCGCGGCTTCCTGAATATGAAAGAGATTTTGTGGGGCAATTTTTTATGTCAATATAATAATCCTAGGCTCTGAAAGCTAATAACACCTCAGTCACGTTTGCCTCAGCTACCGCTTTTAGAAATAAAAGAAATGTGATACAATGACATGTTTTATAAAAATAAAACTGGGGCTTTATTTTCTTTCCGAATAAAATTCATGATAAGCAAAGAATATAATACAAGGCTTTAAACGAAAATTATATAACATTAACATTTATATAAAAGAATGCTTATACAAGAAATGTATAATTACCTATTTTGTTTTTATATAAAAATAATGATGTGTCAATTTACTTACTCTTTTTTTTCCTATAAATTCGTTATCATTATTTTAAAGTATTACTTACTGTAAGCTACCATTCTCTAGAAACACAATTATAGTAAAAACTTTATTTAAAAAAAAAAAAAAAAAAAAAAAAAAAACATAAATTTTTTAAAACATAATTTCTATGTCTTATCATTTTTTTAGCAAACACTTGGCAACAGGCGTAATAATTTATTCATAAATTCTGTTGAATTAGTCTATGGTTATCGTTTATTAACAGAAAAGTTAATAATTATTATTACTTCATATTATGAAATAAATAGTAAGTATATGTATATTCCTGTTTTGTATGGAAATAGTAGCAACATAGCTATAAATATAGCAATGTAGTCACAGGCTTTGGTCCGAATTTGTACGCTTCGGAACAAAGGTTTTTAATTTTTAATAAGATTTTCAAATTTCAAATAACAATATGTAATTTTTGAGAATTATTGGTTTCTCACTAAAACATCACATTTATACCCAGATGTATATCATTTCCAGAAAACTAAATGGAAACAGTACCTAAAACAATAGTAAAACTAAATCTGCATTTGATAGAATTAAAAATAAAGGAACATTTATCAGGTGCCTGGATTCTATAACATAATTTTTTTTTAATAATATTTTCTAATGCATTCAATTTCTTTTAAAGGCCATTAAATAAAAATTAAAAAAAAAAAAAAAAATCACATTATAAATACTACAAAAGTACTTAATTTTGCCAATAAAATTTATAACGATAACTTTTAAGGAGTAGGAAAAAAATATTGTATATTGGTGGAAATCTCAGATTTTTCAAGTTATTATATATATATATATACATATAATGTTACGTCAGCAGAAAACGAAAACAATGAATTTCGTTAAACTTTATCTGTGATTTTGGTAAAATAAGGTTTTTATTCTTTTTTTTTTTTTTTTTTTTTTTTTTTTACTAATTTGATGTAATTACCATTTCGTACAAAATAATAATAATAAAATGAAAAACTAATAGTACAATGTACATGATTATTATTATTTTTTTATCTTATCATTTTGTTTATTTGAACTTTATCTAAGAAGAATAACAAAGCATTCGCAAGAGTCATACTCTCCTCCTTTTTTTTCAGGGCACTCTCAGAGATAAGAAAATTCTGCCTTTTTTGCCACCATTAATTTCAAGCAGAAATTCTTCTGTTATATTTATAGTAATGTGCCACGATTATACAGGGTAGAGATTACTTTATAAAAATAGTGGTAGCAATAAATTAAAAAAATTCTCACTCATGAGAGTGTCCAGAAAAAAGGGCGGATAGTATGATCCCTGCATTCGTTGTATCTTTCAACGAGGTTACAGTGTTGACATGAAATCAAACTAATTTTATACATTTTAACATATTGATACAATACTTCATAATAGTACGAGCATCTTTATGACATGTATCATCAACACACACACACACACACACACACACATATATATATATATATATATATATTGTTTTTTATTATATCTTAAATAACTTACTTAATATTATTTAAATACGTATATGTATACTTGCCAACATCCTAATTAAGAATCGGAAGATTTTAGTACACGCCCCTATATTTTTAGAGTAATCATCTCTAAATGTAGTTAAGATTAAATAAGTATATATATATATATATATATATATATATATATATATATATATATATATAAGACTGGTGTAAAAAAATAGGCAGGTACTAAAAATCTTCCGTTTATTAATGAGATGGTTGACACGTATGTATATGCATATAACAATTTTTAGAATCATGACAATCAGTTAAAAATATTTCTTTATTATTCGTATCAATAACAAAAATCGATTCATTCTAGTCATTGATAGCAAATGATTCTGAAAAAATTATTTATTTATTTATTTATTTATTTATTGCATATAAATATTATATATATATAAAAAAATATATATATAAATATATATATATCGAAAAGTCATTTTGGTTAATCATCAAACAAAAATAATCTCTTTATAAAAAATATTTTTAGAGAATGGGTAACAAAATACTTTTTTTTGCTAAATAAAGAAATAATTTCCTGAAGAAGAAGTTTAATGTGTAAGAAAAGCTGCGCGGCTTGAAATATTTATGTTCTGCCCCATCGATCAATTGTGGTAATGTTGAGGGAAATATTCATTTTATTGATTCTAGAACCAGAATAGAATTTAGTCCTGTTCTATTTCTTCCTCTTAAAAATTGTTCTGTAGAGATAATATTTTTAATTTTTTATCGAAGTCTTATTGAAATTTCAAGTAAAAAATACTATTTGGTTAAACAAATATAAGAAAACGTACTGAATAATTGCGTTCTATTCAAACATTTAGAGTGAAACTTAAATAAAAATTGAAAAGACATTTATTTATTTATTTATTTTATTGTAAATTTAAATGGAAATTGTAATTTTTATTTTACATAATGTAATCATTTACATTATTCCTTAATAATTTTATTTATATAATATATACTGTAAAACCATTTTTTTATACTTATATTATTTTAGAGGAAAATGTCCAATATTTTCCAATTAGAGCGAAACTTATCTTGGACATATTTAAAATTTGTGCCTCTAGTTTTATGGGTCAAAGCAGTAACAATTCAATAAATTTTGTTAAGAGTTTATATCAAGAATTTCCTCAGTTAAATGTTCGAAATTTCAGCATTTTTACGGTATATACGTATAAGTTGTTAAATAGATGTTTTAGTTTATATTCTAAAATATGTATAGATATTATGTATGTGTACATCTGCAAAAAAAAAAAAAAAAAAAAAAAAAAAAAGCCTGAATCTAGCAGTTTTCTAACAATTATTATTATTAATTTTTAATAAACATAAGAAATACTTTATCAGTTCCCATAGACTTATTCGAGCATATTTTACTGAATAAATAGTTTAAGGCATTATCTGTTTTCTATTACATTTTATTTTATTATTTTTATAATTTAATAATATTCCTGTTTAATTTTTAGATTCGACTATTTGGTTGTTCTTTATATTCTTTAGTATAAAAATTGCATTTTGTATGTCATTATAATGTCATAAAAAATTAGTTTTTTACAAATCCTTAAAATCTGGAAAATTCGAAATTCCAGAATCGCCGCGGTCCTACAGATTCCGGTTTCTCGAGGTTCAACTGTATTACCGTAATGTATTTTTTGTGCATAGTGTGTATAAGAATATTGCGTTTGGAGATACATATACGCAAAAAATATGTTGAAACGGCAAATTTTTTGTTAAATTGACCATAATAATTTTCTTAATATAGATTCAACAAAATAATATTATCAGTATCAAAAGGATAATCGATTGTTCATTGACTGTTTAAAGAGCGATCTATAACGTAGCTTATGGGACTATCCATTGACACTCACCTCTTCTTTTAAACATAGAATTTTGGTTAATAGAAAGCAATTTTGTTCACTGTAAAAAATAGCTTCAAATTGACAAAATAAAACTGCAAAAGCAATCAACAAAATAAATTTCAGTTTCCTAAGAAAATGAGCATTTAGATACTCTTAAATAATATTGTTCTTAGGAGCTTATATTTTATACGAAAAATTTACAGAAAAAAAAAAAAAAAAAAAAAAAAAACAGAAAATTACAGTGCATGAAATTAATACAGAAAACCTGATACAATATTCTCCGCCAGTTGAACGTCGCTTTGTTTGCTGCATTCGTGCATAGGTTTTATTTTGCATTATGGTTTTATTTTGCTTCGAAACAAATGTTACAAGTTTTTTTTTTTTTTTTCCTTTCCTTTCTTTTTTTAATTACATGGCGTTATATGAAAAGTTTCTATTTATTACTTTTCAACTTCAATTCTCCTACGCACTTTATACCATCTAAAAAAAAATAAAAATGTTACAGTGCAGAAACATTCTGTTGACAAAGCTGTCAGAAAATATTCGTTTACCCTGCGAAAAATACGTCAAAACATTCTTTCTGCAACAGAACAACATGCAAAATATTCGTACACAATATATTTTTTTTTTTTTGTGTGTGTGTATAATGATATAATTTTCCCATTAAGTAAAGTTATTCAGTTCTACGAGCCCGGATTAAACCAGAACCAAACAAATTGTAGGCTACCGTATTACCCTTCAGCCACGGAAGTAAAATTTGCTACCTAATACCTGTTATTACTAATTTTGATACCATTTTTCAATATTAAAAAAATATAATAACCACCAGATGATATCTGTATTTTTAGTTACAGATTTCATCGGTTTCAGAAAAAAATAATTCACTTGATAGACTGAGATGTAATTTTAACAACTTACTGATGGTAAAGAAATCTGGATTCTCTCTGACAAAGAAAACTCTATACAACACGTTGACTATTGACATAGTATGAGAGATGATATTGTAGAAAATATTCTTAAAAAGTTAAAGCGTTTTTCTTTGCCTCATCAGTTTCACCTACAGTGGATTACTGCTGATGTTAATATCAGGGGCAACGAGAATGCTGAAAACCTGGCCAAGGCCAGTGCTGGGGAGGCCTTTATGTCTTTTTTGCCTTTGAACTGTATGGAGTTTATTTCAAAAGTGAAGAAAAAGAATAAATCCTCTTGGCGTGTTCCACCAGTGCACCACTAGTATCAGAGTTACCGGCAAGGTGGTACTCTGGCACTTGATTGTAACAATTACGGTCAAACCACCCTAACTCGCTTCTTCAGGGGTCACCTTAGATCTTTGATACTTTTAGGTGGTTCCATGCGTTTTTGAAGTCTGTGCCAAGTGCTCTATTGAGCAAGTTTTAATTGGTCATATACTCACACTTTCCAGGGGCTTCCTAGGTTCTCTAATTCTATAGGGTACACAATACCATAGACCTGATTTAGCGCTGCTAGTATTTAGGGATTATCAACAAAAACAACAGATGTAATTTTAAACATATTTTACTTTTAGAAAATGTACATTTTATGTAGAAAATTGTCTATTATTTTCTTTTTTGTTTTTAGCTGCTTCTTCTACGATGAAATAATAGCGTTATAATACTTCATAATATATAATGAAAAAATATCAGTTAGAATATAAAAACTCGCATCTAAAATAGAATATGGTTTAAAATATGATTTGAACATTATCAAATAGTGGTACTTTATATCGTTACGATACATTTAAAAATTGTTTTAAATTTATAAAAATTAATTAATCCTATTTTATGCAAAATATGTTTGGTATCGCTAAGTACCGATAAATGACATTTATATATTATTAAATTTAAATTAGTTCAGTTTAGGTATGTGTCCACATAGAATTCTAAATTTATAAATATTTTTCTTAAATTACGGATTAGAATAAAATAATTCAAATAGCTTAAATTTAGCATTTATGTAAGAAAAATTATAGAAATTTTAATAGTGGAAATTTAATACTTAGAAAAGTGTTTTGTTCGATTAAAACCTTTTCTTATTACATTCAGAATTATTTTTTTCGTTAATTATTCTAATTAAAAGAAAAATAATTATCACAGCTGAACATCTGCCGTTTTAAGTAAATAAAGTGTTTTCCAAATCTGATTAATAATTTTGCTCTAGAATAATTAAGAAAATCAACTTTTGGAAAATTGAAATTAGAAACTAGAGTTTTAAATGTACAATTAATTGTTTTGTTTATCACAAAGTGATTTCTCGATTTATTTTGACTGCATTAATAAAGTACAAAATTTGTGTTTATTGATAAAATATATTAAAATATATTTTTCTTTTGTTAAAAGCTTTAACTACTGACTAAATGATTGCTTTGTATATCATTTTATATCCTATTTATATATATTAAATTTTTGCAGAGACGAAATTTAACAGAGACGAATATTAATTTATTTATAGTTTAGAGCAAACTTTATCCTTAAAAAATCGATTTTATATTTTATTTCACATTTAAATTTTGTGTTATTTCCAATTCTCCTTACCAAGATCAAATCTTATTTTATACGTGTGTAATGCGTTTTCAGAAATATGTGCATAATATAATGGCTTTTTATTCTACATGTATATTTCTATTTGCAAGAGTACCACATACAAGCTATACATCTCCAGACAGTTCATATTTATCATTGAAGAAGACTGTCAGACAACTAAATACTAAATTTAAGAACTAGTGTACAATCAACATTTAAATAACAATAAAAAAAATGCTTCATACACCATAAAATTAATTAAAGCATTAGCGGTTTCGAAAGGACATGATCTTTTTTCTTCATGTGCAAAACACGTGTTACTACCTACACCAAATAAAAGTAAACACATGTAAAACAAATCAAAGAGGAACAAAACTAAGAAACTAGTATGTTTTGACCACCACAAGACTTTCTTCTATATTTTCCTATACAAATTCACTCAGTAACAATATATATATAAAAAAAAAGTTTGTTAAAGTAAAAAAAATCGATAACTTTGTTTTAAATTATCACAGATTCATAGTTCAGTCATTCGTTTTAAAAGTATTGACGAGATCTTTCGAAAGATACCCATCTTGAAAATTTACCCCCCAGGGGGGTGGGGGAAGCGTTGCCCCCACATGCACAGAATTTTTTTCCTAGTTAGTTAACTACTACTATTATAAATAATTCATATTAATTTTACAATCACAAGTTTAAAATAACGCTCATTATGAACATTTATACGAAATTTTGTCCTATACTGCCATGTTAAAAGTTTACAAAAAATGCGATCACAGCGCCACCTGCAGAGCGATTGATCCTCAAATCTAATCAGCACCATTCTATGTTAGATTCCTACTATATATCAAGTTTGGTTAAATTTCATTCATTGGTTCGTGAGCTACAGTGTCCACAAAAATCGTGATACACACAGACAGACAGATAGACATTTTCTAAAAACTATCACTTCGTATTCAGGACCTCCCAAACCGTGTAAAACGGAGGTAAAAAATTTTCGCGAATCCAATACTTTCTATATATTACGTAAGAGAGGCAAACAAGACGCAAAAGACGTAACAAGATGCAAAAGAAACAAACACAAAAAATGGAGGGAAGGTTTTTTTTAAATAATTTATTTATGTATTTTTATTTTATTTTTATTTAAATACCTTATATTTAATATTATTGTTTATTTTATTTATTTATTTAATATTTATTTTATTTTATTTCTCTTTTAATAAAATGATGGCAGTTAATTAATCGAATTAAACAAATTTTCCAACTTGTAGATAGCAAAGTGGAATGAGATTTTTCATCAACAGTTTTATCTCAATTGAAGTAGATAGCTAAATTTCCCAAGAGATCCAACTCGGAAATGCATTTGGCATAAAAGATAATTTTGGTCTGTTGAAAATTAAAACTGTGGCCAGATTTTCAATCAGCTTCGCGATAGAAGATTTTTAAATATTTCTTTTTTAGCAACACACCGGGAATGTTCACGTTAACGGCATTACTTTGGATAATTTAAAACATAAGGGTGTACAAAAAGGCAAGACAACAACGTTATCAGATTTAATTTTAGCCTCACTAGAAAGAGTAGAATTACAAGTAGGTCTACCGTAACATTTTAAGACCTTTATGAATAATAGAGAAGTTAATTTTTTTTTTGTTAGTAACAGACTTGATTTATCCTTTAAGAGAAAAAGTATCAGAACAAATTTTAAGGGCATGATGCACTTAAGTGTAAAAGGTGACAATTTTCTGTTTAGCCAGGTGATTTGAGAGAGGGGGAGGTATGTAAATAGAGAAAGGTTTCTTGTACACAGAAATTTTAACAGAAGAATTGCATCTAGTAACTAAAACATCAAGGATGGGAAGTTGATTACAATTTTCTATTTCGAAGGTTAATTGAATATGTGGATCAATAGAATTCGCAAATTAAAGAACGGCAGAAATGTCAAAAGGTTGGTTGGTTGGATTTTACGTCGCACTAGTGCTGCGCAGATGGGCAATTGGCGACGGTCTGGGACACACCCCTAGAGGTAATGTCAAAAGGATTTTTAACAAGAATGAACGTATCATATATTTTACGCAATTAACACTTTAAATTTATCATCTTTATTAATTTTTTCTCAAACTAATTTGTATATATATCGGGAAGAATGGGGAATAAAGGATTACCCATACGTATGAGATTACGTTGTTTTTAAAATTTCCTGTTAAATTCAAAAGTAGTTTGGGAAACGTAAAGTTTATTTAGATAACCAAATTCTTTGACTTCAATGACAGAACAAAAAAATTCGCTAACTTTTTTTTCTAAACAATTAAGTGCACTTTCAGTAGGGACATTAGTAATTAAGGACTTAACCACAAGATATAACACTGAGCAGCTTTCAGGATTCGGATTATTTAACTTATTAACAAAACCATAGAATTATTTTTATTATTATTGCATAAAAGAGAAAAACTGGAAGCTAATAATTTAAAGACAGGATAAGTAGCAAGGACAATGCTCGAAAGAATAGTTCTGAAGGGAACATTATTTTTAATTTTCAGCAAAGCATAAAAATGAGCACAAATTGCAGAAGAAAACTGATGATCTAGTATTATGTTTAAGAACAATGAAATTCTTATTAGCTTTTTGGACAGAGGTAAGCAGGGATTTGGTTTGCTCTTTCTTAATTTGAGTATAAGATCCTTCACAAAAAACGGAATTCACTTTATCAACATAATCGATTTTATCCATGACAACAATCTGGCGAACTCTATCGACATTAGTAAAAACAAGATTTTCATTATATTCAATTTCTTTAAGAGTAATATTTACAGATTTCGGAAGATTAGATTTGTAATTAGAATTATCGTAAGAAATACAATCAGCAACGTAATGGTGCAGAAAAACTTTTTGAGAAAGGGGAAATTTTCTTTATTTTAAGGAAGCCTCAATGGGAGCAATTAATTTAGAAATTGAAGGCTTATAAAATATGAAAAAATGTTTGCCAAGTTCTAGAAAAGTAAAAAAAAAAAAAAAAAAAAAAAAAACAGACTTGCTTTAGTCTCGGTTGTTTTGTACCTGAAAAAGAAAAAAAAAAAAAAAAACACGTCCATTCGAATCCGATTGTGCTTTCATTAACTTTATATTGTTTCAAGTTTAAATATTGATCGTATTTTAATTTTGCGTTGTATAATTTATAACATTTCTCTCTACATATATATTTGTAAAAGAAAAATAAATGTGATACATTATTTCCAAAAAATTAAATAAATAAAATAAAAATAAAAATAAAAATAAAAATAAATGTAAAAATTTATTATTATTTTACTTCAATTAACAATTATATAACTTAAATGTAAAGTTTTATTTTGTTCTTAAGTTCAGTTTTATATTTTATTCTTTTTAAAAAAGATGTTAATAAAATCTCACACAGAATTTTTATATGGATCCATAATAAAATTATTTGAATTACAGTAATAGTTTTATTTTTCTTGTCTACACTTTTATTTATTTTTTTTTAACAAAATATTAATTTTTATTTGATGTTATATAAATTCTAAATTATAGATTTCAACATTCCACAGCTAACCATATTTACATTAATGGACATGTCTGAAATGGTAGATCATATAGTATAAAAAATGTAGGTATTCTACTAAATCCAATAAATATTCTAAAAATAAACTTTAAATATTCCAAAGTTTAATTTTTTTTAATTGTATAATATTCCTTATGCATTTTAGTTTTCATGAAATCAATATTCCTATTAGTTCGTATGAATATTTCTATTAGTTCGTAAAGATGGCATCAACTCCCCTGAAAAGTTACACAAGGTGACATAAAACATGCTAGTTTAGTATTGGAGTTTAGTTTTATATTACGTTTGGTACATTTCATTCCATAGAACTTAATAGATTAAATACAATTTTCAGGTATTTACAGCTTAATGATTTTTTTTCATCTTTTCTTCTTAACATGATTTATTACTGAAACAGCATTGTAAGCACAGAATAAACATAATGCTTTCTTCAAAGTTAAAATCGTTTCCATGCTTGACATGCTAAAATACAGTTATAAAGGAAAATATTTGAAAGTGTTAAATAACAATATCGATTGTCATGCAGTTTCTTTTATGACAATCATTTTTATAACGTTAAATATTTAAGACGGAAGATAATTATTAAATATTCTAATTAAGAATGAAATTAATCTGTTGTAATACAATTTTTTACAAAAATATTGAAAAGTTTGGAAAATATTAAAATATATATCATTGAAATACGTATTATTATTATTATTATTATTATTATTATTGTTGTTGTTGTTATTATTTACTACTTTAAAACAGTATAATATATATACGGAGAAAATGAAGAAAAAAAATCGATAAAATTTAGACGGTATAATGTATTAAATGATTTAAAGTAATAGCGAAAATGAGAAGTGGGTACTTTTTAAATACTGTAATGTTAAATTTTACTGTAATGGTAACTTCTATAAGTTAATCATTCACCTAAAAACTTAAAACACGTATTCGACATGAAACATTTTAATATATATATTTTTTTAAATCTATAAATAATAATTTAATTAAAAGACATTAGTAATCTGAAGCCAAAGTAATTTGTTTAACTTTTAAAAAATATGCTTCTCAAGTCGTGTCTCAAAGATTAACCCCTTCCACTCCAGGGACGTACGTGCGTACGTTCTAGTGATAAAGGCCATTAATACCATGGACGTACGTGCATACGTCCAAAGAAAGTATACGATACAATAAGCCCAACGTTGTTGTGGTATCATAGAGAGTTATTTTATTTGTCATATGGTATTTTGAAATTGTATTTTCATTACTGACAACTAGATAGCGTTAGTTGTTTCGTGATTTCTCGCGGCTGCGGTTGTGTATAATTTTCGCCCCTCGATTTTGTGTGTTTTGCCGGTGTTTGAAACTGTAAATAATGATGTCTAATTCTAGTGATTCGGATAGTGATTATATCCCCGATTATGACGAACTTGAAGATTCCAATGATGATTTTACAACAAGTGAAGACGGCGAAAGCCATGACAGTGATGATGAACCACTTACAGAAGTCATTGCTGTAAATAATTGCAATACTTTGATATGTATTGATATTTACTACCTTCATTAATTAAATATATTTACTTTACAACAAAATGCACATTGTTACTTCGTAATGTATTGCATTATTCAAAAATTATAATCTGGTATTTCACATATTTACACTACAGCTAGCCTGGAGCGGAAGGGGTTAAATCAAATTCTGAAACTTACATGCAGCTTAAAAATTTCTCTTTTTATCAACTAAAAAAAGACATATTGAGAGAGTTTTCAATCATTAGAAAAAATACTGTTTCGAGATTAATTATTACACTTTTCAGGCTTCTAATACATCTTACCTTTCACATTTAAAGTTCGAAATTAATTGAAATATATTTCGAATTCATTCATTTGTAAGTTCAAAACGTTTTTGCATATAAAAAATAATTATTATGTATTTTGTATTCTTTATATAAATATAATATATATAAATATAATAAATATAATATATCTCTTACCTATAATGCATGATAATTCCATGTATATTGCATGCATGCCATCTATTTACGCTCTGATACATATAATTTGAAAAGAAATTTACTGTTTAGTTACCAAAATGCAAGTGATCTAATCATGAAAACAGAATTAATGAAATCAATATTTTGAATGTAAAATCTTTATCTTAGTTTCCTGCATATAATACTCATGCATAAACATTGTGTTTTACACCAGAAATTTTAAATACCAGATAAAATTAAGTATTTTCCAGATTATTTTACAGTATTGCCAGTCTCGGAGATTTTTTCCCATTTTGAAGATTTTTGAAGCTTCACGGGAAATTTTTGGGGACAAAGATTTAGTGAGGTACAGGAAAATGAAAATGTTTGGGAGAAAATATTGGGATTTTTTTAAAATTTTAGATTTAGAAAAATATTACTGTTTCATAAAATTTCGCAGTAAAAAAAAAAAAAAAAAAAAAAAAAAAAACATGAAGTCAAAATTATTAGATGATAATTCACTGATTCTAAATGCTATTTGATAAAAAGAAAAGTAAAATTTTCAAACTTCTAATTATAAAACATTTTTTTTTTTTTTTTTACTTTTGTGTTTCCCGATTTGAGGAATTATTCACCGAGAAAAAAAAATATATATATGCCGCCTTTATCTAGAATGAATACATGGTCATTTTCTAAATCCCTTAACTAGAAATATAGATTTCCGAGCTATGCGTATAAGGCACACCAATAAACTGAATAGACGAAATGGTCAAGAATTTCTAGTCTACACATTTCTAGATGGTGAAACAATAATCTGAATAATCTGAATCTTTTGTATTGCGAGAAATTCTCGCTTGATTTTCTAGAATTGGGTAACAAAACAAGATTATATTTGCTGAAACCCGTCTCTTGTATTCGCATTTACTTGCAGATATTTTTAATTAACTTTACCCCCGAGAATATAGGTGAACGTTCTACAATTTTAATAGAGGTTTCTAGAACTCGCTTTCAAAGGGGATTAGAATTTATAAGGATGACATGGAACTATTTTTTTAGAGCAACAATTTAGATTCTAGACGTCAGTAACAGACATTTTTCTCAGTGTTTGATTTATGTGTGCTGTAGCAAGAACCGTAAATGCTTGTTACGTATTGATTATCGATTCTCTTGAATAATCAAGCTTAACCCTGTCACTATGATCTGGAATCCAGGTGAACCACAGACACTTTTAACTTGCCGAAAATAATAATACCTATCCTGTTTTCAGAGGATATAGCGAGGGACAACTCACCTTATGATGTATATTACTAGAGATAAAAAATGCAGTTGCATAAATATCAGAGGCGGTCTAATTGTTTTCATTTAAAGAATAAAAAATATCCCATTTCTAGAATATAATGATAGGATTAAAGTAAGATGGAGCAGTGTAAACTTGGATGCTTGATCTGAGCAGGAATTAATTGCAGGCGTGAAATATCAAGTTGTATGCAAACTCTTCAAGCTGACCAGGTATCTTGTTTTTCATACATTGTATAATCCAGAAAAACTGTTTTTACATACAAATGGGTCAAGCACAAATGATTAGAGGAGAGGAAACTAGACACATAAGGTTTCATAGATTTAAAATTTTCCAAAAACTAGTGTTGAATTTTCCAAAAACTAGTAGTTACTGAAGCATAAAAACTTCATTGTACACCATAAAATAATGGGAAAAATATGTTTTAACATATTGCAAAAACTTAATGAAGCAGAAACTATAGTCATATAAATTATCTATTTTTGTTTGCCTAGTTCTATAGAAAAAATGCACATTTAAAAATACAAAATGTATGTCTAAAAGCACTATTTTAAGCCTAGCCGTATATTAAAAATATAAACAGAATATTAGATATTCTTTTTAAATTAACGGAAATGTGCAATCATTAAATGTATTAGCAAAAAAATACTCATAAAATCCTCCCCCCCCCTTTTTTTTTTAATGAAATTATATATATATATATATATATATATATATATATATATATATACATACATACATATGTATATGTCCATTTTAAAAATTGCAACAAAAATTCAAAAGTCTCCAAGGGGGAACTGTGATAAAGCTGTACGGAGATCAGGTTCACATATTTATTTATTTTTCTATTTAATGATTATTGGCTTAATTTAACATTCAAATAAAGGGGCTGCTATGCGTAACTCCGAGATATGCGTGAATTTGTACACTGGCAGGCACAAATATTTGATTAATTCAAATTAATATTAAAATAAATAAATCGAAACAAAATATTTAAATTGGGAAATGTATATAGCTAAAAAAAATTGTCTCTTATTATTGAAATAGCACTCATTGCATAATGTAATACTATATTTGGCATGGAACTCCTGTCATTTTATGGTCTACAGGATGAATAAAATAAAATCCACGAAATAACGCAACAATAAATACTATGTGTAGTAAGTGCAGGGCTGTATATATGCAATAGCAATTTATATATAAAAGCTCTGTTTTGATTTTTTCGATACTGCTCGTTTGGAAACTTCCATCCGATAAGCACTTAAAGTGAAGTTCACGGGCAAGACATTATCACAATCAGTAGGGACACGAATCCGAGATCCTGAGAGTGAGGAAGACACTGTCGAAGGCAGAGTGGACCTGAAGCAAAGCTTTGAGAAATTTTAACGGATTTTCATTTTAGTTTTTATTTATGAAGAAACATAAAAATAGCGTTTCTCTTTTTTATTCATTTAAATACAGTGACCAACGGCGCGGGAAAAGCCTCCTAATGTTTTATATATCGTATAGTTTTATTATTTTATTTAAGATAATAAATGCAGGTGGAAGAATATCCTTTCGGTTCAAGAAAAGACCGTATAAAGGAGATGTATAGCTTAATATTATTTCATTCAAGACAATATGAAAATTAAATTAATTTATCATATTTTATAGAAATAATTTCTATTTAAAGATGTATTTAATATCAATATTTTATTTAGATTTAGTTTAAGACTATCACTATTCATCTTGAAAAATACTAATTTTCTATAATAACATTTGAATGTGTTCCCATGGAATGCGTGCATGTTTCAAATACCAAAAATGAATGTTCAAAATTTATGAACAACATAAACGGATTACAATAAATTGAATATATCAGTTTTCGATTCTGATAACTTAATTTGGTACAATGGTAATTATTTTCCAATAACAAACTTTGAAATAAACTTTGATAAGTACATTAACTAATTAAGAGTATTATGAAAAGAGAAATGAATCTTAGTTATATGTATTAGAAGACGAAATGTTTTGTAATTAACGATTAATCTTTTACGGTATTACACGGTTAAGAATATTTTGGAATAATAAAACTAATTATTGAGATTTATAATAATATATAAGATTTATTATTTTCTTTGTGAATTTAAAAAGCCGACTTTTTATTTATAAACGAAGTGGATTGTAAAGCAAAATATTAAAAATCTAATAGACATGTATATATATATATACTTTTTTTGTTTTTTTCAACTAAAATAACCATTCTTTAGATTTTACTAAAACGATTTATTATATTATGCAACAATTGCGGGTCCTAAGACTATTATGGATTAAATAAAAATAACTGGCAGGTCTATATCTTTAAAATATTTTAAAGTGTTTTAGTTTATGACTGTGAAATTTTAAAATTTTTAAATACCACTTTTTTATGGCAAAAAATTATTTTATTTTAAGATTAAGGTTCTTGAATAGAAAAAAAAAAAAAAAATTAAAATTGTGGCATTTAAATGTATAAAAGTTGACAACATTGGTTCTGTTAAATTTTATACTTAAAACATATAGTATTAAAATTAAATATAATATATCTCACATTCTTCTTCTTCTTCGTCTTCTTCTTATTCTTCTTCTTATTATTTCAATAAAATTTATTTCTTTTTACTTTTTCGCATGCATTACATCTAAATTTCAATTGTTATGCCTCAATATACTTCTAAAAATAAGAAATTCCGATAGTCATATTCTTAACGCGGTTTATTTTACAATTTTATTAAAAAAAAAAAAAAAAAAAAAAAAACAAGAAATTTATAAAGACAAATATTACATTCTAAATAAAAAGAAGATTTATTTTTCAAATTTTTAAGTATTATTATGGCAACAAATAAAAAATTTTCTTAATAATCAAAGATAATAAATATTTCGTTAAAATAATGAAAATTTAATAGTGTTGATATTAATAGTTTTTTTTTTTTTTGTAATAACTGAGAAATTAATAAATTTTGAACTATGAAATAATAATGAATTGTTTGCTTTTAAAAAAATCTGAAGAAAGATTTTTTCTAAATACAATTAACTTCATGTATAGAATTTAAATATTTTCTTCTGCTAAACAAGTACTTTTATTTTTTTAGATTTATTATTTGTTTCAAAGCCTTAAAAATTGGTATTATTATGGCAATTATGCAAAACTTCTTTTAATAATCCAAAAGCGTACATTTTTCATTAAATCCAATCTCATTCAAAATCAAAATTGCTGACTAATTATGCTTTAATAAGGCTTTAAACATCGAGGATTTGTTTTTATAACCGTAATTTATCCATTTAAAGAAGATAGATGTCATTGGAAGTAATTGATTTTTACTTTGTCTTTTCGCTTGTAAGTTTCAAAATGGAGCATCTGAGATTTTCCTTCCCTTTATGAATCTTTCATGAGATTGAAAAAAAAAAAAATTTTTTTTCACGTATTGACTGAAAAAGAATGTGAAGGAAGGAAAAGTATAAATAGAAAATCTAACCCAGATTTTAAACTTCTTTAGAACTTGGAAATAATCCGATATGAGAGTGGGTTGGCACAAAAGTTAGAAGTTTTCAAGCATAAAATAAAAGATTTGGCTTTCAAAGACAAATTTACATTTAAATTGTTTGGAAAAAGATTTGAATATAATTAGATGTGAAACAGCGTTGTAGGATAAAACACAAATACGAGAATATAGTATGTATTGTTATACATAATTCAATAAGATTTGCCGTATCTAAGAAGAATACAGGATGGATACGATTCTAGTTATTTTTTATTTTATAATTATTTTAATGGAAAATAAAAAAGTTTTTTATAAATAAAGTATTAGAAATATTTAATATATGCTGTTTAATTAATCTTTTTAACGCTTTCATAATGATAAAAAGTGCAATGTTATTTTTACTTAAGAGATTAAAATATATATTTAAATGATGATTGTTTTGCCTTAAGATTAACTAGAATATTACGATCAAATTAAAACTTTCTTCTGTAGTTTTCTATGCAAATTTTTACGGTTCAAGTTTATTAAAAATATTTTCCATTTTGAATGCTGAGGTTTTTTAACACTTAAACTTATAATACTAAATTTCGAAAAATATAGTAAAAATGTGCCTACAGACAAAAATCTAAGCAAATGGGTTTTTCAGTAATTTTTATTTCTTAAAAATGAAAAGTCGGCACATTTTTTATTTATTTATTTTTTTTAACAGATCTACGCAGTCCAACCAAATCTTTTTGAAGGTAATAATGCGTAAAAAAAAATCCATATTTAAAATTTATGCGTTTGGTGCAGAAGGTACTTTTCCTGCAGGGAAATGCAATGCTATTACATACAACTTTTTCTTGTTTGACAAATTGTTTCTTGAAATTTTACGATTAATGGTTAAAAAATGTCTTATTTGGTATATTTATATGAAACTTTTTTCAATACTGCCATATTAAAATATAAGGAAATGCGGAATGGCAGCACCACTTTTTTTCAGGGATCTATTCCGAAATGTAAACACTAACATTTAATGTCAAGATCAAAACAAATGTGATGTGTGGTAAAATTCGTTCTTTGGTTCGTGAGATACACCGTCGAAAATATGTAACACATACACAAACATACGAGATATATATTTTTTTTAAATAAATTTTACCCTTCAGCGTTCATTCGTTTTGCACCGGAACCAAATATTTGACATAATTTAACAATTTTTATGGAGCAATTTTTTAACATTTCCCTCTTGTTTTAATCAGGTTTTAAACTTTTGTTCCTTTTCTATTCGGTAGATAGCAGCACTATTCTGAAATTTAACAAATAATGTTTCAAAGGAAGCTAAATGCAAGTCACTTGAAGTTTCTTAGTGTGCGCGAGTGCGAGTTGCAGGTTTAATGATGCATTCATGTTTTTTTTTTTTTTTTTTTTTTTTTAATGAAGCTCTTGACTATTATTTTCACCTGAAACAACTTTTACGAGTTTTTGTAGTCGATAGTGTTTACTTACAAAGTGTTTTATTTATCAAATTAAATATTATTTGAATTTAATAAGGTTAACTTATAGATGATTCAAACCAAAATTTATCGGAAAGGAACAACGCTATTTTTTTTATATTTTGAATATTTATGATCCGCTATGTGTCTAAAAGCCATTTTTAAAATTAGTTTTAACACAATGGTGATATATAAAGTACTTGCATGTGCGACTGATCATTGGCAAATAGCTGCGGTCAGGTGTTGAATAGAACACGTTGTTCAGAGACCGTATATTTCAGACATTTATAAGTGATCCAACATTGACGAATATATATATATATATATATATATATAAAAGGTATAAAATCACTTTTAAAACACGTATATAATTTCTTTTTATTAAAATCAAACACAAAACTTTTCGCTATTATTAATATAGCATCTTCAGGTGTTGTGCGAATAATAACGAAAAGCTTTGTGTTTGATTAAAAAAAAAAAAAAAAAAAAAAAAAAAACATGTTTTAAAAGTGATGTTATACTTTTTTTATATAAATATGTTTATACGTGAAGTGTTTAAAAATATTAAGCTTTCAGTAGTTTTTAATTTTAACTATTGAACAATATGTTTTACTTCGTAAAATAGTCGGCAGCACATAAAACAAGGTTGAAATGCAATTTGCATCTTGTTTATTTTTTGAAATGATACGACCTTTTCCGAAAAAATTCTCCTCCTCCTTCTTATTATTATTTCGTCTTTTAGCACCTCCTTTGAATTTTCTATCTTCAAACTTTCTAGTCAACCCATATTATAGTAATATTTACAGGAAACCGTAGATATGTCATATCTAAATATGATCACTTGATACGTATATATGTGTGTGTGTGTGTATAAAACATGTTGCTGTAATATTATTATCATTTTTTTTTTCTATTTTTTTACACTTCTTGAATTTGCTATGCTATTATAAGATTTATGTCATTGTAAAACAACTATAGAATAGATAGAAAACAGCAGTCTAGAGTGAAATATTTAAAAGATATCTCTCCCAAAATAACAATAAAAAATATGCAATGCATGTGTATATATATCATAACAGTTTTAATAAATATCATATTTTTTCTATACCAAAACATCTTATATAACACAAACACACATATACTCATATATATACATAGAGATATATGTATATATGTGTATGTATGTGTTGCATACAGGTATATATACAATTGTGCATGAGTGCATCTGTTTACAGTAGAGTCTCTATAATTCGAGTCTCGATTGTTCGAGTTTCCCATAAATCCGAGTTAAATTCGACTCACCAATAAAAAAAAAAAAAAAAAAAAAAAAAGACCAACACATGAAAAAATTACTTCTATCTTTTATTGTTATTTCACCGGTCTCATGCTATGAGAAGAAATCCTTCCACTCAAAGAAAACGCATTTTGTATTCTTTGCAGGTGCGCGTTTTGGAGGAGGGGGGAGGGAATCGTGCTATTTCAATTTGGAGAGAAAGTTGTGCAATCCGATTTCAGCCAATCACCTGTTTCCACTTCTCCAAATGTATCTTTCCATATTCTAAAAATAGTGCAGTTCGATTAGTTCGGTACTAGCTCGCGGAATTTAAGTCACTTTTGAAAGATTTTTTAATTCTGTTTACAGAAACGTAATTGTTTTTCCATAATGGATTCTACAAAAAGGAAAAGGAAATTCGTTCCATTAAAAGTGAAATTAGAAGCATTAAAAAGACTGGATAAGGGGGAAACTCTTAAAAAACTTGCAGTCGAATATGGCGTAGGTGAAGTCACAGTTGGTGATTGGCGTAGAAACAGAAGCAAATTAGAAGCGTTTTCCGGTAACAAGTGCTCAGACGTATCATTGGATAGAAAATCTTTGAAAAAATCTGACTATGAAAAAACAGGCGAGGCACTTTTTATGTGGTTTACCCAACAAAGGCAAAAAGGATGCCCTCTTTCAGGTCCCATTCTAAAAGAAAAAGCTTTGCTGTTTCAAAAAGAATTTGAAGAGGGAGATCAAAATTTCACTGCTAGTGTAGGCTGGTTTGACAAGTGGAAAAAAAGATACGGCATTCGGCAACTAGAGATGTGTGGAGAGAAATTATCTGCTGATTCTGAAGCCGTCGTAAAATTCTGCAAGAAATTACAGGAGATAGTAAAAAATGAAAAACTTACAAATGACCAGCTTTATAATTGCGATGAAACTGGCCTTAATTTTAAAATGTTACCTTCTAAGACACTCGCGTCACGTGAAGAGAAAAGTGCTCCAGGTCACAAAAAGAGCAAAGAGAGATTGACAGTTCTCGCGACATCAAATGCTTCAGGAAATCATAAGATGAAACTTGTTGTTGTCGGAAAATCGACTAAGCCAAGAGCCTTTAAACATATTTGTGTATCGTCTCTACCGGTTACGTATAAGAGCCAAAAAAGTGCTTGGATGACGCAAAAGATATTTAAAGACTGGTTTTACTCCGATTTTGTTCCAGAAATTAAAAAATTCTTGAAAGAAAGAAATCTACCTTGTAAAGCCATCTTGACGCTTGATAACGCGGGTTCCCATCCAAATGAAGATGAATTAAATTGCGATGGAATTCGTGCCATGTTTTTACCCCCAAATGTAACTAGTTTAATTCAGCCCATGGATCAAGGGATTCTACAATGCTTAAAAAAAAAGTATCGCCGTAGATTGCTGCAATCTCTTCTAGAATCCATAGAAGGTGAAGAAACCATTGTAGATGTTTTGAAAAAAATTACCGTGAAAGACGTTGTGTATTGGGTGGCTGGGGCATGGGATGAAATAACCTCAGAGACTCTTCAGAAATCTTGGAATAAAATTTTGAAGAACGAGGGGGCAGAAAACAATACTAATCAGGACATTAGTGAAGATGATATGCCGTTGTTTAATTTTATTAAAAAAATCCCAGGGTGCGAAAACACAGATAGTATTTCTGTGGTGGAAGAATGGCAAAATAATGACGACCAACTAGAATTTACGGATGCAGCTATAGTTGATATGATTAATTTAGTAGAGCAGGATGATAGTGAGGAGGAGGACGTAACAAATGATTCCACACCACGTATGAGTCACAGCGAGGGTCTTGCTGCGCTAGAGGCTGCTATGAGATACGTAGAACAACAGCCTGAAGCGACTCCAGTCGACAATGTGATGCTCAGAAGATGGCGTGATATTGCCGCACGTAAAAGGAACAATGTATTTAAACAGAAAACAATTGACAATTACTTTAAGATGTAATTAACTTATCTTCAGAAATTAATGTAATAGCATTATGTAAGTACATTTTTTTTTAATTGAAATATACACTTAAATTTAAAAATTGTGTTTACATATTATTTCTATTTTATTAATTTTGTCATTTTTGATAATTCGAGTTTTCAATAATTCGAGCTACGTCCGGTCCCGTCCACCTCGAATTACCGAGACTCTACTGTATTATATAAATCAGCTTTTGCAAGGAGAAATAATTATTCTTTTTAAGTATTTTATTTTTAATGCTGCTTCTTACTTGATTATTTTAAATCATCTAAGTTCATTTTTTTTAAATATTTTTTTTATGTAAAATACTATATCCATCATGCACAGACAGTAAGATCTTCCTAAATAAAGGAAATCAAAAGAAAAAAAATAGAGGAAAAATCAGTAATGTATGAGCAAAATTGCACTGCTTGCAATATTTTTGTTCCGCCTCATCGATCATTTGTGGTAATGTTGAGGGAAATATTGACTTCATCGATCTTATAGTGAGAGATGAAATTTGTTTGGCTCCATCTCCTACATTCGAAATGCAGCTTATTTTTAGATGTTCTTTTCCATATTGTCCTTATTTCATTGACTTTAATATGATAAAATCCACTTAATTTAAAAATATTAAGTGCCTTACGATAAATTATTCTATAAAAATAATATATTTTGTCTATGTAAGAGAAACGATATATGGCTGATTTACTTTTAATGATACTTTAAATTAAAATATACTTTCAAATCAGATAAAGAAATTTAAACAATAATATATATATATATATATATATATATATTACATTTATATGTTACATTATTCGTTTTTACTTTCTTCTATATGTAATATAGAGAAAGTATTGGATTCGCGAAAATTTTCGACCTCCGTTTTTTGACGGATCTACACGTTTTGGGATGTCCTGAACACGAATTGATAGTTTTTAGAAAATGTCTGTCTGTGTGTCTGTCTGTCTGTCTGTCTGTCTGTGTGTCTGTATCATTTTTTTGTGGACGCTGTATCTCACGAACATATGAATGAAATTTAACCAAACTTGGTATTTAGTTGCACCCTGACATGAACTGGTGCCCATTAGATTTGGGGATCAATAGCTCAGCAGGTGGCGCTGTAATCGCATTTTATGCAAATTTTTAACATGGCAGCATAGGACAAAATTCCGTATAAATGGGCATAATGAGAGTTATTTTAAACTTGTGATTGTAAAATTAATTTGAATTATTGATGATAGTAGTAGTTAACTAGGAAAAAAAAATTGTGCACGGGGGGGGCATCGGTTCCCCCCCCCTGCGGGGAAGTACCCCCCCGGGGGGGTTAAATTTTGAAGATGGGTATCATTCGAAAGATCTCGTCAATACCTTAAAAACGAATGGTTGAACCATAAATCTGTGATAATTTAAAACAAAGTTATCGATTTTTTTTACTTTTAACAAAAAAAAAAAAAAAAAAAAAAAAAAAAACTTAGAAAAAAATTCGATTTTTTTTTTTTTTTTTTTTTTTTAATATTGTTACTGATTGAATATGTATAGGAAAATATAGAAGAAAGTCTTGTGGTGGCCACAACATACTAGTTATTATTGAAGTTAAGATTTTAACATTTTCCAACAAATTTGAAAAGAGTTTATGACTTAGAAGGAAACATTCAAAAGGTGTCATCTTCAAAGAGTATTGAAAAAAAAATATATATATGTGATTCTACACTTCATAAAACACCAAAAAATGAAAAAGTTATCGGCTGAAATTGATTACAGCGACCACAAAAAATTATCAAAATTAAGCATATTTGGAGATTTAGCGCTGTTAGGCGATACGTTTGCTAGCACCGAGATTGCCGTGTTACGAACAAAACCGTGTTTTGTTCCGCCAAGTACTAAAAATCAGTCGCCTAGCAGTGTGAAATCGCCAAATATGCTTAGTTTTGATAATTTTTGTGGTCGCTGTAATTAATTTCAGAAATATTTTTTTCATTTTCTGGTGTTTAATGAAGAGTAGAATCAAATATATTTTTTTCAATACATTTTGAAGATGACACTTTTGAATGTTTCCTTGTTAGTTTTGTCTGTGTTTTCGTATGTCTGTCCGTCTGCCTTTCTGCGCTCTAATTCTTCATAAATATTTTTAAATATTCTTCAACCAGATATATAAAATTTATTAAGGCATATTTCTTGTTGAAAATGGTGTAAAAAGTGCGACTGGTTTGAATACAGGAACACCCAAAAATATTACCAACTATTGCATTCTCTGGGATACAAATTTAAAAACATAAAAATATACTTTGTCCTTAACAAATCATAATAAAATCAATGCTTATTATTTATATGTACAAAAATTGTGAGGTCTGCGATCCGGCTTTTGCTGCATACCCCATCTTAAACTAGTACTTAAATTAGTAAATAACTAAATAAGACTCTTTAAGTGAAATCAAATAAAAGTTTATTTTATCTTGAATGCTGGCAGGGGCTAACAAAATTCAAATACTAAAACCTTAAAATTTTATAACTGTTAATAAGACACATAAAAATGATCCCTTTCTTTAGAGAAATTTCGTTCAGCTCCTACTGGAAAACATATAATTTATTTTCATTTGTTCCTTTACTTTTTCTCCGAATTCTCATTAAAAATGTTTTCTAAAAATATTCATTTGTTCTATCTATTATAATTTTATAGTTTTGCTACAGCTAAAAAATACTTCGTTTATTTTTATGATTTGTTAAACGGATCATATGCCATCTTTTTTTTTCTTTTTTTCTCTATAAACACTTCATAATGTATTAAAATACATATATACATACATATACACAGATTTTAATTAAATAAAAACATAGATGAATAAGTCCTTATGACGACACTTAATTAGAAATATTATCAGAAAAAAAATCGTTTTCTGAAAAATAAATCTAAAGATTTTAGGAAAAACTTAGGTTTAACGGTTTCTAGAGATGATATGACTCGTATGATTCTCACTCATAGTCATGGGAATTATTGTTCATTGTTAAGTCTCACTCTAACTGTTAAAAAATGTTCCCAAAATCGTGTTTATTACGAGTTTCCTCAAGAATGGTTCAAATGATTTTGATAAAAATTTAGAAATAAACTTAGATGATAATTCCAACTGAACTTTCCTCATCTTTAGGAAAATTAAAGCTCACAATTAATCCTCACTTCATCCGTTTCAAAGCTACGGCAGAAATTTTGTTTTCAGGGAAAAGCTCTAACGGTTTTGAGAAAAACCGTCAATTGAGTCATTTGAGATGACAAACCCATCGGATTTATTTTCATCTTTTAAAAATTATCTACTGTTAACCCTCATTTTGCACAATGTAAAATATCACAGAGACATAGTTTTCTTACAAAATCTTTGAATGATTTTTATAAAAGTTTAAATTTAGGAAATTTTGAGGTTGCAATTGAATTGTAAACACAAAAATCTGACATTCTGTTTAGAACTTTTAGCGTTTACAGGTAACATGCGCCTCCCCTAGGAGAAAAACGGCAGAAAATCCTTTTTTTTTTTTTTTTTTTTTTGGTTACTCGAATGATTTTGATAAATGTTTAGAGTTAGTGTGTTTTAGAGATTGTATTTCGATCTGAAATCCTATCATCTTCAGTGTGATTTGCATTCAGCTGTAACCAGCACACTATCCGGGAGAAATACGACATAGGCATTTTTTTGTTGGAAGTCGTTGGAACAATTAAAAAAAAAAAAAAAGTTTAAAATTTCTTTGTTCCTTTTTAGATGAAAAACTGGTCTCGCCAGTGGTTTCTGGTAAAAAACAGAAACAGCAAAATTTTCTGTTTCTGGTTTTTACCTGGGACAATACGTATTCAAAATTTGATTTTCTCGGAAACAGCGTGAAAAATTTTAATAATTGATTACAGTTAGAGATTGATTGTGATAATCTCTATCTTTATCGATTATAATTTTCCTTATCTCAAGGTAAATTAGATTTCACTAGTAACCTGCTTTTCGCCATGGGCTAAAAATAAGAAATATAATTATATGAATGCAAATCTTTACTGTGAGTGTTTCTCACAATGCGATCGAGAAAATTCGGTCATTCATGTATTTTTTATTAAATGTATGGATTATTAAATTTATTTAATCGTAATTTGCATTAAAAATCTCAGAAAATTATATTATAAAATATACTCAATATATATCAATATAATACTTTCTTACTATTACTCTTTAAAATTAATTATTTATACTTTCTACCTTTCTCTTAGAATATGACAATATCCAGTGTAATAATAAAGTGTATTGTGACATAACTTTAAACAATGCATTTATATATATATATATATATATATATATATATATATATATACTCGTAAACAATGCATATTTTTAATATATGTATTATATAAACATACATTCCATCCAATTCTTTATTTCTAAATTTATTTTCACTCTAAATTATTTAACTTTTCTAAGAAACATGCGCCATTCAACCAAATAAATTTATTAGATTGAAAATTAATACTGCACGTGTATATGTCTTGTTTATTTCATAAATCTGTATCCATTAATCAAACATTTTCACGGCAAAAATTATAGGAAATTTACTGTTTAGGAAAATTACGCAGACGATAACCATAAGCATATGCAAGAATAAAAATTAATCTAATGGTACGTATACTTCATAAAGCTTCTTCGCACTTTAAATTGTTATTGTAGCATTACGTGACATTATGTGAATCAGTTTATTTACTTACATCATCTTAATGATATCATTAATGCAACATTTTAATGATAATATTTATCTTTTAAAATACCTCGAATATGATATTAAATCACATATGTACATTAGATGTCACTTAATTTCTGATAGACATTTCAACGGTCATGTAATATTTTTATACATAAAACAATAGTGGACCAGATATTACCAAACTGACAGTGAATTTGGCATTTCTCCAAATCTTTCAAATCATTTTATTAAGAAAATAAATAAATAAATAAAAAAATACGTTATGAAACAGTTACAATATTTCAGCTACTGATTTTATTAGTTCATGTCCTGAAAATTTAGTTCCTTTCATATAAAAATAGATAATTACTGTTTTTAATTATTATTGTAGGCAACTCCTTGCAACTGTTTCACTTTAAAAGTGTAAGAGGGAGAATAACAGTGCCCTCGGGAGAATCACCCACATTCTCGCACGAAGAATTTCAGTTACTAGTGTTGTTCCTTATAACCAAAACTTCAGATATGTGGCCACAATAAAAATTATTTATGAAAAAATTTTAGTTAAATACAATAAAAAAAAAATAATTTTATGAACTTATATTAATTTTGAAAATAAAATGTAAATTGTGTAATGTGAATATAGTTCAAAATTAAGAACAAAATATCCGTTACACACAATAAGTACAATTTGAAAATAATTGTAAATGTAGTATATACGAATTTGCTAATAAATGTAAGTGTATATATAAAGAAAAATGCTCCCTTATCCTACTCTCTGCTGTGAAAAAATAAATAAAAAAATGCAAGTGTATATATAAAGAAAAATGTTCCCCTATCTTACTCTCTGCTGTGGATAAATAAATAAATAATAAATAAATAAAAAGTAGGTTTCTTAATTAGTGTTTAAAATTTTTGAAATATATATATTTAATGCGATATTTTACTAAACGCAAAGCAATGCTTATAACTGACACGTTTAATTAAATAATAATAATAATAAAGAAAACTTCAAAATTGTGAATAAATTGAAAATTGTTTTTGAAACTTTATGCACTAAAATTCCACATTAAAGAAAGATGAAATTAAAAGAAATATAAACTTTTATATAAAGAAATATTATATTGACTTTTATTAAAAAAAAAAAAAATAAAATAAAAAAAAAAAAAAAAGATATATTTACTTTTATGAGACCTATAATCCTTCATTAATTAAAAGTTTAGCATAAATGTAAATTACCAGATATTTCTATAGCTCTTTAATATAGAATTCCATATTTTTAAAAGAAAAATGATTTGAAAGTAAATTAACAATAAATTCCATTAACTGAACATGTTTCACAAATTATAAATTTTCACTAACGGTGTGTTGTTTATTAAGAATCCGTATCGTTCCGTAAATTAGAATAATTAAAGACGGAAATTAGCTGTAAATGGCACAAAGATAATTTAAATTCTACTGCAACACTTTCCGAAGTAATATATCTCTATCCATTGCATCTGCATTATTTTTCATAAATTGCTCTTTAATTTAGACTATTAGAACAAATTTACTCTAATGATGATTGTAATGAGAAATTACTGTTAAAATGAATGGATTCTGCTCTCGTATTTAGTTAAAGTAGAATTCTGCATAGCACATTTAATCTGCTATTTTTGAATGCTTTAAGAATAATTAATGAAGAATAATAGAATGCAAGGATCATACTCTATTAAAACCCGTAGAAGAGAATTTTAGTATTTCTTAAAAGATTAAGAGAACTATTATGGCTTATATACAGTATAGTAATTATTATTTATCATTAAAAAGTAACTATTAAAAAACATTTCTAGAATATGGTTTAATTTTAATAATATTTTAACTAAATATTGTTACAAAAAGTGAAACACATTTCTTTTATCATTTCTGTTGCCGCCGTGAAAATTCACGTATTGGCACAATACATTAGGGCGTTCAAAAAGTAAGTTACACTCAAATAGTAAAGACCAAAAATCACTTTATTTATAAATGAAGTACAATACAATATGCCACGCATACAATACACTTTTTCTGTATATATTTTTTGTGTCACTGCAGGCATTTCTCTAATCGCTAGACGCACTGATGTTAGATATTCGCTCCTTGGTTCTGAGCTCATATTAGAACCGGGCAACTTAGAACTGGTGAGAGACGATAGAATGAGCACCACCAATTAGATATTTTCAACTGATATGCATTGTGTTCGACGCTGAAATTGCGATTGCAGAGAATATAATGTACTTCCGCTGAGCCTTCATTCCGCTGCAAGCATATCTGATGTACTGAACGTAACCTTCTGCATCGGTTAAGTCTGTGTGATTGTTTTCGATCTGATGTCAACATTTCAGAATTGCTGAGTATGATATTGCATGAGTCTTATACACACCGATATTTCAAAATAAAACTCTGTGCTCGTGCAACAATTTGCCCACGAAAATTATACCATCCCGGGCACTTCAATCTTGCAGCAAGTTTCCAGCTGATGCGCCATTCTTTTTCCTACACAGAAACAGTTGCAACTATTCAAATAAAACTGCTAACATTGGTAGCCATGGAACTCATCTATTGTCTGCAGAATCTTCGGTTATTTTTTTCACAATACTGCTATCTGTAGGAAAACAATTTTTTTTTTTTATACCTTATCTAATAAGACAAATTGTAAGTTGGCATTCAAAATTTGCTGACCAAATTCGTCGAACAATTTATCAAAAGGTTGCCGAAATCTCGAAGCTTTGTCAAAGTATTGATCGATATTATTGGGTTTCTACATAATTATATACATATTTTTCAAGCATAAACAGTGCTAAAACTATAAAAAGAATAACCTATTTTTGTTGCATTTACATGAATTCAGACTACTGATATGGGTGTTATTAGTCATTAAGAATCTGTTGAAGAGTTTTTGGTATGTGTTCTCCTGGACAAGTGATATTCGTGTCTTGTGGGATGTAAAATATGATTTTCCTAACTTTTGTGGTAAGAGAAATTGTTTTATTGGGTTAGTTTAAGATTGTTTCTTCGGATAAAATTCATTCATTGACTAGAAACTGTTTCAAAATTCATTTACTAGAATTTGATTGTTTTTAAAAACTACTTTTCTTATACATATATATATATACATGTATATATATATTTATATATTTGTAACAAAATATGTTTTTCTTAGTATGGTTTACTTCCATTTACAATTATGCACAGTAAATTTAATTAAATGCGTGCGCCCTTTTAAGTAAAGTAAAAATATAAATGCTTATAATTAATTTAGACTTTTACTTTTCTAACAAAAGATTATTTTATTTAATGTATATATATATATATATATATACATAGACAGATATATCAATAATTTGTTATAGGTTTAAAAACATATTTTTAAAGTATACTTTATTTATGTTTTACTCGAAAACAGTTAAGAAAAATATCTGAGTGAATGTAAATATTTTTAGTTTAATGATAAGATTTATATGATAATATTTTTTCCTTTATTTATTATGAAACTAAAGACTATTATTTAAATGCGTTTTACATATATGTTTTAAAAAGATTTTTTCTTTTCATGTATATAAACCTCTAGTCTTAATAACTGTTAGTCATGCATTGTGTTTCCGTAAGTATTACAATGGTTTATGTACGAAATGCTAAAAAATATTGGCGCTAGATGATAAAGTAAATATTCATAAGAAAATATTATAAATTACAGAATCACAATTTTTTCTTATTAAAATAATTGAGAGGACCCTACAACAGACTGAGCATTAGGCACCATTTCATCATGATAGCAGTAATGCAGTTTACTCCTCCTTTAATACCTTAAATGAATACGATTAATAAAAAATAAAAAAACTACTACGTACGAAGATGAATTTTAATGAGACACAATAGAAAGTGTAAGAGGATAATAAATTTGTAAGTGTTTTTAAAATTCTTTTAAAATAACATGGTTGTGAATGACATCATTTATTTTTCTAATTTTATTTGATTCTACATAATTAGTTCACATATATGTCATATACATCATCGCATCTCACATCTTACTTATAAGTCCCTATTTTAAAACTATTAAGAAATTGTACTGCATCATACACATATTATTACTATTTTCATTAGATCTTCGATATGCTTGTCTATATTAATGTATGTTGTCTATATTTTCTGGCCACTAAAGGACCTACTTCATTCTATGAAATATTACCTTCTGTCAGATTACGGAATGAAGTGTGCTTATTGCATCTTAATGTATGTACATAATAGTTATGTAGCGCAGTTATAGTTCACCTAATCTCTTAATAATTCTTTTTTTCAGCTTTTTTTTTTTAGTCGCCCCAAATTTCATAAATATTATAAAATATGTTTGTCAAAACAAACAGATATCTTTCGGTACAAGTCACTAACACACATGTATTACATGATATGTTTAAAAGTTGTATTTTAACTTTTAAGTTTGGAATCTCAACAAACTTAATTATCACGAAACACTTTTTTGTTTCACTTTTGATTTTGATCAAGAAAAAATAAATCGATTTTGTCATTATAAGTCATAAAAATGGAATTTTATAATAAATATTTTCTAAGATTTTAGGTGTAGTTTCAATTTTGGCGCATTTTATTCATACAATAGTTATAACACAATATACTACTATATACACAATATAACTACTATTTAAAAATTTGGATTGATTATACTTGAGATTCAGAACATTAAACAATTAATGGTTGTATAAATAAAATAAAGTAAGAGAAATCGTTAAATACACAAAAAAGAAAGTTATAATGGGGTGTTTGTGTATTTTTCTGTATATTGTACGTTGTTCAATATAATGCTATTGTCCTTCAAGTAATTTGAACTCATGCATCATAATGATAAAGAAATTTTCATTGTGTCCCTGTAAAACTTTATAAGTTCTAGACTCACCAAATTTACATAGTTAGAGTAACGGTGACCTATAGCATATATATGAATTTTCAGCTCAATCGGATGAAGCGTTTAGGCGCTATCACATTTTAAATAATTTGAACCAATAGGCCCCAATGATAAAGAATATTTATTTGTGACCCTATAAAAAACCTATAAGTGCTACATTCTTCAAAATCCATACAGTTTATGTGACGGTGATCTATAACACGTAAATAAATTTTCAGTTCAATCGGATAAGATGTTTAGCACTTTAAACAATTTGAACCCATAAGACATAATGATAAAGATTTTTTTTTTGTTGTGTACCTGTAAAAAAACAAAACAACGAGTGGGATATTCACAAGAATCGATGCAGTTCGTGCAACGGTGATCATAACATTTGTATAAATTTTTAACTGAATCGAATAAAGCATTTATATGCTATCAAATTTTCAATAATTTGAGCCCATACGCCCCAATGATAAAGAATTATTTTTTGTGTCCATGTAGAAAAACTTTAAGCGCTAGCTTCTCCGAAATTCATACAGTTTGTGTGATAGTGACCTATAACATGCATATAAAATTTCAGTTGAATCGAGTCCGGCGTTCAGACGCTATCGCAGTTTTAAAAAAATGAACACAAAGGGCATAATGATAATGAATTTTCCGTTGTGTCCTTCTAAAAAAGCGTATAGATGCTATTGTGTTCACTCACATGCATACACATATAACAGTAAAAATAGCAAGAATAAACTCAAGGGAACCAAAACGTGTGCAAACAGTATATCTCATAGTCAGATTTTTGACATAATTACAATACTTACATATGTATGTTTGTAAAGTAAAAATATTAGTTAATGTACAAGAATATTTCAATATTCAGAAACTTCTTAATTAACCACCATGTGTCATCTATAAAATCACAAAAAACATTTTAAAGAAAACACTGTTTATTAAATAAAGTGTAAAATACAATCCATATTTTCAGTAAAATGTACTCTAAAATGGACAAGAGTGGAAATATAATTAATCTAAAATAATACGTTTGTTTATTTAAAATGTTATTATAGATAGCTAAAATTTTGTATACATTATTCTTTCATACCTGTGTGACATGTTTATTGTTCTATATTTCGCTCTGTGTGCTAGACAGCAATTTAAGATATAAAATATGGCACAAAATATTTCAAAATGACATATTTTAAAGGGATATTCATTTTGTATGAGATTTTCTTCCCTTATCTGCAGTACGAGTTTTATTTTAACATAAAATTGTTTACCAATTAACTATTTGAATAAATATATCCTAAATTACAAAACTATAATTCTTCTATTACATAAAAATACCAGTGTATTTATTAAGTTCGGTGTGATTGTGACTCATTTTTTTTAGATCATCTGCATTACATTTTATGATTAGAGAGCTTTCATATTAACATATATAATTAAAACAATCGTATCTCCAACGAAATAATAGACCGAACGGTAATATATTTCTGTAACAGATAATAAAATATTTTTTAAGGTAATAAAACAATTCTGGACGCATTTCACGCCATTATAACATGTATGAATAATTTTTGATACCGTTTAAAATTTAAAGAACTACCAAAAAAATATAAAACGGAAAAAAAATATATTCTGAAATATTTAAAGTGTTGTTTCAAATTTATAAGTATTTCAAATTAAATAAATGTGGTTTTCAAGTTGAATAACGTATAGGGACTCTAATTAATTATTTTTTTCAGCTGGGAAAATCCTAAAAAAATATAAAATTTAGAAAGCATTTCAATTTAAGCAGCCATTCAAATATTTATAAACGTTCTATATATAATTATCACAGAATATTAAACCAATGTTATTTATCAAATGGAAACTAATTAAAAAACGATTTCTCAGGTACATATGTTTATCACTGACATTCACGGATAATTAGATAAAACCCAGTACATACTTTCAGAATCTACGATGCCTAATTTTAAAACTATAAAGTTACAAATTTGTTAAATAATTATCTTTAAATGTCAGTCTTATTAATTATTTAAAAGTATTTTAAAAGAGAAACCTTGTGTTAAAATTGTTGCTTTAGAAATTATTAAAGCATGTAAATTAAATATTTACATTAAAAATAAACGTTTATTTCGTGTATAATTCATCAGAATGGTCAAATGAAACACACATTTCTGAAATAAATATATAATCTTCTTTTCTTTATATATTTGTATAGTTAGATATAGATATAGATATAAAACTATTGTTATTCATATAAATTCGCAGATGATTTCATAGTAATCGGTTTTCCTCTGCCTATCGGTCAGCATATACAAATAAAATTATTTTTTATTTATTTGTGATAATATATATATATATATATATCTTTTTCCTTACTCTAATTAATTCTCCCTAAACTTAATATTTTGACCTCAATTTGGTATGTTTTAGCGGGGAACCGAAAACAATAAATAAAAAAGCACTCCTTATATAGCTTTTATTTATCTTAATCTATTCACTTCAAATCATGTTTTTTTTAATTTTTTTTTAAATCCGATAAATTGTTGCAATTGTAATATAAAAATTTTATGCTAAATTATCTTTTAATATTTCAGTTAAGTAAAATTTCTATTCATTTAATAAGTTTTCATATGTTACAAGCAAATATTAAAAATATCATCTTTTAAAAACTACCTATATTAAATATTTCTCTTACTATATAGGCTTAAAAAAAAAAAAAGAAAAGAAAGAAAGAAATCTTTAGTCCATATAGGCTTTTATTTAAATAAGATTGTTGGACAAGGAGGCAAATGTCTGAACTCTATCCCCCTCCCCCCCCCCCTGAAATTTAGATAATACAGGTTACAATTGATTCTGTGTGACTTTCCAAGTAGAAAAATATCAAATTCTAAATAGGGTTCTGTTTCAAAAAGTTCTTATTTGAGGACGTAAAAATTGTGCAGAATAAAGAATTTCTATGTTGTTTCATTCATTGGCGTTCCCTGGAGATTCAACATTTACACATAAAAGGTACCTTTTTCTAAAGACATCTGTTTTGGAAATGTAGATGGATACTGTCTGGTTGATATTCAATAGAACTGCGAATAAAGTAAATCGATATGGAAGTCGTGACTGGAATTTAATGATACTTTTAAATGTATCTTCTTATAGAAAATAGTTTATATTATATTGATTAAAATGGAAACCTAGATTTCACTCGCAATTTAAAACTACTTTCTTAAGAATTGTAAGCAGATAGAAGTTTTTAAATAATTTAGAAAATGCATACCGAAGAGTTATTTTTTAGTTAATCTAAAAAATAAAAAGTGGTGTCAAAATTGTAGCAATGGTATGAATTTCAGTTAAAGGGATACCCTCTGATGTTTAAAAGACAGCAGCAACTGAAAAAAAAATATTTTAAAGCAATCAAACAAAATAAAAATTCTGCGTTCCCCAGCTTTACTAAAAATTGATTTACATATCGTTGATTATTTACTAAACATTTTTCTCAATTGTTATTTTTATTTCTTTATTTATTTCATGATTTAAAATTCATCAAATATTGTAAACTAATGTTTAACAAGAAAAGTATATAAACATCGCAACATTAAAACAAAAATTTAAAAACCATTTGGCAGAATTTAAAGCTGAATGAATGTGTATAATTTGAGGTAATTGTGGTTCAATAAGAAATATAATAGGAAACTTCGAAATTCCTTTTTAATTATTATTGCTTAAATGGGATTAATGCTAATACAATTTGACAATTTTAACTTATGCGCAATATTCTATTTAATCTAGGAGTCAAAACCATTGCAGATATTACTGACTGGAGTTAGGGCAAGTGTATTACTTACTATCAATATTGTAGAATGTAGTCCAGTCAAAATAGGAAAAATAGAAGAAAAAAATCGTGTAGTTTTGAAATTTTGCATACTCATAGCCAAGGGGGTCCTGAACAACATACTAAAAGTCCCCGCCCGTGGGGGGTGAGCGGGGGGCAGGGGGGCATTTAAGGGGGGCAATTTTCAGTTTTTATTAAATATCTTACAAAGTATCGCATTTAGAGAAAAAATGTCAATTACAAAAGTAATCTACGTAAAATTTCCTACAAAAATGTATATTACATTTTGTTTGTACGACCATTAGTTTAGAACATATAGGGAGATGAAATAACACAATTTCTTGAAAAATTCTTTTTGCAATAGTAAAATCAACTAAAGTGTGCAATTAAAAGGGTTCTTGTCAAATATTTTCTAATGTAAAAAACAAATATATACATAGGGAATATGCAAGGATAATACAGCATGTTTTGTAAGTTTTAAATAATTTTAAGGCTAGCAGGCGCAAGTGGCGATTTGAGTTAAAAATCTAGATAACGAAGACCCAAAACCGATCAACATAAAAAAAAAAAAAAAAAAAAAAAAAAAAAAATCGTGTAGCTTAGAAATTGACCACAGTTATAAAGTTAAGTGCCCTGAATAACATACTAAAAGTCCCTAACGATGGGGGGGGGGGGGGGGGGGCATTTAAAGGGGGCACATTTCAGTTTTTATTAAGTATCTTGAAAAGTATCGCATTTAGAGAAAAAAAATCTCAATTGCAAAATTAATCTACGTGAAATTTCCTAAAAAAATTGTATATTCTATTTTGTTTGTATGATCAATAGTTTAGAAGATATAGGGGAACGAAATAACACATTTTCTTGAGAATTTTTTTTTTTTTTTTTTTTTTTTTGCAATAGTAAAATCAACTAAATTGTGGAATTAAAAGGGTTCTGATAAAATATTTTCTAATGTACAAAACAAATATATGCATAGGGAATATGTAAGGATAATACAGCATGTTTTGTACGTTTTAAATAATTTTAAGGTTAGTAGGCGCAAATGGTGTTTAGGTAAAAATCCAGATAACGAAGACCCAAAACCGATCAACATTTAAAAAAATCTTATAGCTTTGAGATTTTTTTTTCTCTAAATGCAATAGTTTTCAAGATACTTAATAAAAACTGAAATGTGCCGCCTTTAAATGCCCCCCCCCCCATGGTTAGGGACTTTTAGTATGTTATTCAAGGCACTTAACTTTATAACTGTGATCATTTTCTAAGCTACACGATTTTTTTTTTTAATGTTGATCGGTTTTGGGTCTTCGTTATCTAGATTTTTACTCAAACCGCCACTTGCGCCTGCTAGCCTTAAAATTATTTAAAACTTACAAAACATGCTGTATTATCCTTGCATATTCCCTATGTATATATTTGTTTTTTACATTAGAAAATATTTGACAAGAACCCTTTTAATTGCACACTTTAGTTGATTTTACTATTGCAAAAAAGAATTTTTCAAGAAAATGTGTTATTTTATCTCCCTATATCTTCTAAACTAATGATCGTACAAACAAAATGTAATATACATTTTTGTAGGAAATTTTGCGTAGATTAATTTTGTAATTGACATGTTTTCTCTAAATGCGACAGTTTTTAAGATATGTAATAAAAACGGAAAATTGCCCCCCTTAAACGCCCCCCTGCCCCCGCTCACCCCCCACGGGCGGGGACTTTTAGTATGTTGTTCAGGACCCTCTCGGCTATGAGTGTGCAAAATTTCAAAACTACACGATTTTTTTCCTCTATTCGTCAAATTTTGGCCTTCGTTGCCTGGACTAATGTGTGACATTTATCGAATCAGTAATAAAATGCTTAGTTAAATAAAAAAAGCAAAGTCCTCAGTGATTTACACATTGTTACCAATACGCATTTTATATACCACGATTTCAATAAAAAATTGCTTTATATAAAAAAAAAAAAAATTCTATCAAAAGTAACACGTTCTCCTTTTTTTAGCTTATAATTTATGTTGTAGTATGTATAGAATCTAACTTTGAAGGGTAAAATATTCTTCTAATATACATCTTATTCATATATGAAACTTCAATTTGTTAAATAACCAAATTCAGTTTTCAAGGTCCTTTAAATCAATATCATCCTTGATTTTGACCATTTCACACCATCATACATACAGGAAGAATCTGCGTCGTTTCCTAAATATTGGGTTGAGTAAAAAGTTCTTGTCGATTTTCAGCATTAGATGGCGTTATTTGGCATATATCGAGCAAGACTAATCTGATCGGCGCATACTTATTTCCACATGAAAGATGACAATTCAAACTGCATTTTTGTGAAGAAAGTATAGCAATTATTCATTTGTGTCAAAAATTATACCTTTTAAAATATTAACCCTACAAGGCACCCAGTTCCATATGTGGAACACCGACTTTAATCGTTCCTATAACTATAAAATTATTAGTAGCGACATCTCTTGACATCTTGATAGAAGCTACTGACATTTAGCAATGTAGTAATACGAATCTTTACCTAAAGATGTCGTTCGTGTTTTTGTTATAGTGCACTCAGTGTGAAATTTGAATGAAAGTGATACGTTAATCGTTTGTCTGAATTCAAAAATAAAAAAAGAATAGTTTTTGAACAGATTTGACTCGAAAAAAATACTGTGTGTTATAACGAAGTGTATATTTTGCAGAGGTAAGTTTTTTTTTATATTACAACATTAACCTTTTAGTAAATCATATTTTTATGTATGTTCCAGATGCGGTACGTTGAGCTTTAGTGTCCGTTTTTACTTATACGTACTTACGATAACTTTCTTTATGAATACTTTGATTTTATTGCAGATAATGTCGCGAAGAAGATTACGTGATGAAGATATTGAGGGTTTCTTGAATATTCCTTCTGGGAAAGACCTCAAAAGACCCTCTCTAGGAAAAGACCTCAAAATACCTTCCATAAAAGACCTAAAAAAGGGAATGGTTCAGAGAGGTTATTCAGAGCAATGGGTAGCAAATTGTGATAATACAGATATTGTCACTGTTATGTGGTACGATAACAAACCAGTCGTTTTATCATCGTCTTTTGTGGGTCAAGAGCCAATAGAAACAGCAAGAAGATACTGCAAGAAACAGAAAAAGTATATACAAGTGGATTGCCCCCAAATAATCAAAACATATAACCAGCATATAGGTGGTGTGGACCTCCTAGATTCGTTCCTAGGGAAATATAAAATAAAAATTAGGACCAGAAAATAGTACTTGAGGCTATTTTATCATCTTCTTGATGTAACTCTTATCAGTTGCTGGTTATTGTAGAGAAGAGTCGGGGAGCAGCAGCATACGCCAACCCCAATGAAACAGAAGGATTTCAAATTTGAAGTAGGGAAAAGTTTATGCATGTTTGGGCTATCGATAAACAAAAAGAGAGGTAGACCAAGTTTATCTGATGAAATTGAAAATAAAAGGCAGAATACAAATACATCAATCCTACCTCCTCGTGATGTCAGACGTGATGGGTTTGAGCATTTTCCAGTTTGGTGTGAAAAAAGACAATGATGCAAATATCCTAGTTGCAAAGGAAAAACATTCTTATCTTGCGACAAATGTCGCGTAGAACTTTGCCTGAATAAATATAATAATTGTTTTAGATCTTTTCATCAATAAAAAAATAACAAATTTATTATATTAGTTATATGATTTTGTTTATTATAAGTTGCAATACATAAAAAAGTAAATTATATAATAGTTATTTCATTTTGTTTAAAATAATAAGTCACTAATTGAAAAAAATTCAAATAGGAAACTATTTCCAAAACAATTCAATTGTACTCGTTTAATACCAAAAAGCATAGTTAAGGCTCAGTGTACCGTATGTGGAACTGAAATAAAAAGTTGATTTTTCCGTAAAATATGGTTTTATTTTTATTTTTATGAGTTTTCCCTATCTTCTGAGCACTAATTGCAACCTATATATTTTTGTCGCGCACTAAAAAAAAATTGAGCCTTGTAGGGTTAATGTAAAAAAAAAATACGAAACATTTGTAATTCTACTTTAAAAAAAGCGAAGAATGCAACCCAAGGAGAAGAGAAAAATTGTGCAGTTTATGATAATGATGATGCTGTATCAGAATTAACAGCCCGCCTGTCGTTCACTCGCTTTCGTTCAGGAAATTTCGATGTGAAAGAATCACCTCGCTCTAGCCAGCTCATTGTTGATAAGGTCGATGAAATCATACAAATAGTTGAGAAAGATCGGCGCAGAAGCAGCCATGACATCCCTGAGATACTGAACATTGACCAGAAAATCGTTTTAACCCATTTGTGTTAGAATAGATACAAAAAAGAAGCTCGATTCTTTGGTGCGGAATAAACTAATTGACCGAGTTTTCATCTAAAAATCGCTACCAAACTTCCCCACCCTAAAGGAAAAAGTTCCATTTTCCAAGCGAATGATTACCGGGAACGAAGAATGGATTACATACGAGAATAATGGGAGAAAAATATTGTTGTCGGAGGGAGATGAGTCATCGCAAATTGCTGTAAAACCAAAGTTTGACATCAAAGAAAGTTATACTCAGTATTTGGTGAGACTGGAAAGGAGTCGCTCATAACGAGCTGCAGAACGATTGAGTCGAACGATTGAGTCGGCTATTAGCCAAATTACAACTACCAGTTCGAAAAAGACGGCCAGGATTGATCAATAATAAGGGTGTTGTATTCCATCATGACAACGCGAGACCACATTTATCTTTGAGTACATGGAAGAAAAAAAATACGTCTTCGATTGGAAATTTTGATTCAATTACCTTATAGTCCGGACTTTGAACTCTTGGATTAATGTTCGTTTCGGACTCAGAAGAACCCCCTTTATGATGTAGGTTCAGAAGAGAGCTGTGGAAATCATTTTATCAAAATGTTTGCCAAAAACCCAAAGTTTTACAGCAATTGATTATTTTTTTTTTTCCCAGAAAGTGACAAATTTCATCGATAACAATGCCATATATTGTGTTTAAAAAAATAATTTTTAAATAGAATTAAAATTTAATTGAAAAATGGCAAAACGTCGTCAAGAACTTTTTGCCAACCCAATGTATTGAGTGCGTTATGGATGTACTAATTTGCTCATATTCGTTTGTTAACGAAACAGTTTTGCGTATATTTTAAAAAGTTTTATAAATAATTTTCGCTTCACATTTCAAGCATTCCTTTGGAATATCGACAAATAAGGAGAATTTGCTAATTTTTTGTGCTTACTTACTTTCAATTATTTTGTATTTTATTGGTGATAGTTAACCTTAAAATTATTTCTTGTTGAAATAAAAGGAACCTATACAATGTCCACCAGAATACACTCATATGCACGATATTACTGTATATGCTCGCTTATAATGCATGTGGACTCTTCTCTTAGGACTCTCCTCAACCTTTCATTTTTGCCTCATGGGTAATAACCGTCTTTTTCAAATGTTTAAAAAAAGGTGTAACATTGATGCATATAATATGCAATTGTTTAAAAAATGTTCTAATAAAAACTAACACCTTTTTTTTTTCCTTTTTGTCATTAACGGAGTAGAGAATGTACGTAGACGTATTATCTGGGTTCATTTCCAGGTCGCACTCGTTAGCTTTACTATTAGAAGTTTTCCATAGTTTTTGTAATATTTACATGATTACTTGTTATTATACGTTATAAACCCTCCGCAAATGCTTTCCTCTCTCGCGTAAATTTTCAGCATTAACACCAAATTACACTTTCTGGAAAAAGATAGTTATCTTTCAGTAAAGCTCCAATTCAATAACAAACATTAATTCTTATATTAGCAGGCCTAATCTCCTGCGTTGGTTAGTATATTTGAAAGAGTTTTCATTAAAAAGAAAAAAAAAGAATCGCTGTTTTCCATATCACCTTATTAATAAAGTCTAAGAAAAAATCCATTTTAATCGCTCAAAAGCTTACTCTGCTTTATCTCTGAATTATGTATGTAGTGTCTTAGCTAGGAACTTTTGTTTGAGTTTTTATCGGTGGCGGCGCTTCTTTGATCAAGAAATATGAATTAACAGCTATCTCAGAATCTATTGAAGGTTTTGCTATAGATTGAGAAACGCCGGTCCTCGTTCTATGATAATTAAATTTTAATTACCATAAATCCATGCATTTAGCAAAATTAATAACATTATAAGCATCGTAAATTATTAATAAAATCGAATTAATTATATTATAAGCATATTATCATTTGGTTCTAATATATACAATGAATTAAAAAGATATAAAGATGAATTTCCTTTTTAAAGAATTTTATTGTCTCAAGATAAACAATTGTTTTCAAATGGCACTAATGAACTGAAATAAAATATTTAATTATTTTTTTTTAATTCTATCAGTCGCATTATTTAGCAAATTATATCCACACATTGAAGAGTATTTTGCCGGTCCAAAAATATGGTCATTAAAAATCCAAAGCAGTAATTCCATAGTAGAATAGTGATTGTAAATAAAAAAATATTTAATCACGCAACTGATTACGAAAAATTAAAAATAATAAATAGATTATTAAGTTTTATGGAAAATGTTACTAAAAACGCAGACGGTTTTAATTAAGATATTGTAACAGAAAAGTCGATGGTTTAAAATGAAAGAAATTAATAATTCAAAACTTTACAAATAAAAAATAAAAATAAAAATCGAGGAGATGCAAGCCTGCAAGATCGAAGCTACCACCACTATTATCGATTTATATACTCTCTATTTTGGTCTAATACATTTATGCCATCTTTCTGGCAATAGCATATTCCATGTTCATAATATTTCTTATCTTTGCTGGCAAAAAACTGATCTAAGTCATTTTTAACATCGGTAATTGAGGAAAGGATTTTGCCATCTAAAAAAAAAAAAAAAAAAAAAAACTCTTTTAGAGAATAGAACAAGAAATAATCAGAAAGAGCCAGATCTATAAAATATTTTGGCTGTAGTAGTGCTTCTGTCTGAGCATTAAACTATTTTTACGAGTTACCAAACTTATACGTGGTCTCACCTTATCTTTGTGGGATGCTACACCTTTTTTGTTGATCAACTCTGACTTTTTTAATTTAAGTGAATAATTCAATTTCTCCATATAATGACAGTGTATTTTAGAATTGATCATGGAATTGTCTGGTAGAAGTTCAATAAAACGATTTCATTCAAATCTCACCAAACACACGACATAAACATTTTTTATGAATTTATTTTTTGGAATGCTTTGACTTGGCTCAACTTTTTAACACCATGATTTCTTCCGTTTAACATTGTTGTAGATAATTTATTTCTCTTGCACAATGATAATTCACTTCCAAAAGTGGATAATTTTTTATTTTTTGAGAAGAAAAATATCGATGTGAATGTAACTGAGGAAATTGCTTTCTGCAAGAACATGTCAATCCCATATGTCGAGTTTCGAACAGCCTTTTTCCTGTTTCGATAGCAAAAAGGCAAAATATGCTACTTCCACTTTCCATATTTGATAAGGCACCCGACGAAAACTATTGTGCATACATTTTCACAAACAAACTTTGATGTATCAGCTATCAAATGACAATTCGGCTTAATTGTGACATAAGGCGTAATAAAATGCAAATAAGTTTCTTCTGCTGGGAAAAAAAGAAATCCGAACAATCCAACCCTAAAATTATACATACTTTTGTGCTAGACTAAGGAATTGCGGGATTTTTTGAAAGTTGTATGACGAAATTTGCTTTTAATATATAATTTCTGTGAGGCTGATTAGTCAGTTCATAAGAAGAAATAAATGAAGAGTTGTCATATTTTAGAATCATTACTTTTTTTTTTTTCCGCAATGTTCCGAGTACATATTTTTAGGATTACTTTTGAGGAATTTTATATAAAAAAAAATACACATGATTTCAATGCAAGTAGCCTAAATTGCAGTTAAATAATAAATAAACATCACAATTTTGGAATTTTTTCGAAAAATCAAATTAATTGAATAAGTCACATCTTCCATCTGAAAATTACATTAAATGGCATAATTTTCGAATTCCTATATAAAATTCCTATATAAGTTCTAAGATAAATTTATAAGGGTTTATATCTTGATATTCTTTAACTACTTGTAAATTTTGGTTATTATTTGTATCACAGTTTGTGAGTGTTTTTTGTTAGATATGAAGGTATAAACTTTGAAGTGGCCGTGGTGTCTTTAATCTTTCCAAAGTGGTATTAAGTGAATTGATTCATGAAATGTACACGATATTAGATGGTCACGGTTTTATAAAAGGCAGAACTTAAATTTTTGCAACTATATGACAGGACATAAAGAAATAATTTTTATGCTTTAAGTTTTATTCTTAAAAATATCATTTATATTTTAAAGATTGATATACTGAAATGAACTTTTGAATTTACGGTTTTAAAACAAACAATATCAGGAAAAATGATTTGTTTTGAATTGAGATTAAAGCATCCCAAGAGACTAAAAAAAAGTAATGTATGCTAGTTGTGTGACGTAAATTCTCAATATTCTAAAATAAATATACAGTCGTAGAAAATCATTTTAATTTAACGAAATGCTTTCTGACCTCTAAATTATAACTTAATTTCACATAATATCCTTTATCTGTGTTCCTTATTTTTTATATCTGCCGTCTTCCTACATAAGTATGCATTTCTAATTGCAACATTCATGAAATCTTTGGTCATGTCGTATTCTTGCTTTAACGTAATACAGATCTACAATGGGATATAATATTTTTTGATAGCTTGATTTCCTTTAATTTTGCAAATAAATGTATTGTTTGGCATTCTAGTGTCGCATACTTCGATTTAAAAAAAATTATCCAGTAATTTGTTGAACATTCTGTTTCACACCAATTCGTTTGGCGAAAAATTTGACAGTTATTAAGAACCGTTTGAATGATAATATTACGGTACCTATTCAAAAACTCATATGTGTCATAACGTTGCATAATTATGACCAGGTTTTTCCTAATATAGTGAATTTGGTTGAAATAAGAATGCAATGCTACGAAGGGAAAATCTGATCCATCACTTCATCAACAATGTTTAATCTAAGAAGACGATCATTTTTTTTTTTTTTTTTTTTTTTTTTTTTCGGGCTCCCCTTCCTATCCATTTAAATGTCATTGTCAATAGTAAATTTTGACTTTAAATGGTCAACTGTATTAACTGAATATATATAAAAAAAAAATTCTAGATAATGTGTTTTTTTTTTTATCTACAAAAAGTGTCTAATTTATCAATCGTATTCTGAGTTTTTGCGACAGTCATTTGCAAGTATTTTTTCAAGATATTTCTGAAATAAATCTATAATTTATCCACAATATATTCAGTCATTAAACTCTATCATATTCTGGTAAAATAAGAACTGTTAGAATAATTGTATATCAATGAATATTTGGTGTAAAATACAGGTTGACATTATACTTTAAATGCACTCTGAGAGTTACATTACAATGTTTCCATGTGACAGTGTTTGCATTACAGTGTAAATATGTGTCGTTGTTTTCGAAAATCGAAATTAGTGTCTATCTCTATGTGAAATGTTGAAGTTTTATAGAAAACAGTAATGTATTCTAACATCTGCAAGCGATTTTTTTTTTTTTTTTTTTTTTTTAAATCAAACATAATTTCTACAACATATGAAAGAATTAGAAATACAATATTTACAAAACATGTAGCAAAATTTTACATACAGTCAAAGTTATCCTAAGTAAAAGCATTCAGTGATAAAATTATTATATTAGATTTTTGAAATACAAATTGATTTACTGATATAAAAAATATATGCAGCGGCAATATCTCATATCGGTCGCATATAAAAATGTAAGTTTTATAAACATGTTGATAAAGAAAATCTTAATAGAAAAACAAAATCAGCTATTTTTTTTCCTTATTATTCATTCCAATGAAAAATACATTTTCAAACGAAAGAAAAAACTTCCCTTTTAAATTTTGCATTAATGAATGTTTTTTTTTCTTTCTAGCGTTACCACAAGAGATCAATAGAGACGCAAGCTGTGCAGCTCCAATTTTTATTTATTCTTTTTAGCGGTTTATAATGACTATTTTTTTTTCTCTAGCACAGAAATATTTTCTTTCTATACATTATGAATTTTGAAGTAAGCTATGTAGACTAATAATATATGATTAAAAGCAAAAAGGTACAAGATAATAAGATGTTTCAACAAAATAAGAGAAAAATATGCACAGATATTTTCTTTTTTGAAAGAAACTTTATTCGCTGAAAATATAATCAATTATTAAGGTTAACTTATTTTATACTAATAAATGTTACTTAATATAAGAAAAAAAATATAACATAAAATTTAGTTAGAAAACAAATTCCATAATTTTTCGAAATATATATTTAAAAAATATATATATATATGCTCATCGATATTCCCAATAATACTTATGTATTCTCGTTAATGATAACTATAACGAAATTAATATTACTTATTTTCAAATTTATAATACAGTTGAATTTAATTTTGTATACAATATTTATTTTCCACTTATATGCTCTTTAACAGTTAAACTAACTAAAAAAAAAAAAAATAAAATAAATAAATAAAAATAAAAGTCTGCTTAAACCAAAAATATTAGTATTTTCCGTATATTTAAATACCTTTTATATACATTTAGAAGATTTTTGTTTATTTATTTTAGTTATATTAAAATCGTTTTACTGTTTTTTATATTAAAGTTATGCATTTGACCTTGCTTTATTGTTAGTTAAAATTTATGAGTTTCTTATTACTCAAAGAATATGATATGCAGATGTGTACTATTTTTATTGCATCTTCAACCATTTAAAACATACTCTTTTTAGGTTGATTCTTTATACGAAATCTACCTACTGCATGACATAAATTCTGGAAAGTTTGTTCATATCTTCACCGATCATATCCTCTAGAACCCAAAACAACCTTCCGTTCAAAAGCTTATGTATATATTTCATGTATAACGCTTTGTTGTGAACACGATAACTGGAGTAGTTTTTATGTAAATTTAACCAGCTAGGGATACGTTTTCAGGACAGTAAATATCTCGTTCGAGTGGTTGAGTTCATAGAAGGGGTATCCAGCTCAAAGGGTGTGGAAATGGTGGGGGGATGGAAGTTTTCATTTACCCATAATTTCTTTAATATTGAAAATAGCAAAAAACTTCAAATACGGCGAATTACTGCTTTAACTTAAAGAACAATTTTTGTATTTAAACTTTTTCGATAGCTTCAATTGCTTAAAAGTTACAAGTTAAAAAAGTAATTTTTCGTCATTTGTGATGAAACCGACATTTTATATAGCTTTAATTGCTTAAATTTATAATCTGATGTCTACGTCACGTGCAGACGATAATAAAAAAGATCACTGGAAACATAAAAAAATTAAATTGAATTTCTTGAAAACAAAATAGCGACATAAATAATACAATGTGTGGGAACAAAGCGATTGGCTAAGTATGTGTTAATGCATATGTAATATTTCGTTACTTTTGTAACATTAACATATAGGAACCTTTGCCTAAGCTTGCAGAAAAGGGATTTTTTTTTCTTTTGAAATATGCTAAACTAATTTTTAAAAGACTATGAGATGTTAAAAACCCGGATAAACTACTACGTCAGAAACGCCAAAGAAAAATATTTGAGATACATACAGCTTTTTCGGTAGCCTTAAACTTACCGTCTTCAGTGCAAAAAGAATTCTTTTTTCACTGAAGACGGTACGTTTAAGGCTACAGAAACAGCTGTATGCATCTCAAATATTTTTCTTTGGCGTTTCTGACGTAGTAGTTTATATATATGTTTAAACATATATGCATAGCGACAAAATTATCAGAAATACAGGCTAACAGTCAGTGTGAAAAGCATAAAAAAAGTAATAATAATAATAATAATAATAATAAGTAATCGAGTATAGTAAAAGAAGTAACAAGAAAAATACATAAGTTTGTAATATTTTAAAAATTTATATGCAAATATTTGAAACATAATGAACTCTTTTAAACATTCCTATGCTATAAAAATGTTAGCATAAATACATTAATAATGCTGTACAATAAAGAAATCCAGAAAGATGCACATTAATTAACTAATTTTTAAGTGCCTGTTAGGAAAATCTATCAACAAATTGATGTAAACATTCTGCGGTTTGCGTTGATGCAAACCCCATCTTAATTTGTTTCTTAGATAACTAAATGGATAAGTAAAGAGAGCACAAGACTTGAATTAAACAATAAATAAGAGTTTTATTTGGACAGATTAATGGGAGGGCGGTCTGGCAATCAAACCAGCTCAGTCAACGCATTTAATTACTTTATCAAAATATATGTATCAGAACTTAAATTAGATAATTCTAAATATCTCACCCCAGCGACAGTCGAAAATGTAGAGGCGGATGCACTCTTTAACTCCGCTACTGGACTTCACTGTAGATTAGAGGATTCCCGACTGATCCAACATGACCTTCACGAATGCTAGTAGATACGCACACTAACACTCATCACTACTTAATCTTCACACAACTAAATCTCCACTACTTCACACCTCAATACTCGCCAAAATAAGAATATTCAGAATCTACACCACAATCTCTTATAATATACACCACCACCCACACTAATTTACTAAAACCATCTCCATCTTATACATCTTCCTACTAACCTCATTTCCCTTCATTTCAATCAATACTTTTAAAATCACTTCACATTCATCTAACTCTCAGAACCTAATTCTTTCTTTGCAGCACCATGCCGACATGAAACTAATCCGACCTCAACTTTAGCTGAGTGACTGGCGTCGAAGCGATTTTAACAGTCCCAACTTTATACTTTGCTGGATCAAGCTTAATTTCAAACAACTGTGTAGACGTTCTGTTCCTCACAACATTTAAAAAGATTTTCTCTCTGAAATCGTTGATAATAAAATGTTGTAATATATAAATAAAATGTGAGATCAAAAATAAAATTGCTCAAATAACCTTTAAAATCTTAAGTAAAACATGACTAAGTTATAAAATTTCAAATCTGCCCCTTTTCACAAATTTCATTTTGAACATCTCAGGATTAATCTCGAATATAATTTAAGGTGCCTGCCTATCTTTAAAATGTAATTTTCGGTAAAAAGTCCGATTTTCTATTTTTGAGTTAGTATTAAAGCTTATTTTAGCTTTAGCTTTATATTATTATTTTAGCTTTCTAAATCAGTTTGAATTTTGTTTCTGTCTTGCTTAGAACTTATGTTCTAGACATTTTAATATTAGTCACTCGCCAGTTTTTGAAACCGAAACTGACCGGAAAAGACCCTTAAATATTTGTTTACATAAATGTTTTACTCAATATAAGCATCAAAATTTGTTACTGAATATAAAATGAATTTAAAAAGAAAATAAGCTTTGAAATAAATCAGGAACTTATTAAAATTATTTTTTGTTTAATAGGTAAAAATCTTGTTTTTAAATCTGTTTTCTGCTTTTTCTCAAAATGATATTTTTAGCATTTTGCTTTATCCCAATACATCATAACTCCAAAAGTTATAATTGAAACGTCATGAAACTTTGACAAAATACTCTAGAAGAGTTGTTTTAGGGACTGAACTACGACGATGAATCTAGCTAAATTATTCTGTTTTTTTTTTTTTTTTTTGTCGATAGAATTTATGAACTGTCATGTAAATTCATGATTTTTTCAGCATGTAAAAATGTTGTCGACTCTAAAATAATGAATAACATGGTTATAGTTTTGAGAGTAGTTTAGTCCCTTAAGAACCTTTCAATAATCTAAATAAAACTTACAGAATAAATATATCTATAATTAAATTTGACTTATAATTGTTTGCAAAAGTGTTTTTTTTCGCAATTTTTATGTATATTTTGAGCCTAAATATCAAAATATTTTTAAGTTTAAATACTTTTTTCAGGTTATTCACTGTATTTTACTTTATTCTATCATACAATGCAGATAAATAGACAATTTTTCAATTATTAAAAAAATCACCTCCGAAGTTAGGCAGGCACCTTATATACTTTCAACAAACGAAAGTCGTTTATTATGCAGTTTAATACTCAATAAAATTAAATTCGTTATCTTTTACTTAAGTATTTTACTATTATCTTTTACGTAACTAGTCTTTACTTAAGTATTAGCAAAAAAGAAAATCATTTATATTTTATTCGATTTTTCAAAATGAATCACCATTTTATTCACTGTAAGAGTATTTTTCAAAATATTTCTAACGAAATTAATTGATTAACATTTATAATATTTAAGTACATTTTTCAATCTTTTCCTTAAAAAACTAGTATGTTGTGGCCACCACAACACTTTCTTCTATATTTTCCTATACATAATATTCAATCAGTAACAAAAAAAAAAAAAAAAAAAAAAAAAAAAATCTAATTTTTTTTTGTTAAAAGTAAAAAAAAATCGATAACTTTGTTTTAAATTATCACAGATTTATAGTTCAACCATTCGCTTTAAAGGTATTGACGAGATCTTTCGAATATACCCATCTTGAAAATTTACCCCCCCTCCCCAGGGGGGAAGCGATGCCCACACATGCACAGACATTTTTTCCTAGTTAAATACTACTATTATCAATAATTCATACTAATGTTACAATCACAAGTTTAAAACAACTCTTATTATGCACATTTATACGAATTTTTGTCCTATGCTGCCATGTTAAAAATTTAGATAAAATGCTATCACAGCACCACCTGTTGAGCTATTGATCCCCAAACATAATCAGCACCAGTTTATGTCGGGGACCAACTAAATACCAAGTTTGGTAAAATTTCGTTTAAAAAAAAAAAAAAAAAATTACGATTTCTTTTCTAAGTTTTTTTTTTTTTGTTGTTGTTAAAAGTAAAAAAAATCGATAACTTTGTTTTAAATTATCACAGATTTATGGTTCAACCATTCGTTTTAAAGGTATTGACGAGACCTTTCGAAAGATACCCATCTTGAAACTTTGCTCCCCCGGGTGGGCACTTCCCCCCCGGTGGGGGGGAACCGATGGCCCCACATGCACAAAAATTTTTTCCCTGTCAACTATTACTATTATCAACGAGACCTTTCGAAAGATACCCATCTTGAAAATTTACTTCCCCGGGGGGTACTTCCCCCCCGGGGGGGAACCGATGCCCCTACATGCACAAAAATTTTTTCCTAGTTAACTACTACTATTATCAATAATTGATATTAATTTTACAATCAGAAGTTTAAAATAACTCTCATTATGCCCATTTATACGGAATTTTGTCCTATGCTGCCATGTTAAAAATTTGCATAAAATGCGATCACAGCGCCATCTGCTGGGCGATTGATCCCAAAATCTAATCAGACCCTTTCCATGTCAGGGTCCAACTATACACCGTTTGGTTCAATTTCATTCATCGGTTCGTGAGATACGGGGAAAAATACGAAATTTTGCGATCACAGCGCCACCTGCTGGACGATTGATCCCCAAATCTAATCATCTCCATGCCCCGTCAGATTCCAACTATATACCAAGTTTGGTTGAATTTCATTCATTGGTTCGTGAGATACGGTGAAAAATACGAAAATTTGTCCTATACTGCCATGTTAAAAATTTACATAAAATGCGATCACAGCGCCACCTGCTGGGCTATTGATCCCCAAGTCTAATCAGCACAATGTCCCGCCAGGGTCCAACTATATACCAAGTTTGGTTGAATTTCATTCATTGGTTCGTGAGATATGGTGAAATCACTAAACCACATACACACACACACAGTCAGACAGACAGATAGACATTTTCTAAAAACTATCAATTCTTGTTCAGGCCATCCCAAAACGTGTAGATCCGTCAAAAAACGGAGGCCGAAAATTTTCGCGAATCCAATACTTTCTCTATATTACATATAGAAGAAAGTAAAAAAATAAATAGAGTCCCTATTGGAAAAAAATTTTCATTTCCGGTAAAAAAATATATACCGGCTTATGAAACACCGGTTCCAGTATTTTACCGGATCCAGTATGATATACCGGTCCAGTATGATACCGGATCCAGTATGACATACCGGCTTATGAAACACCGGTTCCAGTATTATACTGGATCCAGTATGACATACCGTTTCCAGTATGACATACCGGATCCAGTATGACATACTGGTCCAGTATGATACCGGATCCAGTATGACATACCGGCTTATGAAACACCAGTTTCAGTATTATACGGGATCCAGTATGACATACCAGTTCCAGTATGATACTGAATCCAAAATGACATACCAGGTCCAGTATGATACCGGATCCAATATAACATACCAGATCTAGTATGATACCAGTACCATACTGAAAGCAACATGATTCCAGAATATTCATTACAAAATTGTAATAGATTAGGTATATTAATGCAGCAAAAAGATTTAAGATATGAACATAAATAAATCATTGAATTAAAAATGTAACACATTAACACTAAACCTACCGATACTTCATGTATACCTATTCCTACCACAGCGGGTCAAGTGACCCCCTCTTTAAAATGTTATATATATGACTATGTATAGCGAAAAATATATTATTTAGCACAATTTGGTACATGAATAATTTTTTTTTTCAAATAATTCAAAATTGTGTATTTATTAAATTTAAAAAACATAAAAATAATACAAGAAAAAATTAAATATTCTTCAATTGAATCCTAAATTTAGAAAATAAGTAATACTCGTATGCTAACTTTATTCACCGCATATTTTGAAAATTATTGCATTCTCGAAGGCACATTTTCCACACACGCATTTGTTGCATTTGAAACAATTTTTTTTAGTTTTTTTTTCATTGCAAAAACCTACTTGGCAACCTTTTTCGCAATTGCACATGAGAATCCGAACTTGAATTTGTTGAAGTTTTCTGTATAATTTCTTTTTCTTCCTGTTGAAAATCTTTGGCAAGTTCTTCAGCTAATTGGAATAAAAATTATTGTCTAGAAATTTTTTGCCGGTTGTTTCTCTGTATTAAATCCATGAGTTGATTCCATCCTGGTCAAGAATATTGAAGAAAATCTGCACAGACGATAATGGTCTTTTTCTCTTTTGTAATCTGCCTATATTCAAAATATTTTCGTCTTCACTTTCTTAACTTGAGGACTCACATTCATCCGTAGTGTCAAATGAGTCATCATGTTGTTCTTACTATCCACTTCACTTTCAGATAGTTTCTTTACACGAAATTCCGAACCCGCAAGTACTCAGGCGAACTCGAGAAGTAAAGTAAAGTGATTTTAAATATTTGCAAAAAATTAAATTAAAAAGAATAAGTTTATCTGGTAATAAAAATATAATATTAAGTTGCTTTGTTAATAAGTTGTCTTCTTTTCTTATTGGCTTAGTCAAATCCATAATCTCCGAGCTGCCAACCTCATGACTAAAAATTTAGGAGCAAGAGACTTAAAAAATCGGAGCAAACAAGAAAGAATCGGAGCAATTATTATAATGCGAAAATTTTAAATTAGATTTCCATGTATAATCTACATTTACACAGTCTTAATATCAATCTTTAAATCAATGAAACTATCAAAGAATGTTCAAATAAACATCACAGACATATATATAAATTTTATTATAAATTATATTCTAGAGGTACAATATACTTATAATTCTGACTCACATTGCAAAGATTTAATTTAATTTTGCAGATGCTATATAACCAAACTAAAAATTTAAAATCCTATTAAATAACATTATAACTTAATAACATTCCTTAATAACATTTATCATTAATATAATTCCTTAATAACATTTTCTTCTTTTTTTTTTTTTTTTTTTTTTTTTTTTTTTATATATAATTAACAAGAAGACAAAATTACAGTTTTTGTTTTAAAATAGAATAGTTTGTTGAGAATATTTTTTAAATTCATAAAAAAAGAAAAATAATAAGATGAGTTTCTTTTAAAATAACAGCAGTGTTCCTTATGTTATAGATTGAGAAATCATAAACATTAGAGTATGTTTGAACTTTGGTTGCTAGCTAGAACGTGCAGAAATGGAGGAAGGGGGGGGGGGGGGGGTAAAAGTAATATATGAATGATAATTAATTTTATGATTACATTATAGGTTTTTAAATCTAATAAAGCAAGTTTAAAATGAATATTGATTTTTATTTTGTGGGTGGAAAAAGATGGTAACAAATAGCTTCTGCAGAGCATGTAAACGCTAATTGGAAATAAGAAAAGAAGTGTGTGTGTGGGGGGGGGGAGTAAAAAAGATTTATATGGGCTAAAAATATTGAATAATTATATTTCTTCACACATTCTAGAATCTCTCAAAGTAAGTTTAAAATGAATATTAACATTCATGTGGTTGGAAAAAGAATGGAAATCAGAAGGCTTCCATGAAGTGTTTGATTCACAATAATGGTTAATGGGGTTTCGTTTATAAACGAATGATATTCGCGACTTAAAAAAAAAAATGGAATAAATCATTTAGTATCAGAAACTGGAAAATTAGTTGAAAAATCTTTAAACTTCTGCCCAAAACAGAAGTTTGGCAAAAAAATAAGAGAAAATAATAAATGTCAAGTTTGAAAAATCGGAGTTTCCCGATAATTTTCAGATTAACGGAGCACCCTAATGAAAATCAGAGAAACTACGATAAAATAAGAGCAAATCGGCAGCTATGTAATCTTGTCGGAAACCATTTTTTCTGACTGACTGTTGTTGAAATTTTGAGAACTTCTTCCTTCTTTTTTCTTTGACAATCTGATAACCAGAATCGCAATCCATCTGAAACAGAAAAAAAAAAGCATAAAATAATGAGTCAACTATGTTATTTAATATCTGGAAGCATAAATTGCAGAATTTCAGAGGGCTGCATTGCAGCTCAGCATGAACAGTGTAATAAAATGTCTATAATTTATGAGGCTACACAAAACTACATAGTTCCCCCATCTAAAAAAGTAGAGGACAGAAAATACTACTGGAGATACAGAATAGATGCTGAAATTATAACTAACCAGTAAATCTGCAGATTAGGGGCCTCAATGTTAACTTTGCAAGTCATTTTATATTTATATTTCTTACATAATATCTAATATCTATATATATAAAATTTTTCGTAGATTCAGAAAATATAAATATTGGGTTGTTTTGCATTTTAAATTCATTGTTATCAAAAGCTATTTTCATCAAGGGGCGGGGTCCCCTGAACCCTCAGTCGTTTCACTAATTTTGAATCCACAAATTTGACATAACTGTTAATAACTGTTAAATTGAACATGACTTCATGCAATGATGTTCTGGAGCCATTTATTCTTGCATTTTTTTTAAAAATTGTTTTCATCAAGGGTGCTCTGCCTCCTGAACCCTTGGATTGGCAACTTAAAATGACGTGTAAGGATATAAGTACGCTGTGCGCACATATTCCTTCTCAACTCAAACTTTTATTGTGAAGAAAATAAAATAAAATCATTGACCATCGGATAAAAACTCGCACCGGACCCCCACTGCCTTGGGCAGCGCAAACTCATGCGCGCTGTGCGCACATATTCATTCTGAAATGAAACTTTTATTCTTAAGAAAAGAAAATTTTTTAAATTATTTTTCATCGGGTAAAAAGTCGGACCGGGTCCCCATTGCCTTCGGCAGTCAGCCCCGTGCGTGCACACAGGTTAAGGGATATGCACCCGCCTATTCCTTCCCCACTCTTTAAGTTCCTTTCTAATTAACCTACATATACCAATTTTGAACGGTCTAACTCAATTAGCTGAGATGCAAAAGTTTTAAAATATTACAGCCCTATCTGGCGGTAGAAATTTCTGTAATCTACTGTTCAATTAAATATCAACAAAGTTTTAAAATGATATATTACTTATGAAATTATTTTAATTAGTAGCTGAGATACAAAAGAAAACCTAATCAGGACATCCTACAACATGTACATCATGTGAAATCTTTAATTCAATTACTTACGGTAGTCAGTTAATGGAAGTAAAAAGAAAAAGAAATATTTTTTAGACCCCCAAAACCTATATATACCACGGTAGACGGTTAATGGAAGTAAAAAGAAAAAGTATTTTTTAGTACCTTCAAATGTATTTCATTGCTATGGAAACTCCTATCGTCTTTTGAGAGATAGATTACGCATTAGAATAAAATTTAATTTGCAATTAAAATGTAACTTATTTGTTTATTAACCAAAATTGATGAAATTTGAACTGCAGGTTGGTCTTGTGCTGCATAGGTTGTATATTAAGTGTTGTGTGCGAAAGAGAAAATTTTGAAATTTGCAATTTTTAATCCCAGTTCAAGATCATGTGACATTAATGATTTCCAGATGTTTTGTTTCCGTTCCAGACAGCGGAGAAAATAGTCTGCTCATAGAATGCCTCTTTTTAAGCAATTAGCTGTGGATTCTTGGTCATTTTTCAATCGACATGGGTCAACGTTTTAATTAATATCTCCGAAACTAATTAAAATTTTTAAATGCTGTTTTCAGGAGTCCCTCGGGAAGGCTCCTGAGCATCCGTATGTCAATTTTTGTACTTCTGCGTTCAATAGGGCCTGAACATACAGAAGGACAGACAGACCTTTTCTTTTATTATAGATTTCTGCAAAGCATATTAACACATCTTTTGAACGATAGTTTCAATAAAAGGAAGGACTTACAAATAGTATGCTTAAAAACATACAGGATATTTCATGTCTGTGTATTTATAAATTCTCAGAAAAAAATTAGAATGCTCCAAAGATGTGTAAAAAAAAGTGTTTTTTCCCCCTCCCGATAGATTTTAGGAATATGTCCAGAAGGGGGGGGGGGGCACGTATTAACTGACGAGAGGGCCTGTGCCTTCGGTCCCCCAGAAAGTATACAGCTGGCATATTTAGATGAGGAAAATGATAGGGGGCCAAATGTCGGATCTCTCCCCCCCAATCAAAATTTCATGCTACACCCATAAGATTACTGTATATACTCACGTAATAAGTCGACATCTAAATTTGAAAAAAGGAACTTAGATAACACCAGTATTTTAGATTAGTTTTCTTTCCCTTATTTAATCACAATAATTTTTTTGATTATACAAGGTAAAGAAATCAAATTTAAAATACTATTGCAAACCTCTCAATTTAGGGAATTGACTTATACGAGAGTATATAAGGTAAATCTGCACAAAATCTCATTTTGCCTAGTTCTCAATACGATACACTAAAAAAATAAAAAGAGGTTTTACGTTTTGCCACCAAAAATCAACTGTATAAAAAACTGCCTTCTAACCCAATTTAGGATCTTACCATATAAAAATAAAATGTCATTCATTAGAAAAATATGAAAATTTTTACTGTACATAAAGTTTTTACAACTTTCAACTTTTACTGTAACATAAAAGGCAGCTTTCATAAAAAAGCAATTTTTTTTTTTTACAACAGTGCTAAATATTTACAAATAAAATTGAACTCTTATAATTTCTTAATGAGCTTTCTATAATTTTATCAAATTTAAGTAAAACAGCATTAAAAAAAAAAAGTGCTAGTAGTATAAATTGCAATGTGTACGGAAATGACTGACATGCAGACATAAAACAAGAGAGCGAGCAGAACAAAAATTTATAAAAGACTTGCTTTTGAACCTATTTTAAGTTTCACAATTTAAAATGACATGCCATTCATTTTACATGCATGCATGATGACAATTTTTACTGTATAATATTGCAAAAGCATCTATAATAGAGCTGTACCGAATATTCGGTATATACTCGGCTTATTTGCCGAGTACTCGGTACTCGGCCAAATTTAGGCTATGTATTCGGCCAATACCGAGTAGTTGTGGGAATGTCACTATTTTTATGTATTATTGAAAGAAATATGTTAATGAGAGATATTTATTTTATAACTAAACTAAAAAAATATGAAAATATAAATACAGAGACATTATAATTAAAATTTTTGCTATAACAGCTTTCTGCAGTTAAAACGGGCTGTTACCAAACTTAGTATAGAGATGATTCCTGATATGAGCGTTTAATTATAATTATCTTGTATGAATGTAATATGCATTATTTTATAAAAACTTAGTACATGAAATTATATCTATAAATCAGACAAAAATAAAATATTTTAGAAAAAAAAAAGAACCTCTAACATTAACACAAAATTTTTGATATACATTAGTGCAAATAAAAGTAAGATACTTTCAAATCGGCAAGAAAAGATTGATCTTGAATTTTATACTATAAAATAACGTAAAAAACTATCACCTATTCGGATACAGTCTACCTTTGAGCAAAACGTGCGCTTATTTAGTATTTTAAGAACAAAAAATAATAATAATAATAATACGGAACAACTATAGTATTTCCCCTCAGCTAGATTTGGCAATTTTTTGTTGGCGATTATAGCTAAATCATAAATCTAAAAATCCTAAATCATACAGCATAAATGATAAAATCGTAAGCTAAATTATAAATCATAAATCCAAAATAAATAGCATGTAGGCTGCCATATTATATCGCAAACAATCCAGAACGACATCGTTATCGTTCAAATCGGCGCCAAAGAAAAATCACCAAATTCAGCTGAGGGGAAATACTATAGTTGTACCAATAATAATAATGTGAAAAGAGGAGGGAGCATTTAACAGAGTAAAAGTTTTTATGGCATTTTATATTATATATAAAAAAGGTAAATACACTAAAACATTATTTAAAACTTATTTTCATAATCAAATCTGTTGTTTTGCAAACTATGGCCCAAAACCATCTGTCATTTTACATTTCTACCATCTGAAGATTAATGAAGCCTATCATGTTTGAAATTATAAAATATTTTAATGTTCCCCTTTCATATGTGAATTTCATGTATCTTAAATTAAGCCTTAGTGCCTAGTAACTTTTATATTATCTAAGAATTATCTGAGGATGATAATTTCACATCTAAAAAAGATGTTAAGAATAAAATTATCAGTTATGGTTTTAGTAATCCACTATGCTGAAAGTATCAAAATATAGCAATGAACCTAATTATGTATATACACTACAAAAGTTATGCATGAAAGCATGCTGTTTACCATTTAACTAAATTTTATGTTCAAAAGCCTTTTTCTTTAATTTTAAGATGTGCAAATTTCTTCATATATGCATCAATTATTCTTTCTTACAACTACTCAGTACTCGGCCGAGTACTCAGTATTCGGCTACTCGGCCAAAGTGCTACTTGGTGCAGCACTAATCTATAATACTCAAATGTTACCAAAACATTAAAGGTCTTATCCCCGTTTTAGAACTTACAACATCTTTCTCGCTCATTCGAATTTGAAACGTTGAAAATTTAAAATATTACAGCGCCATCTGGCAGTAGATATTTCTGTAATCTACTGTTCGATTCCAAATCAACAAAGCTTGCAAATGATGTATTACTTATGACATTATTTTAATTAGTAGCTGAGATACAAAACAGAACCTAATCTGGGCACCTCAAAACGTGTAAATTGGTTGAAATCTCGAATTCCACTTTCGATAATATAAAAGTACTTTAAAATATCTTTCGAATGATGTATTAAAAACAGGGTTGGGTTTCTTCCGGAAGAAACTGGGAGAAATGGAAGAAATAGAAGAAACTAACCAGAAGACAAAACAGATGTTCAAAAATTTATGAACTATATAAACTCAAAGCATAAATATAATGTCAAATCTAAACTATAAACCAATTAATATTAAAAATATTTTTAGAAAAATAAGTTATTTGATAACAAACACTAAATATAAACAGGTGATGGGTTTTACTTTTCAATGCTAATATTTTTAGAACTTTTTGCATAGAGACTATCTCATATTATTATACGTTCAAAAAGTACAAGTGATAATAATTATGGAATTTTTATCCATAATATTTGCGCTTTTTTTTTTTTTTTTTTGAAGGATGCAACTTTTTGTAAAAACTCGAAGCAGGTACCCAATGAACTGTATCAATAAGTAAGATACCTACTTTTAAACTCTCCTGCAAGTTCTCTAGGATTTAAAAAAAAAAAAAAAAAAAAAAAAAAAAAAATCCATAGTTTGTATTTAACTATTTTAAGTTGAAAAATAAAGTGAAGTGTTGAACTACTGAAAATCTTTTCATTTGTTTTACAGTCACCTCCCTCTAACTCTCAAATGTTTTGTCCAGAAGTTGTGCGGATTTTAGGACTTTGCAGATAGAGATCATTGTCTTTGATTACAGTTTTCTTTTACAGATACAAAGTCAGTTATTATTAATTCATAAATAGACATCAAAATGGAAAGATGATTTCTAATAAATTTTAGAATAAAATATTTCTTCAATACTAATAAAAATAATCTATCACATTCATATAAGATGGTAAATAATTTAAGGATATTCAAATAATAGGTACCTATAAAATGTAAACAAACATATTTAAAAAATACGAAACAAAATATTTTTGAAAGTTCGGAAATAATATTCATCACTGATTAATTTTGCTAAAAATTGATGAATAGTGGTTTGCTTTAAGCACTAGTCTGTATGAATTGCAGGATAATAAATACAATAATGTTATTCTCTCCCCAATTGTGTTTCAAAAAAAGGATTAAACAAAAAATTTGATTAAAAAACAAAGTAAAAATGTGAATTTTTTTGAAATATGAGATATAAATTTCTTTTACATTAAAAAATCAATTATGGATTGGAAGGATTTAACGATTATAAACCTGCAGATTAGAGGGTGTTGACTGTACTGTATATAACTAAAAGGAAAATAAAGTTTTTGATAGACCTGTTAGTTAAGTTTTAGCGTGTGATCCAAACTATTATTTATTACCAGTGAAAGAAATAAAATTGTCTAAATTATAAAACTGTACACTGTTTAAATTGAAATTGATTTTTTTTTTTTTTTTTTTTTTTTTTTACTGGATTTTGAGTATTTTGGAACATGATCATCAGATACCGAAGATCATTTCGGTAAAAATCTCATACTTAATAATTAAATATGTAATTAAATTTTTATAGGTATAAAAGGTATAATAGGTATTATTTTATAGGTATAATATTCGGTGACTTGCCAATGAATATTATATGAGAAATGCCAAGCTGGTCATCGGCCAGAGTAGCTTAATCATTAAGATAACATTAATAATGGTAGAGCAACCTCGTGTTAAGTAGCGAGCCCAGGTTCGATTCCCGGCTCTAGCATTTTTCACATACTTGGTTTAAAAATCAACCTTACACTCCACATTTATCTAAATAAAATAAAATATTTTTTTAAAAATTAAGGTACTTACATATTAACTGCTTGCCAATGGGCCATGGGGTATCGCTTACAAACATCTACTTCTGTGGTCCACAGCCGTTCAAACATATTATCTGAAAATAAATAAAAAATTATTAACAGATTACATTTCAATACATTGAAGCATCGATAATCTGGCATCGGTGGTTAATAGCAAGTGTGAAACTACCTAGCATGCAAAAACCCTGAAAACTGATATTTGTATTCAAATAGGGAAGATTTACTAATGAAATATCATATGGCTACCTATATTAAATGATATTTGGAGAGTTCTTAATACATTAAAAGGCAAATTCAACATTCCAAATAAGAAATTTCTGTAAAAACAAAATAATTTACATGAAAATCAGAAACAGCAAAAATTTCAAAAAACCTGAATTCAGCGGACCTGAATTCCCTGAAAAGTTTCACCCCTGTAATAGACGTTGCCAGATTACTGATTTTTCTGGATTACAGGTGTTCAAAATAAATGTCATGAAATCATTGATCAATAAAAGCATCTGAAGGAAAATTTCTTAAAATTATTTTTTTTAAAAATGTGTATAAATCCCTATCAAAAACTTTAATAATTACCTAATGTTTGAAATGAGTTAAAAAATTTTAATTAATAATTATAAAACAGCAATGAAGTTCATTAAGTTTTGGTCAAATAATAAATTAAAATTAAAACTAATTTAATAACATGTAAGATCAGGAATTTGCAAAGTGTTACATACGTATTTTATCAAATATGTCAGTCAATTTAATTTCTTTTCTTAGTTTCTGTTTTTCAGTTTGTACTTGATTGATTACATGCATGTTGAATAACATATTAAGATATATCTGTTATTGTTACAATATTACAAGAAAAAGAGGAAGATATTATTTTTTTTTAATCATCTTATTTTTACACATATTTAAATAATAATAATAAAAAAAAAAACAGTTTAATCTGCCGGTTATATTCAAATTAATAAAATTATAATAACTAGTAATAATAAAGCATGCATATTAGCAACTTTATTAATCCGTGCGTAAATAACAAAACAATTACAGAAGATCATTTGTCCTTGTCAAAATATTATTCAGAATATTCATATTTGAGAAAAGCAAAATAATACAGAAGTCTTTTATTAATTTGATTTTAAAAGGAAAAAATAAATTGTTTATTCTACTTGAGCCTACATTGCCGAAAGAAAAGAATTGTGCCATGCTGTATTCAAATTTAACTAATGTTATATAAATTTAAATAGGCTATAACTAAAAAATCTATGTTATACACATATATATATAAAGAAAAAGAAAGAAAGAAATCTATTAAATATTACTTAACTTTTATCAAAAAAGTTGAATAAAATAGACAACATATCCATCGAAGATGTTTACTGTTTATTTACAATTCTAAAAGCCAAGATGGCGGCTTGTCTCTGATTGGCTGAATCGCAATTGCCATTCTTCGGTGTGATGTTTATCGACATTGTTTTTTTTCCCCCTTGCGTTCACAAAATTTAAAGCATTAATTATCTGTTTTCTATTTTATCAATTTAATAAAAAAGAAAAAGTGAGCTAAAAGCCTAACATAAAACTTTTATGAACTTTCAATTTTGCATTTAGAGAAAGTAAAGAAATTTCCAGCCTTTTTTACTTTATTCTATATGTAATATAGAGAAAGTATTGGATTCGTGAAAATTTTTGACCTCCGTTTTTTGATGGATTTACAAGTTTTGGGATGTCCTGAACATGAATTGATAGTTTTTAGAAAATGTCTGTCTGTGTGTGTGTGTATCACGAATTTTGTGTCCACTGTATCTCACGAACCAATGAATGAAATTTAACCAAACTTGGTATTTAGTTGCACCCTGACATAAACTGGTGCTGATTAGATTTGGGCATCAATCGCTTAACAGGTGACGCTGTGATCGTTTTTTGTAAACTTTTAACATGGCAGTATAGGACAAAATTTCGTATAAATGTGCATAATGAGAGTTATTTTAAACTTGTGATTGTAAAATTAATATGAATTATTGATAATAGTAGTAGTTAGTTAGGAAAATAAATTTGTGCAGTTCAAGATTGGTATCTTTCGAAAGGTCTCGTCAATACCTATAAAACGAATGGTTGAACTATAAATTTGTGATAATTTAAAACAAAGTTATCGATTTTTTTTTTACTTTTAACAAAAAAAAAAATCGTAATTTTATTTATTTATTTTAACGAAATTTAACCAAACTTGGTATTTAGTTGGCGACTGACATAAACTGGTGCTGATTAGATTTGGGGATCAATCGCTCAGCAGGTGGCGCTGTGATCGTATTTTTTCTAAATTTTTAACATGGCAGTATAGGACAAAATTTCGTATAAATGTACATAATGAGATTTATTCTTAACTTGCGATTGCAAAATTAATATGAATTAATAATAATAGTAGTAGTTAACTGGGAAAAAAATGTTGTGCATGAGGGAGCATCGCTTTACTCCCTGGGGGGGGGAAGTACCCCTCCAGGGGGGGGAGTCAATTTTCAAGATGGGTATCTTTCGAAAGGTCTCGTCAATATCTTTAAAACGAATGGTTGAACTATAAATATGTGATAATTTAAAACAAAGTTATCGATTTTTCTTACTTTTAACGAAAAAAAAACTTAGAAAAAACTCGTATTTTTTTTTTTTTTTTTTTAATATTGTTATTGAGTGAATTTGTATAGGAAAATATAGAAGAAAGTATTGTGGTGGCCACAACATACTAGTTTATACTGGTTTCAAAATTTCCAGCATATTTTCATACTGGTTTCAAAATTTCCAGTATATTTTCATACTGGTTTCAAAATTTCCCTAATGTTTGAAAACTGGTATAAAAATTTCCAGTATGTTTTCATACCGGTTCCAAAATTTCCAGTATGATTCCATACTGGTTTTGAAATTTCCAGTATGGTTTCATACTGGCTTCAAAATTTCTGGTATGATTCCATACTAGTTTTGAAATTTCCGGTATGATCCCATTACTGGTTTTGATATTTCCAGTATAGTTTTATACTGGATTTAAAATTTCCAGTATGTTTTTACTGGTTCCAGTATAATTTTTACTGGTTCTAGTATGATTTTGATACTGGTATTATGAAATTTTTCCAATAGGGGTTGTAGGTTTGGTTGCCTTTGATAGCAGTTCCATGGCGACAACAGAAAAGTTTCAAGATTTTTTTTTTTTTTTTTTTTGTAAAGTTTCTTGATACTTTTATGTACATCTGCAAATCTCTTTTGAAGGAAATAAAAATGTAGAAAAAAACATGAAATATTTAATGCACAATTTAAGAGAAAATAATATTTTTAATTAGTCAAGCCAAATTTCAGTATAAATTACGGTTATTTTTCTAAATGTATTTACTTTCCGACTACATATTTCCTGAGTTGCAATTAAAATACTGTGCGTCTACAATTTGCCGATATTTTAGTTTTTGTCCACAAAAGAAATAACAGAATTCGAAATTTAAAACACGTCGTACCTGCACAAATTTTGATGAAAATTGCGTGAGATGCGATAATTAAAAATAATGTGATATATTTTCATATCTTAGAGATAAGAGCAATGTTAAAATGTACGGTATAATAATCTAAATGATGTGATTAAAAAAAAAAAAAATTATACAGACACGACATTATTTCATTATTTAAAACATGAAAATCTGACATTGACAGATTTTAATTTAGTGCCAGAGGCCTACTGCTAAACTTGTTAATATCGACAAATTCTTCTTTAGTTAATTCGTGACGATCTAAATTCCATGATAAAGTTTTCATTAAATCAAACCAATGTGTTTTAGCTGCAGATACTGTAACAAATAACGTTGGAAATCCAAACTGTCTTATAGCCGCAAAACAACGTTTTTTCTCTTTTTCCCAATAAGGGGGAGGTGTGCCTCGGGGGGGACTCATGTCAAAGGTGTGCTTTGGGGGGGACTCATGTCAAAGTTGTACCTTGGGGGGGACTCATGTCAAAGTTGGGCCTGGGGGGGACTCATGTCAAAGTTGTGCGTTGGGGAGACTCATGTCAAAGTTGTACCTTGGGGGGGGGACTCATGTCAAAGTTGGGCCTGGGGGGGGACTCATGTCAAAGTTGTACCTTGGGGGGGACTCATGTCAAAGTTGTGCCTTGGGGGGACTCATGACAAAGTTGTACCTTGGGAGAATTTTTTATATTTTTTTAAAACTTGTAACCTTCGTTATGAGTAATCAAATTATCTACAAAATCTTCATTCAATAAATTCCCATTCAATAAACAGACTGAAATAGGCCCTTAGCACTTTAAGAGTGACGTATAAAAATTCGACAACGCTGTACCGACTGAAATAGGCCTCTAGCACTAAAAACCCACTCTTTTCTTCTTTTTCTCGTTTGTTATTAAGTAGTTGGATCATATTGCTCAACGCCTAATATTAAAATGGACTCAAGAATTTTTCTCATGCTCAAAATATATGTCAAAATTAGTGTTATGATTATGATCAGTCATATCGTAGCACTGATATGACGTCAGTCATATGACAACGATCAGTCATATGTCATCAATCAGTCATATGTCATCAGTCATATGACAACTGCAGGTATGACGTCAGTCATATCTGCAGCTCGGTGCTGTATCTAAAATACTATATATATATATATATATATATATATATGTGTATGTGTGTGTGTGTGTGTGTATATTATAAAAAAAAAAAAAAAAAAAAAAAAAACATGAAAATTAACAACTTGTTTCTTTTAAGAAATACATTTTTTAACCGTTTGCCAGGTAGCATTACAGTTCATGACAGGAAAAAAAATTATCTTAAATATTGCTTTTACTTAAATTCGGGTAAACATCTACCATTATGAAATTTGTAATGTTACGATTTCAAACATTTTTAGGGTTAAATGCAAGAAAAACTATGGGATATAGATAATATTATGCAAATAAATTACATTTTACAAGATTTTCCTGAGTTATAAAGCTAAACACTCAAATAATAATAATAATAATTATTATTATTTTAGAATGAGAATATTATAAATTTAATACCAAAGTGGAGAATGATGTCCTAGATATATAAATTTAATCCAGATATTCGATGCCAGTGCATTTTGTTTAAGTCATGGGAGTAAAATTCGAGAAAATTATAAGTAATTTCCTCGATATCTAGCTATTTATAGAAATCCTAAATCTTAAGAAAAATATATGATCTTAATACTCCTCCCGTAGGAGTTTGTACTCTAAACAAATGCTATACAATAAAGTGATACGAAGGAAAAAAAACAGAATGTGACTCTCTACAATCGGTTTTAATATAATAACAGTTATTTATTGTCTCGTTTGGATCGTGAATCGAATGCATTTAAGCGATTTGAGGAATGAGATAATTGAATAAGATTTCAAGATTATTTACCTTGAGTTTGAGATAAATATAGTTTTAAAATATTGTTTGATGTTTTTCTGTTATTAGAAAGATAATTTTTTTGTATATATTTTTTAGGTAGATTTCTTTAGAATTTGACCTACAATATAATAACTTTATGTATGTTAATATAATTATCATGTTATCTATCTATGTATAATGTAAAACTATTTTTACGATAACTTCCGTTATATTGAATTGTATCGAACCAAATTTGAACAATAGACTTAAATTAATCTTAAATTAAGCCGTTAGCAAATTTGATTCGAATACATTCGAATCCCCTATGTAAAAGTTTTAATTACTAATAAAAATTTATTTAGTAAACCGTAAAAATTATTTACGCACCCCGCCGTAAAAATACTTCAAATTATAGCTTTATAATGGAGCCAAAAATTTAACACAGCTAACAAGGGATATTGAAAGCGATTAGGATTTATTAGAAAAATATTGGCAGAGATATTGGGAGATCTTCATGAAGCAATATATTGAGTTCCCGGGAATTAATAGCGGCTGAGAATTTTGATATCAATCCTTTAATTGGCTGCTTAAGAAAGGTAAGGTTTTTGCTGGGCGGGGTGACTTTTACAATACTATTGTTTTTTGTGAGATACATTTCTTTCTCAATTTCAATGTTTTCTTGTTTGCCAATTTAACTTGTCATTGCCCATAATATTTAAACTTATTGCTGTAAATGGTGCAGCTTTCTAGCAAATATCTGCTACAAGAAACACATTTAAACTATTCCTCTCATTTGTCGAAGTTGTTTCATGTTACAGTTCTAGACATTGTAGGATCTCATTCTTTATTACCAATAAGTTGCGTAATCTATCCTAATACAGAATTCAATGGAACCAATGTCCAATCTCTTCTTAGCAGAAAAAGCGTAAACTCACCCATTTCATGTAGGACAGATTGTGCAAAATTTTCTTCAATAATTATATGCTTTTGTAGTAAAACGTTGGTGTTCGTACCGTTAGTCTAGGCTAGTTGCTTCTGAGAAATCTTTTAATTAAAAATATTTTGTACTAATGCCATTCTATAGGAATTCATAGGAAAAATTATGAAAAATGAAGCATTCATTTTTTAAAACAAGACAAAATAACCACGTTTTATCTAGGATGCATGAAACATTCAACATGCACATTGAAGTCGGCACTCCATTAATGATGCTATACAACTTATCTAGATTTTATGTCTTACCTCCGATCCGTTATGTGCGCAATCTCTCTTACCGTGCCATCTCTCCTAACCTTGCATTAAAAGTATTTTTGTTTTAGAATAAAATTACAATAGATTTAATTGAATGAAAATATTCCGAATTACTCGCATGATCTGAAACTTTATATTTCAGAACAAGCATATTTAGTTAATTTTGTATATTGTTTTTGCAGTAAAAAAAAAAAAAAAAAAAAAAAAAAAAAATCTGATTATAAGAAAGGATTTGTTTAATAATTACAAACAATGATTTTTTTTTTTTAAATAACGCATGTAATAAAAGCTTAAGTTATACTATTTCTAATTTCATTTAAACAAAATTATATATTTTGAACCCTATAAACATTTGCACGCATTATTTAAAAATGCGGAAAGAATAAATGTATAGAAAGGGTGAATATACAATGTAAAATCTAAAAAAAAATTTTTACACATAACAATTTATGGAAGTATGTTAAGCAGAATTTATATTTAAATAAACTTATTTTTGGAATATTTGTAGGAAAGGAATACGGAACAAGGTTTACTGCAGAACTATAAAAATAAGAATATATATGTCAACAGGTTGGACTCTTGGGGCTATAAAATATGTATATATTTTATAGCCCCATTATATCTTATTATATCTTATTATATATTAACCCCTATATATAATGTATATATATAGCCCCGCGATATATATACATTTTTAATTTTAACTCCAAAATATCCTTTAGAAAGATATAATAATATTCATTACATTTATATTTATTGCAAGCAGGCTTTGCCCGTTTCCCTGGTCAATATATTTAAATAAATGAAATATACATATATATATATAATTTATTGCTTTATAAATAAAAACTAAAACAAAAATCCCTCGAAATTGCTCAAAATCTCGCTTAGGGGCTCCATGTCCCTCGGCAATGTCTTCCTTAGCCGCATAATCTTGGGTCCATATCACTATTATCTGCTCTAGCTTACTCGTGGACTTCAATTTCAAAACACTCTATACTCTATTTTAATAAAACTCTTGAATTAAAATATTATAATTGTAATACTACTCTAGCAAAAGATAATAACAGTATATAATATTAAAATGTTGTATATTGTTTTTGCAGTAAAAAAAAAAAAAAAAAAAAAAAAAAAATCTGATTATAAGAAAGGATTTGTTTAATAATTACAAACAATGATTTTTTTTTTTTAAATAACGCATGTAATAAAAGCTTAAGTTATACTATTTCTAATTTCATTTAAACAAAATTATATATTTTGAACCCTATAAACATTTGCACGCATTATTTAAAAATGCGGAAAGAATAAATGTATAGAAAGGGTGAATATACAATGTAAAATCTAAAAAAAAATTTTTACACATAACAATTTATGGAAGTATGTTAAGCAGAATTTATATTTAAATAAGCTTATTTTTGGAATATTTGTAGGAAAGGAATACGGAACAAGGTTTACTGCAGAACTATAAAAATAAGAATATATATGTCAACAGGTTGGACTCTTGGGGCTATAAAATATGTAATAATGTCGTCTAGACTTTTCTTAAGAAAATCATATAATAAGAAAAAAGTGTTTTTTGTTATTGAAAGAAAGAATTTTGATCATATAATACATATTCACCTGCCGGTGTGTATTTTTAGAATCGATGACATGGGTATGTAAAATCACGCGCACGTATATATATTTAAAATTTTACTTCTAATTCTGAAAATAAAAATGTTTAATGACTGTGTCAGGTAAACTGTGTGTTTAAATTTGTGAATAGTTATTTATTTATTTATTTTAATACAATAAATGCAATATATCTGTGAATATGTGAAACATAAAAACAATAGAAAAATATTTAGCTGAAAGGTATCTTTAACATCTATGTATTAATAATATATTTTTGCAGGTATATTTTTTATTAACCCAGAAGCAGTGTTGGGTAAAAGTAATTTAAAAAGCAGTTGAATTACAATTAAATTACAATTAAAATTATTTTACTGTTAGTTGATTAACACGTAATTGGTTACAAATAAATTGAATTATTACAAATAAATTGAATAAGTAATTCAAATTATTTGTAATCAATTATTTGTTAATTGATTGACAGTAAAATAATTATAATAGTAATTTAATTGTAATTCAATTGTAATTCAATTACTTTTTAATCAATTATGCCCAACACTGCCCAGAAGTTACATATATCATATCAATCGATTTAAATAACTTCTATGTAAACAATAATTTAAGTTTCTTTTCTGAGGGAATATAATTAGTTATAAAGAAGAAATTTTAAATTTTCCTATACGACAGCATCCAACACGCAATAACAACAGCTTGAATTCTAAAGTGAATCCTTTCTTTTATTTTTTCTTGTCTTCTAGGCTCTGTCCATTGAGCATCTGTTCGACGTTTGATTTGTCTTCGGTCATTCTTCTTTCCTTCTTCTCGTTTTTGGAAAGCTTCCTTTTCAACAAGTTCCTGGCTCTTGGTTTGTGCCTGTTCATTACATTCTTCTTGTCGTCTTGTTGCTGTCCAATGATCATCTGCACGATACTTCACATGACTTTGTCAATTTTTTCTCGTCTTCTCTCATCTCTCCTTTGATACTTAACGAGCTGTCTTGTTAATTCTGAGTTGTTTCTGAATTTATTTTTCAATTATTCTGACCTGTGGTTGATGAAAAATTATTGCTGTGGTTCTATTTGTAAATTTCTTTTAGCTGCAGTTCTTTTTTGATGCAAAAGCCTTCACATAACAATGATTTTTTTTTTTAACATCACAGTTTTTAATTATATATTGATACTATAAATAGGTTTAGGCTATTTTTAATATCAAAATTACTAAAACACTGAAATGGCCAAAAAAAAAAAAAGTATATATTCTTTAACCACATTTCTTGCGACAATGGAAGCCTCTGAGCAAGTGCGGATTGAACGAGTCCAGTGTTAAAATAAAATTTAAGTAAAAAATCATTTTTTAAAATTAGAAGCTTTTTATTGTGAAGCCCTAAAAAGCATAAAATAAAATTTATTCTGGCAAAGACATGCTACAAAGAAATGAAAGTTTCAACACTAAGAAAATTTTAGAGAAAAGTATAAGTACTTTCCTTTTCAAGAGATGAAAATTTTTTAATGTTCAAAATATTTTAAAAATCTTTCGAGACCAATATTCTTAGTTATTAGTTTTTATATAATCGTTCGTTTGGTCAGAAATTTCAAATGTCTCGAAAGCTTTTTAAAATATTTTGAACATTAAAAAATTTTCATCTCTTGAAAAGGAAAGTACTTATACTTTTCTCTAAAATTTTCTTAGTGTTGAAACTTTCATTTCTTTGTAGCATGTCTTTGCCAGAATAAATTTTATTTTATGCTTTTTAGGGCTTCACAATAAAAAGCTTCTAATTTTAAAAAATGATTTTTTACTTAAATTTTATTTTGTGCTTTTTAGTTACAAAAAGAAAAAAGCTTCTTAAAAAAAAAAAAAAAAAACTAATTAAAATTTCATAGGATGTTTTGTAGACAACGGAAGATTGTCTTTTATCAATTGACATTTTTTTTTCGATTACTTATCTGGAAAAAAAGTACTATATCGTCTTTCGAGGACCGAATCCAACGATCATTGCATTATCAGCATGACGTTCTAACCAAAAGTCTAACTGTCAAGAAAAACCATAGAACATTCTAGAAAAATCTCACAAATACTTATACAAAAGGAATATTGTTCTCGAATGCTTTTTAAAATATTTAGAATATTTAAAATGTTCACCTTTTGCAAAAGTGAAATATCTATATTTTTCTTTAAAATTTTCTTGTTGTTGACACTTTTATGATTTTATGGCATGTCTCTGCAAGAATAAATTTTTATTTTGGGCTTTTTAGGGCTACACGATAATAATAAAAAAAACTTTCAGTGTTATTTTTATTTATATTTTTACTAAAATTTTTATTTTGTGCGTTTTAGTAACTCAAAAAACAGCTTCTTTAAATATTCCTTATGATAATGTGTAGACAATGAAAGATTTTCTTTTATCAGTTGACATAGTTTCTATTAATGATCTGCAAAAAAGCAACACATCGGCTTGCAAGGGTCGAACCCACGAGCATCGCGTTATCACCATGACGCTCTAACCAAATGCGCTAACGAAGAGGAAAAAGGTTGTTTAAATTTATATTAAAGTGGAGGCGCCTTCTTCTTCAGAATGACACAAAGGCAAGATGATAAAAATCCAGTTTCAATAAAATGCTTCTAAAAGAATATGTACATGTATATAAAACTTTTTATTTTGTGCTTTTTAATATCTAAAAAAAGCTTCTTAAAAAAACTCTTCAAAAATTCTTAGAATACTGCGTAGACAATGAAAAATTTCCTTTTATCATTTGACACATTTTCTATCAATTATCTACAAAATTTAACACATCGATCCTTCGGGGATGGAACTCACCACCATCGCATTAACGACGCTCTGACCAACTGAGCCAACGAACGACTGTAAGAACTGCTGACATTTACTTTAAAGTAGCGGTGCCATATTTATTAGCGTGACATGAAGACGCGATAACGAAATCCAGTTTCAATAAAAAGCTTATAAAAACTTTATTTATTTATTTATTTTTATTTAAATTTTTATTTTGTGCTTTTTAGTAACTAGATAAAAAGCTATTTAAAAAAACTCTTCAAAAATTATTAGGATACTGTGTACGCAACGATATATTTCCTTTTATCAACTAACACCGTTTCTATTAATTATTTGCAAAAATTAACATGACGCTCTAACCAACTGAGCCATTAAGAAATACAATGAATTGCTTACATTTATCTTTTTCGCTTGTTTTTTATCGTGACAGAAAACGCGATGACAAATTCAACTTCATATAATAATATATAATATATATATATATATATATATATATATATATATATATATATATATAAAGCTTCTAAAAATATTTATTTATGTATTTTGTACTTGAAACTTTTAATTTTGAGCTTTTTTAACATCTAAAAATGTTTTGTGTTTTCTAATATTTAAAAAAAAAAAAAAAAAAAAAAAAAAAAAAAAAAACTTTTTAAAAATTGTTTTCGCAAAATTCTTAAGATATTGTGTAGTCAACGAAAAATTTTCTTTTATCAATTGACACCTTTTCTAGTAATTATTTTCAAAAATTAACACTCCGTACCTCCCGGGGACCGAACTCGCGACCACTGCGTTATTAAACTGACGCTCTGACCAACTGAGCCACGTAGCCACAAACGTAATGGCTTATATTTACTTGAATTGTTTACTAGCGTGATAGGAAGACACGATGACCAAGTGAATTTCATATAAAAAGCTTCTAACTAATAAAAAGCTTCTAAAAAATTTTATTTATTTATTTATTTTTACTTACATTTTAATTTTGTGCTTTTTGTAACTAGATAAAAAGCCGTTTAAAAACTTTTGAAAAATTATTACGATACTGTGTACACAACGAAATATTTTCTTTTATTAATTGACACTTTTTCTATTAATTATTTGCAAAAAACACCTCGGCCTGGCGAGGATCGAACACACGACTCTCGCATTATCAACATGACGCTGTAACCAGCTGATTCATTAAGAAATACAATGAGTTGCTTACATTTCTTTTTTTTTTTTTTTTTTTTTTTTTTTTTTTTAATATATATAATGGAAGCGTCTTGGTTTTTTAACGTGACAAAAAGCCGATGACAAATCCAATTTCATATAATAGTAATATATAATGGTTATATATACATATATATAAAGCTTCTAAAAATATTTTTTAATGTATTTTTTACTTAAAACATTTTATTTTGTGCTTTTTTAATATCTAAAATGTTTTGTGTTTTCCACTATCTAAATAAAAAAAAATGCTTCTTAAAAAAACTCCTCAAAAAATTCTTAGTGCAAGCAACGAAAAGTTTTCTTGTTTCAATTAACAACTTTTCTACTAATTATCTGCAAAAAATAACACGCTGGACCTTCCAGGGACCGAACTCACAACCACCGCGTTACTAACAGGGCGCTCTTACCAACCGAGCCACAGAGCGACAAACGAAACAGTTTATATTTACTTTAAAATGAAGGCGCATTGTTTACTAGCGTGACACGAAGACACGATGACAAAGTCAATTTCAATTAAAAACCTTCTAATAGGGGTGACTAAGAGAATACAAGCGATAAGGGAACACCGAATAACTGAATGTTTGCCGAATAACTATGTTCGGCCAATTTTACATCCCTCGAAACTTTTAGACTCGGCCTCACTGCTAGTCGTAGGAAACGTGGTCGCACTATATATATATATATTTTTTCATTGACAAACCGGACAAACAAACAGATAAGCCGACATTATAAATGATTTTCAACTTTGTTGGAAAGTATAAAAAATGAATTTATTTACAAAAATTAAACATTAGAATATGTGTTGTCGATTGAACATTTCGACACTTTTACCAGAGGAATCATTCTATGTTTAAAAACAATGTAACACACACGAATGCGATATTTTTTCAAAAAACAAAATATATTTGTGCGTTCATTTTATAAACAAAATGCCATGAAGAAAGTTTGAATAATACTTATTAATATCTATTTGCTGTTTAACTGAGAAGTAATTTATTTTTTAAAATGAATATAAATCTCCCTAATATAAGCTAAATAATTGTGTCATTTTAATCAGCAGCAATCTTTGTATTTTTTTCAAATCGAACAAAAACATATTTAGGCGCGATATATATACATTTTTAATTTTAACTCCAAAATATCCTTTAGAAAGATATAATAATATTCATTACATTTATATTTATTGCAAGCAGGCTTTGCCCGTTTCCCTGGTCAATATATTTAAATAAATGAAATATACATATATATATATAATTTATTGCTTTATAAATAAAAACTAAAACAAAAATCCCTCGAAATTGCTCAAAATCTCGCTTAGGGGCTCCATGTCCCTCGGCAATGTCTTCCTTAGCCGCATAATCTTGGGTCCATATCACTATTATCTGCTCTAGCTTACTCGTGGACATCAATTTCAAAACACTCTATACTCTATTTTAATAAAACTCTTGAATTAAAATATTATAATTGTAATACTACTCTAGCAAAAGATAATAACAGTATATAATATTAAAATGTTTCTAACTAGTTTTTTTTTTTTTTTTTTTTTTTTTTTTTTGGGGGGGGGGGGAGGGGGAGAGATCTAATTTTATTTTTAATTTTATTTATTTATTTATTTATTTTTCAATAATAATTTATCCCAAAAATCAAAGGATTTATATCACAATAATTTTAATTACTAATTCTTTTATTTAAACTCTTTTAATTTATATTCACTTAACAAATTTAAATTTTATATAAGTGGCTATATTTAAATTCATTACGATTATCATTAATATTCATTTTAAAACCATGAATTTGAAACATCATTTCTAATACAGCATAATTTTCGATAATTTTCTTTAATATTTAAGAGACTAGTTCAAGAATCAATTTTAATTTAAACTACGGAATTCCTGAAATTATGTATGATGATTAAGTTTTAATATGTTGAACATATTACATTCGATTTTCTCAATGAACGGAACCAACATTCCTACGTTGGAACTCCATCTGCATATTTCAATTTATTGCTACATCAATAATTCTCTTATAACAATTTGTTTTCGCTGTAGTTAGCTTAAGTTAATAAATATCATTTTCAAATTTTCATTTCATGGAGATTGGAAATTGGAGTCCATATTATTTTGCCGCCATATGCAAACTTCTAATGAATATTCAGAACACAAATAATAATTAAGTATTTAAAACTAGTTTCTCTCTTTAATGCATTGTCAAAAAAAATGGGTTATGGGATTTTTTTTTTTTTTTTTTTTTTTTTTTTTTTTTTTAAATATGCATGCTAATTTTATATAGCATTGTGTACATGTATAAAATAAATTTTTTGTTACTGAAATTGTGACAGATTGTGGCACCTATGTAATGGAGTGGCACCTTCATCATTCATATTTGAACCTGCTGCACGTGTAACAGAATAAACACTGAGACTTTAATGTTCAACTTAACAAATATTTAATTAACTCTCTTCAAAGTGGTAAGAATGGGGCTATTTCTTAATTGTATATAAATTGATATATAACATCAATACAGATATAATAAATAACTTTATATTACTCATATACTTCTAATAACATTGCAACATAACGGTTAAGCTGTTCTATACCTTTTTATAATCTGAGCGGGATTTGACTTTATCACCGTTCCTCTCAAAACTCCTTCATGTCCTCAAAACTCTTCAAGACTTCTCAAAAAAAAAAAAAAAAAAAAAAAAAAAGAGTATCGTTTCAACCTGCTTTCTATACTTTGTCACATTAATTTGCATTTCCTACGTCACTTGACTACCTACAACTGTATTTATTCTATTTCATCCTACCTGCTATATTTCGCAAAATCTGATATTCTTACTTTAAAAATCGTAATATACCTTTTTAAGTAGGGTAGTAAATCTTAATCGAAGTAAGATTGCTCGTAACTCACATTTGCGAACTTCTTACAAAGTCTACGCTTAACCTTACAGTTCCCCCCCTTTGAAAAAAAATGTTAGGATACTTTTACGCGAGTCTCCAAAAATTTTTTTCAAACATAAAATAAGAATCCTTTCTTTTATACATCTAATATATTTCACCACAAAATAACGCGCTTTTTAAACTCACCTATACTCTTCTAAAATATTTTAAAATACCTATATTTATCCTTAAACTAACAAAAAATCATCGTTATACTTAAACTTGCAGCTAGAAAAAAAAAAAAAAAAAAAAAAAAAAAAAAAAAACTTTTTTAATCAGAAAATACCGCATCTAAATAAGACTACTATCAAGTGCTGACCTTAAAACTATTCATTTCTCTAAATGTACGATTCTCAATAAATTTAAATTTTAGCTCAAATCTCTTTTTCTTTTTATTTCACTTTTAACATGAAAAAAAAAAATCGTAGATATTTAAAAAAAAAACTTTAACTTCCAAAGAGTAACCGAGAGTAAATTTTAGCTAACGCGCACTTTTAAAAATTAATCTAAAAATGCAAAAGTTCGAAACTAGTAAGGAAACTGCTTATTTTGAAATTAGCTCTAACTTTTTTTTTTCTTATTTTAATCTAATTTGTTTTAAATAGCCCCAATTTACAATGGTCAGCATTAATCCAGCCAGTTGCTAGGAAAAATATAAGCAATGATAAAAAATTGCAAAAAAAAAAAAAAAAAAAAAGTTTAAAGTTACAATGAACTATCTTAAAATCCACATACTAATAATCTTGAAAACATCGTTTTGGCTAGCCTGCAACGCAGTCACACTATACATATTCTGATTGCTTTGGTAGTAGAACATCGAAATTAGGAAGCATTATCTGAAACACGAAAAAATACCTTTTGAAATACATATATATTAATATCAAGGACAGCTTCCAAATACATTCATCACAGTTTCAAATCTTATATAAAGATAATCATATTTCAAACAGTAAGTGCTTTAGAAAAAGAAAATCCCTTGCCCTTTTTAAACTCGCTTAATTTGAAGTGCAAAAGAAAATTTTACTTATGTTAAAAATGTTAGGTTAGTGGTTAGTTGTATTCGTGAATAACGTTATACTAAAAAAAATAATTCAATATCACTAAAGTACAGCACTATTTACTCTATTAAGAAATACAAAATGTGGGTTTTTTAGAAAAAAAAAAAAAAAAAAAAAAAAAAAGAAAAGAAAGAAAACATTAGGTCTGATCCAATTGGATCCAACTCAGCTAACTCTGCTTCATTAAAGTTCAATTTTCACGCATGATAGGGCTCCGTGTCACAGGGCGAAGATTGTCAAGAGATACCTGAGGGAACAGAAAATCAAAGTGCTTGACTGGTCAAGTAATAGCCCAGATTTGAACCTAATAGATAATCTGTGGTGTATTGTGAAAAATAAAGTCGCCGAAAAGCAAACATCCACTGCTACGACATTGTTGAAGAAATAAAGCATGTCTGGTGCACAGACATTTCTAAAGCTTACTGCAAGTTTCTTATTTATAGCATGTCTAAGAGGATTGCATAAGTTATTAAAAGGAGGTTCTACAAAATACTGATTTTAATTACAGTAGATAACCATGTACAGTCTATTTTGTTCTTTTATATGTAAAATATGGAAGTTATATTTGCGGAAAATCTGATTATGTATGTCATATCTGCCATCTGATATGTATGTTATATTTGCCATTAAATCTCATTTTTCTGTGAGTAATCTTAAAATTTTGTAAATGACTGTATTCCTTAAACTAAGTTTTTTTTTTCTTTACGTCGCACTAGTGCTGCGCAATGGCTAACTTGCGACGGTCTTGGACTCAGCTCTAGAAGTAATCCGGAGACAAGTCATCACAATTTTGATCCTACGCGGAGAGGATGGCTCCCACGCTTCGGTAACCCCCAGAGGTATAATTTTCATGGGAACATGGAGAACACTGTGGCCACGACAGATTTTACTTGCACCAGCCACCATTAGTGTTCACGACGGTCTTTGGTCGGCTCGACCCACAATCTTCCAATTACGAACCCGGCGCTCTACTGACTGGGCTACCACGGCCCCCTTAAATTAAGAAATTAAATACCAGTGGATAGTAATATTAAGAAATAAAATTAGATAACTGATAATTTATGAATAAAAAATTTTTAAACTTAAAACAGATGGCACCACTAAATAACCCCTTATTAAGTAATTACGGTTTCAAATCGTTAAATACTCCAAATATTAACTTTTATTACATTCAAAAGTAAATAGTTATTTATTTTAAATTTAAATAATTAAATTTAAGATTTGATTAATTTAATCTTATCAGCGCATACTTATACGCATTTTAAAGGATACACTGCGTAAAAGAAGTAGGACACTCATTTTTTGAAAATTATTCTCTGCATTTTTATCTTCACTATCAGATTTTTATGTAGATTTCATTTAATATATATATATATATATATATATATATATATATATTATTTCACGTAAAAATGAAATGTTTACCACTAATGCTAATTAGTGGATTGTAGAAAAAATAGTATTCATTATTACGCAAAACTAGTATTTCGAGTGTGTAAAAAAAGTAGAAGTACACCTACCACAATTTGTTATTTGGTGGATTGTGCATGAGTGAACTAATAAACATAGAATACATTTTAACTGCTTTTTTCGAGGAAAATGTATCTACACAGTGTACAATTCTATTGTGTAAAAAATAATCACAGTTTGTCATTCATGTCAAAAGTTATACCATTTAAAATATCAGTGAAAAAAAAGAAGAAATTCGAAACATTATTAATTCTATTTCAAAAAAGTGAAGATTGCAACACAAGCAGTAAAAAATAAATAATTAATTAATTAAAATGTGCAGTTTATTGTGATAAGGCTGTATCAGAAAAAACAACCCGCCAGTGGCTCATTTGATATCGTTCAGGAAATTTCGATTTTAAAAATGCATTTCGATCTGGTTGAAAAAGTCGATAAATTCATGCAAAAAGTTGAGCAAGCTCGTCATATAAGCAGACGTGACATCACGGAAATGTTCAACATTATCCGAAAATCCATTTTAAACCTTTGAGTAAAGCTGAATACAAAAAGAAGCTCGATGACTGAGATTCTTTCTGCAAATCGCCACTGAAACACAATGGAATTGATCCTTATTTGAAGTGAATAATTACGGGGAACAAAAAAAAAAAAAAAAAAAAAAAATCTGATGTGGGCACCATATGACTTCCTTATACATCTTTAGAAATATATAATGTTAAAAAGCATTGTCATTGGACCCAAGACAAATGGTTAAAAATATTTTAAAAATGCATTACCACCGTGTTCTGGCTTATCTAACAGTTTCAAATGTCTAGCTAGTCGGGAAGTTAGTTAAAAATCGATTGCAAGATTTGTACAGGTAACGATGCCGAAGGCAGCAGGAATCCGAAGCAGTTGGCTAAAAGTATTAAAAAATGGATTTTCACCGTGTTCTGAACTATTCTGAAAGTTTAAAATGTCTAGCTAGTCGGGAAGTTAGTTAAATAAATTTTCTGTTGAACCATATAAACGCTGCCAAAGGCAGCAGTGACCCGAAACAATTTGCTAAAAATATTTAAAAAATGCATTGTCACCATGTTCTGAGCTTTACTGAAAGCTTCAAATGTCTAGCTAGTCGAGAAGTGAGTTAAAAATCGATTGCAAGATTCGTCCAGGTAACGCTGCCGAAGGCAGCAGGGATCCGAAACAGTTAGCTAAAAATATTAAAAGAAATGCATTTTCACCATGTTTTGAACTATTTTGAAAGTTTCAAATGTCTAGCTAGTCGGAAAGTTAGTTAAATAAATTTTCTGTTGAACCATATAAACGCTGCCGAAGGCAGCAGTGACCAGAAACAATTTGCTAAAAATATTTTAAAAACGCATTGTCACCATGTTCTGAGCTTTATTGAAAGTTTCAAATGTCTAGATAGTCGGAAGTTAGTTAAAAATCGATTGCAAGATTTGTCCAAGTAACGCTGCCGGAGGCAGCAGGAATCCGAAACAGATCGCTACAAGTATTTCAAAAATGCATTTTTACCGTGTTTTGAAATATTCTGAAAGTTTCAAAAGTCTAGCTAGTCGAGAAGTTAGTTAAATAATTTTTCTGTGGAATCATATAAACGCTGCTGAAGGCAGCAGAGATCCGAAACAGTTGGCTAAAAATATTTTTAAAATACATTGTCAACGTGTTCTTAGCTTTTCTGAAAGTTTCAAATGTCTAGCTAGTCGGGATGTTAGTTAAATTGCAAGATCTGTCCAAACCGTTTTTGAGTTATTACCGTTTTTTGATACACTTTGGCCATTATGAACCTAATTTTCCTAAATATCTACAAAACGGAAAATCATACAAAGTCCAAAAAGGGAGGTGCACAACTAGATGTTATTACAAACCTATGTACAAATTCTCAACTTTCTACGTCCAACCGTTTTTGAGTTATGCGACATACTCACACACACACACACAGACACACATATATACAGACGTCACGAAAAAACGTGTAAAGTCGCTTATATCTCTAAAACGAGAGCTCGTGTTAAGACGACACTTGCATGTGTACAACTAGACATCATGACAGTCACACGTACAAATTGGGAACATTCAGTGATCATTCGTTTTTGAGCAATGTGAAATAGAAAATTCATTTCGCAAATCGGGATTACTATACTTCCTTATACTTTGTATAAGGAAGTAAAAAGGATCTATATCACAATAATGTGAGACAAATGTCTTGGTGGAAGCGAAAAGAATCATCGTAAACTGTTGCAAACCGGAGTTTGACACCAAGGAAATTCATGCTCAATATTTGGTGTGATTAAAAGAAGTCTTTCATTATGAAATGTTACTACTTCGTCAAACGATTTAGTTTAATGTCAACACATAACCAAATTACAACTAGCAATTAGAAAAAGACGGCCAGAATTGACCAGTGTGATGACTCTTGTGTTCCATTATGGAAAGGCTATACGACACATAGGATGTATCCACCGTATTGTCCACATTTTACAGCCTGGGATTGCTAACTACTTTGGGCTCTGATGAACTTCCTTAATGGCAAAAATTGGGTTCAAAAGAGGCCTGTAAAAATCTCAAATACTTTGCCTTTAACCACAGAATTTCTATAGCGACATATTGGTTCTTCCTCAAAAAATGACAAAGGCCATCTATAATAATGGCACATATCTTGTTAATATATATATATATATATATATATATATATATATATATATATTTGAAACAAAAGAAAAATTTGACTGAAACAGGACAAACAATCGGCAAGAATTTTCCTTAAGCCTATATATATCTTAATATATATAAATCTCGTGTCACAATGTTTATCTTCAATGGACTGCTAAACCACTTAACCGATTATAATAAAATTCGCACACCATGTGCAGTTCGATCCAACTTGAGAGATAGGATAGTTTAAATCTCAAATTATAGTCGCAATTTTAATTTATTGCTAATTATTTGTCTGTTATTATTTGACAGTCACAATTATCTGTTAACTCCAAATGATTCTAACAGATGTCGATACCTTTCGACTGGGTTGAAATGAAAGCTGAAATATATTTGGTGCTGCCATCTACACAAAGAATCTTCAACTTTTTAACCTATTAATAAATTTCGTATAATTCAACTAGCAGACCCGGTCACGCGTTGCTGTGACTAAGTTATACGTTGAATTATATTCCAGTAAACTATTTAATACAGTTAAATTATTATTTACGAATAAAGACGAAAACGTTGTAGCTGATGTAAATACCCACAGGATTGAGATTTGAACCTTAGGTCAAAATTTGGAAGCGATTGATAAAAATTTTCGTAGAGTTGATATTAAGCACAAATTAATTTTATTGTAGGGTCTTATAAATTTTAATGGGGAAGTGATATATATTATTGCTAATGCTACTTAGGATAAAAATGCTAAAATGACTAATATATAAATTAAATTATATTAAAATTCTATTAAAATAAAAGTATAAAAGAAGCAGACGATTTTAAAATTAATTTTTATGGAGGAGTGAAATATAATATATGCTATAATGGATAATTTTACTATAAAATGACCTCATCATCATCATCTATATAAATAAAGAGAAGTGTCTGTGTGTGTGTCTGTGTGTGTGTCTGTGTGTGTGTCTGTGTGTGTATCTGCGCTCTGGTGCTCACACTACTGATCGCAGAGCTTCCAAATTTGGCATATAGGTACCTGGGACCATGCATGTGTGCACCTCATCGAGATTTTTTCGAATTTCGAATTTGAATTTTTTAAATTAAAGTTTTTTCGATTTTAAATATTGGCTTTAATGCTTCATTTTTCATAGATTTATTATTTTGCTTCTATCGTCTGCGTATCTTAGCAACGGCTATTACGCAACTTATTTTTATTGAATACATTCATTTGAAGGCGAATTTTTTTTTTTTTTTTTTTTTAATTTGTTATATTTATTAATCGTAATGCAGCAGAAAAAATTTATAACAGTTATATTTAATTTTTTATAGTAGAACAACTTCTTATTTTTCAATTTTTAATTAATTCCTTTAAAAGAAAAAACTTTTATTTGTTAATTTTTTTAATTTACAGTATTTATCGGGAAAAATAGTAGTATATACGTAGTAAAAAGGATTAAAATGATTAAAATTTATTTGTTTATATGTTATATTTATTTTTTAATCAACTTTTTGTTTTGTTTTATTTTATTTCATTGGTCGGAATCAAATTGTAATAAAGTGTAAATAGCATGGGCTATAAAATACATGGTTCAAAACTAAAATATTTAATAGATGCTGAGATACAGTCATCTTTAAAATCGTAGTTCTTAAATTGTAGCAGATCCCCCCCTACCGTCGATAAATATCCAGATTGAAGTGCCCGGAAAATATCTTTCTACAGTCACGGGAAATCTAGACCTGATGCAGTGCGGGCGGGAAAAAAGCTGCCGTAGACAGCGGGTACCCTAAGCGAAGTTTGGAGCAATTTCATTTTCTTTTCTTTTTTTTTTTTTTTTTTTTGGTTTTTTCAAGAATGTGGTGTAAAAAAATAAATATTAATTCAATTCTTTCAAAAATTCATTTAAATATAGTGACCAGCGAAGCGGGCGTAGCCTGCTAGTATATATATAGGGGAGAGTAGGGAGAGATGGGACAGTTTAAAAAAAAAATATTTTTTACAAATTTACTTACACTGGCACAACACTGTAAGTTTCATAGAAACAAATTGAAACATTTTAACGTCTTTTAAAAATATAAATTTGATGGTAAATATTAAAATATTAATTTTATAAGCCAATTAATATAGTCATGAAAATGTCCCATCTCTCCCTTATATGAGGGAGGGATTATTGTGCTTTACAGTATTTATTCAAAACTGTGATTTCAACAATATATTTTTAAATTAATAAATGAATATGTGTGTGTGATATATGTGGGAAAAAAAATGTGCTAGTTTCGAACTTTAAAATAAAATACATTCTTAGTTTTTAACACTTATAATGCATAGAAATTTAATGTACATTAGTAATATATCTATCTATCTATATATATATATATATATTTCAAGAAACTTTCACTCTCATACATAATAAAGAATATGTACTATAATGATTCTTAGTAAATGGATAAGATAAATGAAAGATGAACCTTTTAATGCTTTTGTTTGCTAGGTCCATTAGCAAAGTCAAAAAGCATTAACCTATTTTTGTTAAGAATATTACATCTCGAGATCATCTGTTCTTTGATAGTTTCTCGGAAACGAAATCTAATTTTCAAATATGCGTATCTTATTTCACTGAAGAAAAAATTATGTCACGCCATTAAATATAATGGAAAAACAAAATTATATAACAGTGTTTTCTCCTAACACTTTAAGAATTTTAAAATAATATAATAGTACTTGTAGTTCTATACATTTCCACAACTGTCTTTACTTTTATTATACGTCGTATAGAATTAACAGGAATATCATATTAAGCTTGATCAGTGCGTATTTTTTCTGCAGATTGTATACCACATTACAAATTGTTTTTACTTACCAATCAAACTATTTTCAGGAATGGACTAGATTTTACAGAATTTATTTTTCAGTAATCTACGCTGAAAATAATTTTTACTGGGCAAATTCTTACGTGCTTTTACATTAAAATAAGAAAGTAATTATTTTAAATTTTTCGTTAGGGACATTAACTACATCATTTCTTTTTTTAAATTATGTATGAACACGTAATTTTACGGATAAAAGAACATTGTCTATTTTGATATTTTAGATTAAACTGTAAAATTCCACTTAAAAGTCGTATATACTTATTTTTTTACGAAAGTATACATCTAATTAAAGACAAAAAGGTATGCTAGCATACATTATCCTTGGTACTATAAACTCATAAAAATGTTGAAATGTTTTGCTGCAAAAACAAAATTGACTGATTCGATTTTTTTTCTGGTTAATAAATTAAAGTTTTAATGAAATATCTCTCCAGTAAACTCTGTTTTAGATTTAAAAACATGGTGACATGTTTTCCATGTTGACTAAAACAAGTAAATGGAAATGCATGGGTATTTTATACATCTCTGTATTGATTATACGTTACAAAATAAGAGTTACATTTGCAACCAATAGTTTTAGGCTTAATATTACTATTTTAGTGGCTCCAACTATCAAATGTCACAACCAAAACTGAGAGTGTCGACGCATCAAAGATCTAAAAATGCAAAATTAGATTTTTTTTTTTTTTGGTGTGAATCGTGGTATTTTATGAACAGTATAAATATTATTTAAAATTTAAAATTTAAAAAATATACTACCATTATTCTGTCATTTGAGTATTTCTTCCACACTCCAATTTGGACAGTCCCCAAATTTGAAAACCTCTTCTTTACCTTGAAGGAAATTATATTTTTGCGTACACCATATTAAGTACGGTTTCTGTGAGAGTTTCGTAAAAAGTAAAATAAAGAAAAGAATTATATGTAAACTGAAAAAGAACTCAATTGCTTTGAATTCTTCAAAAGATCAAATAAGTATATTTATCTGTTAAATTATGGTTTGTATGTGTTTTGATTCATATTTTTTCCTTTCCATTTGTATTAACTTTGTTTAACATATTCTACTATAAACCTTGAACATTCATAACAAGTAATTAGTTTGATTTATACTTGAACTTTGAACTTACTTCAGATGTCAGTTTTCGATGTATGGTGATAGAACACACTCAGGAAGATATGTAAATTAAGCGTTAAAGTATAGTTTTTCAATACAGGGGACGTACAATTATATAATTACAATATAAACACCGTATTGGAAAGTTGATCTATAAACAAATAATTCTTTATCATGAATTGGGAATTATGAGGAAGGTACACATCATTAACGCATTAGGAGATGTGTAATTTCGCACAAACTCAAAAAAAAAAAAAAAAAAAAAAAACCATAAGATAAAAGTCTCGTATCTGAAGCAAAGTTCAGCAGACGCCTGACATAAATATTCTACAGATAAATTAAAGCTCTAAAAAAATATTCCTTCAGCAAATTCTTTTTTATGTTTTAAAAAAATGGTGACGTCGACGCCAGGCATATTCACCACGTTGAAGAAAATAAATAAATGCAGGTGCGTGACTGCTTTGTACTCTTCTATAATGATTATACTTTTTATATAATCCAATACCGAGGGTACTTTGTAGATTATAATCAGAAATAAATATCTTTAAATTAAAAATCATATTCATTATTATTTATAACTAATTATCGGAAAGGTACTCACCTTTTCGTCTATCACAGCACGACTTTTCAAAAGATGAGTTAGAACAGGAATTCTTTGACACAAAATAATTGTTCTGTAACTTTCGTTTTGATAGATTTAATTGAATGATGATGCTGTATTTGCACTGCTGTTAACTATTTACAAAAATAATTAATTTCAAATTTAATACTAATTCCTTTGTTATTCACATAATCAATAATTTTCTCACTGCTCAAATATTTTGTTTTCCCTTTTCTTTATCATAGTCAAATCATATCGTAATAATACATTTTAAGACACAGGAAAATGTGCCTTTCTTATATCTAGTCTACATCTTTCAACAGTGAACTTTCGAAAGTAATTCTTATTCTAATAAATCCAAAATAAAAAAAAATAAGAAAAAAAGCATTTCCACTGTCGCGCCAGATGTGCGGATTAGACAGGGGGGAAGTGGGGGCAAAGCAATGATGTTGCAACAATACTGAACAAAATATGAGTTACACTTTTCACAAAAACATAATGGTACCAATTCAGCAAATATAACTGCAACCAAAAACTTTTTTAGTGGTTCTTACAACTTAAATGTCACTACCAAAATCTGAGAAAGTCAACACATCAAAGTTCTAAAATTTGAAAATTAGAGATATTTTATGTCAAATGTAGGATTTTTTTTTTTTTGAAAAATATACTTCTTATTTAAAATACAACAAAATACTATCATTATATTCTTTCATTTGACCATTTCTTCCATACTTCAATTTGGGCAATCTCAAAATTTGAAAAAGCTTCTTTATCTTGAAGGAAATCATATCTTCGTGTACACCAGTTCTACGAGAGATTTACAAACAAAAAATAAATAAATAAATAAATAAATACATGCATACATAAACGGAAAAGGAGCTCAGTTGCTTTTAATTCTTGGAAAGGACAATTAAATGTATATTTACCTGTTAAATTACGATTTATAGATGTTTGTATAATTTTTTCTCCTTTTTATCTGTATGTACTTTGTTGAACATTTTCTACTGCGGTTCTAAATCTCGAACATTCCTCATAAATTAATAATTTTATTTATACCGTGTTTGAACTTTTTTCTGATATCAGCTTTTCCATTTATAGTGATATAACGGCAGAAAAGTAGCGTTAAAAACATAATTTATTGATTCAGGACACCTTAAAACATGCTTTTACAGTATTAAAAGTTTTTATCCTTAAACATCTATTTCTTTATCATTATTTGTAACTTCTGAGGAATATACACTTTGGGAGATTATCAGGAGCTCATAGACTGGATGTTTATTGTACACAAACTCAAAAGTACCCCTAAGTGAAAAGTATCGTAGCTGAAGTAAAGTTTAGCAAACGGTTAACAATAATATTCTTCAGATGATAAGACTCAATAAGATGTAGATCACGTTTTAAAATCTATGGGCTGAAAAAGTTTTCATAAAAAGTGGCAAGGAGTCTTCATTTTCTGAGAACAATCAGGGCGAATAGGAACAGAACTGATATTCGTAGTGTTCAGATACTTCTTAATGGAACAGTGTCGTGTAATATCACCAAAAACGTTCATCAAAATATTTTTTTTAAGCATTTAACCTTTATATCCCAAATTACCTTATTTTTGAAAAAATAGTTTTAAACATTTTTATTATATTTCTTTGCTGCATGAGAAACATTTCATATTAAATTTAGCTTAAACTATAGCTTAATTATAGGGAAAGCTTAAACTATAGGGACTTTGAATTTCTAATGAAATCCTATAGTAAATTTAGGCTAAATTGAGGAGTTTTTTTTATGGGACTTTAAAGTCCTGGTGGGATATAAAGGGTTAAAGCTCATTATAATTCCTAGTTCCCTCTGATCCTTTCCCTCTACCATACTAGGTAATTGGAAATTAAAATATCTATAAGTTGTAATGAATTGAAAATTTTTAAATATAAATGCAGTAAAATAAAATAAAAGTGAAATGATAAATTGCAGAAATATATTCAAGATAACATAAACTTTTATTTATATATATTGTTGACTTACTTTTGTATACGTAAAAATATATCATATTGAAAGATTATTTTTAACTTTAATATTTCCGGTGGAATATTGATAATTCCCTATAAACTATATCGGAAGAAATATTATGAATATTTCTTCTGACTTCCAAACTCTCAAGTTAACTCAAATATGATAATAAAATAAATAAATAAATAAATAAATAGATAAATAAATAAAATGATTATGTTTCATGCTGTTTAAAAAAAATAACCATTAAATATTTATAATATGTCTAAAAATATCAAAAAGTAAAAATCTTTTTTTAAAAAAAGTTAAATAGATGGATTAAAAATTATCTCAAAAAGTAAATTTATGTTATTGTCAAAAAAACGAAAAAAAAAAAAAAAAAAAAAAAAAAACAAATTTAAAGAAATGAGTATTTATGAATAAATTATTCTTCAATTTCATTTAAAAATCATATTTACTTTTGTAGTTCGTTCAAAATTAAAGCCGAAATTTATATCATTTAAAAATCAGTGTTTTAATTAGTAATGGAAATACCTTGATAGTGTATTATTATGAAAAAGCGATAATTATATATATATATAATTCATAAAATGGTTTCTAAGTTTTATCTCTTAATGATAATTGTCCTTATAATGCCATATAATTACTCTGTCTTAATACAATTATTTTGCAAGGTATATTTAATTAAATAATAAAAACAATAATTAGTATCAGAATAATTTTTTTCTGTAGTTTACTTAAACGATAATGCATATCTCCACTGAATTATTTCATCTTATCTAAATGAACATTCAAACACACAAAGAAGTTCTGATTCATTTAATGTCTATTATATGCATGTACGCACATTAATGTAATGATTTTTTTTTTCTATTTACATTGAGTACAAAGGTTACTGCTTATTTGCTCAATTATATATGAATTAAGAATATACTATAAATAATCGTATTAAAAAACATACAATAAATTAATAAATAAGAGAGAGAACAACTAAACTGGCAAGCATGTGATAGTGAGCTACTTTTATCTATAATTTCCATTTTGAAAGGTAACAATCGATATACAGGGTGATTGTAATTAAAGATAAGATTTCAAAACGCTATAATTTTAAAACTACCCATCAGAGTGATTTCATATTTTACCTGAGCAATCGTGAAGCAATGAAATTTTGTTTGGGGGAGGAAAAAAGTAGTTCCATCATGTTCATATATATATGGCGCTGTCAGGGAAATGTTAGGAGGAACGCCTAAATGGACTCATTAAACACAGGAATGTTGTTAGCAACACAACTGAATAGCAGTAAACAATAAACTTCAAGGGTTTACTAGAATCTTTTTAGGAATAATATTATAGTTTTAAAAAATTAAAGAACACGCTTTTATAGAAATGTGAACTAAAAAAGCACAAAATATCTATCTTAGTATTAAAATGCAGGGTAAGAGAAAATCGTGTGAGTGACACACCATAATATTTACATACATTTAAATCTTTAATTAAAATAACTTAGAATTAAACAAAAACCATTTTTAAAAAATCTCCCCTGACTGAGATCGAACGCTGGACCCTTAGGTTCGTAGCGCGGAGCCTTTCCTCATCGCCACATCGTTCACGTAGGGGAAGTATTTTTTTACAATATAAATTTTTTGTTTGCTCCCAGAGCAGTTACAAACATACATACAAACATACATACATACAGGTGAAGCTAATAAAAGCGTGTTAAAAAGACTATAATACGTGTTTACAGTGGAAACAGTCATAGTGAAAAGAGTAAAAGAGAGGCTTCATGAAACAAATTCTTTACGAATAATTAGCAGCACAGTTTAGAACTTTTTTTTTTTTTTTTTGCCAAACAAAATTTCATTGCCTCTTGATTACTCTGGCAAAATATCAAGTCGCTCTGTTGGGTAGTTTTAAAATTACAGTATTTTGAAATCGTATCTTCAATTATAATCATCCTGTATTGGTATACCAAGATCATTTGCTTGGATTTTCTACAGCAAAATAATTTTCTTCGATAATTTTAATTGCTTGTGATGCATGAACAGAAGTTAAGAAGAAGAAGAAGAAGAAGAAAACGAAGACGAAGAAGTATGAGAGCTATAGCTGGTTATTCACGGTATCAAATAACTTTAAACTCTATATATAAAATGCTTATCATAAATTAATATTATTATTAAATTTTGATATTGAAAATCAATATGAAAAGATGAGACTAAGATGATACAACATGTTAGTCTCTGTTTTATATAAATGTTCTATATAATAATATTTGTTCTATATAATAATACGAAAATAATACAATTGCACTATACAAATCAATATTTTATAATGATAAAAAATACTTATGTTGCACATTTTTTTTTTTTTAAGCCAAAGAGTAATTTATTAAAGCATACCGATGTATAATAATAATAATAATAATAATAATATTGTGTATGAGTCACACGACTTGCTCTCATTCTTCATTTGAATTTTATAAAAATAGGTTATAGATTAATGGCTAAATAATAAGTTACGCTTATAAACTTACTTTAGAAACAGTTGGGAAAAAAATTTAAAAACAGTTTTATTAGACATACATTTTTGCGTGAAGGGGAGGAGGGCTGCCGCTATCTTCATCCCCCCTTTCCGATTAAACATAGTGGATACATTGGTAAAAATGTATTGGCAACAGAAATGCGACATTTGAGACTTATAAAAGTCTGCACAATTTTCGACAAGATTCGGAATGAAGACATCAGGAAGGAGTTAAAGAACTTCAACTTATGTGATAGAATACAAGAATATCGTACTAAATGGAAAGACCATGTACATCGTATGCCGGAAACACGGTTCCCCTGAGCTGCCCTCGACTACTCCGCAAAGGGCAGGAGAGATCGAGGACGACCGAGAAAGCGGTGGACTGAACAATGAAGCCGGAACAGGCACTATGCCTAATCCCTGAAGTTGTTGATGATGATGATGATGATGACTGGTAATAAGCATTGACACAAATAAACCACTAAAAACATGATTTTCTTATTCAAGGAACCTCAAAACGCGTAATTATAGCAAAATTAGTAGTGAAATTTGAACTACAAACTATTACGTGGTTTATCATAGGACATGAGAAATTAATTATCATTCTGCAACAGTTTTTTCTGAACTTGGTAAAATTTAGTAATGCTCTTCTATTAATTGCATTCAATAGAAAATTATGAATTTATTCTATTTTGTATGGCCTCCTATATTGTTTAAACAGTATACACTACAAATAGTATGCTAAAATTTAACACAGTATGAAAAGCAAATAAAAAATTTTGAAATGCAATTTCAGTGACTTCAATGTTTATTTCTAATGTAGCTGAATTATTTTGTGTGGGCCCTGTAAATGCATAGTAAATGATATTCATATCACATTCCACACTAAAATGCCTTTATGCATAATGTAAAGCTCGGAGAGATCACGCGGTAAGAGAGATTGCGCACATAGCAGATCGGAGGGAAGGAGTTGAGAGGGGGAGATTCGAATCCAGGTACAACATCAGTAGTGGAGTACTGACTTCAATGTGCATGCTGATTGCTCCAAGAGTCTATGATGAAACATGGTTATTTTGCACTCTTTTCAAAAATAAATGCTTGAATTTTCCCTTCTTAGGATTTTCTATAGAATGATATTAGTACACAATATTTTTTAATTAAATGATTTCTCATGAGCTACTTACCTAGACAAACGGTACGAGCACTACGATTCTCTCTAAAAGCGAATAATTATTGAATAAAAGGTTGCGCAGTCTCTCTTAACAAAATGCTAGAGTTTTCTCTTTGGCTGTTTAGGAATGATTACGCATTGATTCTATTAAATTGTCTACTAGTAGAGATTTCGCAGCTTGTTGGTAATGAGAAGACAAGACATTGGTTACATTGGTCTGTCACTGTGGGTCCCAAAACGCATGGTTATAGGGATTTTTGTTCCCACAGGATAAAAAAATTGTCTACGGTCCTGTTAAAGCAGAAGACCGTAGTTTAATTTATTAATAGGAGATACATCGAAAGTTGTACGTAAGACTGTTTTGAGGAAAGCTTAAAATAATAAAAATAAAACAATATAGAATAAAAAATAAAAAAGGAAAAAAATAGAAGGAAATAAAAAAGAAAATAAATAAATAAAAATAATAAAAATTGCATTTAGACAGATTACATATCATTAACAGAGAAAAGTAAGTCAACGGACGTAGTGTTAAAATTTATATTTAATAACTGAGTAATTTTTGTTTAAAGTATTATAAATATGTTTTAAATTATTATAATTATCTGGATTTAATAATTCGAGACGCCCCATTTTTTAGGAGACCGTCCCAAAAATCCGATATTGGACAATATTCAAGAGTGTTCACAGATCAACAAAAGCTACACCTCTGATGGGATTTATCTCTCGAATGCCAGTGATAGCCTATGGGAAATGTACTGAATGTATTTAAATGTTATTGCATATCAGTTTAGTTTTGCAATATTTTCATGTATGACGCTCAAGTTTTCTGCAGCTGCCGGCTGCTTAAACAGAAGGGATGACACTGGATGCAAACAAAAAATATCAGGCTTCTAAAACTATTTTTATGGACTGTAATTGTCTAATTTTCAGTAAAATAAAATAAGTAAACGTAAACGATTTTAAACTTGGAACGAGAAGATTTCAAATTAAGGGAAATTTAAGTTTAGTGTTTTGAACAATTTTGTGCGGAAGATTTTGAGTAAAATATGCTTTTATAAGTAAAAAACGGTGGGCGGTTTCTGGGCTTAAATGTAGGTGAAACTAGCCATATATCATTGCACGCCTCGGAAATGTATTGCAGTGTGCAATACGTCTTGAATGTGTTAACTTGTGGCAAGTGGTTGCACGAAAGCTGCGCCGTTTACAACAATAAGTGCAATGATTGTAAACACCGAGAGATTCAGTTAGCAAGCAAGAAACCATTCAATCTGAAAAGGAAATGTACTAATGTGAAGTTATTTATCATATATATATATACATATATATATATATGATAAATAACTTAATAATAATAATAATGATATGATAATATATGATATATGATAATAATATATATATATATATATATATATATTAATTATTGAAATTAAATATTCACTCCTAAGACAAAAATATTTGTTTACAAAAACCTTAAACAATGATATTTAAGTGCAATTATTAATATATATAATGACCCTCATCTGTCATTCACGATTCCGGTTTACACCGCTTCAAAACAGAGACTTTTGGCAGCCATTTTTTTTTCCCGTTTGTTCAATTCATCAACTTACGAAAACATACATATCATTTTCATACATGTTTTGTATCGCACATATTGTTATTTATTCCCTCTAAAACCTTGAAAAACTATTCAATTGTAATGTTTAAATGTTAAAAAAAATATAACGGATCACTGGCTGTTATAAACATGAACCTATAAATAGAATTATGTAACTTCATGATTATAAACAACGCAATGCCAAATAAAAACAAACCAAAACTGTTGCCATTCAGAAAATACAAATTCCAAATGGACAACTCTTTAATTGCGAATGAACGACTCTTTTACTGTTTCATTAAAAAAAACGCTTAAAATATTTCTAAAACATATTAAAGACTTAAAAATCTTAAAATATTTGTAAAAACATATTAAAGTCTTTAAATATTTTTATCAAGCTTCATTATATGTTTACATTGTAAGGTATGATTGGCGTCGAGTTCAGTACGTAAATGTCGCCAGTTGATTTTAGTTTTGAAATTAGTGTAAAGTTATAGTTGGGATAGAATGTTTGGTTGGGCAAGTAAAGGTCACCAGTTGAAATGAGTATTGAAAGTAGGGTAGTCTAAGGTGATAATGTCGAGTCAAGATAAAATGTTCGGTTGAGAATGAGAAAGTCCCTAGCTGGATCATGGATATTTTGGCGATGTTGTGGGGGAGATAGCTGGTTGGGAGTATAGAGTAGAGGTGAATTTGGGTTAGCATGGAGTGTTTGTAATTATTAGATAGTTAGAAAATACGCAAGCAAAGTAATGACGTCACTGGACGTCAGTGGATGCAAGAAAAAAATTTCCTATGTTAATCGCCCATTGGATTTTTTGTAAAAAATTATTAAAAATTGAGGAAAATTATTTTCCGATTTTAATTCCCATATTTCGGTATAGATATGTATTCGTTATCGTGTGCATGCGTTAGATTAAGTTGTTTTTGCTGTAAAATTGATAAAATATAAATTTTAAATTTCAAAACTTTAGAAAAATAAAATAGCAAACTTCCATATTCGATTGAAAACATAAACATTTCATTTCAAAGGATGATATTTACACAATAAATATCCAACTAATATACTAATTAAAAGGAAAATGATAAATATTCTATCATAATTTGAAGTCAAATTTGTTTTCAAATGTCTAAATAAAGTGTCTGATATACTCATATATTGCAGCGGAATAGATTTAATATATCTGTCATCCTTGGCGGAAAAAATATATCGCCAAATTATTTGGCGAACATATTTCATTCCTTACAAAAATCATGGTTATTTTAACAAATTATATTAAGAGAGCGATGAATTATATGAAACAATATTTCGTACAATACATATTACGAAAATAAACATCTGGCATGTATATTTTCGCAGTATGTTTTTAATCGCCAAATACAAAAAACGCCAAAGATGACACAGTTTTGAAATTTAAAATTTTGTCAATTTGACAGCAAAATAATTCAATCTAACACATGGATACGATAGCATATCTATACCCAAATACGGGTATTAAAATCGGGAAATAATTTTCCTGGATTTTTAATAATTTTTTACAAAAAATACAATGGGCGATTAACATAGGGAATCTTTTTCTTGCATCCACGGACGGTCAGTGACATCACACTTCGCTTACGTATTTGGAAACAGGATCTTCGATAGTCTTAAAAAAAATGTATTTTGGTAAAATGAAGTGAATCGTTATTTACTTCCTCTTACCCATAGGGTCGAGAAAGTATTGTTTTAGGGTCAAATTTTCGAACGTGAGTTTTTGTTATACTTACATGTTCTGGGGTCCCCTGAATACGAAAATCACGTTTTTAGCGAATGGTCTCTGTGTCTGTCTGTCTGTGTGTCTGTTATCAGCATATCTCAAGAACAAATAGTAGCAGAAATTCCAAACTCGGTATTCTAAATGTATATCATATAGGGATGCTACAGTAAGCTTTTAGTTAAGATGAAGCAAATGGTTCGTGTACAGGGACATTCAAAAGTATTCAAATACATTACGTCTATGGGGAAAATTGCAGGTAAGTAGAATTTAACATCTATAGACTGCACTAAACCAAATGAAACGAATACATATTTTTTGTAATAGAGATAGTCAACTGGGAAAAAAAATTCTGTGTATGTAGGAGCCTCGCCTTTTCCCCTGGGGTAGATGCCCTCCCTCGAGTGGAGTAAATTTTCATGATGGGTATCTTTCAAAAGAGCTCTCCAATACCTTTAAAACGAATGGTTGAACCATCGATCTACGATAATTTAAAATAAAGTTATTGATTTCTTTCATTTTTAACATTTTTTTAATATTGAGAATAAATTCAACTTTTTTTTGGATATTTAGTGTTATACTATTTCTCTAATATGGAAATCGTCTGTATTATCATACAAGATAACCTTTTTAAATAATAATTTTAATAAATTATTTTTTTTAACTGGATTATTTTTTAATAACCGAATTAAATTCTATATAAATGTAGGTGCATTAATGAAACGGAGGGTTGAGGGGGGCCAGAACTAATTATCATATAAAACTCTTCCGAAGCCTAATTTGAATTGTTTAACATAGGTTTACATAACAGTACTCTTTATCTTACCTCTTAATCTCCAACCTGTACTTATAGCATTAAATTTCAGGGTAAGAGAAAGTCGTGTGAGTGACACACTACATTATTCTTATTATAAGGACTTTAAATAGAGCACTTAACGGAACACTGGGATGTGTTGTTGCTGTTGTGTTGTCGGGCCTATATTTTTTGTCAACCAGCAGTTTTTTTTATTGTCATTCATATTTATTGATCGGGTAGAATTTTTTTAATTTCAGAACGAAAATTATAAAATATCGAAACACATTTGATTTATAAACAAAAACTGAAAATACATTTAAATGATCACGTGTTAATCTTCATGATCTAAACATTGTTTTCAAGATTTATCGTTCACATTCCGTCATTTTTGACGGGGTTATATACTAGTTATTACTAACAATGTAATTGTATTTATAACAAGGCGCAATCTGCTCACCCATGTGACCAATCACACCTACCCTATAAAAAGGGAATCTTGGTTTTATTACAGCTGTCGTTTTAAATTATAGCATAACAGCAAATTAGTAATGCAAATGTATAAAAAGGGATGAATTTAAAATTATGCACCAATAGATTAACAAAAATTTAATATTTGGATTTTTTATATTGTTCTGTTGTATTCTGCGCAATCTCTCCCAGCTTTACTTTATATATAAATATATATATATATATATATATATATATATATATATATATAAAAGAGCAGAGTCTGTCTGTGTGTCCGTCTGTCTGTCCGCTGTAGAATCCTAGGCCGTTTCACCGAGCGGGACCAAATTCGGCACGGTTAATGTTTACGACCCGAGAAAGACAACGCCGCAAAAATGAAAGTTGTAACTTAATTAGTTTTGGAGATATTAATTAAAATGTCCACTCATGTCTAATCTGAAAGCGATCTCAATGACTGAGAATTCACCGCCATTGGCATTATGCCAGACGAATGTCTCCAAAGAAAAAGGAAATGATTGTAACCGATCAAGATGTCACGTGTTTTGTATTGGGGGGAAAAATTTTAATTTTCAATTTTTTTCAAATTTTCATTCACGTTACATTTGAATTAATATTCGGCCTAGACAGCATATTATAAAGCTACTGTTCAATTTTCATGAAAATATGTGGATAAACAAAAAAATTAGATTAAATTTTGTTTTATATTTTCCACTATTTTAAATTGAGATATGCCGTTGAAATTTCGTAATATTTGGTTTAAACGCTCGAAATTTTTGCTTTAAAATATAGCTAATAGAAATGTCTAAAAATCAGTTTCTAGAATTTTTGAAATTCGGTCCCCAAGGGAGGCGGGGGGGGGGGCAAAACGTGATTTCACATGCGTAAAAAGTGATTTCGCATAATCCTATATATCTCAAACAAAAAAAATAGATATACGTGATATTTTTGCTCTAAAATATAGCTAATGCAACTATCTAAAAACCAATTTCTGGAATTTTAGAAATTCAGCCCCCAGGTGGGGCAGCAAGGGGGGGGGGCTATGGAGCAAAAACAAATAGAAGTACAGTTAGGCCGTTGAAAATTGGTACAGAGAGGTTTTATAGGCCTGCAAGTCGAATGGGGATATTTTCGATTGTGTAAAGTTATTAGGAGGGACATGAAGGGGGGAGGCGAGGGGGGGGGCAAAAAAAATAAAAATAGTGTCAGATCGTTCAAAATTGGTACGTAGAGGTTTTCGTTACTTACAAATCGATTGCGGATATTTTTGAATTTGTAAAATTATTAGGAGGGGCGGGTAGGGGGTGGGGCGGTAAGGGGGGCTATGGGGCAAAAACAAATAGAAATACAGTTAGGCCGTTCAAAATTGGTGCAGATAGGTTTAAGAGGCCTGCAAGTCGAATGGGGATATTTTCGATTGTGTAAAGTTATTACGCGGGGGCGAGAAGGGGGGAGGGGAGGGGGGGCAAAAAAATAAAAATAGTGTCAGATCGTTCAAAATTGGTACATAGAGGTTTTCGATACTTGCAAATCGATTGCGGATGATTTTGAATTTGTAAAATTATCAGGAGGGGCGGGTAGGTGGGTGGGGTGATAAGGGGGGGCTATGGGGTAAAAACAAATAGAAATACAGTTAGGCCGTTCAAAATTGGTACAGATAGGTTTAAGAGGCCTGCAAGTCGAATGGGGATATTTTCGATTGTGTAAAGTTAATAGGGGGGACGAGAAGGGGGGAGGGGGAGGGGGGGTCAAAAAAATAAAAATAGTGTCAGATCGTTCAAAATTGGTACATAGAGGTTTTCGATACTTACAAATCGATTGCGGATGATTTTGAATTTGTAAAATTATTAGGAGGGGCGGGTAGGGAGGTAGGGCGGTAAGGGGGGCTATGGGGCAAAAAGAAATAGAAATACAGTAGGCCGTTCAAAATTGGTACAGATAGGTTTAAGAGGCCTGCAAGTCGAATGGGGATATTTTCGAAAGTGTAAAGTTATTAGTAGGGGCGAGAAGGGGGAGGGGAGAGGGGGGGGCAAAAAAATAAAAATACAGTTAGATCGTTCAAAATTGGTACCCACACAGCAAATTCACATCTATAAGATATCTATAAGCTGTAAACACGAAACATTCAACACATCCATAAGACATCTAAAAATATCTAAATCGCATCCATTTCACGTCTATTAGAGATGTGATGTGTGATCTCTCTGAGCTCCATAAGACATCTACAATATCTATGATGTCTTGCTTATACACATCTATAAGACATCCAAGTATAGATCTCTTTTCAACATGCAGTACCTCTAATGTACGTCTATAAGACATCCAAGTATAGATCTCTTTTTGACATGCTATACCTCTCATGCACATCTATAAGACATCCAAGTATAGATCTCTTTTCAACATGCAGTACCTCTTATAGCTGTACTATAGATATGCATGAAGGATATTATTTACAGGTGTTGGAGAAAATAATGTGAACACTTACACTATTTTACATTTTGTTGAATATCTTGAAAAATACTTACCGTATTGTTCTTGAATTTTGGGAATAAGGAAAACATGCTTTTCCTCATATTTTTCAGCAAAAGATTTTGTCACAAAGGCCTTTAGGGGACGAACAACAAATCCAATAAAATAAAGGATTTGTGATAACCCAGTAATGGAAAAGCTTCAAATGATCTGCACATTTTAGATATGGTTATATAAATGTTATGTTATACATGTGTAGAGTTTTATGAGGATATCTTGAATATTCAAAATTATTAACATTTTATTAAAAAATGCAAAAATTTTTCACAAGTATTTTTCACCACATACATTATAACTCCAAAGATTTTTCTTCAAATTTCATGAAACTATCAGAAAACATAACAACATACACCTAAATCATTATACTATAGTTTAAAACAAATATATTTAATATTCAAAGATGGTATGGAGAGTTGTAGTAAATGATTTATTACTGTGCATGCACGGATTGAACCAAAAAATAACTTTCACATAGTTTAAATTCAACTGTACAGAGCACCTTAAAAAAAAAAAAAAAAAAAAAAAACAGTTGAATATCACGAAAATTCATAGAGATATCTGTGATTGAATGAGCTGTTTTTCTGATTTTTTTTATTTAAAAAGGTCTTTACAATAAGGGGTTATTCGCAAATAAAAGTTTGTATCAGAAAAACATTTTTTCTTTTCAAACAATTCATTTTTCTTTTTCTTTTTTATAAATATGTAGCAAATACTATACAAAAAAAAATAAGAAAAATGAATAGCAAATATTGTATTAAGTTTCACTGTATAACATAGTTTTTCTGATACAAACTTTCATTTGTGAACGACCCCTTATAAAGATATTTTTAGGAAACAACTGAAAAACAACTTATTTAATCACCAATACCTATGAATTTTTGTGATATTCAAAAGGATGTTTTTTATGAAGTGCTCTATACAGTTGGATATCAAATTCTGTCGATGTTTTTTTTTTTTTTTTTGCTGTAGTCTGCACATGCACAGTAATAAATTATTTACTACAACTGTCCATATCTTTTTGAATATTAAATATATTAGTTTTAAATTATAGTATATTGATTTAGCCATATATAGTTATGTTTTCTGAAAGTTTCATGAAATTCGAAGTAAAACCTTTGGATTTGGAGTTAGTAAAAACTTGTGAAAATTTTTGCATTTTTTAATACAATAACTCCTTAAATATTCCAAGAATCCTCACAAAACTCTGAACACGTATAAAATATAATATTTATAACCATATCTAAAACTTGCAGATCAATTGAAACTTTTACACATACAGGGTTATCACAAATACTTTTTATTTTATTGGATTTGTTGTTCATCCCCTAAGGGCCTTCGTGAGGAAAGACATGTTTTCCTTATTCCCAAAATTCAAGAACAACACGTTAAGTATTTTTCAAGCCATTCGAGAAAACGTAAAAAAGCACAAGTGTCCACATTATTTTGTCCAACACCTGTACGTCTTTAAGACCTTAAAACATTCATATCTTTTAGATATTTAGGTACTTCTTATGGATATTTTTGACGCACAATAAAATTATATATTCCATTGGCAGTACCTGAAAATCTTAACTCAGACTTTTATTTTTTTGAGAAAACTAGCTAAAAAGTACTTGAAATCTGGTATTATCACTGTAATTTTTAAATGGAAATGCCAAGTTGATGTTATTTTTCAATATACTGAAATATATACTTACATATGTATAATAAAATTAACAACATTAGAGCTTTAAAATATAAATATATTAATAGTTATTAATTATTGACAGTAATTTCAATAACGTAATTAAATATTTTGTTTTATGTGCACTTGTTTTTTTTTTCCCACCAGATCGGTATTTTTACTTAATTGAAAGTTTTAAATACTGTGTTCTCTTACCAATATATAAAGAGAAAATGTTGGGATCAAATTTTTGAAACTGAGTTGTGGCGACTTCTTTTTCGCACCTGGTTCTTTTCTTCCTGTAAACTCATCTTGAGACACATTAAGACACCGATCACGCTTTGTTTACTTTTAAAGATTTTACTTTTACTTACGGCACAAACATAAAATACATAACGAACACATAAATTAACATCAAATAAAGTATTTTCTAAAAAAACATATAGAATGGAACGTTAGTCCATCTTGATTCCCATACGCACACACGTTGCCACACTTTCGTACCAAACTTTTCAGTTCTTGTTTTGGAGTACTCTCGAAATCAGAGGTGCGGCGTTCACATGAGTTTTTGACACTTACATGTTTTGAAGTCCTTGAATCCAAAAAATCAGGCTTTTAGCAGTTGGTCTCTTTTTTATAACTCAAAAATTAATAACAGAAAGTCTGTCAGTGTGAATACTTTAATCTACAGTGCAACCACGTTTCCTACGCCTAACAGTGAGGACGAGTCCAAAATCTTTGAGGGGTGAAAAGTTGATTGACAGGTTGGAATTTAGTAAACATCCAATCATTTGGTTCGCGGTGTTCCCTTATCGCTTATTTTTCTCTCAACGAAAAAATTATCTCCCCTATTTTAACAGTGGACTCGTTCAGTCAGCACATGCGCAGAGGCTTCCATGGTCCAAGAAACGGGGTTAAAGATTAAATCTATATTACTGAGTTTAAACTTCCTACTGGCATTTGTTTGAGTTATGCATCTCTATTTTTTTTTTTTTTTTTTATGACTTCATATTCAGAAAATTCACAACCATTAAATTAGTAATAAGAACAAAAACTTAGATAAATACCATAAAATGAAAGAACTCGCAACAAGTGTTGAGTGTTCTATCATTTTATGGTGTTATTCAAAGTTTTGTACTAAATGCAAGTTCTGTAGTGCTTTTTATACTTTTTATTAAATTAGTACTTTAAATATTTTATATTTCAGTTTGGAGATGCACTTAAATTTTCACATTTTTAAACTAAAAATTATAATACTAAAATGGTGTATAAGATAATTTTTCGATAAAATAACATGGGCTTTGACTTCTGAGAGTCCTAAATGGCATATCATTGATAAATTCCTGTAATTAACTAAAAGGAAGTGACGGATGTAATAGTTTGAAATGCACTTTTTCAGAACATTTCGACATCCAGTTCATGTTGGCCTGTGTTTATTCTATCAATATGTTAGCTTTAGGGCAGTTTTTGTTAATTTAAAATCATGGTAAGTAGTTAATACAAAATACCACTGGCTTTTTGTGCAAGTTGTACAATGATTCTGCTTCTGAGGATCATCATGAAATGCATGTATTTTGTATTAACTGTTTGCTTAGATTGCTATTAATTTAAGTTAACAAAAGATTGCTTTAAAGCTAACATAGATTGCAGCTAACACATGTTTTCTTTTAAAGTTCAGAACTGAGAGTAAATTTTCACTAAAATATTTTATTCAACTAGGTTAAAAAATCATTAAATTATTCAAAATAGTTATTCTGTATGGCACAGATGTAAATAAGAGAGGGGAAGGTTACGGAGAAGCTCAAGCTTCTGTAACAAAAATGCTGGTTAAAATGCTCAATGAAATTTAAACATGCAATTATTTTAAAATTGGAAATACATTGCCCTCCCATACTTTTTGTATAATTTTCCCCTCCATCATACATAAAGTTGATCATAATTTTCATCTTTCTGGCAAATAATACATCCATTTAAATGTTTTTATGCATATTTATAGGTAAAACACATTTAAAATCTTTATTACGGCTGTTTACAGAAAAAAATAAAAATAAATAAATGTGATAGAACAAATATTTAAATAATTTCACATTAATAAATCTACTCTTGTAAAAATCGTCTCTTTACAGGTTAAATAACCAATTTTGACGATAAAGCTCAACACAAACATAGAAACAAAATTTTTCGACAATTTCAACCTTCAAAATTTATTTGATAATTTGCATTCTTTTTTTCCAAGCGCTATATACTGTTTGATTTCTTTTCTTTTAACTAAGTCTTATTCAAATGCATCATTCATCATTGCAACCTGATTTATTTCTGATTTCGCAGTTTAAAAAATAAATGATGAATGCAATTTCTTTTTATAAACTTACATGCAGGAGTATGAATATACATCCATTCATTGTATATGCATTTATATGTCTGAGGTGTGTATTTTTGCTCATTTTTTTTTTTTTTTTTTTTTTCTACAGCTATGTGGATACACATCAACAAAATGAAACATTAAAACAGAATGATGTAGAAAAAATAACATCTTTATTTAGAAAAATCTTATTTCAAGCGAGCCTTTGCATGGTACAGACAATCTTTTATAAAACTTTCAATATCATTGGCACTAGCATTGAAAAAAACAATTTATTCGAACAGCATTTGTAGTATTGTGTTGTGGCTTATCCTCCAACACTCTGACGAAGTCAGACAAGATCCATCAGACCATTATCCCTAAGGAAATCGAGAACCAGAAGGGGGGAAGAGTATAGGTCCTCCTGGAAAGACCCAAACAGAACAGCATCTGTAATAATAATAAAAAAAAGATAAATAACATTATATTATTAAAAATAAATCATAGAATATATACTTAACAGTAAACAGAATTATTTTCTCCTTACATATTTAGGAATTCAAACTAGCAAACATGTGAAAAGATTTTGTATATTTTTTACATCTTGCTTATCTACGATTAAATTTTTCAAATCAAAAGAATAAAAGTATGTTGAAGAAAACGAATAGGGTCTATGATATACAGGGGACATCTAGATCTAGGGTAGAGTCTTGCATTGGGTCAGGTGCAAGATGCAAGTCGATTTTGCATTAATTTTTTACCAGCGGGTCTACCCGAAAAATGTTCTTTTTAAAGCTTTTTTTTCATAAAGTTTAGTGTTAACGTTTTGCATAAATTTCCAATGTATCTGCAAGTTTTCCATTGTAAACATTACATATTTTTTTTATGCTATCAAAATATTTGGAACAGCAAATATTTTGAAATTAACTACCGTATATTTCTGTGTATAAGCCGAGAATTTTTGGAAATTTTTCGGAGGCTGAAGTACAGGGGTCGGCTTATATTCACCAAATTCTAGCAAAAAACATACATTAGAAACAAAGAATGAATGCATATATTTTAAGCTTAAAAACTATAAATAAAGTAAAATAGTGATATTAAACCTTATTTTTAAATAATTATCACACATAAAACTCTTAAATTAGCAATTTTAAATTTATTTCTAGAGCAGCTTGATTTCTAGAGCAGCTTTTTTTCCAACTTAGCTGATCCAATGACAATATTTTATCTTTGCTATTGTGCAATATCAAAAAGGTGGGGGGGGGAGGAATGTGAGAAATTTTGCATTACCATTTTTCACTCCTTTAGTGGTGAATTTTCTAAATAGTATTGAGCCATATTTGGAAAATATGGCATAATATTTGCTCTATTTATTATTATCTGTATTTGCTCATATTTGCTTTAATGAAATAAATATTTGTAATGAGCTAATTCACCATTTTGAAAAACATGATTGCCAATGCGGCAAGTGCTAGTCAACTTTAAGCAAAAAAAATCGGGTTGGAGGTTAGATTAGGTGTCTTTCTTCAGAACAGCTTTACTATACGGCACCCATTGCTTATTGCCGTTGCCGATGTTTTGATCACGTGGTATGATGGTGTTTTGATTTGGTTTGTGAGACGGAACTGCGAATCGTTTCACAACGTCGTGAATCGAATCAAAATGTCATGAAACGATACTTTTCATTATTATGAAACTTTTTTTATATTTCACTATGTTTTCTGCTGTTTGCTCGCTTCGCGAGCATTAAAACCAAAGAAAAACATCACTGGACGCACCTAATTCGTGGAGCATGAATCAGTAAAATCATGAAAATTCATGGAGCAGCAGTCACTATGTTTTCTGCTGTTTGCTCGCTTTGCGAGCATTAAAACCAAAAAAAACATCACTGGACGCACCTAATTCGTGGAGCATGAATCAGTAAAAGCATGAAAATTCATGGAGCAGCGGTCACTATTTTTTCTGCTGTTTGCTCGCTTCGCGAGCATTAAAACAAAAAAAAATCATCACTAGACGCACCTAATTCGTGGAGCATGAATCAGTAAAAGCATGAAAATTCATGGAGCAGCAGTCACAATGTTTTCTGCTATTTGCTCGCTTCGCGAGCATTAAAACAAAAAAAAAAAAAAAAAACATCACTGTATACCCCTAATTAGCGATGCGTGAATCAGTAAATGTTACGTTTCGATACAACAGAAAAAAGTATCAATACTCTGATTCGGGTCTCGAATCACCATCTTATCACGCGATCAAAACATCGGCAACGGCAATAAGCAATGGGTGCCGTATAGTAAAGCTTAGCCCTTTCTTCTTTTGATTAAAAAGAAAAGAAATTAAAATGGCCCTAAATTTAAAATTACTATCTGCATAAATGCAGATCTTTCTGCTTTGCCCTGCATAACATTATTGGTAGAATTACACTGAATAGTATTTCAGGCGAAAAATTTCAGTGTAAATATTTTACATCTGTTGTATACAAACAAATTTGTTTATCCTTTATTGCATACTGGCAGGCTTTGCTCGATTTGTTAATCACTATATTTAAACGAATTAAAAGCAATCATTTTTTTATATCTCTTTATAAACAAAAAAGAAAATTCACTAAAATTGCTGAAAAGCTCACTTTGTATCCTTGCCGTCTTCAACATTGTATTTCTCACCCACAAAATTTCAGGTATGTATTTATTGCCTATGACAATGCCTTACCAGTGACCTTGAGTGCTTATCGGATGACAGTTTAGTAACAGACAGTATTAAAGAAAACTGAAGTAGACCTTTTTTATTTGAATCATAACTACATATGAACAACACGTACTATACATAATATTTATTTTCACACTATTTCCTATATTTGATTTGATAAAAGTCTCCATACAAAAATATCTTTTTTCAGAATCTAAAAATGTGCTTAGCTATTTTTATAATGTATTTACTTATTTATTTGAAAAAAGAAAAAATTATCTAGTTATAAGTATGAATGGCATTAATAACTGATTAAAAACTTGCAGTAATCTTTAGCATTCAAGCATAATTTTTTTTTTTTTTTTAATTAATTTATCAATAAATCCTTAATGTAAAACTCAAATACGTAAGAATTAAGAAATGCTCTTACAAAAAAAAAAAAAAAATAAATAAATAAAATAAAATAAAAATCACAAATATGTTGAAAATAACAAGGTTAATACTGGTTAAATTTTCAAAAATTAATACAGTGAAGCATTGATAATCTAGAATTGACGAGAAAAAGACTGCCGGATTACAGATTTTTTTTTTTTTTTTTTTTTGATTATAGATGTGCTGAAAATTTATCAATATTGCTAATTAATCATAACATTCAAACTAGTTTGATCTTATACTCTTTTATTTCTGAGTTAGATAGTTCGTTTTAAAAGATAGTTCGAAAATTCATCTTAGAAAATTCATATCAATCCATAAATCCGTAAAATTATATAGAAAAATCAATAAATTTTAATGATGATCCATAAAAGTTGATAAGTGTGCTGTTTTATGATCATCTGCATGTGACCTGTTGAGTACTACGATTTATGAGATGAGGTAAAAAAAAAAAAATGGGGGGGGGGATGGTCTTTAATGCTGGATTATAGGTGCTACTGAATCATAGGTTTCTGGATTATCAATGCTTCACTGTTGAAGAAAATCAGTAAAATATATTTTTATTTTTATGCACTATAAAATTTTACACAATTCAATTATAATTAAGTTTTTAAGCATTATGAAAAAAGAAATATTCTCACATACTAGCTTCTAAAAAATTAGAAAAAAGAAAAACACTACTATTATATTATTACAATGCTAAAATTCTGTTATAAAGATGTTTATAATTTTCGAAAAATAAATAAATAACAAATCATCTTTTAGCCACTCTTATCTGCACTTATAAAATCATGGTTTCTTCCCAAAAACGAGAATATGGAAAGAGCATCTATTTTCGGCAGATTATCTGATTGCCCTTTTACAAATCCAAGATTGACATTACACCAATAAAAATGTAATAAAAAATAGAAAAGAATTATATAAGAATAAGACATAATATAGTTATAAAAAGTTTGTTATCTTTTACAAAAAGTAAAATCTTTAAAAATAAAATATAGATTAAAACCGATAGCAAGCAGTAAAAGCAATAGGTAAAAGAATGTACCCTAAGTTAAAGCATTTGCACTTCATGAATTGTGACGACAAACCAATTATGGAGTGTTTTCCCGAACACATGGTTTTGTTTTGTTTCCAGTGATTTTAAAACATTAATTAAAAACTAAATAAAATTAATTTTATGATTTTAATTGGATTTTTGAGATTCACAAGATTGAATTTATCCAGTACAATTAAAAGAAAGTGTTTTTCTCCCAAGTGCAACTCCCCCATTAAAAATTTGATTTTTAATTTTAATTATTTCTTATCATCCGATTGAGCTTAACATTTTCATGCATGTATAACTCTGAAGACAATATATTTTCAAGCAGTAACACATTTATGGGAGTCTGGGGGATCAGGGACCTTAACTCCAGTTTAAAAATTTTAGAATAATTTGAAATAAAAGAATGTTTTTAAAATTATTAATTTATGTGACATTATAATTTATATCTTCATATTAACAAAAAATTGCCTATACATATATTATAATAACTGAATTATTGCAATGATATACGGTAAAGCATACATTTTAGCCTTTTTTTTTTTTTTTTTTTTTTTTTTATTTATAAATGAAATTGTTTAAGATGCTTTTTAATGCTACTCCCCCATCACAAAAATGGATAAAATTAAATAACCATCTCAAATTATCATTAATGATGTTTTTTGCATCGTCACAATATTTCTTTCAATTTTATAGGTTTAAAATTTGTTTAAATGGTGTATGAATGAAAAATTGGAAAATGATTTCTTGTTAACAAATTTTTATTAGAAGATTTTTTTTTATTTTTAAAGAAAGAAAGAAATTAATGACAAAAAAAAAAAAAAAAAAAAAAAAAACTTTTATTGCTAAATTTGTAATTAGTATAAATTAAGAATTATCCTTCCTTACACAAGAGTAAGAAAAAGTAAAGCGACTTAAAATAATATCTTTATTTAACAAGTGAATTTTCCCAATAAAGCTAATTTAGATTATAAAAATCTTTTTTTTTCTTCTTAAATTGTTTACTAAAATGTTTTTCAGTCAATTGATCTCTTAAAAACATGCAGTTTTCGTTTTAACACATTGAGCACCACACAAATTCTTATGGAAATCCCTGTTAGGCTCTGTTCGCTGCTTAGAAGCATGTTATGTTTATTGGGTTTCAATAAAATCCATTAAAATGCCTTAATGATATTTTGTAATTAATAAAAATTAAGTAAATTTGAAATATATTTTCGGTAATTACTTAAAATAATGTAAATTTTTAGTTTATATACCATATTTGACACTTGTCAGCCACTGGTGGTTGACTCGACTTTATATATTTGACACTGTCAGTTTCTCTGAAAAAATAAAACAAAGCATTATTGAATAAATACTGAATTATATCTATAATCTAATATTACATCTAATTTGAATACAGTAGAGAACACTACAACTTTGCTGACTTCAAAGTTTTATGAAAGGCAAGTAATCTGCATTTTGCATATAAATGTATACAACAACATAGCATAGTGCTGATTCTAGGCTAATTTGGCAGGGTGTACTACTTGGCAGTCCTTTTAAACATATTTTAGCAGGGATCCGGACATAATATCGCGGGGAAAAATCTTGCCGGACAAAGTATCGTGTCAAAAAAATAGTACGATCTATTTGAAAATTTTATTTTGTGTCAAGTGTGATCTCTGGCGGGGGCCAATGAGCCTTATAAATATTAATTAATTAATTTAAATAAATAATTAAATAAATCATAGAGTTGAATTTCATTATTTTATCTACGTTTATTTTTCAGTTATTTTATCTTTTTCTTTTCACTATTCAAAATGTATTTTAAAAATCGTGAACATCACTGCTGACATTAAAGCTGAGTGCTGTTTACAAACTTGAATTAAAAATTTTAAAATTAATATTCACGATTCAATTCATTACGACTAATTTTGACAAAAGTTAATAAATATAGTCTTTAAACTATTTTAAGTAAAATTTATAAAAATTTTTGTTGTAGGTTTGTCAGAATATCAGTGCTCTGACTAAGGTATGTGTTGTCAGGAAATTTTATACAACATTACTAATAATTACCGACTAATTTCTGCTTTGTATTCATTTACGTTGCCGATATTTTGTCCTCACGATATTTTGCCTCGCGAGATTTTGTCCCCAACCCATTTTAGCATCCGGTGGCCCTTTTTAAACCTGTTTCAGTAACCAGTGGCCCTTTTAAAAACATTTAAGTACTAAGTGACTTTTTCTAATACTTTAAATATTTTTAGAAATCTTTTAGATACTTTTCTTCCTGACATACAACCTTCTAGCAATAGTTTTACAGTATTCCTAGAAGAACAAATGCATATAGCCTGCATGCATATACGTAAAATGTGTAATTTATTTTTGTCACACACAAAAATCACAACATAGAAGACTGCAAATTATGCCCTTTTTGAAAATATGTTGCCCTTTTTTATTGAACTCTCTCTGGCAGCACTTTTATTGCAAAGTCAGCACTACAACAATGATATTTCTTCAAAAAAAAATTCTCAGCGACGTGATAATTTAAATCCCCCCTCTCCCACACACTTACCAATCATCTTAGTGTGTCTTTTATTTTTTTTGAGGGGCGGGGGCTTTAAAAGATGTTATTGAGAATCTTTCGCAACTAAACTAACTACTAAAACTAATTGTATTTTTCCATTTGACCTGTGCAGGCGATAAAGTCACCAAAAAATGATACAACCAATGCCAGTCATTAAGCCCCTAGGAAAGACTAATTGTTTCAAAACACTTTGAGTAATAATAATAAGAAAATTAAAAAAAAACACAACTGTTTACTTTATTTTCCCTATCTTTTTATTTTAAGAAGTAAATTTTCCAAAACTTTACTTAAAGCTAACTTTTAAAAGTATTGTTCCATATCAAATATAACACTTATTTTATCAAATCCATAATAATGGATATAAATTAACTTTAAATTTGAAAATAAATAAATCTAAGTTACAAATTAACTTTTAATTCATTAATGTATTGTTGTTGCCAATAATATTTGCTTGACAAGATTTGTGCTGGTGAAATGGAAAAGTAATAAACTAATTAAACTAAAAACTTACAAATCACACTGATAGCTTTTTTTTTTTTTGGGGGGGGGGGGAGGGGGGGATACTACAACATTTTACATAGTAAGGCCAAGGTTTAGTGGTTAATCTTCTTATAAGTTCAAATGACAGTACAGAAAAAAAAAAAAAACTAAAACAAAAAAAAATTAGGAAAATACAGTTAAACCTCATTTACGTAAACACTGTTAACATGAATTTCTTTTAACATGAACAGATTCCACAAAACCCGTCAAAATGACTGTACTAATTTCCAAATAACTGAAAAACTTGAATAGTAAAGTACTTCAATATCCATATCTAAAAATAGCAGAGGAAAGAGAAGGAGAATCAAAAATTGTTTGCTTATCAGAGCCTGAAACTAACAGTGATTAGCTGGTCCAGGACAACAGAAATATTCAACAGACTAGCAAAAATAAATTCAGTGGGTCACCGGAGCAGTGAACAAATATTTTTTTTTTTTTTTTTACTTTATTCTAAAATTGCCTGTAAATCTGTGACAAAATAGTATGTAACAATTATAACAATAGTAAGTGTTATACAATTGTTATTATTACCTATTTCGCTGTAATTTTTTAAAATTAATTTCACTTAAATAACCTTTTATTCTCCTTTTAAATCTTAATAATATAAATATGCGACAGTTTGTTTATTAAAGGCTAATTTTTTTTTTATGTACAATAAGGTTCATTTGTATTTTTTAATTTGCAAAAAATTATATTTCTAAGGGTAGTACTAGCATAAAGTAAAATTTCAGGACATTTTCAGGACAAAATTACTAGTCTACCTGCTTAAGTGAGACACCAGGAGTCTACTGCATATGGGCAAAAAGTGCTAGTTTATTTAAATAGAGAAAAATACCCAATTTTCTAATGATTTTATATTACACTGTTTTTTTATGATAAATCAAAATTCAGGGGTCGATCCAGGCAAAATTTGGGTCCCTTTTGCGGCCCCTTCACAAAATTCCCCATAGTAAAAAGGGACCCTTCACAAAATTCAAATCCATCAAAAGGGACCCTTCACAAAATTCAAATCCATAAAATGAGTCCCTTCACAAGATTTTTTTTATAAAAATGATTCTTTTATTAAATGTTTTTAGTATTATTTTTAATTAATGCCTTAATTTGGCTCAACAAATCTATTAACTTGATATTAAACATTACATAAAGTGATTGTAAAAACAAAACAAAATTACACAATATTTTACTTTTTCACAAAAATATTTTATATTTCACAAAAATAAATAAAAATTTCAGAAAAATATTTTGTTTTTCACAAAAAAGGGACCCAAAAATTAAAACCTGGATCGACCACTGAAATTTTATTTATTATTAAAATATAAATAAAAAATGGCAAAAATAAATGGAAAATTAACTAGCGCAATTTAATATATACATGAAAATTTGTAAAGGCAAATTTTACAAAAAATCCTTTTGGTTTGTGCAAATATAATTTGGCTGTCAGTCACAGCCATCATCAGCTCATCTATGATCAGAGTTTGAGTTTACTGATGCTTTATTTTTCCCTCTCTGTCTCTCTCTTCTCTTCAATACATCGTAACAGAACTGAAGAGTAAGAAATGAAGCCAGGGTAAGCACGGATCATAAATGCACTGATGATGGTTGCAACTGACGGTCAAAATATATTTGCACAAATCAAAAAGAATTTTTTGTAAAAAAATTTTAATAGTTTTCTAAGGTAAGCTAATGTTTTAAAGTTGCAAAGTATTTATTATACTAAATGTTTTAATAAAAACTACAACCTATTTTATTAATAAAAACTAGATTTAAAAAATTAAATCAAGTAAAAAGTAAACAAAAATTAAATTAATTTGATCTGAAATTTTTTGTATTCAGCAGCAAAAATTAACGCCAGTCTTTTACTTACTATACATATTAATATAGATTCATAATGTAACAAGCAATATATATTTTTTTTTAAGGCAAATTCATCGAATATTTAATTACTCTTTTCATTAAACCACTTACAAAGCACATTATTTAGAGTTGTAAAAATACTGTTTGCATTTCACTCTACTCCCTCAGAATGTATACAATTTCAATATTAGTTACCCATAAATCAGATCTGTTAGGATTATTTTTAGTTACAATCAAGATTGATGTAATAGTTCTGCAACTTTATCAGAAGACTATATTAAATTTATCAATATATTTTCATAAAATTGTTAGTTTTATCATTATTAAAAGAGAATTCATGCATCTGAACTTTTTCAATGGCAATCATGCCTTTGACATTTTGAAAATGGATTTATACACTTAAAAAGAAAAAGTATGAGTCACAAAAAATGATCAGACTCAAAGATTTAAATTTTCAGTCCTAATTCATTTGGCTTTTAAATTTCAGGGATCAGATTAGCAAAAAGATAAAAAAGATGAAACTGTACACAAAGGAAATGAAATACTTGAACTTTTATGACAAAATCTATTATATTAGAGTAATAAATAAGTTTAATCTTTGTTTAGTATTCATTCAAGTTTAGATTAGTTGGTGTAACAAATGCACATCAAAAATCACAAGAAAAGTTGAGAAAACTGAAAAAAAAAGATGAAAAGAAAAATTTACAAAAAAGCTGAAATCAGCTGAAAATCTGAAAAATCTCATCCCTGTAAATTTATATCAGTGTAAATTACTGGTACTTGTGTATTAAGTGCATGCCAGCGATAAATCGCTGACGTGTATTTTCTTATATATTTATATATAACAAATACCTAGATAAAACATGAGTAAATACAATCTTTTTTGTGTGACAACATGCTTAATAGGGAAAAGAAAAAAAATTGCAATTTATCAATGTATTGCATTCGTATTTTAGGCCTACCTGATTGCCAGGAAGGGTTCAAATCCTGGTTAACGCATTCATAGCTGTTTAGAATTTACTCTAAGCCACAGGCCTGTCAAATGAGCCTAAAGCTAACAAAAAATAGCTGCAGAGTGTCACCTCAAACCAGGGTTAACACTCGACAAATAAATGAAGTGGAATAAAATAAACAAACAACCCTTTCTAGCAAAAATTTAATTGGAATTTTTCAAATTTGAGTAATTACACTTAGCAGATTTTTTTCACCCTCTCTTAAGATTTATAAATACGAAAATCAATCTTAAATTTTAACTAACCTGTTGAAGAAATCTACACTTTCGACATAAATAATAACCTTGGAAAAACAATAAGCATTTACATTTACAAGTAATAATTTCTGTAACAGCATGAAAACAGTATTTGCACTCCGGTAATTTTTCAATCAGTATTTCCATAGTTTAACTTTTATAACATGTAATAGCTGCAGATTATCAGAAAATTACAAGAAATACTACTGTTTAAAAATTCTGTGGAAAAAAAAAAATAAATAAATAAAAAAATCCGGAATGCAGATACCTCTGTAACATGTTTTGCCTATCATTCAGAGAATGAAAGAAAAAATAAATACGTGAACGATGAAATTCATAACTCACCTTTTGATTAGGCAGAGGGCTGAAAATTTACAATGCCTCTTGATTAAAATTTAAACATAATAATTAGACAAGCCTTGATTAAAACCCAAACAAACCAGATTTCGCTTGGTTACACACGGTTACGGTCTCGGTTAAAACGTCGTTCATCTATTCCCAAGTTCATGGAGATGCTCTATAAGAGGAGCATAATACGTATTATTCAAAATTCCATTAGATGTCGAAGAAAGTATGTCCATTAGATGCGAAAAGTGTACATCCATGAGACATCGAAACAGTGATAACTATAAGATGTATTTTAGAGGTTACAGATATCTAATAGATATCTAAAGGAGTGATGTCTAATAGACATCTTTTTCTTTAATGCTATAGACATCTCAAAGACGTTCTGGATGTTATAGATGCATTTCGATGTTAAATAGACGTCTTTTAGATATTTTGTGTTGTGTGGGTATATAGAGGTTTTCGATACTTACAAATCGATTGCGGATATTTTCGAATTTGTAAAATTTTTAGGAGGGGCGGTAAGGGGGTGGGGCGGTAAGGGGGGAGCTATGGGCAAAAACAAATAGAAATACAGTTAGGCCATTGAAAATTGATACAGATAGGTTTTAGAGGCCTGCAAATCGAATGGGGATATTTTTGAAAGTGTAAAGTTATTAGAAGGGCCGGGGAGGGGGGGGGACAGAGGGGCAAAAAAAAATAGAGTTAGATCATTCAAATTTGGTACATCGAGGTTTTCGATACCTACAAATCGGTTGCGGATATTTTTGAATTTTTAAAATTATTGGGAGGGGCGGGAAAGGGGGGAGGGAGCGGAAGGGTAAAAAAATAAAAATAGAGATAGATCGTTCAAAACTGGTGCATAGAGGTTTTTGTTACTTACAAATCGATTGCGGATATTTTCGAATTTGTAAAATTATTAGGGCGCTCATATATATGCATTAGCGCGTGCGCATCACGCATGGGTCTACGCTGCCGAAGGCAGTGGGAACCCGGTGCGACATTTTTCCCGATCAGAGTTTTTTTTTTTTTTTTTTCCTTTTTTTTTTTTTTTCACATGATAAAAATTAATGCAATTTTGAGAATTCATTAATTATAATGATTCATTTAAAAATAGTGACCAGCGAAGCGGGCGTAGCCTGCTAGTATATATATATATATATATATATATGGTTATTTCATTTTGTTTAGTGGAATCTAACGGTGTTAAACTATGCCTACAAAAAATATCGCCCATAGGCATAATTTATTTAAATTTTTTTGGATGTCCCTGAATGCGAGCCATTGTCTTGGTCACAACCAAAATTTAGTGCAGCATCCCTATGTACAACAGTATTAGAATACCGAATTTGAACTTCTTGATAATATTTGTTCTTCAGTTACAGATACATACGCACATAAATAAACAGCTAAAAACTTGATTTTTAGATTCAGGGAACGAGAGATTCATAAAACAGGTAACTATAGCAAAAAATAAATTTCGAAAAAATAAATTAAAACCAGTAATACATTTTGTATCATTGTATTTTTAACAGAAAGAAAAAAAAAAAAAAACAAGAGAAGAAATTTTTATCAACAAATGTAAATTTATCTGAATTCTATATTTTGTGTACATCTACAAATTATACATCCGTTAATACAATGTATTTAAATTTAACGGCATTGATATTATTTTAAAATTAGTATGATAAGAAAATTATTTTTTTAGTAATCATTTTTTTCGTAAATTAATTAATTTATTAATTAACTCAATAATAATAAAGCAGATTGTTGTTTTAACTTTCGAAAAATATATGGTTTTCTATCTGTCGATATCCTGTTTTCAACTTTAAAAAACTGCTAAACAAACTCTATAGCGACAATATCTACAACATTCTTGAGTTCATTATTATTTAATATTTTCATATTCTTGAGCTTTATTATTATTGAGTTAATTAACTCAATAATAATAAAGCAGATTGTTGTTTTAACTTTTGAAAAATATATTGATTTCTATATGTCGATATCCTGTTTTCAACTGTAAAAATTTAATATTATTAAACAAACGCTATAGCGAAAATATCTAGAACATTCTTGAGTTCATTATTATTTAATATTTTCATATTCTTGAGCTTTATTATTATTGAGTTAATTAACTCAATAATAATAAAGCAGATTGTTGTTTTAACTTTTAAAAAATATATTGTTTTCTATATGTCGATATCCTGTTTTCAACTTTAAAAATTTAATATTCTTAAACAAACTCTATAGCGAAAATATCTAGAACATTCTTGAGTTTAATAAAGAATTCGATCATGAAATAATAAAATTACTAAAAGAAATTATATTCGAAAACACAAAATTAATAAATTAATAAATATGCGCTTGGAAAATGCAAAAATAAAATACACAATTTTAGAATGTGGCTTTTACATACTTAGTGATACAAATAGTTTAAAAATAAAAGAAAGGCTTTTTTTCTAACTTAAAAAACATAATTTATAGAAATAAAGCTATTTTTTCCCAAGTAAAATACATTAATTATCATTTTTAAATATAAAATGGGACGTTCATTCTTCACTGGTTGAATAATGGTAAAACAAAATTCTTTTTTACTTTTCTTATCATTTTTTTTTTTTTTTTTTTTTTTTTTTTTACAGTAAAAATATGTTACGTTTTATGTTACGAAGGAAGAAACTGGAAGACACAAGATACTACGGAGAAAATGCATTTCTTAATCGTTACTTGTAACAAAGAAGCCACAATAATTTCTAAGTCCTATTGTAATAGATCCTTTTACAAAAAATCATTGTAAAAGACTTTAAAAAGCAATAAATTACTATCCCTTCCCTTTCGCCTAGGGGAAGATACTTGGTGTCTTGCAAAAATGCTGAATGAGTCTTGGAAAAACAAACGACATGGTCGAAAAGGCTTGGATACATTTAATTTGAGTTTGAATTCCTTTTTTCCGCTCAAATTCAAGAAAGAAAGGAATTTCGCTCAACCCATGTTCACTTTTAAAAAACGAGCGAAATTCAACTCAAAACTCAAAAAGTTTTGAGTTAAACTCACGAGCGCGCTCATGTACAACACTAGTAATGTTAACACTCTTTCTTAAAGAAGAAAGACAAAAAAAAAAAAAAAATGTGAATCATTTTTTTAAATTTAAAAATTTAGGTATTATTAATTTCATTATACATAATAATAATAATAAATACATATTGTGAATAATTATATAAAAATATTAAATTTTATGTATGATTAATTTGATTTGTATTTGGATAGATAAAAATTGTTTAAAACTGACTTTAATGTCTGAAAGTTTCCAAATTTCTTTATAAATAAAAAAAGTTTTTTACAAATAATCTCTTGAAACTATGCACTGAAGAAAGCAGAAGATAAAAGAAATTTTTGAATTAATTCTTTTATGAAAAATTACAAATGATACTCAAATGGTTAGCACAGATGTAAATTCTTAAACATTTCACTAGAGATTTAATAAGAAAAATAATATTTTGTGTTAGAGAAATCATTTTAATATAAATTAACAATAAATTAAGCTATTTTAACATATTACATAGATTATAATCTTTCACTAATGATGTGTTGTTTATTAAGATTCCGCATCTTTCCGTAAATTAGAATAATTAACAATGGAAATTAACTGTTAATGACACGAACATAATTTAAATGGTAGTGAAGAATATTCTTCAAAATAATATATCTCTATTCATAGCATCTGCATTATTTTTCATAAATTGCTCTTTAATTTAGACTATTAGAACAACTTTATTCTAATGATAATTCTAAAGAGAAACTTGCTGTTATAATAAATGGATTTTATTTTCGCATTTTGTAAAAGTAGGATTTTGTGTACAGCATTTAATCTGCAGTTTTCGAATAATTTAAGAATTGTTAATGAAGAATAATAGAATGCACAAATATTATACAGGGCGATTATAATTGAGGTAACGATTTCAAAGCGCTATAATTTTAAAACTACCCATGAAAGCGATTTGATACTTTACCAGAGCAATCGCGAGGGAATAAAATTTTGTTTGGACAAAAAAAAGTGCCGTTAATTATCCGTAAAGTATTTGTTTCATGAAGCTCCTCTTTTTCTCTTTTCACTATGACTCTTTCCGCTGTAAACACGTATTCTTGCTTTTTTCCTAAAACATTTGTAGAAGTATATTTTTTCCTGCTTTTCCCTTGTGTTACTAACAACATTCACGTGTTTAATGAGTCCATTTAGGTGTTTCCTCTGTCATTTCCCTGACAGTGCCATCTATAGGAACATGTTGGAACTACTTTTTTTTCTCCCCAAAACAAAATTTCATTGCCTCATGATTGTTCTGGTAAAATATCAAATCGCTTTGATGTATATTATTACTTACAAACTTTGAATAAACACCATAAAATGCAATAAACTCGCAACAATTGTTTCGGGTCGAAAAAACACACGACCCTTCATCAGGCGAACAAAGTAAGCACGAGTGCTGCAGTCAAAGCGGCAATGGTAGTGAAGCACATTCTTCAAAATAATATATCTCTATTCATAGCATCTGCATTATTTTTCATAAATTGCTTTTTAATTTAGATTATTAGAACAACTTTATTGAGCTAACTTTACAACTTTATTACAACTTTAAGCGGCAACGTTGTGCGTTGCCGCTTTGACTGCAGCACTCGTGCTTACTTTGTTCGCCTGATGAAGGGTCGTGTGTTTTTTCGACCCGAAACAATTGTTGCGAGTTTATTGCATTTTATGGTGTTTATTCAAAGTTTGTAAGTAATAATTTTTACAACGCCAGTTTTGTGATGCTTCTTTATTAGCTTTGATGTATAGTTTTAAAATTATAGCGTTTTGAAATCGTAACTTTAATTAATCACCCTGTATATTAATACACGTAGATAGAAATTTCTGATTCTCTTAGAAATGTAATCGAATTACATGCTGTTATGACTTGCATAAGAAATATAATAATTATTATTTACCTGTAAATGAACTACTATTAACAACAGTAATTTTTAGTTGTGTCTCCAATTTAATAATTTTGTAATTAATTACTGATACAACGAATAAAATACTTTTTTATTATTAAAAATCGAATCACTGTAAAAATAAGTGTATTGGCATAGCAAAGTGTAAGTTTCGCTTTTTGACAAATTTGGCAATACTCTTAGCGACGTCACAATCTTTGTGATGGAATTTGAAGGAAACTTGTTGTACAGAATTGTGAAACGCTGTGCATTATATATATAAAGAACAATCCAATTTTGAAATATTTATTTCAATTCAGACTCTTAAAGTGTTTGAGTGACTTTAAAAAACTTTGTAACGAGTGGTCAGTGTTGGGCATAATTGATTAAAAAGTAATTGAATTACAATTGAATTACAATTAAATTACAATTATTTTACTGTTAAACGATTAACAAGTAATTGGTTACAAAAAAATTGTATTACTTATTCAATAAATTGAATTACTTATTCAATTTATTTGTAATCATTTACTTGTTAATCGATTGAGAGTAAAATAATTATAATTTAATTCTAATTCAATTACTTTTTAATCAATTATGCCCAACACTGCGAGTGGTAATTTTTTTTTTTTTTTTTTTTTTTTTGTCCTGACTAAGCGACATCAGAAAAAAACAAATCTTGAATGAGCGATGTTCATATCCTGTGGTGTGATAATGTGGTTTTCTTCACTTTACTGGTATAAGTAAAAGTTTTTTTTTTTTTTTTTCCGTATAAAATAATGCATTTAATGATATATATTTACATGCATTCACATATATTTGCACATGAAACTTTAAACAATCCCGTACATTTTATATTTGAAACTAAAACAAAAATGTTCAAACCAAATGAAGCCTTTATATATCCCGATTGAATATTAAATGCGCCCAAAAATATATTTATGGCAAAATGTTAAAGGCACTTATTAGACTAGAACGTGAAAACTTTAATCGTAATCCCTGTTTGCGGCACTAGACGCTACACGAAGCCGTTTTCGTTCCAAAAACGGTTATACAGCGTGATGTCACATTCTTTAGCTGTCATTTTACATGATTATAATATTATAGTTTTGAAAAATTATAGAACACGCTTTTATGGAAATATGAACTAAATAGCACAAAATATCTATCTTAGTATTAAAATGTAGGGTAAGAGAAAATCGTGTGAATGACACACCGTAATATTTACATACATTTAAATCTTTAATTAAAATAATTTAGAATCAAACAAAAACCATTTTTAAAAAATTTCCCCTGACTGGGATCGAACGCTAGACCTTTAGGTTCGTAGCGCGGAGCTATACCTCAACGCCACGACGTTCATGCAAGGAAAGACCTTTTTTACAATATAGATTTTTTATTGCTCCCAGAGCGGTTACAAACATACAAACATGCATACAAACATGCATACATACATACAGGTGAAGCTAATAAAAGCGTGTTAATAAAAGTAAGTATGTGGATGGCCGAGTATTAGTTTTATTGTAAAATATCTTCAAACTGTAAATAGGATGAATTGATTTCCGAAACTACAGAATTATTGATTTCGCGTTGTCATCATTTTCCATGTTTCACTTTAAACATGCCTGGTTTTAGTTTGCTATAAGAAGCAAAAGCAACGTTTTAAACCTACACCTTTAGACCGGTCGCTTCAAAATTTATACATTTATCGATCAGGACGATATCTAACTAATGCCGTACTTCATTCAGCACCATAGTACTTGTTGTGCCATTTGTGACGTCTGTCTACTGACAATTGTTGTATTTTCCAATTCTTCTCATATTTACCATTACTCTTAAAACCGGATACTTCTCCTTGAATAGTTACTCAATTAACCTAGAACAATTTTTTATGATTCTTCACGAAGAGTTTTCTATAAAAATACAGGATATTGTTTGCTTCATAGCTTTTTTTTTTTTTTTTTTTTTTTTTTTTGTATTTTTTTTTCTGTTTTCATTTTTGTAATTATATGTAAAATTTAGATAAATTTAATGATAAATTTCAAATGTAATCTAATTAAAAAGAATTATTAGTTTTTATATTTTAAACATTTGCTTTAAGATAGCAACAAGCACAAGAATAAATAGTGTAGAACAATAATTTCATTCATTTTAATTATTATCATAAATAACTAACTTTTATAACAAACTTCTTAAATAGAAATATTTAATGATATTTTCCTGCATTTTTTTTTTTTTTTTTTTTTTTTTTTTAATAATGCAAGAATTGCTTTTTGTAAATAGAGATATAAGTGACTGAACCAAGCCCTGTAACTTTCATAATAGAATATACAAATGTATGTTTAATTATGGCAAATTTGTTTCTGTCTGACAGACATAATGTAGGAATCTAAGTAATAAATATGACACTTAACACATTTTTTAAACTGTTATGGAATTTGTTAGCTTGAACCTCTTCGTTTCTGCTGAAAAAATGTGGACAGCGGAACAAGGTCAAAAACTGAAAACTTTACAAATTTATTCTAAACATTAATAAGGATGGGAATGACTATCCTGAGTTTTATTGCATGTTCGAGAAAAAATGTGTGATAAGTATATGAACACTGAAACAGCTGGCGAAAAGAGAACAACTATAATTATACGAATGATATAATACATTTTAGTTCGAAGTAGATAAAATAGTAAGTAACAGGTTTTCGGAAAACCTATTATCAAACATTAACACATCTCGCCGGGGAAAATAACTTTTAACCCTTTCAGGGGCGGTGGTATATATTTTAACCACCTACCAGCTGCAAAAATCCATCCCGGGAATTTTTTCGCAAAAACTTACGTTTCTAACATAGCAGAAAAGGCCTGTTTTTCTAACCTTAAAATTTAAAATTTCTTTTAGTTTAATTTTAGTTCAGGAATTCCGGTGTCAGTATAATTTAAATGATCCGAATTGTCTTGCGCCGCAAAGGGTTAACTAGCTAAATACTCCACAATTTCACTACTGGTAACTAAACTGCAAAATTAATTCCTTTTTATTTAAAGTCTCGCCAATTAAATATTTAGTTATTCCAGTGTCTCTTTAAGTATCTAGCATAACAAACTTTCTTAGACCTTCCGATTTATACCTTAGGCTCGGACTTTATACCTTAGACCAACCGACCTTCGAACTTCCAAACGTTCCGATTTATTCGTACACAAAAATTTCAGCACATGCAAGACTCCGCAACTTCCACTGTAACCGTCATCTCAAACTTATCCATTACAATCCAATTTTAACTAATCCGTTGCTTCAACCGACAGAATTATTCTAACTTTTAGTACATACTGAAAATTTTACAGCCTTCGACATTCTTGAGAAATAATGAGTGCCATATTAAAAATTTATTACCTCCATTTATATAGCAATCCCAATTCAATTGATATATCTGTCGTATAGACATTCTGCACTTCGAGTTAAGAATTTTTTAATTTGTAAACAAACATATTTAAGAAAATTTATAGCAAGTAAGGTCTCTAAATAAAATGGTATATATATATATTTTTTATCAGTATATAAACTTAGAATTTTAAATACAATTCACTTTATTCTAATCTGTATAAATAATCTTCGAAAACGTTTAATTATATCAAATGCCGTATCGTCGTTGTGGGGATGCACTTACTAATTCTGAACTGTAAGAATTCATTTCGAGGTTTTTTAAAAACAATTTTTAATTTTGTAACTTTGTAAAAAATGTAACTTCTTTCTTTTTCTTCTTCTTCTTCTTTTTTTTTTTTTTTTTTTTTCATTATTATTGTTCGAAAATTGCAATTTTAGTTTAATTTATGTAAGCGCAATTACCTTGGATCGCAAAAGTTTAAAATTTGAAGCTTTTTAAAATCACGGGATTGTAAAGCACTTTTCGTTTTGAAGGAAACGTTTATGTATAAAAAAAAAAGGATAAGTATTTCAAACTAAAGAAGTCTGAGAGATGATTTAATTCTGGTAGATGCATACGTACTAACTTATCTATTGTTGGTGTTTTATTAGTAATACTTTCCTTATTACGAGGTATTCTATAATAATAATAATAAAAACAAAAACTTACGTATTATAACTCGCAATACACGTTCAATACTTCCGTATCTTCCGTAATAGTCTTAACTAGAAAAAATCTTTTAAAGAAATGCTTGAAAATGTCTTCATTATGCCATCTCAAAAATATTTTTTAAAACTCCATACGCAATTATCCCGAAATATTAAATCAATATTATTCGCCAAACAGAAGCTAATTAAGAGACGATTTTTCAAATACAAATGTTTATTATTCACATTAGGGGATCTTTAGACACATTAACCTACTTTTAGAACTATAAAACTTTAAGAAAATTTTCTTCTTAATGAAGACATTAAAATACAGGATGATATCTTATTTGAAGGTATTTTCGAAGCAAAATCTTGTGCTAACATTGTTTATCAGAAACTACTGAAACATGTAATTTAAACATTTATAATAAAAAAGAAGTTTATTTCAGATACAATGGTTCAAAATTCTGAAATACAATGCATATTTTAAAAAAATATGATATTTTTTTCTTTAGAGTTGTCTGTAATAGACTTCTAAGAATATGAAATATTTATCTAGAAAAAGAATTATTCATATAACCATTGTTATTTATATAAATACCTTGTTTAATTAATTTCATATACTGGACATTTAATTACACTAATTTAAATTAATATTAAATATATATATATATATTAAAAAATATTGAAGTCATAGCTTTTAAATCATCAGCACATCTGTGATGAGCACACACACATTAAGTTTCTTCCTAAAATTTAACATATGCATAGTTTTGTTCAATATAACGTTTTAGTTTTTACAAAAAATGGCCTTTATTTGTCCGTAATGAAATAATGTTTTGAAGTGGTTTGGTTATTATTCTGTTCATTAATTTAATTCTATATTTATTAATTTAAATCTCAATCATTTTTATAAAGCATATGTAAAAAAAAAAAAAAAAAAAAAAAAACTGAATTACAAAACAGTTTTTTTATGTAATTATTTTAACTTAGAAGTAAAATTAAGATTTAAAATTTAATATTTGTGAATTTCTCAATAAAATCTGCAGAGGGTGTTCAATAATTTTTGTAAGGATTTTGACTTTCTCCTTGAATTTAAATTTAAATTTTAAAATAATAACGTGACTGACTGACATCAAATTGAAATAGGGTTTAGCTATCGTCAGCAGCACAGCATTAAAAGCATTTTTAGTTATAATATGCCTCTGAAAAATAAACAATGGATTGAAGACTATATTTCTGAGCTTTCCGAAGAGAAATACTCTCATTTGGTTATAAAATAAAGATGTGAAAAGCATGGATTAAATATTTCTATATGTAAAATAAAGGACGTAATTTACAAAAATGTAATTAAATGTCAAATTTTGCATTATACTGGTGAAAAAGCAAAAAATGCATACCCAACAAAGATATGAACGCCTTTTATTAAATATAAAGTCGTACATCTTTTTTTTTTTTTATCCAACCTCCCAAACAACTATCGTAAAATCTTTAAATATCTTTGTACAGTCAGTAACAAAAGTATCCGAACACTAGCAAAAATTCCTGCATAAAAAAGAACAGTTAATACTGTTTTATTAAATAAATTCTTGTCGCACCATGTTCTTAGAACATGATTCGACATGTGCAACATTCGACATTCGATGTCGCATCATGTTCTAAGAACATGATTCGACAAGGATTTATTTGACAAAACAGTATTAACTCTACTTTTTTTATATAGGAATTTTTGCTAGTGTTCGGATTCTTTTGTTACCGACTGTAGGGACTGTGAACAATATCACAAAAATCTGATTTAAAGCCAATCATAATTGTAAAATATGATGTTCATCAACTAGCGACGAAACATATTTCTCAGCGTAAGACTATGTGCGTATTGTTGTATCAAAGTTGAGAGGTGAAAGATTTAAATATACACTTAAAATTGATGATATGTTATCTGATTTCAATAAAAAAAAAGATCGATTTGCTTAGCAAAAAAGAAGTGAAAAATACTTAAAATGTTGATTTTTAGGGAAAAAAAAAAAAAAAAAAGAAAGTTTTGCTAAAGGGTGTCTGCATATTACTGAATTCTCTTATCACGAAAAACTTAAAATAAAGAAAGCAGAAAAAATGCCGAAATTAATTTAGAACACTGTCAGAAATGTGTTTCACACTTATTGTCAAAGAAAAATTTCTATCCCATAACCCAAACATTCTTCAATGCGTTGAATTTCATCAGGATAAGACCTCCTTAATCTATCTTTTTGGAAAAAATGAAAAATGAAACCCTTTAAATGCATCCCACTAAAGTCCCTTGACGTGTCTCTTATGGACCCTATGCATTTGGTATTTTTAAACAAGCTCTTTTTAAGCAGTATCCTAAAACACTGGATGTACTATGCAAAAGTCTGGAGGGGGAATGAAACAAAATCAACCCCGATGATTTAAGAAATGCACTGTTATCTTGGAAATCAAGATGTAATATGATAATAACAGGAGACTTGGCGTTAGAATAATAAAACCCGAATAAACTACTACGTCAAAAACGCCAAAAGAAAAATATTCGCGATGCATACAACTGTATCGGTAGCATTAAGCGTACCGTCTTCAGTGCAAAAAGAATTCTGAATCTTGAGAAGTGCTCGTATATATAGGAAAGGGGTCGAATTTAGTTCAAACAATAGGTTTACGGGAAAGGTGGAGTGTGTGGCCAATAGGAATTTAGGAATGTTAGTTGTATAAACAGTAGAAAAATTAAGAAAATGTGTACTGAATGTAAAATTTCCAACAATCAGACAAATAGGGAACAGCGAAATCACAATTTACAAGGTTTTTAAAATTTTTATAAATATGAAAATCTTAAACGAAATCGAGTTCATGAATGGATTTAGGTCTGCAAATTATTTTAGCTGAATTAAATTTAAAAATATGATTTTCCTCCCAGCAATGTTTAGAAATAGCCGATTTATTGGTTTCTTGTTTGCGGACGTAATTCTTATGTTCTTTTAGACGAAATTTAAGACTGCGTTTAGTTTGGCCAATATAGGATAAACCACACTGACAGGAAATACTATAAATGCCCCAAGAATTATGCATATCAATGGGAGCTTTTAACTAAGAAAAGGTGAGATTATCGGAAGGCGAAAACATTATTTTAAAATCATATTGTTTGAGAATTTTAGCTATGGTTTGACTGGATTTAGGAAAATAGGGTAAAACAATACTGATATTATAAGAGACTGATTTCGTAGACGAAATACGAGGGAGCTGTAATTTTTGGATGGCTTTGTCTATAATGGAAGGGTCATAACCCTGTCAATTGCAATGGCTTTCAGATATTTAATTTCAGATTTTAATAAAATAGGATTTGAACAAATATTAAGGGCACGGTTTACAAAAGTATAAAAAGCAGCCATTTTTTGTTTAGGTAGGTGACATGAACGCGCATGGGGAGGAAAGGAGACAGCAAAATTTTTACGATAGACGGTGGTTGAAAACCCATTTACAGTGCGAGAGACGATGGTATCAAGAAATGGAAGGGAGCCATTATTTTCTATTTCATATGTAAACTGGATATTACTGTCAATTGAATTTAAAGTTTCTAAGACATGGTCAATATTGTGACGAGCTATGTCGATAAGCATGAAGGTGTCGTCAACGTAACGGGTCCAAAAAGCAAAAGATATTTTCTTAAAAAGCTTGCTTTCGAAATAGCGCATGTAAATATCTGAGAGAATTGGGGAGAGAGGGGAACCCATGGCTAAACCTTCAGACTGACGACAGAATTTATTTTGGAAAAAAAAAGTGGTTTGTGATAAACAAATGCGGGTAAGAGAAATTAATTCTTATATTTCAAAAGATGTGAAATGAAACTCTTTTAATCTATTTTCGAGACAGTAGAGGGCGCAACGTATTGGAACATTAGTGAAAAGAGATCTTAAATTAAAAGAAACCATAGTGAGATTAATGTGAGGGCAGTTTTGAATATTTTTTGCAAATTTTATGGAATACTTAACAGTATAACTATTAGCAGCAAGAAGGGGATCAAAAATTGTGGTGAGAAATTTAGCTAAATTATAGGAAGCAGTACCGATATTAGAGACTATTTGACGAAATGGAATATTCGGTTAGTGAAATTTCGGTAAAGCATAAAATCTGGCACAATTAGCAATAGAAGGGATGAGGTGAGATTTAGTCGAGTGCAATAACAAGGGGCAAGAATTTATAACAGATTTAATTTAATTTAATTCTTGAGGAGAAGGGTCACGGTCCAGAGGACTAATGGGCCATCATTAATTAGTTCGGTAACACTTTCGCTGTACTGCTTTTTATCCAAAATAACAATCTGACCACCTTTATCAGCTTTAGTAATGATGATATTTTCATTAGATTTTAATTCGTTCAAGGCTTTTTTTTTTTTTTTTTTCTGCAGGGCTCAGATTTGATTTAAACATTTTTAGAGTTGAAATTGGCACTATTAAGGATTAAATGACTAAGATTTTCTTTCTGTTGGTCAGTTAGTCGATAATTTTTTAAAGCTTTTTCAACCGGTGCAATTAACTGAGTAAAAGAAGGAGGTTTAGAAATGGCAAAATTTGAATTGAGTATGAGAACAGAATATTGATTATTGGAAAATTCAGCATTGGAAAGACTAACGATTGCATATTTATTGACACTAGTGAAGCCGTTCGAATGAATAGAAATATTCGCCCATATTCAGTTTACCCACGAGTTAGAAAATTGTAATCAACTTCCCTTCCTTGACGTTTTAGTTACTAGATGCGATTTTTCTTTTAAAACTTCTATATATAGAAAACCTTTTATCTGCTTCTAACCCTCCCCATGCTCTCTAAAATATCTGAACTAAACAGAAAATTGGCACCTTTGATACTTACGTGTATCGTGCCCTTAAAATGTGCTTTAATCTGTCTCTTAAAGAAGAACTTATTTATTTAAAGTATGTTGCTATCAAAAGAGGTTTTAGTCCATCTGTTATTGATAAAGCTCTTAAAAAATTTATTAGATCGACCTGTAATTCTATTCTCCTTAATGAGGCTAAAATTAAACCTGATAACTTAGTTGTCTTGGCTTTTTATCCTCCCGTATGTTTTGAATTTGCCAAAGCTTTAAAACTTTTTAATTTCCATGTTATTTTTAAACCTATTAATAAATTCCAATTCCCATCAGCTAAGTCCCCTGTTTTGGAGTTTCATAAATGGGGTATCTATAATGTCCCTTGTAATAATTGCGAGTTATCTTACATAGGTCAAACTAAAAGAAATCTTGAATGTCGTTTATGTGAACATTCTTGGTATGTTGTTAGACATGAAATTTCTAAATCTTTTATTGCTAAGCATGACTGGGAATCTGACTTTAACTTTCAGGAAGCCAAATTTATCTTTTATGCCAAACGCGTTTCCGAATTGATTTTCCTGGAAAATTTAGCAACCTACCTTACACTGAGAGGAAAAAAAAATATACCACCTTCATCTAGAATGAATAAGTGGTCCTTTTCTAAATCCTTAAACTAGAAATATAGATTTCCGTGCTATGCGCACAAGGCACGAATAGACGAAATGATCGATAATTTCTAGTCCACACATTTCTAGATGGTGAAAAATATTATAAATGTTCTGAATCTTTTGTATTACGAGAAATTCTCGCTTGATTTTCTAGAATTGGGTAATAAACCAAGATTATAGTTGCTGAAATACACCTTTTGTACTCGCACCTATTTGCAGAGATTTTTTAAATAACTTTGCTCTCTATAATATAGGTAAATGCTCTAGAACTCTTTTAGGTATCTCTAGAACTCGATTTCAAAGGGGACTAGAATTTATAAGGATGGCACTGAACTATTTTTTCTAGAGCCACAATTTAGATTCTAGATGTTACAGAATTCTTTCAGTTACAGAATTTTTTCTCAGTTTATCGAGATAAAATTGTAAATGAAAAATCTGACTCCACTTTGTTGTCTACAGCTTGGAAAAATTTGTTTAATTTCATTTAACAATTTTCTACATTTTTTAAAATAATAAAATATAAATTAAAAATATAAATGAATAAATAAAAATAAATAATAAAAATAAATAGTAATAATTAAATAAATAAAATATATATTAATTAAATTAATAAACATAAATTTAAAAAAAAATAATAATTAATGTTATGTATTTACGTAAAAATCAATTCTAAATTTTTAATTAAATTATTTTGAAGTCTTTTCCATCCATTTTTTGCGTTTGATCTCTTTTTTCCCATTTTTTGTTGTGTTCTCCCTCTGTTTGGTTTTGCTGCCTGCTTCCTATTGGTTGGCTGTGTTGCTCCTCCAACTTTGAGTTTTGCAGTGTGTTCAGTCTTACTTTTGCTGCCAAGGCAGTAGCACGTGTATGCACCCGAGGAAGAAAGGCCGTGTCCTTTCGAAACCGGTGGTGTTTTCATTAGTTTTATGGTGTGCAAAAAAGCTTTAATTTTGAATACTCATACTAAATTATTTATTCATTTATTGTAATTTTAATAAAATATTGTTTCTTATAGAAATTATGTTTTTAAATGACCGTTCTCGGTGTTCTTGTTTTTCAGTGTGACCATGTTCTTCGGTTTGCCCAAGATTTTATTAAACATCTGATATATAGTGATACTAAATAAATTTCAGATTAAAAACACTTTTTTTTTTTCCAATAAAATATTGTTTGTTTTCGAAATTGCCCTCTTAAGTGACCATTTTGTATTAAATTACTGAATAGTGAATTTAACCAATACTGTTGGCGTAGTCTGAGCTCCATTTCTTCATTCGTTGCCGCTTGAAAAGCTGCATCAGTAGACAAATGAAACTTGGTTAAAATATTTTATTGATATCTACAATTATGTTCCATATGACTTTTAAGCACTCATTTAGATTATCCTAAAATAAGAAATATTTTCTAATTTTTTGTGCTTAGTTGTTTCTAATCCCACCCCCATTTTATTGACAGTAGTTAACATTGAACCACTTAATCCGTTTAAAAAAAATCCCAATATAATAACTATAACAATAGGACATTTCTTTCAAACTTCATTACTCTTTAACTACATTTCTTGCGATCATGGAAGCCTCTGCGCAAGTGCGGATTCAACGAGTCCACTAGTAAAATAGGGGAGACAAGCTTTTCGTTGAGAGAAAATAAGCGATAAGGGAATACCGAATGACTGGATGTTTACTAAATTCAAACCTGTTGGTCAACTTGGAAACCCTCCAAGATTTTCGACTCGTCTTAACTGCTAGGCGTAAGAAACGTGGTTACAATATATCTTTTTTTTTTTTGAGAATATAAAATACCATCCATTAAATTAAAAAAATAATAATTATGAGTGAAGATTTTTTTTTTTTTTTTTTTTTTTTTTTTTTACTTTTTCACAGATGTCATATTTTATTTCATTTGTTTGTTTCTATGTAACAAAGTGTTTGGAAGTGGCATACAAGTTTACGCGTTATCGAAAGAGTACTGGGAAAAGTGCATTTAAATTTCCATGTGAAAGTTTTGTTTGGCTATATATTTGTCGTTTTTTTTTCTTTTTTAAAGTTAAATTTAAATCTGTCTTGATATGAAATGTGGAAGTTACAGATGAAGCAATAAAATATTTTATGATATATGTACACTAAGCGCCAAAAATAAAGCCGCACTGCAGAAAAATTTACTTATACCTTTTTAATTTGTAATAACTTTAAAATTAATGTTTGAAACAAATAAAACTGTCTTATTTGCATAATACCAAAGGAATGAAATGATACATATGTTCATTTTCAATTTAATAATTCGCTTTATTGCACTCTACGATGTACTTTTTAAAAATCTGCATAAAACTTTTTTTTAACATAATGCAATAACCACACACTTTGTATTCTATTATGATTTATTATATGAAATAAACAAGTTATAGTTTAATATATAAAATAAAACTATTTATTTGTTAGATCTAAGCATCTTTTTATTACAACTATATATTCTGCATTGGGTTAATTCCACCTTTATGTGGAATTACTGTTTTAATGCGCAATGGCATAGTTTTATACAGTGTTTTAATAAAAATCTCAGAAATATCAATGTGCCAAATATCACAAATAATTTTTTCTAGTTCTGGCAGAGTTATAGGCTGCAAATTTCGAATCTTCTCCCCTCTCTCCCGCCTTTTTATAGACGAAACATTTTCGAGCGGATTGCTATTAGGACTATTTCCATGTCTGGTAAAGAAGAGATTCTACTATATCTTTTGTGGGATTTAACTTAAAGTGAAAAAAGTTATGATTATTTACAGAATTATAGGTTCTCATGGGAATGGATAGGAAATTTTGACAATTTGAAGTGAACAAACTTATCACAGATGCCGTGTAGTAAGGTGCATTATCATCTTAAAATTCTGTTTGCAGAAATGTCCAAGATACCTCCAAAATAATCTGTCAGGAATCACTTTTATGAAGATTGTGTTTTATTTCGAGTTAATTGCTCCCTTGAGCATAAAAATTTGCCCGATTGTTTGAAAAGTTATGCACCTCCGTACCATAATGTACGGAGAATGTGTCACTGTTTTAAAAGTGTTATTTTCATTAAGTTGGTCATATCTTCGTTGTCAGATCTGCTTGTTTTCTTTAGCCCGAAAAAAGTTAAACTTGGCTCATCAAAAAGAACCAGTTTAGCCCAATAATTAACTAATCATTTTTTAATTTTTTTAGCCGACTGAGGTCTTGCTTTCCTAATTCTTTTCACTAAGAATGAGCTTTTTTCAATCTTTCTGTCATTTAAATCTGCTTTGTTTAACAGTTGCTGTACTGTAGTTAAAGAAATTATGCTGCTAAACGTTTTTTTCTGAATCTCTTTTATGTTCTAAATGTAATACAAACCGATTTTATAAGCAATGGCTTTTTAACATACGGTCATCTCGCTTGGATGAGCAACATGGCCGCCTAAAATCAAATTTCCAGTTTAAACGGCCAAAAAAAATGTATATCTTGCTAAAAACCCTTTTACCAATATTTCGTTAACATTTAATTATTTTGCAATCTCATGTATTAAAATATTTTTTGATTTTCATTCAAAAATTTATACTTTTTGTGACATCGTTACTTTTTGTGACATCATGCTTTATTCTTACCATTTTTGAAATAATTTCTAAAATTTTAATTTTACTGACAATTACATTTTGTTTTTCACACTGGACTCAAAGCTAAAGTGTATGTGGAGGACAACATAGTAAAATCTGTTCGAAAATTTGCTTTTTAAACGATAAAATTGGCGGTTGTAGAAGGCAAAAAGGAAAATAACCAAGTGCGGCTTTTTTTTTTTTTTTTTTTTTTTTGTCGCTTAGTGTACATTCTAATATTTTTCAAAGAAATATATAGTCTGTACAACATCCGGCAGTACAAGAAATCAAACGTTTAAATAACGTAAGATGTATTTTTATATGCAACAGAATTCAGCTAGATTATGCAATAATAAAATTTCTATTCTAAATTCTTGAAGTACAAATTCATTTACATATATTAAAAAATATGAATATGCTGAAGCAATATTTCATATTGGCTTCATAACTTAATATTTACGTTTAGTAAACAAAATTGTGCATGACCATCATAAAAAAAAAAAAAAAAAAAAAAAAAAAACCTTAGTAGAAAAAAAAAAAAATACTTCAATAAAAAGCTCATTTCCAAAAGAGAAAAACATTTCACTTTTAAATTTTCCATTAATGAATATTTTTTTTCTTTCACATTACGAAAAGCGATCGATGTATATGCAAGCTGTGCAATTTTGTTTTCCTTTTTCAGTGGTTAATAATGTCTTTTTATTTTTACTTGAACAAAATTATTCGCGTTGTATACATTATGAATTTTGAAACATTTTATAATGCATAAGCTAAGCATATGATTAATATAAAAAGTAATTGAAAATAAAAGAATAAAATGACAATCCATTTTTTAAGACAAAGGGAAAATATGTGGCACACATTTTCTTTCTTTCTTTTTTTTAAATAAAATAATATTCACTGAAAATAAAATCAATTATTACGTTAACTATTTTAAATACAGAAATGCATCTAAATATAAGAAAATATTTAAAATATAAAATTAGGTTAGAATGTAATTTAAATTTTTTAAATAAAAGTATTCGGGAAAAAAAATAATAATAAGTTTCTCGCTATTCTATGTATATTTTGCATAAGTTACAGCTATTAGCTTGTTCAGTAAAATAATTTAGATTTTTTTACTTGTGAAAATGAAAGACGATTTATTTTCTTTTATTGTACAAATACCTTATTTAATTATCAGGGATCACATCGTTCCAATATGTTTTATTCATGTTATCTTATTATAACCATTATTTCCTATCACTAATTTTTTAAATAAAATTATAGAATTAAAATGGTCTAGAAAATTCTCTTAAGAAAAAAAAAAAAAAAAAAAAAAAAAAAGTAGTAAACAAAATAAAATGCATGTAAAAATATTGGAAGTCTGCGACCCCAGAATTATATATTCATCATTTTGACCAGTACCTTTTAAAATCTTCCTGGCAGAAGCATAGTTTCACGTTTATAAAATTTCTGATCTTTGCGAGGAATATTGTGGGATTAGTAGTACATTCCATTCAATATGTAAAAGCTTTTCATAAGTTTCCGAACTTATATTTCATTTCGCACTACCTTGGTAAAATAATGTAGCTTTTCTGTTGATAATTCTCGACTTTTCTATTTGGATAAATCTTTCAATTTATCCAATTGATCATAGTATAATTCAGAATGGTACTGTCGGTTAGAAACCGGTTGACAAAACAAAACCTATTGTTCAGAATTAAACTTTTTCACCAAAGAAGCCTTGCTATATCAGCTGTCAAAATATATGATGACAATGTAATTTAATTGTGAAGTTCGTGTGAAAAACTACAATTATCTTTTAAGAAAAAAAAAGAAAAAAAAAAAAAAGAAATTGCTTTCCGAACAATCCAATATATAACATTATACTACTTATTTAATTTTTATATTTGTATCTATTCTTGCATAATTTGTTTTTATTTATATACTCTCTATGTCATTAAAAGAAATGCAGGAAACAAAAACAGAAAGGAATTTAGACAGTTTAATTTTTAATAATTAAAAAAATGAAAAGAAAATGTTGAACTATGAATAATTCTGGTCATTTTGATACTTCATTTATTCATATACTATAATTGAAGAAGGACGCAAATATGTATTTAAAATCAGATAATACAAATTAACTTTGATCCAGTTTGATTTTTCAGTTAAAAGAATATCAAACTCTAAAAAAAAAATTGTTTCAAAAGATCCCCGTTGTGTTTAATGACATAAAAAGTGGATCAAATAAAGTAAATCTCCCTAACTCCATTTATTTTCTAGAAGATTCAGAACATAAAAAGTACCCTTAAAAAAAGAAAAAAAAAAGATATATTCTAGATGAATACTGCTTGATTAATATACAATAGAATTCTAATAAATTAAAACGGTAGGAAAATCGTGACTAGAATTCAATGAAACAAATATGCCTTGAACATCTTGTAGAAAATAGTTCACATTATATTGACTCTATATAATCAATGTAGATATCGTCCACCATTTAAATTCAACTTATTCAGAATTTATACTAAAAAGTTTAATTGGTTTTTGAAACAATAATAGCAATATTTCATAAATTTTGACAAAATATTTGTAAATTCACTTAAATGAAGTTATTTACATTACACTCTTATTTAAAAAAAAAAAAAAAAAAAAAAAAAAAAAAAAAAAACGTAATATTACCACATCAGTAAATAATTAGCTCTTGCAAATAAAATGGGAGTCGTGAGTTAATGCAATCAATGAAATATGCAATTTATGTTTGAAAGGGAAAGTTGCAAAGCTCATGATCATGATTGTTATCTTCACTATTACTTGTTTGTATTCCATAATCCAGCTGATATTCTTCTGGTGTTACCAGAATAACTAAACCTCCATATTTTAAACAAGTTGGTTCGGACAGGTTGTATTCCTTTTAAATTTTTTGAAAATCTTTGCCGAATAAGTGGTACAAAAAATAACACTCTGATAAGTGATTTGTAGATCCTTTTAAAATCATGGAAATTACAAGAACAATAAATAACTTTACTATTAATCGGATTTCGCTCATTATTTTCACAATTGTTGAACGTAATATAAAGCACTCATGATTATCTTAGATTCTTAATTTACTACCATGTTTCGATGATTTCCATTTTAGCTTATTTACACCTGAAGATATTTTGTTCCCTATAAATATAGCCAAAGCTTTCTGCGAATTTACACTAACTCGAGTAATTCTACAGTCGGCAGCAAAAGTATCCGAACACTAGCAATAATCCCTGTCTAAAAAATTTCACTTAATATTGCTTTGTTAAATAAATCCTTGTCGAATCATGTTCTTAGTCAGTCTGAGAACACGATTCGAAAAGGATTTATTTAACAAAGTAGTATTAAGTGTACCTTTTCAATATCGGAATTATTGGCTAGTTATCGGATACTTTTGCTGCCGACTGTAAGACAAGACCCTGATATCATTATGCTAGAAACAAACGATAATGAACAATTTAATGCAAACATCTGCTTATAAAATCCAATACGGCAATAAGTGTAACTTCATCTACGTAAATTAACTTTATTCACTTAGCTTCCCAGCAAAATCTGAAATAAGAGCCAAACGAAAGTCATGTGGTGTGACTGCAAAAAAACGTTCCGCAGGTGGCAAAAATTAACGATGCCGAACGGAATTTGATACATCAGCCTTCAAGAGGACATATTCAACAGGTCTACTGAAAAATTATAAGTAGAATTAAATACCATTAATTGGATTTCACCCGTTATTTTCACAATTATTGATTACAGTCGGCAGCAAAATTATTTGAGCGTTAGCAATAATTTCTATGCAAAACAAGTACATTTAATAATGTTTTGTTAAATAAATCCTTGTCGATCATATTCTTAGACTGACTAAGTACATGATTCAACAAGGATTTATTTAACGAAGCTATATTAAGTGTACTTTTTACTTCCATTACCCTACTACCGTAGGTAATGGAAGTATTGTATTCGGTCTGAAAATTCGATATCGGGTTTTCACCTGATTTACACGTTTTAAGGTCCCCTGAGTCCAAAAAAGTGGTTTTTGGCAATTGGTCAGTGCGTATGTGTGTGTGTGTGTGTGTGTGTGTGTGTATGTATGTGGAGAATCTTCTGGCTACTATAGCTCAGAAACTAATAAAGATAGAGCTACGAAATTTTAGAATTGGAATACGTCTGGTGTACAGATGAAATTTCCAAATTTTGGTGAAAATTGAGAAACCGGAAGTGGGACATCGGAAACCGGAAGTGGGACCGTAAGTCCGTATCTCAAAAACGGCTCTAACGATTTTCTTGAAACTTGCTATATAAACACTCTGTTAGATGTCCTTCGAATGATATAGTTGGTTAGTTCAGGAAAATTGATAGGCGTCCTGTATAAATAGCTCAATTTCAGGCCTCGCAAAGGCGTTCCTTTAAAAACGGTTGTACGGATTTTTTTCAAACTCGCCATTTTAACTCACTTTTAAATATGCTTTTGTATGTAATTATTGTTTTCCTGTCAATAATTGAGTTTAACCGGAAATGGGACATGGGAAACCGGAAGTGGGACCGTAAGTCCGTATCTCAAAAACGGCTCAAACGATTTTCTTCAAATTTGCTATATAAACACTCTATTAGATGTCCTTTCCAATAATATAGTTGGTTAGTTTAGGAAAATTGATACGCGTCCTGTATAAATAGCTCAATTTCAGGTCTCCCATGGGCGTTCCTTTAAAAACAGCTGTACTGATTTTTTTCAAACTCGCCATTTTAACTCACGTTTAAATATGCTTTTGTATGTAAATATTGTTTTCCTGTCAATAATTGATTTTTTGTAAATGTTGGTATCTCAAAAATGGCTCTAACGATTTTCTCTTTAGGTCACTTTTATGTTTTCTGATCACATTATCTTACAAAAATGCATATAAAACGTGTAATAGTGGGTAATGGAAGTCGTGTGGTTGTTTCACACCAGATTTTTTACATGGGAATTATTGCTAGCGCTCGAATAATAATGCTGCCGACTGTACAATCACCGCTAATTACACCGCTAACTGTGGCTTCAGTAGGCGGTTTTTTCCCAAGGAAAAACATTTTCAACAATAACGCTTTATCCACCAAGTCAGTTTCCCAATTAAAACTTATTGTATGCGTAAGTAGGAGGGAAAATAGGAAATAAGCTAGGTATCGTAAAACCATGCAATTTATCGGACTCTGATTTACTTATTTCTTGTTACGCATTTATGCAGCTCCGTCTATCGACGAAGAATTTAATTTTTTTTTTCTTTACCAAAATATCCCCTTCATGAGAATAAATTTTCGCAAACTGCGTTCAATTCTACCGCTTCCTTTAATTTCTATGATTTTTCTTTTGATGTCTACAGACTTACGGGACACCTGCGCTACAAAAAATCTGTGTAGTAGATTACAGCACAGTGTGCTATTAAAAGTATTACGTACTAACTGTGCTGTACTTTTACAATGTGCAGTAAAATAAATTTGCTGCGATTTTTACTCACGTGTGCTGTAATTTTCACAGTATGCTTTAAAAATATTTCCAGCAATTTTTAAACATACGTGCAGGGAATAATCCCCAACTTATTTGTGTTTTCACACATATAATTTACATTATTTATTTTTTCATGTGGCGCAAACTGTCTTGGATAGCCCGGGATTCGAACTCACAATCTCTTCTTCTAGAGGCCAGCACTTTGCCAATCGTACCGTTGGGCTCACAACAGAACTAGCTGTAAAAATGTACAGCAACCTATGATCATGGTTGCCAACCATCTCATTAATAACCGTACAATTGTTAACGCCCCCTGAAAAAACGCCCCTTTTCTCACACCACTATATTTTTAGAGTAATTCTCTCCAAATAGTGTTACGATTAAATAAGACTAAAATTACTCTAAAAAATTATTGGTGTGAATAAAAAGGCGGGTACTAAAAATTGTACGGTTCATAATGAGATGGTTGGCAAGTATGTATGATGTATTTATGTTAAAAAAGTACTTTATTTTTACAGAAATTTTTTTTACAGTGTGGTATATATATACAAAATAATAATGTGAGAAAATAGTTTTAAAAATAATTCTGGTAATATTTAATGAATACTTTCATTTTAAATAATTTATTTCTTAAATCCAAAGAGTAAAAATAAATGTTTCATTACAAATGAATCGTTTACATTAAGAACCAAAATGCTATTTTAATATATCTGCCTTGACTACATATCATCTCTATTGTGATTAAATGTGCTTCCTTAGTAATTTTCTGGAGATGTCCTGTTTAATAATAATTCCTGCCTTTCATTAATGAGAATAATTAACAAAGGGAATTCATGGCAAATGATGCAAAAGTAATTAAAAGTTAAATCAGATATTCTATCTAGTAATACATCTATCTTCATTCTTAGTAAAAGAGTAATTTTTCATAGACTGTGCGCTAATTTAACCATAACAAAAGATAAATTCAAACGCGGAACTCTTATCAGGATGTGAAGATAAATGCATACATCTGATCTATTCATTTACATGAGAGTTTAGTGAAGAATCTCCATTTACTAACTATGAGACATTATCAGTTTATTAAACAGTAAACAACGAATTATTTAATTTTTTAATTAACTAAAACAACAATATTCCTTTGTTCTTTCTGATATAAAAGTACGTAAAGTATTTTAAAACATTTTCATAATTAATTAAGTATATATAATATAGATTGTTTTCCAGCGTTTAAATTTCTAATTAAACGCTGTTATGTATCTCATTGTAAGCTTGTAAAACAATAATTTAAATACAAGTTTAAATGATATTATCATTTTAAAAAATTAAAGAACACGCTTTTATAGAAATGTGAACTAAAAAGCACAAAATATCTATCTTAGTATTAAAATGCAGGGTAAGAGAAAACCGTGTGAGTGACGCACCATATTTACATACATTTAAATCTTTAATTAAAATAATTTAAAATTAAACAAAAACCATTTTTAAAAAATCTCCCCTGGCTGGGCTCGAACGCTAGACCTTTAGGTTCGTTGCGCGGAGCTTTACCTCACAGTCACAGCGTTCACGTAGGGAAAGTCTTTTTTTACAATATAGATTTTTTGTTTGCTCCCAGAGCGGTTGCAAACATAAAAATATACAAACATACATACAGGTGAAGCTAATAAAAGCGTGTTAAAAATAATGTACAAAGAAAGGAGAAAACGATAAATAACAAAAGAAGAAGTAAATGAAAAAGTATTTTTCTAACATAAAGAAAAAAAGAAAAGAAAAACCATTTTGTCTAAATCAAATTAAGGTTTTAGGATAGTAAAAATATTCGCGATGTAAAATTTAGTAATATTTAAAACAACAAATGTATAAAAATAAATTTATTTATCTATTTCATACGCCACAGACTCCAACCATCTACCTTTAGATTGATGAATATTGTGTGTTTCAATATATATATATATATATGCATGTTAAAAGTGCGTACTTGTAAAAAAAAAAAAAAAAAAAAAAAAAGAAAACACAATTTTTAGGCTGCGAAGAAATCCACAAATTGAACATTGAGAAAATATAAAATCTAATGGTTTCATAAAATCCAAATTTCTATACAATTATATTAATTAAATCTAATTTTACGCACAGTCATAAAAAATAAAATTTAAATTAAATTAAAAAATAAATCACCAGCCCCGACTAATTTTGCCGTAAATTATTGTGTAAACATGCGGTTGATAACTGTGAATTAGTAACAACGCCTAGTTTATAACGGTATAAATGGATTTTGCTTAGGAGGTCGTCTACATATTAAAACTGGCATCATTTTTTCGGGATGGGGGGATTTGGATACCGTCAGCCCGGAAAGTGTTATAATTTATTGTGGGTAATGTAGTTTGTAAACGCCGTCCCATCAATAATTCAGCAGGACTATAACCGTTCTTCAAAGGAGAAGCTCTGTAGTGTAACAAAGCCAGATATGGATCCTTGGATTTTTTTAAATCTGAGTATGATTATCTTGACTGCTGCCTCGACAAAACCATTGCTTTGAGGATATCTAGGGCTAGATGTGACATGCCTAAAATCACATATTCTTGAGAATTGTTGGAATTCAGCTGTTTTGTAACCTCAAACTGTGGACCATTATCGGATCGGACTATGTCAGGTATTCCATGTCGGGCAGAAATTGACTTGCAGTGTAAAATTACTTCACTGGCAGCAGAATTTTCCCTCAAAATCAGTCGAAATTTCCCTTTTCAGGATAATTTTTCCCTCACTTTGAAAATGCATGATTCTGCTCCCTTTAATAAGTTATAACGATGAATGTGTTATTTATAACATATTTTATCTATTCCCATCTAACTTCTTTTTAAGTTTAGAGAACAAAAAGTGTGTTTAATATTTTTAAAGGGCATTAAAATATTAAAAGAAAATCTAATTCTGAAAGACGTTTCTTACGAACATCAAAATTGCCGTTGAAAATATTTTAAAGTATAAAAAATTAACATATCGTTTTAACATAAACTGTACATTCACCAGAAACAAATATTTATATATGTGTGTATGTATATGTATATAGAGAGAAGGGTAAGAGAGAGATATAAACTTATACATACATATGTATACAGTCGGTAACAAAAGTGTCCGAACACTAGCAAAAATTTCTATGTAAAAAAAGAACACTTCATATGGTTTAGTTAAATAAATCCTTATCGAATCGTGTTCTTACACTGACTAAGAACAGGATTCGACAAGGATTTATTTAATAAAACCGTATGAAGTGTACTTTTTTTACATAGGAATTTTTGCTAGTGTTTGGACACTTTTGTTACCGACTGTACTTAGATATATTTAGTTGGAAACCATTTTGAGCTTATGTAGCAAATGATATACAGCTAAACATATTTCTCAGAAAATCAAATCATAGTATAAAAATAATCAACGAAAAAAAAAAAAAAAAAAAGGAGAGAGAGATTAATACAGTGCAAGAATCTAAATCTATATATTTCCTGCCTTTTATAAACACCTATATTTTTTCAGCCTAAAGAGATTTTGCCTTAAAAGTTTTCAAGTCAATGATCAAAATTTTATTCATTGCCATTTTACTTATCTACTGGGGGGGGGGGGGAACTAAAGTACATATTATTATTACAAAAAAAAAAAAAAAAAAAAAAAGATTACTTTTTTTATTATTATTTTATGCTTGAATATAATGCATGCATAGCAAGAATTTCGTTTTAGATATTTTCTCAAGGCAAGGCACTTAGAAAGTTAAGCACCAGTACTTTAAACCATATATATATATATATATGTGTGTGTATATATATGCTTCATATTTTTACATTATTCTCTGTCTTAGATTATTTTAAATTACAAATAATAGACCAAATGACTTTCCCAAGATATTTTTACTTTTATTAATAAAAGAGTGTTCTATTAAAGTACAATTTCACTTATTATTCTGAATGACATAATCTGAGAGAAATTTTGTAAACAAGTAGCCCAATCTCCTGCCCCCACATACCTCGGGGAGGCGGGCTTACGAAACTATGTGTGCCCCGGGTCTTGCATGAAGTTAATCAGGGTCTTTTTGTGTAGGGTCTGATTAACTTTGTGTGAGGCCCGGGGTAAACACACTTTTGTGGGCTCCACCCCCACCATTCGTACTGTGCAGGAATCAGCAAAAGTACATATATATATATATACCTGTATATGAAACTAAAATAACAAAATTTTGCATTTTATGATACCACTTTTGTCATTTTTAGAGGCAAAAGGGCATTTTCAGGGCCAGTTTTAGGGACCTTTGCTACTCAGGGCCCGGGGCACCATGTGCCCCTGTGTTAATCAGGCCCTTGATTGCGTGTGCGTATGTTTTTTTCGTTGGGTATGCGTATTATTATATTATATCCGATGACCTTGTATCAGAAATGTGATGGGCCCTCCCGAAAAAAAATCCTGGCTACGGCCTTGGTTTATATACACTCTTTTCAACTTTGCATAGAGTCGCCATTCTTTACAACTTGTCAAAGCATTGGGATCCTAATGTTAAATGAATGTGGCAAACATTAATTCACATCTTCTCGAAAAAATAATATATTGAAATTTCCTTTTTTTTTAATACGTTAGAATAAAATGACCCAAACATATTCCATGCATACTTTTGAATAAAAAATATTTCTTGAATTATGAAAGTTATTAAAAAATTCACATTTAAAAAATACATGAATTATAAGATAGGTTATATTTTGCACGAATGAAACGAGCATCATCATAAATATGAGTTTCCAAATTAACAGCTTATTCCTATTCGAGTTACAGTGTTACTTCAATTTTTATTGCTCTCAAGGTTCTATCACTTGTTATCATTTGTGTGAACTACAACTTTGCATACAAGTGATTTAAAACAGTTATTCAAATAAGTTTAGATGCACACGTCATTTCTTAATTAATGTAGTTTATTTTAGATTTAAAGTTGTCATACTTCTTTTCTGGTTATTATATGAATGGATATAGTACTTTTCTGTGTGATTATCTGTATATATATATATATATATATTAAACATACGGATTTACCCCAACTCATTTTCGCTTGTAACTCTATCAAGAATTAATTTTAAAGTATATAAACTGTACCTTTTTCCGAACCCCCTTTACCGCAGGAACTCGAATATGGTGTCAAAAATGGGCTGTTACTATTCGAAAAAATGAAGTTCATGTAAGGTTTAATATGTAGACGACCCCCTAAACAAAACTGAAATATTGCATTAAAAACCAGATGTTATTACCAATCGATCAGCGCCAGTCGCATGTTTCTACGTTAATTTACGACGAAATTATTCGGGAACGTGGGCCTGTTTTTTTTTTTTTTTTTTTTAATGATTGTACAAACATGCATAAAGAAGATTTCTTCTGGGATTAAAATTTACAAACTTGTTTAATTTCAAATATTCTCAAATTTACAGACTATTCATTTTCAATAAATGCTTGTTTTAAAAGTAAATTATAGTAACTGACTTTGAAATTAGGTTGAATCAAAAAGTTTGTATTTTATTTATTAAAATATGTGTGCATACAATCACAGTGCTTCCCAAATCCTAATTGACGAATGGTAGAAATTTCAAATCTAACTACAAAACTAACAAAGACAAATAAAATACGTCCATTACATTGTAGTGCATTCACTAATTACTATTTTATTCTACAAGTTCAACAACTAGTTAAAAAATGTACAGGTTTGAATTCATAAAATATAGGTACTGTTACAATATGTAATAGTTTTAATGAGTAATTTTTATCTCTTGAGTAAAACAGAGGAAAAGTCTCCTCTCGAAAAAAAAATCTAAATATATGGAAATTATATTCTAATCTGAAATTTATATAATTATTTTATTTTTAATAATTCATTCTTGACACCGTATAGAGTCCCAAATTTTTCTTTTTCTTTCTTTTTTTTTTATAAAAAAAAAAAAAAAAAAAAACGTTCTGCATTTTTTAGTAAAAGCATTGTTCTTCTGAGATTTGTCCGATAGATTATTGTTAATGTCACCAATGCCCGCTATTTGCTTGTTAAACGATGACGAAGGAATCCAAAATAACACAGATCTGTGACATTGTACTTTTTAATTATTATTTTATTTTATTTTATTTTATTTATTTATTTATTTATTTTATTTTATTTTATTTTTGCATTGCGTTGAGTGACTCTAATGTGTTTTGATAGGATGAATTCGGAAATGCTGGTCTTTTCTTCTTATCATGTAAGAGATTTTCGCAAAGTAAAAATGAAATCGGAATAGTTCATGCAGAGGCTATAACAGATTTTAAATTATTTATGTATAAAATACATTAAAATATTCTAATATTTAAACATTATCTTTTAAATGGGTTTCTTTACATCGAAGCCCCCTTTAGAGCTTTTTCTCTTATGCACTACATGATGGCATGGAGGAGGGTAATTCTCTATGCAGTATTCGATAATAATCTGCTAACATGTTAGCATTACATCGTCCCTGATACCTCTTCTACTTTTTTTTTAATGTTTTGATGAAATAGCTCTTCTAATTCTTCACTGACAACACCCAGATATTCCAGAAAATAATTTAGATGACAGTTGAAAAGATGGAGCTTTAAACTTAAAAATTCACATTTTTTTTTTTTTTTCAAAACTGTACGTGATGGAAACTTTTGAATAGCTTTTATAATCAGCATCCAAAATTTCATCAGAAAATTTCATCGCCGACCTGGGAAATCATTCATTCAAAGTGACACATATACACATGGATATATTTTAATATATTATTGTCATAATTGCTTGTATATAGACTTACAATATCTCGATCTTATAGATATTCATGAATAATAGTGAAGTTAAATGTATTTCTTTACGTACAAATAATATTACTTTCATAAAAATGGATTTATAAGAAATTAATGTTTTATGTGTCTATATGCTACCTAATAAGGAAGATTAAATAAAATGAAATAAATATTGGTATGTAGTGAATTTCTTATGTTGAATTAATGCTGAATTACATTTACATATGAGCAGTGTAATGCATTAAAATGAAAATTTCTTATAGTGATTTTTTTTTTTTTTTTTTTTTTTTTTTTGTGTGTGTAGAATATATTTAATTACAATTTATCATTGCTGTTGAGGAAAAACTTTCTGATTATATATCACTTTTCGTGTTGTTTAAATAGAAGGTATAAATTTATTTTAATTAGAAAATCAACATAATTTGAAATAAAAAGGAATAAACATCAACTAACTTAATAAAAAAAATATCTCGTAATGTCTACAATGAATTTAATTACAAAAATTAATTTGTAAATAAATAAATGCAAATGCATACATATTCATATTTATAATATACAAATTTATTTACACTCTAAAATCGATGTTTCTCATTTCCTACTTTTCTATTATGTTTTAAGCATAATGCCCTTCCGCACTGAAAAAAAGTTACAATGTAAAAAGAAAAAAAAAAAAAAAGAAAAAAAAAAAAAAGAAATATATATTATTTTTAGAAACACTGCAATTTTAATATCTGCAATATTTAGATCTCGAGTAAAAAAATACAATGTATATATTTATATTTTACTTTTTCAGATGAAAGCATTACATAATAAACAAAACGGAATATTAATTTAAATTATTTTTTATAAATGCCAATTCAAAATCTTAGTGTATTTTTACTTTCTTCTACGAGAATGTAATATAGAGAAAGAATTGGATTCGTAAAAATTTTCGACCTCGGGTTTTTGATGGATTTACACGTTTTTAGAGCTGTAGAATATGATTTGACTATTTTTAGAAAATGTCTGTCTGCCTGTCTGTGTGTGTGTGTGTGTGTGTGTGTGACAAAATTTTGTGGCAACTGTATCTCATGAACTACTGCACAGAATTTCATACAAATTGGTATGTAGTTGCACCTTGACATAAATTAGTGCTTTTCAACTTTTGGTAAAAATTGTCTTACAGGTTGCGTTGCCATCCCGCTTTTTCTAAATTTTTAACATGGTGATATAGGACAAAATTTTGTATAAATGTGCTTAAAGAGAATAATTTTTTAGTAATCATTATGAAATTTACAAGAATTATTTATAATAGAGATAGTCAACTGGGAAAAAATTTTTGTATGTGAAGGAGCCTCGCCACCCCCCTGGGAAGGAAGTCCCCCCTCGAGGGGAGTAAATTTTCAAGATGGGTATCTTTCGAAAGGTCTCATCAATACCTTTAAAACGAATGGTTGAACTATAAATCTGTGATAATTTAAAACAATGTTATCGATTTTTTTTTTTTTTTTTTTTTTACTTTTAACAAAATTTTTTTTTTTTTTTTTTTAGCGAAATTTAACCAGACTTGGTATTTAGTTGACCCCTGATATAAACTGGGACTGATTAGATTTGGGGATCAATCGCTCAACAGGTGGCGCTGTGATCGTATTTTTTTCTAAATTTTTAACATTGCAGTATAGGACAAAATTTCGTATAAATGTACATAATGAGAGTTATTCTTAACCTGTGATTGTGAAATTAATATGAATTATTGATAATAGTAGTAGTTAATTAGGAAAAAATGTGGGGCATCGCTTTTTCCCCCTAGGGGGAAGTACCCCCCGGGGAGGGTAAATTTTCAAGATGGGTATCTTTCTAAAGGTCTCGTCAATACCTTCAAAACCAATAGTTGAACAATAAATATGTGATAATTTAAAACAAGGTTATCGATTTTTTTTTTTTTACTTTTAACGAAAAAAACTGAAAAAAAAAAAAAAATCGTTTATTATTATTATTATTATTATTATTATTATTATTATTATTATTTTTATTGTTACTGCGTGAATTTGTATAGTAAAATATAGAAGAAAGTCTTATGGTGGCCACAACATACTAGTTTTTTCTTGTATGTTATAAGTCTAAGAGAAAATTCAATCTGAATATTTTTTCTTTAAAAGTTTTGAATGTTTAGTTCAGTGATTTGGATATTTAGTTTCAGGCATTTTCTTGGTTATTTCTAGTGAGAAATGTCTGTATGATAAATAATTAGTAATATTTATAAAATAATTAAGAAGGTCGAGTCAAAAAAGTGTCAAACCACATTTTAGGTTAATTAAATGCAGCACTCTAATATGTTGCTTAATATTGTAAATTATAATATCAAAAATGTTATGTGCTTGTTAAGTCACTAGGTAGTTGCACATATAAAATATTTTCTTTTTGCTTCAGACGTTTCTAGATTTTTTTCTTTTTTATTTTTTGTGAAGAATTAATAAATACATTTGATTTGAATAATTGGTCTAAGTTTCAAATCGTTACATCTCTCATAAGTTCGTAATTGTGGCGAAGCATCCTCTTGCCCTGACTCCTTCAATTGTTGTAATCACATTCTTTCATTATTTATTTATCTAACGCATTGTTTTAAGAAAAAAAATTAAAATACATTTTTTCTTGCATATAAATATAGCTAATGTCATGTTTAATTTAAAAAAAAATTTAGTAGTATCAGTATTATAGTTCTTAGTGGAATAAAATTTGTTAAGTCGACACTTTAAAACGCGTATGTTTAAAAACATATATAATTAAAAGGCTTATTTATAGTGAATATATATTTCAAAGCTTTTCTCCTTGATCATTGTGGCATCACCAGGAAAATACTTTTAACAAATGTATTTCTAAAGCGCAGCTCTCTCTATATGTATGCCATTTTCTAGTTACAGATGCAGTGAAACTTGACGTATTGAAAATTTGGAAATTCTATTCACAGAAAGTCTATACATGAATCTTAACTGTATCTGTAAATAGAAAATATGATACGTATAGAGAGGGCTGCGTTTTAGAAACACAGTTCTTAAAAGTATTTTCCTGGTGATGCCTTGATGGTCACAGCTAAAATTTTTGAAAATATATTAACTATAAATAAGTCTTTTAATTAAATATGTTTTTAAATATACGGGTTTTAAAGTGCCTTCTTTACAAAATTCATAATGATACACTTGTTTTTTAATCAGTATATTTTTACTTCCATTACCCGACTACCGTAGGTAATGGAAGTATTGTATTCGATCCAAAATTTTGATATCGAGATTTCACCTGGTTTACATGTTTTAAGATTTCCTGAGTCCAAAAAAGTGGTTTTTGGCAATTGGTCAGTGTGTGTGTGTAGGATAGGGGGGGAGGGGGGTCTTCTGACTATCATACCTCTGAAACTAATAAATATTCAGCTACGAAATTTCAGAATTAAGACAGAACTGGTGTACAGATAAAATTTTCAAATTTTGGTAAAAATTGAAAAAAACAGAAATGGGATATTCGAAACCGGAAGTGGGGCTATAAGTATGTATCTCAAAAATGGCTCAAACGATTTTCTTCTAAGTTGCTATATAAACACTCTATTAGATGTCCTTTCGAATGATATAGTTGGTTTGTTCAGGAAAATTGATAGGCGTCCTATGTAAATAGCTCAATTTCAGGTGCACGTTTTTTTTTTTCAAACTTGCCAAAATATCCTCTTTTAAATATCCTTTTGTATGTAATTATTGTTTTCCGGTCCATAATTGAGTATGCCAAGTTATAGCAAATGTCCGTATCTCAAAAACGGCTCTAATGATTTTCATTAAAATTGTTACAGAAATCCATTTTAGATATCCCTTATGTATCACTTGGTTATTAAAGGAAAATTAACAGTCATTCTGATTAGGTAATCATTTATAGATGTCGGAAATTAATGTTTCGAAAATGGCTAAACCATTTTTTTTCTTCTTGCTATTTTTAAATTCGCTGCGTAAATATAGTTTATCTATCTTTACATGTGTATAAACTTTCTCGTCCCAAACATTTTTTATGTGTCTAATTTGCTAGATATATTTAATGTATTCTGATCATATTATCTCCAAAAAATGCAAATAATACATGTAATAGTAAGTAATGAAGTCGTGTGGTTGTTTCACACCAGATTTTTATGAGATATGTTGTTTTATCATAGAGGAATATTTGTCAAAAAAAAAAAAAAAAAAAAAAGAAGAAGCAGAAGAATACTTTTAGTGTTTCTAAAACATACATAGTCTCTAAAAATATGTTTCAATGACAATTTCTTGGAGAAAGTATGCGCAGCACTAAAATATTGCATTAATCTAATAGGCATGCAATGCTATTTATAGAAATTCGTTATGTTCAAGCATTAAATCTGAGAAAAATTTACTAACATCATTTTAAAACAAATATTCATTAGAATAAATAAATTAGTATGAAGACAATTTATTAAAAAAGTTTATTATATATAAAAGTTTATTATATATTATGGAAGTTTATTACATACACTGAGAAAAAAAAATATACTGCCTTCCTCTAGAATGAATAAACGGCCATTTTCTAAATCCCTTAACTAGAAATATATATTTCCGAGCTATGCGCGTAAGGCACGCCAATAAACTGAATAGATGAAATTATCGAGAATTTCTAGTGTACGCATTTCTAGATGGTGAATTGATATTCTGAATACTCTAAATATTCTGAATCATTTGTATTGCGAGAAATTCTTGCTTAATTTTTCTAGAATTTCGTAATAAACCAAGATTATAGTTCCTGAAACCCGCCTCTTGTAGTCTCATTTATTTGCAGAGATTATTAAATAACTTTGCGCACGAGAATGTAGGCAAACGCCCTAGACTTCAAATAGGGGCTTCTAGAATTCGTTTTTCAAGGGAACTAGATTTTATGAAAATGACATGGAACTATTTTTTCTAGAGTCACAATTTAGATTCTAGATGTCAGTTACATAATTTTTTCTCAGTATATGAAGAAGTTTATTGTAAAAATTCAAGGGGTTTAACCTCCTTAATTTTTCTCAAATAGAAATTTTCAGGAGTCTCTAACCCTCTAACTGACTCTAGTCTACTAGTTAAAAAAAAAAAAAAAAAAAAAAAAAAAACTTGAAAACACACATAAAAAAGAAAAAGAAGGTAATATTACAAATATAGCATTTGAATTTTTTTTCTGTACACACTTAAAGCTTTGTGTTAAGCATTACATATATATGCTCATCTCTATAAAGTCTTAAAGCATAAAAACTCAAATCATGCTTTTTCAACATTATTAAATATTATTTAAATACTAAATATTTATGTCCACTACACTGACATTCACGGTATATATCAGGTACTTATTCTAAAGTTTCAAAAATTTAGCCGGGAAAGATTATTTTTAATTTGTTTAAAAAAAAATCATTAATAAAATATGTATCTTACGTAAAGCAAGTTTATAAATTATTCACAGTGGAAGAAACTTTAATATAACTTTTCTGGAAAAGGAACATAAAGAACTATATAGTTGAACCCCGGAGGCCATAATCTAACCAGCAATATAGTCTACCCATTTTATAAAAGTCGAGGAATAATAAATTTCTCATGTGAAAGGCATATATATTTTGCTACATGAGATGATATCGAAACTAGTCTAAGAAATATTCATATCGTGTATCGTTTGGTTCTACATCCTAAAAACACGACAAATATCTAGAGATTTTTTTTTTATGTTACAAATTGCAGATATATGGCTTAAATTTGCAGATTATTTATTTATATTTAGTTATGTTTGAAAATTGTGTACAAAACCACTTGTATTTTTAATGTTATATAAAGTATGAATGCAATAAAAATATAATAATAAATTAACCATATACAGTAGAATCTCGTACAACGCGCTCCCACAAAACGCGATTTCGTATAATGCGACGAAAAATCTGCAACTATTAATCATACAACGCTATAAAGAGTCTCGTATAACGCATAAGTAAAAGAAAGCACGTGAAATCTTTTCTACTTTCAATCTGTTCAAGGTTACTTACTTTTTCACTGTAGATAAGGAATGATCCGTTACTATGCCAACACCCGACGCTTTTAGTCTCATTGCGGAATGAAATCGTCTGCTCAATGTATGTCTCCTATAATGCGATTTCCTTTTACGCGGAACGTATCCCCAGCGTTATACGAGAGTCTACTGAATTTAAAAAAGTACATTTTATAAAAATTAGAATAATATGATAATATTGTCCCAATGCATTAAGTAACACATAAACTTTCGTTTTTAGGAATAAGCAATCGCTTCCAAATAGCGAAAACAGAAGAAGTAGTTTAAAAATTTAATACTGTGGATGGGAATATCTGATTGGTCTATGAATGTTAAAATGACTAAATGTTGAAGTTTATGTAAAGGAAAATATATATTAAATACTTTAACACATGACGGAATTTTTGAATTAAATTTATTTTTTGTAATATCCTATTTAACATATAATAATTTGGAAATACCGAGAAATCGATATTCCATGCCACCAAAAATAATACAATTTATACATTAGATATTATTTATTAATTAATAAACTAAACGGAATATTTAACTACATGATTCTTTAGAAATATCAATTCCAAATCTTGATGTAATTCTTTTCTTCTATGTTATAAGCCTAAAGGAATCACCAGTCTGAATATTTTCCCTTTAAATGTCGACTTGGATTAGATATTTTCTTGATTATTTCTAGTCAGAAATGTCTGAATGATAAATAATTACTAATATTTGAAAATTAATTAAGATAGGTAAGGGAAGAAAGGGCCACGCTACATTTTAGGGGAAAATTGCGCAACACTGCTTGTTTTTGTAAATTATAATATCGTACATAATACAGGTCGACATGTAAAATTCTGATTTTATAATTTTGGCTGATCTTTATGTTTTTTGCTGAAACCAAAAATGAAGTCAGTTTTTCTGTATCACGTATAGATTTTTGTCAATACAGGATGCCTACCTATAAAATTTCTTCCATTACTCTTCCACCAATATAATCATATGGTAAGTTTTATAGTATGTTTTCATGATTAATTAATCCTGGATACCTATTTTTGTAATAGTGCAGCACTAGTGCGACGTAAAACCATACCAGCCAACCAACCTATTGTTATGATGGTATATGAAAGAAATTGTGTCAAAAAGCGCCCTGTATTGGCAAAAATCTATACATTATAGAGGAAAATGGGCTGTATTTTCGTTTTCAGCACATTAAAAAACATAAAGATCAGCTAAAATCACCAAATCAAATTTTGTCAACATCGTTTTTGTAGGCCTGTGTAATGTGTTCGTACAGTTTTTATTTTATTTTATTTTATTTCTTTGCCACAGACATTTATATATATATATATATATATATATATATATATATATATATTTTTGTTCAGGAAGAAATAATAAATGCATTTGTTTCGAGTATTTGGTCTAATTTTCAAACTTTGATCTAACTTTCGGTATAATTCATAACGTCACAAATGTGGCATAGCTCTTGGCCCAACCCCTTCAATCACAGATATTTATTGTATATTTATCTTGTACAATGTTTAAAGGGGAAAAAAACTGTTTTTGTTTTTAAATATTAATTATTTCAGTTACTCAATAAAATCACTATTATTGGCAATAACAGAGTCAATAAGGAATTTAAAACGTCTGCCCACACCAAATACCCTTCCTTTATGTTATTCATTGTTATTATTAAACTGTCCATCAGCTTGAGTGTAGTATTTTATGGTATATGTTGATCTCCCGCTTATCTTCCCCTGTATATATAATAATACAGGAGTGTAAAACAAGGAAAGCAAGGTTTCTAAGTACTTAGAGAAATTCGTTAAAAAAAAAAAAAGTTGACCATTTAATCCTTTGTTTTCTGGCCTTATGTGAAGAAGCAGAATATTGTTGAAAAATACCTCGCCTGCCCTCACGTAAACTATCAATAAATTGTTCCATAACTGTTTCGAAAACCTCTCTGTAGGCAATAGCATTCAAATAAAGAGCATTTTAAAATTAGCTTTTTTTTTTTTTTTGTAGTTGTTGTAGCTTACGAAGTTCTAAGTAAGTAAACACTTGGGTTTCGCGAAGTTCCTTTTCTTTCTTTCTTTTTTTGTTTTTTTTTTTTTTTTCTCTCTCTCTCTTATATTTTCGTCAAAACAGTTTTCTTTCAAAATTGGTTTTAGTGTTTGTATTATAGTCGACTGACTGCACTTGGAACACAGGCCTGAAAGGAAGGCTTTCCTTATTAGTGCATTCCTAGGCCATATTTCTGATTTCACGTAAAGTTGCATAGGTTAGCATTGACACGAGTTTCGGAAAAAGCTATGAAATACCCTGTATGGCTATAAGAAGTAATTGTTGGACGATAATAAAACTTCGCATGAAGGTACGTGTCAGGCAGATATACAAGTGATTAGAAATACATCGTGATTTCGCATTGGGCTGTGCCACCAGAGGGTGTTGAACTTCGTTCTTCTTAGAGTATAAAATAGGTAAACAGAGCTTGTTTGGTGTACAGAGTACAGAATATGTTACAGATCTGATCATCTCGGCGAGCAGCCAGCCTCTGAGGCCGTTCTGATTATACTGCGTGGAGATGATGGGACCAGTGGACAAAACAGAGATCGCTTACACGACGAAGAAGCTCAGGACGGCGTCGATAGACAAATAATCGAAAAAACCGTCGCATCATACGAAACACACGCATTGCACCAATTGTCTCGTTGTCCACCATCCGGACATATGCAGACCTGCCCTACGCGAACTGTCCCTGTATCTGTGCGTACACTCAAAAGGCGCCTGGCTGAAGGACATTTGCTATCGGGGCGCTTATTACATTTTCTGTCAATAATCCCCCCTCCCCCTCCTTCGTTTGGTATGGTGTCCCGCTCGACAGGGTTGGATTGCAACCGAATGGAACCAAGTCGTCTTCGTCATTTGGGAAGTGATGAGAATCATCTACGCGTCTGGAGGGACCGTGTGACCGCCTCAATCCTACCTTTGCTTTACAGCTGCACACCGCACCCACAGCTGGTGTGATGATGTGGTATAACATTGCATAGGACACGTTATTATCCCTAATATTGATCCATGGCAGCGTGGCAGCCTAGTGGTAAGTGATATCCTTCAGCCACAGGTGTTGTCACTCCAGGCAGGGTCCCCCAGGATTCACTTTTCAACAGGACAATGTTCAGTCGCACACAGCAAGGGTGTCACAGAATTGCCTCCGCCACAATAGCATCCTTCCTTGGCCTGCTCGATCCCGAAATTTGACACAACTCTAGCATCTATCTGGGATAATTTGGAACGGCAAGTTGGACTAGAGGTGCGTTTACAACATTTGTAGAACGAGATGTCGCAGGACATCAGACCTAAATGTATGCCTCAATGACCGCCCGTAACGCATCATGCATTTACGCTAGAGGTGGTCCAAATATTACTAAAACCTTCATTCTTTCGTATATTTTCCTGTATTAAATGATCATTTTTCTTTCTTTTGTATTCATTTACTTATATCAACTTTTTACTTACGTATGTAAAATTTCGTTTCATTCTGACAACTCTTTCTTCGTGCGAAAATTTTTATCGCAATAAGTGTATTTTTACTTTTATTTATATATTTATTTACTTATTTTTTCTTTTTAAATCAATTTCAACAATGCCAGCTGAAGATTCCAAATCAAAACGAAACTTATTTACAAATAATATTCATCGATGCCTCTGGTGCGACGAAAACTACATGGTTCTTTATTTCATGCATCACATTTTAGGCAATTATTTTATGATGATCTGAAAAAAAAAAAATTAACAAATATTGTTAGTCTCCAAACTTTATAAGTAATAATATGAGTGCCCTCAATATTGTACGTACACTACATAAAAACCAAAATTAATTACAAATATTAAGTATTTAGCAAATAAAAGACAATTTTAAAAACAAGTTAACATCCGATTTATATAATGGATTAAAATATAGAAATATATAATTTTTATAGATGAAATTATATTAAGACTGAACTTGTATTTATTATATTTTGTTAATACTAATTTAAGCATACACATATTCATATATTTGTATAAACATATGCGCATAATGCAGACAAAATTTTGAGAAATATAGTTATCAAGTTATTGAGGATGATGCGTTGAAAAAATATAAATAATTTATACTAATGAAAGAAGAAGCAATAAAAATAATTAGGTTTAAATTATTTTAAATATCTGTATGCATGCAAGTGTTTGGAAGCACATTAATTAAAATATACTTTTCGAGATTAAATATATATATATATATATATATATATATATATATATATATATATATATATATATAAATGTTAATATGAAGAAACTAATAATGTTGTATAACAAGCTTCACATAAATGCAATAGTTTATAAGCTACTTTTTTGTTTCAAATTAAAAATCTTTTTCAGTCTAACATCATTGATAATAAAATATACTAATATTTTATTGAAGGTTAAAACACAAATAAAAATCCCTTTACAAGCTTAAGTAAAACATCATTAAGTTTTAAGGAAAATTTTAAATTTATCCCTTTTCACCCATTTCGTTGTGAACATCTCAGGATTAATCTCCGACATAATTTAAATACTTTCAGCGAACAAAAGCCATTAAATATTGCTCAGTTTAATATTCTAGAAAATTAAAGCAGTTTCCGTAAAAGACTTTTAACTTAAGTATTGAGAATTAAGTAAAATATAATATTGTTTAAATTTCTATCGATTTCGCAAAAAGAATCCCCACTTTAACGATTATGAAAATATATTTCATTATAAAATGTTTCTAATTCAATATTATTCACTTTTTGAATCTATATATTAATAGGCAAGCGTGAAATTTATGGTACATTTTTAACATATTAATTATGGGAGTAGAGATTTAAAAGTGGTATCATTTTAAATATATGATAACTCATATTTGCAGAATATAAAATTGTTTTTTCTTACGATGTCAAGAAGATATTTAAAAATACTTTTATTTTTTACGCATTTTTCCATTTCATACACAGATTCTTTTATATTGAAAAATACCTAAATTAGAAAGCTGTTTACTCTGGCAATTTCTTAAAACTCAAATAAAACCATAGACACAGTAATTTGCATAAATGTAGCATCACACTATACTTTCGATTACAGATTTTTTATAAGAGAAAACATTCAATAGAATTGTAGCAATATCAGTGAAAGTGTGGTAGATCTAAAGTTTATATTGTTGAAAATATATGCAAATTTAAAATGTATTTTTTTTATTAACCAAAATTGATGAAATGTGAACCTCAAAATAGTCTTATGTTGTACAGACTGTATATTAATTTTTGTGTTCGTGAGAAAAAATTTGAAATAGTTTAAAAACTGCAATTTAACGCCCTCTCGCTGCGTATTTTTTTTATCAAAATAGGTTCAAAAATTGCGTATTTTTTTTATTACATATTTCAAATCTGCATATATTTTAGACTTAAAATATACAAAAATTTTTTGTAAAAGAGTTTTTTTTCAGTATAGAATTAGATCATAGAAAAAAGTTGTCAGAATATTGAAATTGAAGAATAATGATATAATTGCAAAATTTTGAAAATCAATTTTGGTTAAATTATGATTTATTTTATAAAATACAAAGGTAAAAAGTATATACTAATGAAAATATGCAAAATACTTACAAAACATTTATTAGAAATGAAGTTTCATCACATCATTCAGATTCATCACTATCCACAGAGGAATCCGAGAAACTTTCATCAGTTCCGCTATAAATATCATCAATATACTCGGAATCAGAGTCAGAACTACTGTCACTGTCGGACATATCGTCAGGAACATAGGTCATATCACTCGCGAAACGCTTCCTGCCAGACATCTTTGAGCTCTGAAAAGCGCGCGCAAAATGCTAAAAAAAATTCTTTCTATATTTCGCAGAAACGTGGACAACTAACGCCATCTGTTAGTCGACATCTAAATAAACAATTAAACATTACAGAAAAAGCGAAATGAAAGCATGAACGGGGAAAGAGCGGGTTGCACACTTAAATAGACGGCAAAAACGCATCCCCGTGATAATCGCGGGTTGCGCAAATTTTGCTACTTCTACGTTGCCCGTGGAAATCGCGGGATGCGCAGCGAGAGGGTTAATCCCACTTCAAAAACACGTGACACCAGACACGTGAGTTTCAGATGTTTAATTTTCTTTTCAGACGGCCGAGACAATCGTCTGCTGTAAGTTTAGGTTCAAGTGAATTGTTGCCACCTGAATTTTATACTTTAGTTAATCTTAAAAACTCTAACTGTTCGATCGTTAAGTTCTTCAATCCCACGGATTCAGAGGACGGATTATTTTCCTTTTTTCGTTAGAATTTCTATTTTTATGCAATTCACCGTGGATTCTGGGTCATTTTTCGATCGACATGAGTCAACGTTTTAATTAATATCTCCGCTAATTAGAGTCGCGTCGTTAGTCAATTAGACAACGAACATCTGTGATAAATTCTCCATCCGACGGTATCGGTCCCAAGTCCATGCAACGATTAGGGCTGGACTTTATCCGGTTTCAGTGGCAGCGTGACAGATAAACAAACAAACAGATGCATACAAATTTTAATAATAGGGAGATGTTCATTTCTTTCAGGCAAATACACTTTATCTATAGAAAAGATAAATAGAAAAAAAAAAAATAATCACATGGCAAAACAAGCATTTTTGCAAAATATGAATTGGAAATATAGTTGGAAACCTTATGAAATATTATCATGCCCTAAATCTTTACAATACAAGTGTAATTACTGCCATATTTACATAAATGAATCCTGATTTTTTCATTAGTAATCTTATTTAAGACAGGGAATTCTGAGTTATCAATTTTACGATAGGTGTTTCGATTTAAATATGTTTTTTATATACCCGCACAAAAATTTGCAATTTTCCCCCTTTATATATATATATATATAAATTATCATAGGTCGTTAAATTGTGGTATATTTCCGATTTTTGTTTTTGGTTTATATTAGTTTGCATCGTTTGGATCGTTTAGGCACTGAAATATTTTTTCATTTTATTAAAATAAAACACTATAAAATTTTGTTTCGAATAAATCGGCATACCGTAAGTGGCATCGCTCGATCGTACTGCTACCGACAGTGCAATGTTTGTTGGGTAATTAAAAAATATTTTACTTGTAAAATCAAAGATTACCAATAGTTGTCTCGGTTAAAAATTTTGTCATTCTGATCAGTAGAAATATTATATTTTTTAAAACGATCAAAATATTTATAGGTATAATATTTTCTCGAAAAAATCAATTGTTTCTCATTTTTTATAACACAATGAATTAAGTAAAATTATGTAGTAACACTTATTATTAGAGCATTTTGATGAGAAATATTTTATTTTTAACCGTTTAAACGCCGAATTAAGAAAGAATAGTCCCAATGACTTGAAATTTGGTTATTATATTAATTAAGAGTATATAAATACAATAAAGTTTTAAAATTAGGTGAAAAAAATTTTTGAGTGTGTTTTTAGCCATGTTCCATTATTGGAACATTGGCGTGTTACATGATTATTTTTTGCATATTTTTAAAAGTTCATGAAAATAGTTAATTTAAAGTCTAATAATTATAATATCTTCTTAATATTAACTGTTTTGTTTATTTATCTTTAAATAATGAACAATTAATAAATATTATGACACTATAGATACATTAAAAGATAATTATAAATGATACTCACATAATTTCAGCGACTGTGATACGACAGAAAACATTTTTCATGCAGTCGCTTTTCACAATGAAAACATTTTTTTGTAGTGTTCTTTTTGCAAACAACACAACGACCTTGAGACGTAGATATTATATAATGACCATCAGATTGTCTTAATTCAACTTTTAAATGACTGCGAGGTCCAGGATGTTTGGTAAGACGCTCTTTTTTCCGCAAAAGATTCATCGTCAACTGTCTTCTAAATTCCAAATGTGATAGTTTTTTAGAGTTTGCATGCACTTCGCAGTGCAAATTCCAACTAGCTACAACTGCCATGTTTAATGCGTTACTAAATAGATTCCACCACCATTTCTTACTTCGCAACTGAGGCCTGTAACTAGATAAAAGCTTATCTAAAACATCTACTCCGCCCATTCCTTCGTTGTATTTTTTTATTAGATTTGGCCGAGGTACTTCAATATTACCTTTTTTTGCACATGAATAGCGTTTCACACTACCTATAGGCTCATGTGTGTAGCAGTTTGATGCTACAGTCACTACCGCGTTATCGTTCCAGCTGCAGATATAAACAGATCCGTCAGATCGGAAATCAAAACTTCCTCTGTCTTCTTTGGTAAGTTCTTTTTGAGATTTCAACGGGCATTTTTGTGTACGATTTTCACGAATTGTTCCCGTTGCTCGCATTCCTTTATGGGATAATTCCAACAATAAATTATAAGACGTAAAAAAGTTATCAAAATATACTTCATGATGTGAGTTATCTCCAACAACAGATAAAAGCTCATTAACAACTCTCGGTCCGAGCTGTCCAGAAATACTATTATCTGATTCTGATTTTTTCCCAGAATATATATCCATTGCATATGGATAACCTGTTGAAGAACATAACATCCATACTTTAAAACCAAATCTGATCGGTTTTCCTCTTATGAACATTTTGCATGAGTGACGACCGTAGTAAGGAACCATTGATTCATCGATACTTAACTTCTCATGCCATATTCCAAATTGTTGGAAATTTTTGGACAACTCTTTATAAATCGGGGCTATTTTACCTAATTTATCACCATTTTCCAACTTATTGTTATCCATTACATGAAAAAATTTCTTGATATTTCTGAAACGAGTGCGGGGCATAACAGTTGGAACTATTGGAACACATGTATCTTCCGCAGAATTCCAATACATATCTTCAGTAGGAACTGAATGGTATCCACTTAGAAGAAGAAGACCAAAAAATTGTAAGATATCATTCTTGCAAACATCAATTGTTTCACCTTTTTGCAAAGCATAAAGTGACGTCATATCCGCAAGATATTCGGCATATTCTTCAGGAAAAAATTTATGAAATATATCAAGAGGAGTGCAGTCCATGAGTTCTGGAAATTTATGCAATATTGGTACCGGTTTTTCAAATTCCGTTGGATTATCGAATTTCACTTTTTTTTTCCATTTTACTACAGGGTTTTCAGTTTTTCGTTTCTTCTTGGCACTTGGACCCGGTTTCTGAAATTCCTCTTCATTTGGAGTACTTACATCTTTTTTTAAAGTGACGTCGACCATTCCACACACATCAAATGGCGTAACAGCGTCTAAATTATTGTCATCAATATCTTCTTCATCGGTTATATCACCACGTTCATCCGGCTCTAACTGGCAAATATCTACATCTTCCAAATCAGAATCCGAAAGAGTTTCTAGAAAGGCCACAGCTTCTTGTACCGTGAGGCATCTTTTGGACATGATGTTAAATTTATGAAAACTTTATAAATGAAACACATAGAAAGCACACATGCACCTTTTTCACTGTCATCGAACAAAACTAATAAGAAAAACGCTATCTGAAAGGAAACTGATAACTATTTCAGCAAACATATGGAATAAGACACCTTTTATGTGAAACTGCACTTGTCTCCAAAGGCACAGGTGAAATCCCCCCTCCCCCCCAACACACACACATATTCAGCCACCTTATCAAAAATAATTTCTTTCTATTGTTATGACTTTACTAAACTGAACATCAATGTCAAGGGCCAATACTATAATCCTTTCGAAGTTTTGCAGCTTCCATTTGAAAACAGTATTATCTTGTACCTGCTTATTTTTCGAATTTTAGAGGACAAAAGAAGTCTAAATAATCCCTCACTTTCCCCCTATTATCTCTTTTATCTGTTTACTTTCTTTAGAAAAGTTACTATTCTTATCAGAATGCAAAAGAAAATAATGTTTGCAATATCATACAATGCTTTGCTCATAAATGAAAAATGAACTCTCGAAACGCCAATGTTCCAATAATGGAACAGAGACATAAAAACGTAAATTTTACCATTAAAATTTAAAAATAAAATTTTGCTTTTGTTGTATTCCCGTAGGATATGTTTTCTAATGAAATATTTTAAAGTATTGCGTTTTTTCAATTTAAACTGGAATTTTGGTAAATTTAATTGTAAGAGAGAGTAAAATTGACAAAATATAGTAAAATTCAAAAAATCGTAAAAAAATAAATAATTACCTAAACAGAATAAAACTTATTGTAAAAAATACTTTATAATGTCATATTCAATTGTATGTAAAAGTGATATTAATAAGAGTTTTTTTACATGTAAATTTTTTATTTTAAAAATCATGTTCCATTATTGGAACATTGGCGGGTAAACGGTTAATATCATATATTAAATTTCTGGTCCTAAGTTTAATAATTATGAGAAGAAACAATAGAATTTTTAAGGAGATCTAAAACGCAAATAGAAGCAATATTATCTATCTAAAATTTTATTAACAATCTTAATTTTAATAACGTAGCTAATTTTAATAACGAAATGGTTTAAAAATTATATAATACCGTTTATTATAATCTTTACAATTTAAATTTTAAGATACCTTCACATTTTAAGAAAATTTCAATTAACGCCATGCTAATCATTTTTCATGGTATTCAGATAAACATTTGAATGGAATGTGTATATATATATATATAGATAGATAGATAGATAGATAGATAGATAGATAGATATAGATATAGATATAGATATATATATGGTCTGATATATAATGAAGAGAATTTCGTTTTAATGTAAATATGTTTTAGATTATTACGTTGTTATGAAAACAATCAGTCATAATAATACTCTTGAATTAAAATATTATAATTATTAAATTATGAGAAGTATATCAAAATAATAATTATAATAATAATAAGAGTATGTAAATAAGAGTAGTCTATTACATAAAACATATTAAAAATATATTTTTATATCTTTTTCATTTACATTTTCTTTTAATCCATTAATATTTGATCTACAAAATCAATTTCTTCAAATCAAAAAAAGAAATATATATATATGTATTATTAAATTACTCAAACAAAATATTTTAAAACACATTTATTTAACAAATTTATGCTTAATATAAGATGCAACCTTCATATACCCTTGATAATTATGGTATAATCTCAAAACCCTATATTTCAAACTTGACATCTTATCCAACGCAACATTCAATAGTTTTCTTAATATTTAAGAGACTAGTTCAATAATCCATCTTTATTTAAATTAAGCAATCAATGTTATTATGTACGATGATTAATTTCCAATAAAGTAAATATATTACATTCAGTTTTCTGAACGAGCTGAACAATATTCCTACTGTTTCTATCCATCTGTTTATTTCAACTTATTGCAACAGCAATAATTCTATTATAATAAGTTGTTCTTGTAGAAGTTCGCTTAATTTAATGACTACAATTTTCAAATTTTCAGTTCATGGTGATTGCATATTAGAATCTATATAATATCGATGCCATATGGAAACTCGTCATGAATATTTATAACGCAAATTATAGTTAAATATTTAACTTTTTTTTTTCTTTCTTTATAATCTGAGAAGAGTTAGATTTATTTATTTTCTTTTATTTATTTATTTTATTATTAAAATACTTATTAATCTTAAATCACATGTGTACGTGTACTAAGAGCACTTTTAATACCTAAAGTGAATATGAATAATACATTTCTTATAATAAAGTATCAAGCAAATCTTTAGGTAACATTTTGTACCTTTTTTCCTTTCAAGAGGGAAAAAAAAAACTATATAAAGTATTTAGGAATTTTCAAATGAAAAATATATTAACAGTATAATGCCTTTTAAATTATATTTATTTTCGAAATATTAAGTGTATAATAATTATTTAAACATTATCCATTAAATATTAAATAAACATACCAGATGTTTCCGAGATTTTTTGTTTAATGAGAAAAACAAACATCATATTCCTCCTGTACATAATTTTATTTTAAAACTACTAAACTTAAAAATTAATAAATAACAAAAAATAAATTTTACATTTAAAAATTCGAGGCAGCAGTCAACAGATCCACTTTTACCAGCAAGAACATGAAGTTTTCATATTATTGCTCTCAGTCAGCGTTGGTTCTTCTTACTTTGCTATTAGTAGGTCAGCAATGGATTCATTATAGTTGTTTAATTCTTATTTTACTTTATTTTAATTTTTCTTCTATGATTGATAAATGATACACTAAATTTTATCAATACTAGTTACTATGAATGCAATACTTAATATGATTTTATATTTTTTAATATTGATTTTAGATAATTTTTCTAATGCTTACACTATGATTATAATTTCACGATTTCAAGAACAACATTGATGATTCAGTTTATTTATTTTCAATAAAAATAATTCTCCCACTGGAGAAAAAATTATGCAGCCTTCATCTCGAACGAAAGAGTTGTTAATTTTTGAAACCCTAAAGAATAAATACAGATTTCTGTGCTAAACTAATAAGGTAAACAAATTAATGAATAGATGAATAGATGAAATGATCAAGAATTTCTAGTCTATATTTTTCTAGGTGGTAAACGATAATATAATGAATATATATAATGAATCCTTTATTATATAATGAATCCTTTCAATTGCGAGAAACTCTCGCTTGATTTTTAGAATCGATTCATAATCTAGAATTATAGTTACTGAAACTCACATTTTGTGATCACATTTGTTTGCAGAGATTTTAAAGCATATTTTACCACGATAATGTAGAAAAACGCATTAGAAGTTATAATAAAAGATTCTAGACTTAGCTAGGACAAGGAACCAGAAGTTATAAGAATGAAATGAAATTATTTTTACTCTATCCGAAATTTATTTTCTAGATCTTAGTGGCACAATGAGAAAAAACTAGGAGCAAAAATTCTCATAAATTAGTAAAATCGTGTCAAATTTGAATATGTCGTATATTTAAAATAACTCCGAATCAAATATATTCCATTTTAAAAGTCCCATGTACTTATTATTGAGTATATTAACATGCTCAAAAATTAACATCTACTGTCGTGAATCCAATACCTCAAACATAAATTCATATTGATGTACTTTTCCGCAAATCAGCAACGATCCGCCACGAAATTTAGTTCTCGAGATTTGAAGGAATAAATTTTTTGTTCGAACTCTTTCTATTTAAATTTGTAGAAATTCTTTTAAGGGACTTCTTTTAGTTCAGCATATTTTTAATAAAGTGAACATATATTAACTTAGAACATACGATTTTTCATTAATAAGACAAGCATGTTTTCCTTTTTGAAACAAAATTATTGATTTCGAAATTTGTATATATATTTACTAATTTTTAAGTACTTAATCTTAACAGAGAAGATATTTTTTACAGTGCCTATGATAGGTATTTTTTTTTCTTGGGAAACATTTCTCCTTCTTACACAGTTTTCATAGAAGAGTACAATATGTAATTTTAACGCGTTAAATTAAATGTTTAACTTTGCTGAATTTTTATTGTGTAAAATGATCATGATTTTATACAAGAATGTGAAAAGATATCGATAGTGATTTTTTTTTTCCAGGCATGTAATACAGATAAGATTAATAAAATATTTAAACATTTCGTATAACGAATTTATGTTAACAAAGCAATTTTACTTGTAAAATATAGAGCTCTGACTTAAAAACAAAAGCATAAAACGCTGGAATGACTCTAAATTAAAATCCGAGTATATAATAATTACCAGGTAATTAAAGAAATTTTAATCACTGATTATTCAGTGAAATTTTTAATCGTGTAAATTAATAGTGAAGTTTATATATATAAAAACATATATATATAATTTACATTTGAGCTTTTGAGTATTTATATCCATTTTTACAGTATCTTCAATGTATCCGAATTCTTTAGTGCATCCCTGTTAAGAACTTAAGGTAGTATCCCGCAAACTTAAAAAGTAAAAAATATACTGTAAAAAAACCTAAAACATAAATCAGTTTAATTTTTTAATAATTTAATGCATTTTATGTAATTAAACATGGTGCTTTATATAAGTTTTTTTCCTACTTCCCGCTAAAAAAACTGTAAGTAATATGCATTTCAATTTGTATTATAACTGTATTTTATCAAACCAATTTAACATATAACAGATTTATTCCGCGTTATATAGGTTATCATTACTAATACAAGTTTCAGATTACAGCAACTCATACAACATAATCTATAATGACTTTATGTTAAAACCCAATGCATACAAGATATGTTCTGTACTCTTGAATATCAACATATTTTTGCGAGGGATGATCTACAAAATGCCACCCAATTTTATCTTAATTTAATGTTATCTTTGGATATCCAGCATACTTCAAAAAATTTTAGCCTTTCAGCTCTAATTTACAAGACCTCTGCTCCTGTGAAACCAACCCTTTGCCTTTTATTATACAATTACATATTGTTTTTTATTATAACAGTAAAAATATATAGATGTAACATAAAAATAAATTAATTATAAAATTATATTATTATAACAATAAATATTATTAATATATATATATTTTTTTATTTATACAATTCTTGAGGCTTTGACTTATAACAAAATCGCAAATTTATAGCTTGCTCGAATAAATAACACAGGCCTACAAAACTGAAGTTGACAAAATTTTATTTGATGATTTTAGTTGAACTTTATGTTTTTGATGTGCTGAAACCGAAAATGCAGCCCATTTTTCTCTATCACGTATAGATTTTTCCCAATACAGGGTGCTTGTCGACTCAATTTCTTGCATATACCATCATAATAATAGGTTTGTTGGTTGGTTGGTATGGTTTTATGTCGCACTAGTGCTGAGCTATTATAACAATAGGTATCCATAATTAATTAATCATGAAAACGTACTATAAAACTTACCATATAATTATATTGGTGGAAGAGTAATGGAAGAAATTATATAGGTAGGCACCCTGTATTGACAAAAATCTATACGTGATAAAGAAGAACTGACTTAATTTTCGGTTTCAGCACACCAAAAAACATAAAGATCAGTCAAAATTATAAAATCAAAATTTTACATGTCGACCTGTGTAATTTAGATGCTATCACGTTCACTTGTACGCATGAATATATGCACACACAGGTACATCGTCGTGGAAAGAAAAGAACTAGTTAGCATAGGTGGACTCTAGTCAGTTCCTCATCGTCTATTTGTTATCATAAATTACCACTAATCGGCAAACTATATTCATGTTAACAGAAATGAATTTGACCAATCGATTGAAACTATGGCAGATTGAAATTACCCTATCGAATAAGCAATCAATCCTTAAGTTCGATACATTTACTTCTTATTCGAATTTGCTAATTAATGTTATTAGATTCAGTTTCGTATTTTAGTTTTCATGTCCTTCCATCCTATTTTTAAAGCAATTATCTCCAATGATGTAACTTTGCGTGAAATACTGCTCTACTCTGGCATGTTAAGATTTGTCCAAAGTGTAGCACTAGTGTGACGTAAAAAATCCATTCAACTCAACTCAACTGCTATCTTTAAGAATATCTTAAATTTCAAATAATTTACGAAAATTTTAAATTAGAATATTTTTAGTCAATGATGTTTAAACGAGTATCATAAATCATATTTTTTAAAATAGTTCGACATTTTATAATAAAAATATCCTTCAAAATGGAACTTTACAAGAAATTTTGCCCTATTCTGTCATGTTAAAAGATTCGTAAATTCCAAATAATTCACGAAGGTTTTTAATTATAAAATTCATAGTCAATGGTTTTCTCTCATCGTCTATGATTGTTTTATTATAGTCAATTATTTCATATTCTTTCCAGTATCCTAAAGAATATTTTATAAGTGGTCTGACATTTTTACAATGAAAATTTTTTTTTTAAATAAACGTTTATGCAACATGTTTCATAAAAGCCTATATATTGCGTAGCACGATAAGAAATTCGTAAATTTTAGATAGCTTACGAAGTTTTCAAAGTTGAATTTTCATAGTTAAAATACTATTTATTTGCAAAATATTCTCTCTCACTCTCTCTCTATTTCTTTAAATAGAAAGTAATAAATAGGTGTAAGAGTATAATATAAGTGGGCGCGCTTAATAAAATGAAAAATAATAAATGTTAATAAATACAAAAACAACGAATTAAAGTATCGACAAAACATTTGCAAAATAACACTTCATGTGAAAAACACCTATCCGCTTCCTCTTCAATGGGCGGGAGCAACAGAAGAGGCAATTTTTAAGAAAATGAAAAAAAGTCCTAAAAGGTTTCGGAAACATGGCGAAACCAGCATACTCCCAAACAACTAATAACAACGAAATTCTAAACCAGAATTACATTAATTGTGAAATAAATATAAATGTAGCAATTATGCTTTATAAAAGTATACCAATTAAAATAATAATAATAAAATATATAGCCAATATACCTGATAAATGTAACTTAATAAAGGTAACTTAATAAAGGACATGCTGACTCGTCCTTTTCTCACCCAGACCTGAAAGACGAAAAAATGTTTTATTAAGTTAGACTTACTGCAAAATTGTAGAAAAATAAAGCAGGTCTACAGAGCAGATGTGATGAATTCACATTCCGCTGAATGCATAGTAAAATAGTACACATACTCGAATGGTGCTGGATAAACTAGAAAGTTTTCCTCACACTCCTACAAACATCACAGGTATTCACTCTATCTTGCTTTCTACATCGCCATTCAAATCCGACCGTAACTCCCTTTCTGTCATACAAACGCATATTTTCATCACACTTCGAACAAACATCAAAACTTTCTATAAAGACATCATTCATACATCATTAAATTATGGCTATTCCCTTTGCAATTGAAAAAAAAAATGTAATTTTTTACATTTTGTACGCCTTTTTCAACACTGTAGATAGACACATACCAAATAGAAGAAGAAAATAAAAGGAAAAGCACACGAAAATAAAGCGAAAATAAAGTAACCCTCACGCAAAAAGAATATACAACACCAAACCCCTCACACTGAAGTACTTAATGTTTATAATAACTAGTTAATATCAAATAAACCGCTACCACCCCCTCAGCCTATAAACCAACTATATTAAACAATGACAGTAACATATGCGCGATAACGCAAGATGATTCCACGAAACGCAAACTCATCACACAGCTTCAAAATATCCAGGTTGCCACAATTCTTACATAGATCGTTCAACGACTGAAAAATATCTAGCTCGAAAAGTTTAGCATGTTTATCGCTTATCCAAAGAAATTTGCCAAGCAATGTGTTGAAGTACATTCTAAATAATGATATATGCAGTTTAATTAATGTTATGTGCAATTTAAGGAAAAGAGAACCAATTTATATAGCTAGTTGTAAAATTTCAGATAAAATTCGAACTACACAAACTTTCTCCATTGCAAGTTAAATACACATATGAGAAACGCATTTCAAATTTATATTAAAAAAATAAATAAAAAAAATAAAATAAAAAATCCTTAAGTATATTTAAAGAAGTTAGATCTTATAAGTTAATCCAATTCAGTCAAAGTTTTGTAGTATATTCAAGTTTTGTAGTATATTCTGACTGACACCCAAATCTTAATGCCTTCACAAGTCGATGTTTTATATAATACGAAAATACCTTCATAAGTGCATTATTATACAACAGAGATTATCTCCTTCACTTCCTAATCATAAAATCTCCCCGTTTGTTTATCACTTAATGATAATTATCTTTTTATTTGCATATAATTACTCTGCTTGAATATCATTACTTTACAAGGTATATTTAATTAAGGAATTAATACAATAATTAGTAGCAGAATAATCATTATTGCAGTTATCTTAAACAATACTGCGTAATAGAGCTTCATTGATATATCTCATCTAAATTGACGCTCCAAAACACATAAAAAGTCTAATTTTTATTTTGTCTAATATATATATATGCATATAATAAAAACATTTTATATTTCCAATTAATACCAAGATTACTGGTAATACAATCTATTTTTTCAAAATCAAAAAATACAAGTAATGTAATTATATTAAAAATAATCATCATAAAAAAAAAGAAAAAAAAACCTAACTAAATAAAAGTTTTCATTTAAATGTTCTTATAAAGATATTAAGACAACAGTTTTCAATCATTATTTTCCGAGAAGTGTATCAAAAGGTTTTACAATAATTAACAAAATTTTTTTACTGAATTTTAAATTAAAAATTAGTTTACTTAACACATTACAGTACTAATGTAATATTTACATACTATTAAGCATCAATTGTTTAGATAAATTCATATAGCTTAAAATTACATCCTTTAGATTTATAATTTTTTGTTTTCCATAAAATTTTTTTTAAAGTTTTAAATGATGTTTTACAAACATTAAGTGTACATTTTTTCCATCTTTCACCGATATATTATAAATATTTATTCAATATGTTTTATAATGGTTTGTATTTAATATAAATATATCTATGCCTTAATTAACTGTATCGTAAAAAAATGAACATATATAGACAGAGTGATAGCTATACAGGGTGTCCTGTCTGGGGATAAGTTTCAGAGCTTCAAGGATGCATACCGACGACTCAGAATGATATAAGAATGCAGGATCTGTAATACATACCTGTTGAGGTGATGTGCACAGAAATACAATCAAAATTAAATAGTGGTGTACTCAACTATGGTGGTGTAGTTTATGGGGATGTACTCAAAATTATATGGACTGGGGATTCCTTTAAATTACAGTTCTAAAAATGAAAGAACAATTACGATAAAAAATAATTAGCATATAGAGTCATATATGTTTATAACAATACAGAAATATCATACATATATTATATTTCTTCTAAATAAATAAATAAATAAATAAATAAATAAATAAATGAATAAAAATAAGCTTTTCCAAAAATACATGGACAATGAAAAATTTTTTATGACCAATGTATGAAAAAAAAAAAAAAAAAAAAAAAAAAAAAAGAATGTTCCGTGTTCTGTAAATGTGACTGAAAATGTGACTGTGTTCTGAAAATAATTACATTTGTTAAAGCAAAGCAAAATTTTTTCTTGATTTCGTAGTTCACATATCTGATACACAAGTCATTTAGTTTCAACGCAAATTCGGTCTAGAATAGCCTATTGTAAAATATCGAAATATCTCGCCAATGACGCCAAAAGTGATAAAAGCTCAAAATGATAACGTTTCTGATGTTTCTAAACAAATAAATCATAGCAAATTTAATTTTTTTTTTAATTCTATCAAAAAATGACAATGCAATTGACAAAAAAAAAAAAAAAAAAATCCTTCAGATCAACAAGGAAAGTTATCTTAGCGACAAGATAGAGTGGCTTTGCGAGCAGTTTAAACCCAAAAGACGTCAGTTCGAAAAATTGGGAGGATTTCAGCATTTTCTATTTTGAGATCTACTATTTACCGACACGAGCATGTTTCATAAATATTGCAGAATATCCCGAACACCTATGCTGAAATTGTAAGACAGGAATTGAAAATTATTAAAAAATCATCAATAGTAATCTACTTCCAATCGGAAACACATAATAGAGGAAAAACTGTAAATTTCAACAGGACAATGCATCGGTTCAAACCTTCTACTTAAGCTTATTTTTTGCAGGATTAATAGAATATAATAGACTGTCCGTCCAACCATCAGTCTGGACTTATTTCCAATTGAAATCTTTTGGGGAGAACTTTCAAGAGAGGTGTATGTCCAAGTCCATGGTTTTTAGTTTTCGACTATATTGCGACACGCTGTTTCCGATATTGTTTCCTCCCATTATTGATTTGTTTATTTATTTATTTATTTAATTACAGTAGTGTAATTTTCTTTGTTACACCACTTCTATTGTTGAAACATTTTCGCTTTTTATTGTTGTAACATTTTCGCTTTTTATTGTTGTTATTTTCGTCTTTATTGTTACAATATTATTTAATTTATCTACTAGAAGATCGTTCCATTATTGCTTTTGATTTTATTAGTTTTATAGTTGATTGTTGCGTTTTATCATTTTTGTATAATTTCCATTGTTGTAGGATTTCCTTTTTAAAATCTTTGTTTGTAGTTCACTAGAATGTTTGTTCTTTGTTTTATAACTTACATTATTATAGCACATGTTTTTCACACTTTTGTTATTGTTGAAAAATGCTTTTCTCATCTTGTAATTCCTTCAATTTTTGCTTATATTTTGACATTTTTATAAATGATTGGTACATTTTCTTTGTTTCACCACTTCTATTGTTTAACATTTTCTCTCATATTTATTGTTATAATATTATGTTATTTCTCTTCTTGATGATCGTTCCATTGTTGCTTCAGATTTTATAATTTTTCTAGTTCATTAGTCCATTTTCTCGTTGTTGAACTAATTCTGTTGTGGACTATTTCAGGATTACAAGAACAAGTAAAACAGAGTTGATACTGATTATACCTCGCATTCTTCAGGCACTAGTTATAAGCATGTCTGATAGTATTTTCCCTATAACTTAAAAGAATAATCCAAAATTTAAATATAAATAAAAAATACCAGAAAAATTATAAATTTTTGGGACAACATTTTTTTTTTTTTTTTTTTTTTTTTTTTTTTTTTTTTTTAAACTAAAATATTGAAAAACCTGTACTATATTTCTACCATATATTTTTTTTGCTTTAATACATTTATATTTGGATTCCATATGCTTATTATTATTTTCGTGATTATTCATTCATTTTTTAACTTTTATTTAAAATATTTGCCTGTCAGTATAATTTTAGGACGCGCTGTACCAGAAAAAATAGCCACGTTAGTGAATAATCGTTTTAATAATAAATTTACACCAATTATAGGAACATGAGTCATAGACATTGATATAGTAATATATATAGATCTATCATTGACATGTTATCGTGTAAAGATTTTTGATGCCGAAAAAAAAAGCTTTGGAATCAGCCATTAAGTGGTATTGAAAAACAAAAAAATGAATTCGAAACTGTATCTGGAGTTTTTCATTCACCTTTAGTAAATAAATTATTAGTAAATCTTATTTGCTAAAATATTCGTGTGTATTCCCGTGTGTATTCTCTCGGGGAAAGACGGCCATATTTTTGTATAATCGCCATCTTTTCCCAAGTGAAAAGGAATAACATTTTTCTTCCCAAAGATCAAACTATATATAATTACTACATCTATGGTCAGAGATAGAGTTGAAAGTTACATTCACCAAATTCAAGGGAAGCATCACATCTATGTCGCATGGGATTCTGGAAATTTAGGCTGAATGAATCACTGTCGCTGCCAGGAAAATTCGATATAAGCTCGGGCTATACCAGAATATTCGAAATTCCATCCATCGTAGATATGAGGCCTGCATTCAAGTCGAAGGACGAAACTTTGAACATAACTTTATATATGTTAATTTCCTTTATATATATTTATTATTAAAACAAATATTCACTGATCTAGTGTCATTTTATTTCTAAATACCTGGGTGACCAAGTTCACTCCTCTTATCATAAAAATCATTCTAAGTGTAGATACAGCGATTTATTTTCAGAAAATAACCTTTTTTGTCGAGGGTGGAGCGCGGGTTGCCATTGAAAGCTAACTTTCCTAGAAATAAGGAAAATTTAAATTGAATTATTATATCAAATTTCTAGCAAGAATTTCTTATGAAAATCGTTCAAGAAATTGCCTAGAACACCAGATTTTTGCTATTTATTGATCCAGGTAAAGATCAATGTCAGCTAGTTTTTCTGAAAATGAAGATTCATGCGACCGTTTTTTACCGAGAAAAAATAAATAAATAAATAAATAAAAAATAATTCTGAACTTTTATTTTCCAAATTATTCTGGCGATTTCCTAGAAAACAAAATTCAAGAAGTACTTCTCCCGGGTGCTGTTACCTTGAATGCTAATTATACTGAAAATGAAGGTATTTTAGATCGAAAAGTCATCTCAAAAACACATTAAGACTATATTCTTATCAAAGTCATTTGAGTACTTAAAAAAAAAAAAAGTTTATGCCATATTTTTCCTAGGAGAAACGCAGATTCTGTAAACGCTCAATATTTTAAAGAAAATATGAATGAGATTTTTGTGTTTACAATTCATTTATAGACATAAAATTTTTATCAAAATCATTCAAATAGTATCTAAAAAAAATCAAATCTCTGTCACAATTTGCCAAGTGCGAGATAAGGCTTAAACCCAGTTTCTGCGATATGTTGCAAGTTGCTGATAAAGGGTTAACGACGAACGCGAATTTTCCTGAAGAAAAGGATAAGTCCAATTGTATTCTTATCCCAAAAAACCCTAACCCGAAACATTCATCGAAATTGTTAGAGCCGTTTCCGAGATCCCTGTAAAAAATGTATATAGATATATAACAAATCCCGTGATTCACTCGTTTAATACAAGAGATTGTTTCGAGTCAAAATAAAACGACGGCCCTTCGTCAGAAGAATGAAATAGGCACGAATATATAAATCAAAGTTCTTGTCAACCAATTAATTATTGAATTATATTAAAAATGTAATAGCAATTTACGTTTAGCAACCTAAAATAATAATTTTATTGATTAGGAGATCGGTGGGAAATATGGAATAATCAAGTAAAATAGAATACCTTTCTACCTACCTGTGCAGAGCTGCAACCTATTGGAAGCATTTCAGACGTGTTTGTTGGTATTGAAATATAAACAATAGTTCCCTTTGTGTCAGTGAAAAAAAAAAAACCGTTTTTGTGTCATACAACTCTTTTTTTTTTAAATCAATTTTCAAACTTTTTTCAATGGAAGTATTACGAATTCTGTAATAATATTCATGAGGCAGTAAAATGAGGGAAAACCCTAGTGTCATTTACAGTAAGGGACTAGAGTTAGGTAGTAGACTGACTCTCATGAACTTAGTTCTACCATTGCTAGTGATCCATTTTGTAGGGGTTGCAAGTACAAGGAGGAAACTGCAACACATATTTTATGTGAATGTGAAGTCTTCTCTGCCTATAGGTTTGAGCACTTGGGGCGGCATATAATTGAGCCTTGGGAGCTTCAGGATATTCCGGTTAGATGTCTGCTGGGTTTTCTTTCTGCCACAGGTCTTTTTAAAGATTAGGTTTTGTGGGTTAGTACAATAGACCTCTGGTCGCAGTGCTTGGTTTCTTGTAAACCACCCACTTATAATTCATTCATTCATAGGTAGTAGACTGACTCTCATGAACTTAGTTCTACCAACAGGTGGTTGAGGTTGATTTATTCTCCAGAATGGTGATTCAGGGAATACGTAATACCAACTACTTCATATTATTTAAATATTTGTAAAACTTGAATGTCGATTACTTTTTCAATAATGATATTTTTCAATATTCAGTAATATATATATATATATATATATATATACAATCATTCATGATTTAGTGCAAAAATACTGCCCCAATTCCTATTGTCCTATAAGGAAATTGTTATTTCTTATTTACCTTCACAATTATTTCATATTACTCACTTGGACCATGTTACCCGAAAAAAAAAACTTTTATCTATTTATTTATTTATTTACTTCACTAAAAGCATGTAAACTCTATTTTTTGTTACATAAAACCAACAAAACAAATTATCAACACTTAAAATTTTGCAATATTGTCGAATCTAAAATAAGCCAAAATACTTCAATTTATTATGGTGAGTTAAGAAATGTTATTCTATATTCACCTAATTTCTCCTATATCTCTTAAATTTTGTCCTTTATACCTTTGTGACTTACGTAATTAAAAATAATCCTGTTATTTAATATATCCATTTATTAACAAAATCAATCATATTATTTGTTTGTTATATTTGCTACAATTTTAAAAATCTTTAATTGCTTAATAATTTTAACAGAATATTAGAATTTTTACATTAGATTAGCATATTATATGTTGCAATGCATTTTCTTGAATACTCCTCATATAATTGTACGAATAAAGAGGTAGGCTTATCTGAATAGATAAACTTAATAAAATGCCGACTATTCACAATTTCAGTTTTATGACATTCAGCATTTAAATTCGAGAGATAACTTAAGGAGGGTAAAAGAGTTATTGAGTTACGTCAGGCAATTTTTCTCTCTTTCGTCGATGTGCATTCTGTTGATGCGGTTTATAACCACAAACAATCAATCCTGTATTTCATTTTTCTTTATTTTTCTTTTAGACTTATTCTATATTTTATGCATAAAATTAAATTAATTTCCAATTGTACTAAAATAATAATATGATATTTTTTAAATTTAAGTATACAATATGCATTTTGTATATTCATAAAAAATATATATATAAATTTAATTTTTCACTGTTTTTTTTTTCTTTTTTTTTTCAAGCATTAAGATAGGTAAAACATTATGACTTTTTGTCTTTATTTTTTATCCATATTATGTTTATGGATAAAAAATATGGATAAAAATCCACATCATACTATAGGTATGGGGAACTTAGGTAATCGTGAAAAATTTCGACCTCGGTTTTTTGACTTTTCTACACGTTTTCAGGTGTGAGAAATCCGAAAATGACAAAATTTCTATGGTGTCTGTCTGTAGGGTGTCTGTTAGTCTGTTAGTCTGTTAGTCTGTTAGTGTGTTAGTCTGTTAGTGGGTCAGTCCGTTAGTTTGTTAGTCTGTGTACACGATATCTCAAGAACAAATTGTCGCAGAGAGGTCAGATCAGTTTTAAAATATTACTTTCGACACTGGCAAGAACCCTATTCATTTGCAACATTCGATTTTTAAAACTTCGTAAGTTATTCGAAATTTACGATTTTCTTAACATGGGAGAATAGGACAAAAAATCACTTAAACGTGCATTAAATGAAAACTTTTTACAGTAAAAATGTCAGACCAGTTTTAAAATATCAGTTTTGATGCCGGAATGAACATCAGTAACTATAAATATGCTACTTTGAAAATTTCGCAAGTTACTGGAAATTTACGAATTTCTTTACATGGGAGTATAGGGGAAAATTTCACATAAACGTCAATTTTGAGAGATATTTTCATCGTAAAGATGCCAGACTACTTTTGAAACATTATTTAGGACACTAGCATGAATATTAATGACTATGAAGTTTCCAATATAAAGATTTCGTAAGTTATTGAAAATTTACGAATTTCTTAACATGGCTGAATAGAGCAAAATTTCACATAAACGTCAATCTTGAGGGATATTTTCATCGTAAAGATGTCAAACCACTTTCGAAATAATATTTAGGATACTGGCATGAATATCATAGACTATGATTTTTCCAATTTAAAAAATTTGTAAGTTATTTGGAATTTACGATTTATTTAACATGTCAGAATAAAGCAAAATTGAGCATAAACTTCCATTTTGAGGATCCTAAATACGTTAGACAACTTCAAAATTACGTTTATGATATTTGTTTGAACATGATTGAATACAAATATTCTAATAGGAAAATTTCGTAAATTATTCGTAATTTACGATTTTATCAACATAGCGAAATTGTAAATTTTTCATATAAATATGAATTTTGAGGATTTATTGCATTGGAAATAGTAGCATGAAAACTAAACAACGGAATTGACCCCGATAAAATAAATTAATAGATTAGAATAAGATAAATATATCGAAGTGAACGGTGGATAGCCTATTAGGCGGGGATTTTATTCTGTCACTGTATGAAGCTTTGGTCAAATTGATTTCTTTTAACATTATTGCCGAAACGTCAGTGGAGGCCCTCTGTTGAGACTCAAAACGGTTTGGGGCTGTGTCTGTCTGTCTGTCTGTCGCGCGATAGCGGCCGCCAAAAAAGCGCTATTTACTTGAAATTTGGTACACATTTTCATGAGCCCCACGAAATCAGCTGTATAGTTTTTGGTATGTATTCCATTTGTAGTTCGTATACAGGGACACGCCAAAGTTTTTCTTATCATTACGGCCTATGGGAGGAATTTGTATGTACCACGATAACGGCCGCAAGAATCACGCTATTGACTTGTAATTTGGTACACATGTTCATGTGCTCAACGGAATCAGCTGTATAGTTTTGGGTGTGTATTTCATTTGTAGTTCGTGTACAGGAACACGCCAAAGTTTTTCTTATCATTACGGCCTATGGAGGAATTTGTATGTACCGCGATAGCGGCCACAAAAATCACGCTATTGACTTGCAATTTGGTACACGCGTTCATGAGCCCAACGGAATCAGCTGTATAGTTTTAGGTGTGTATTCCATTTGTAGTTCGTGTACCGGGACACGCCAAAGATTTTTTATGATTACGGCCTATGGGAAGAATCTGTATGTACCGCGATAGCCACCGCAAAAATCAAGCTATTGACTTCCAATTTTTGCCGAAATGTGAATGGAGGCCCTCTGTTGAGACTCAAAACGGTTTTGGGCTGTGTCTGTCTGTCTGTTTGTCGCGCGATAGCGGCCGCCAAAAAAGCGCTATTGACTTAAAATTTTGTACACATGTTCATGATGCCCACGAAATTAGCTGTATAGTTTTCGGTGTGCATTCCATTTGTAAGTTCGTGTACAGGGACACGCCAAAGTTTTTTTTACCATTACGGCCTATGGGAAGAATTTGTATGTACCGCGATAGCGGCCCCCAAAATAACGCTATTGACTTGCAATTTGGTACACATATTCATGAGCCCATTGAGCAAGCATTTGACGAAACTGATATAGATCTGAGACTGACCGCCTTGGCGAAAATAATGCTCCTTTTATACTTTTCTATCGAAAACAGACTGTTCTGGAAAATTCTCGTATCACATCAGCCAATGAGATTAGAGCTTCCATATTTGGTATATCCCTAATAAGGATTTTCTCGCCAAGATCGCCAAAAAAAATCGCCAAGGAGGGAAATAGTCGCCAAATTTGGCGCCAAATTTATTTCTTCCCTTATAGGAGCTTTTTAATGCGTTTTTAAAGGAAAATTTGGCTATTTTAACGCTAAAACGACTATAAAGGCACAAAATTAGCATTTTATCATCTTACTAAACCTCTTTGAAAGAATTTATACAAAAATAAATGCAATTATTTACAATTTCGTAACACTTTATATCATACACAAATAGGCATACAAAGAGAGATACAACGAGGGGTTGAGGGGGGCTGCCGCCCCCCTCAGGAATGTATTTGATTTTGGTAATAAGTCGATCGAATCAATATATACTATTATATAATAAGGAATAAATAAAAATGACCTATTGAATAATGTCTGATGCAAATAGGACGTTGAGGCTCCTGATCTGCAGATCCACTAGTAATATGTCTCGCACTAGAAATTTCTGAGAACATAAATATGATGGGGAACTGAGCAGAGTCCACCTATGCCAAAGAGAGGTGTATGTCCAAGTCCATGGTCTTTAGTTTTCGACTATATTGCGACACGCTGTTTCCGATATTGTTTCCTCCCATTATTGATTTGTTTATTTATTTATTTATTTAATTACAGTAGTGTAATTTTCTTTGTTACACCACTTCTATTGTTGAAACATTTTCGCTTTTTATTGTTGTAACATTTTCGCTTTTTATTGTTGTTATTTTCGTCTTTATTGTTACAATATTATTTAATTTATCTACTAGAAGATCGTTCCATTATTGCTTTTGATTTTATTAGTTTTATAGTTGATTGTTGCGTTTTATCATTTTTGTATAATTTCCATTGTTGTAGGATTTCCTTTTTAAAATCTTTGTTTGTAGTTCACTAGAATGTTTGTTCTTTGTTTTATAACTTACATTATTATAGCACATGTTTTTCACACTTTTGTTATTGTTGAAAAATGCTTTTCTCATCTTGTAATTCCTTCAATTTTTGCTTATATTTTGACATTTTTATAAATGATTGGTACATTTTCTTTGTTTCACCACTTCTATTGTTTAACATTTTCTCTCATATTTATTGTTATAATATTATGTTATTTCTCTTCTTGATGATCGTTCCATTGTTGCTTCAGATTTTATAATTTTTCTAGTTCATTAGTCCATTTTCTCGTTGTTGAACTAATTCTGTTGTGGACTATTTCAGGATTACAACAACAAGTAAAACAGAGTTGATACTGATTATACCTCGCATTCTTCAGGCACTAGTTATAAGCATGTCTGATAGTATTTTCCCTATAACTTAAAAGAATAATCCAAAATTTAAATATAAATAAAAAATACCAGAAAAATTATAAATTTTTGGGACAACATTTTTTTTTTTTTTTTTTTTTTTTTTTTTTTTTTTTTTTTTTTTAAACTAAAATATTGAAAAACCTGTACTATATTTCTACCATATATTTTTTTTGCTTTAATACATTTATATTTGGATTCCATATGCTTATTATTATTTTCGTGATTATTCATTCATTTTTTAACTTTTATTTAAAATATTTGCCTGTCAGTATAATTTTAGGACGCGCTGTACCAGAAAAAATAGCCACGTTAGTGAATAATCGTTTTAATAATAAATTTACACCAATTATAGGAACATGAGTCATAGACATTGATATAGTAATATATATAGATCTATCATTGACATGTTATCGTGTAAAGATTTTTGATGCCGAAAAAAAAAGCTTTGGAATCAGCCATTAAGTGGTATTGAAAAACAAAAAAATGAATTCGAAACTGTATCTGGAGTTTTTCATTCACCTTTAGTAAATAAATTATTAGTAAATCTTATTTGCTAAAATATTCGTGTGTATTCCCGTGTGTATTCTCTCGGGGAAAGACGGCCATATTTTTGTATAATCTCCATCTTTTCCCAAGTGAAAAGGAATAACATTTTTCTTCCCAAAGATCAAACTATATATAATTACTACATCTATGGTCAGAGATAGAGTTGAAAGTTACATTCACCAAATTCAAGGGAAGCATCACATCTATGTCGCATGGGATTCTGGAAATTTAGGCTGAATGAATCACTGTCGCTGCCAGGAAAATTCGATATAAGCTCGGGCTATACCAGAATATTCGAAATTCCATCCATCGTAGATATGAGGCCTGCATTCAAGTCGAAGGACGAAACTTTGAACATAACTTTATATATGTTAATTTCCTTTATATATATTTATTATTAAAACAAATATTCACTGATCTAGTGTCATTTTATTTCTAAATACCTGGGTGACCAAGTTCACTCCTCTTATCATAAAAATCATTCTAAGTGTAGATACAGCGATTTATTTTCAGAAAATAACCTTTTTTGTCGAGGGTGGAGCGCGGGTTGCCATTGAAAGCTAACTTTCCTAGAAATAAGGAAAATTTAAATTGAATTATTATATCAAATTTCTAGCAAGAATTTCTTATGAAAATCGTTCAAGAAATTGCCTAGAACACCAGATTTTTGCTATTTATTGATCCAGGTAAAGATCAATGTCAGCTAGTTTTTCTGAAAATGAAGATTCATGCGACCGTTTTTTACCGAGAAAAAATAAATAAATAAATAAATAAAAATAATTCTGAACTTTTATTTTCCAAATTATTCTGGCGATTTCCTAGAAAACAAAATTCAAGAAGTACTTCTCCCGGGTGCTGTTACCTTGAATGCTAATTATACTGAAAATGAAGGTATTTTAGATCGAAAAGTCATCTCAAAAACACATTAAGACTATATTCTTATCAAAGTCATTTGAGTACTTAAAAAAAAAAAAAGTTTATGCCATATTTTTCCTAGGAGAAACGCAGATTCTGTAAACGCTCAATATTTTAAAGAAAATATGAATGAGATTTTTGTGTTTACAATTCATTTATAGACATAAAATTTTTATCAAAATCATTCAAATAGTATCTAAAAAAAATCAAATCTCTGTCACAATTTGCCAAGTGCGAGATAAGGCTTAAACCCAGTTTCTGCGATATGTTGCAAGTTGCTGATAAAGGGTTAACGACGAACGCGAATTTTCCTGAAGAAAAGGATAAGTCCAATTGTATTCTTATCCCAAAAAACCCTAACCCGAAACATTCATCGAAATTGTTAGAGCCGTTTCCGAGATCCCTGTAAAAAATGTATATAGATATATAACAAATCCCGTGATTCACTCGTTTAATACAAGAGATTGTTTCGAGTCAAAATAAAACGACGGCCCTTCGTCAGAAGAATGAAATAGGCACGAATATATAAATCAAAGTTCTTGTCAACCAATTAATTATTGAATTATATTAAAAATGTAATAGCAATTTACGTTTAGCAACCTAAAATAATAATTTTATTGATTAGGAGATCGGTGGGAAATATGGAATAATCAAGTAAAATAGAATACCTTTCTACCTACCTGTGCAGAGCTGCAACCTATTGGAAGCATTTCAGACGTGTTTGTTGGTATTGAAATATAAACAATAGTTCCCTTTGTGTCAGTGAAAAAAAAAAAACCGTTTTTGTGTCATACAACTCTTTTTTTTTTAAATCAATTTTCAAACTTTTTTCAATGGAAGTATTACGAATTCTGTAATAATATTCATGAGGCAGTAAAATGAGGGAAAACCCTAGTGTCATTTACAGTAAGGGACTAGAGTTAGGTAGTAGACTGACTCTCATGAACTTAGTTCTACCATTGCTAGTGATCCATTTTGTAGGGGTTGCAAGTACAAGGAGGAAACTGCAACACATATTTTATGTGAATGTGAAGTCTTCTCTGCCTATAGGTTTGAGCACTTGGGGCGGCATATAATTGAGCCTTGGGAGCTTCAGGATATTCCGGTTAGATGTCTGCTGGGTTTTCTTTCTGCCACAGGTCTTTTTAAAGATTAGGTTTTGTGGGTTAGTACAATAGACCTCTGGTCGCAGTGCTTGGTTTCTTGTAAACCACCCACTTATAATTCATTCATTCATAGGTAGTAGACTGACTCTCATGAACTTAGTTCTACCAACAGGTGGTTGAGGTTGATTTATTCTCCAGAATGGTGATTCAGGGAATACGTAATACCAACTACTTCATATTATTTAAATATTTGTAAAACTTGAATGTCGATTACTTTTTCAATAATGATATTTTTCAATATTCAGTAATATATATATATATATATATATATATATATATATATACAATCATTCATGATTTTGTGCAAAAATACTGCCCCAATTCCTATTGTCCTATAAGGAAATTGTTATTTCTTATTTACCTTCACAATTATTTCATATTACTCACTTGGACCATGTTACCCGAAAAAAAAAACTTTTATCTATTTATTTATTCATTTACTTCACTAAAAGCATGTAAACTCTATTTTTTGTTACATAAAACCAACAAAACAAATTATCAACACTTAAAATTTTGCAATATTGTCGAATCTAAAATAAGCCAAAATACTTCAATTTATTATGGTGAGTTAAGAAATGTTATTCTATATTCACCTAATTTCTCCTATATCTCTTAAATTTTGTCCTTTATACCTTTGTGACTTACGTAATTAAAAATAATCCTGTTATTTAATATATCCATTTATTAACAAAATCAATCATATTATTTGTTTGTTATATTTGCTACAATTTTAAAAATCTTTAATTGCTTAATAATTTTAACAGAATATTAGAATTTTTACATTAGATTAGCATATTATATGTTGCAATGCATTTTCTTGAATACTCCTCATATAATTGTACGAATAAAGAGGTAGGCTTATCTGAATAGATAAACTTAATAAAATGCCGACTATTCACAATTTCAGTTTTATGACATTCAGCATTTAAATTCGAGAGATAACTTAAGGAGGGTAAAAGAGTTATTGAGTTACGTCAGGCAATTTTTCTCTCTTTCGTCGATGTGCATTCTGTTGATGCGGTTTATGGCCACAAACAATCAATCCTGTATTTCATTTTTCTTTATTTTTCTTTTAGACTTATTCTATATTTTATGCATAAAATTAAATTAATTTCCAATTGTACTAAAATAATAATATGATATTTTTTAAATTTAAGTATACAATATGCATTTTGTATATTCATAAAAAATATATATATAAATTTAATTTTTCACTGTTTTTTTTTTCTTTTTTTTTTTCAAGCATTAAGATAGGTAAAACATTATGACTTTTTGTCTTTATTTTTTATCCATAAACATAACTAGTTGGCATAGGTGGACTCTGCTCAGTTCCCCATCATATTTATGTTCTCAGAAATTTCTAGTGCGAGACATATTACTAGTGGATCTGCAGATCAGGAGCCTCAACGTCCTATTTGCATCAGACATTATTCAATAGGTCATTTTTATTTATTCCTTATTATATAATAGTATATATTGATTCGATCGACTTATTACCAAAATCAAATACATTCCTGAGGGGGGCGGCAGCCCCCCTCAACCCCTCGTTGTATCTCTCTTTGTATGCCTATTTGTGTATGATATAAAGTGTTACGAAATTGTAAATAATTGCATTTATTTTTGTATAAATTCTTTCAAAGAGGTTTAGTAAGTTGATAAAATGCTAATTTTGTGCCTTTATAGTCGTTTTAGCGTTAAAATAGCCAAATTTTCCTTTAAAAACGCATTAAAAAGCTCCTATAAAGGAAGAAATAAATTTGGCGCCAAATTTGGCGACTATTTCCCTCCTTGGCGATTTTTTTGGCGATCTTGGCGAGAAAATCTTTATTAGGGATATACCAAATATGGAAGCTCTAATCTCATTGGCTGATGTGATACGAGAATTTTCCAGAACAGTCTGTTTTCGATAGAAAAGTATAAAAGGAGCATTATTTTCGCCAAGGCGGTCAGTCTCAGATCTATATCAGTTTCGTCAAATGCTTGCTCAATGGGCTCATGAATATGTGTACCAAATTGCAAGTCAATAGCGTTATTTTGGGGGCCGCTATCGCGGTACATACAAATTCTTCCCATAGGCCGTAATGGTAAAAAAAACTTTGGCGTGTCCCTGTACACGAACTTACAAATGGAATGCACACCGAAAACTATACAGCTAATTTCGTGGGCATCATGAACATGTGTACAAAATTTTAAGTCAATAGCGCTTTTTTGGCGGCCGCTATCGCGCGACAAACAGACAGACAGACACAGCCCAAAACCGTTTTGAGTCTCAACAGAGGGCCTCCATTCACATTTCGGCAAAAATTGGAAGTCAATAGCTTGATTTTTGCGGTGGCTATCGCGGTACATACAGATTCTTCCCATAGGCCGTAATCATAAAAAATCTTTGGCGTGTCCCTGTACACGAACTACAAATGGAATACACACCTAAAACTATACAGCTGATTCCGTTGGGCTCATGAACGCGTGTACCAAATTGCAAGTCAATAGCGTGATTTTTGTGGCCGCTATCGCGGTACATACAAATTCCTCCATAGGCCGTAATGATAAGAAAAACTTTGGCGTGTTCCTGTACACGAACTACAAATGACATACACACCCAAAACTATACAGCTGATTCCGTTGAGCACATGAACATGTGTACCAAATTACAAGTCAATAGCGTGATTCTTGCGGCCGTTATCGTGGTACATACAAATTCTTCCCATAGGCCGTAATGATAAGAAAAACTTTGGCGTGTCCCTGTATACGAACTACAAATGGAATACATACCAAAAACTATACAGCTGATTTCGTGGGGCTCATGAACATGTGTACCAAATTTCAAGTAAATAGCGCTTTTTTGGCGGCCGCTATCGCGCGACAGACAGACAGACAGACACAGCCCCAAACCGTTTTGAGTCTCAACAGAGGGCCACCACTGACGTTTCGGCAATAATGTTAAAAGAAATCAATTTGACCAAAGCTTCATACAGTGACAGAATAAAATCCCCGCCTAATAGGCTATCCACCGTTCACTTCGATATATTTATCTTATTCTAATCTATTAATTTATTTTATCGGGGTCAATTCCGTTGTTTAGTTTTCATGCTACTATTTCCAATGCAATAAATCCTCAAAATTCATATTTATATGAAAAATTTACAATTTCACTATGTTGATAAAATCGTAAATTACGAATAATTTACGAAATTTTCCTATTAGAATATTTGTATTCAATCATGTTCAAACAAATATCATAAACGTAATTTTGAAGTTGTCTAACGTATTTAGGATCCTCAAAATGGAAGTTTATGCTCAATTTTGCTTTATTCTGACATGTTAAATAAATCGTAAATTTCAAATAACTTACGAATTTTTTAAATTGGAAAAATCATAGTCTATGATATTCATGCCAGTATCCTAAATATTATTTCGAAAGTGGTTTGACATCTTTACGATGAAAATATCCCTCAAGATTGACGTTTATGTGAAATTTTGCTCTATTCAGCCATGTTAAGAAATTCGTAAATTTTCAATAACTTACGAAATCTTTATATTGGAAACTTCATAGTCATTAATATTCATGCTAGTGTCCTAAATAATGTTTCAAAAGTAGTCTGGCATCTTTACGATGAAAATATCTCTCAAAATTGACGTTTATGTGAAATTTTCCCCTATACTCCCATGTAAAGAAATTCGTAAATTTCCAGTAACTTGCGAAATTTTCAAAGTAGCATATTTATAGTTACTGATGTTCATTCCGGCATCAAAACTGATATTTTAAAACTGGTCTGACATTTTTACTGTAAAAAGTTTTCATTTAATGCACGTTTAAGTGATTTTTTGTCCTATTCTCCCATGTTAAGAAAATCGTAAATTTCGAATAACTTACGAAGTTTTAAAAATCGAATGTTGCAAATGAATAGGGTTCTTGCCAGTGTCGAAAGTAATATTTTGAAACTGATCTGACCTCTCTGCGACAATTTGTTCTTGAGATATCGTGTACACAGACTAACAAACTAACGGACTGACCCACTAACAGACTAACACACTAACAGACTAACAGACTAACAGACTAACAGACACCCTACAGACAGACACCATAGAAATTTTGTCATTTTCGGATTTCTCACACCTGAAAACGTGTAGAAAAGTCAAAAAACCGAGGTCGAAATTTTTCACGATTACCTAAGTTCCCCATACCTATAGTATGATGGGGAACTAAAAAGATGAAAAAAAATATATTTTCATTTCTTTTTATTGATTAATTTGCGCTTTTGCAGTGTTTTCAATAATTTTTTACTTTATATTAAGAAATAGTGCTATGTATATATAATATGGAAATTATTACCTGCGTTTTAGCATTCACGTAACAAATTCAATAAATCATTTTATTTTAAAGCAATTTAGCATTTTGTTACTGTGGTTTGAATTTTGCATATATATAACAACCGACATATCAATTAATGGTCTTTATTAACAAATTTGCTGTACAGATTTACACCAGTCAATCTTAATTTGCATGGAATCTCATCAAATGTGATACATAAATTGCTTTTCCTTTTAAATAAATTTAATTCAATTTTGTAGTATATCTCTTAAAATACAGCCAATTTTCATAATATTTTCTGCATGAAATTGAACATAATTCAATACGAAATATAATTATAAAATTAAATATCTGTAAATATTGAGATTTTTTAAAAATCTACCACATTAGTTCTATATAAATATATAAGATCTTTTTTTTTTTTTTTTAGGAAATTGTCTATAAATGTCATTTAATTTATATTTTAATATTTTAATCCAATTTTATTGCAATTTTGTCACATATCAGCTAAAAAAAAAAAAAAAATAAATAAATAAATAACTTTTCTCTCATTTACACAATGAAACAACACTAATTTTTATATGAAATATTCTTATTAAATTAAACTTATTTTAACATTTTTTTAAAATTCTGAATAAATGGAAGATATTTTAATGGAACAATCATTTAATATTTTCTCAATATTGCCACTAAATTCCATTTTAAGTTTATAGCATAAATAACCAATATTTTTACGACATTGGTTCTGGATCTATCTGTAATAACTTTTCTCTAGTTTCATGATTTTTTTTTTCTATCATATCTTAACAAACGTATTAAAAATCATATAAAAACATAACTTAATTTTCAGGCAAATACAGCAATATAAACTATCAACTATAATTAAAATGCTTCTTCACATTTTGTATTCAGTTATGTAATGAATGAGTTAAATTTGATATATTGTTTTTACCACACTCTGTGAAATTAAAAACTGTATACAAGGTTAGCTGAAAATTTTCCTTAAAGTGTTAATTACAGGTACAGTAACGTTGGTATTATTTGAAGATTTCTTAGGAAGAAAGACGGAAGATAAAAATAACATATGCATTATTAGATTTTTTTTTTTAATTATACACAACTGACTTGAATTTATACGTAATTTGATTGAAATTGCAACCAATTCCTTAAACTTTCTACATTCAAAAAAGAGAAAAAAAAAAAGAAATATATATATATATATATATATATGAATCCTTTAAAATTATATCAGCCAAATGTTTTACAAGTATACAAGTATAAATGATCAAATACTTCTCTAGAGATTTAATGCAGGATTTGTATAAGAAAAACGATTTTTATATAAATTAACAGTAAATTTATTTGAAACTATTGTAATATTATAAACTTTCTCTTGTGGCGTGTTGTTTATCAAGAATTCGTATGTTTTCGAATATAAGAAGTTTAAAATTTGCTTTCTTAAAAATTCTAAAATTTAAACAATGTTAGATAAATTAAAAACATTTTTGCAACCAATTCCTTAAATTTTCTACATTCAAAAAAGAGAAATAAAAAGAAATATATACAATTATTTTTATGAATCCTTTAAAATTACATCAGCCAAATGTTTTACAGGTATATGAGTATAAATGATCAAATACTTCTCTAGAGATTTAATGCAGGATAAAATATTTTGTATAAGAAAAATGATTTTCATATAAATTAACAGTAAATTTATTTGAAACAATTGTAATATTATAAACTTTCTCTGGTAGCGTGTTGTTTATCAAGAATTCGTATGTTTTCGAATATAAGAAGTTTAAAATTTGCTTTCTTAAACATTCTAAAATTTAAATAATGTTAGATAAATTAAAAACGTTTTTGCAACTAATTCCTGAAATTTTCTACATTCAAAAAAGAGAAAGAAAAAGAAATATATACAATTATTTTTATGAATCCTTTAAAATTACATCAGCCAAATGTTTTACAAGAATACGAGTATAAATGATCAAACTTCTCTAGATATTTAATGCAAGATACAATATTTTCTTTAAGGAAAATGATTTTCATATAAATGAACAGTAAATTTATTAGAAACTATTCTAACATTATAAACTTTCTCTGATGGCGTGTTGTTTCTCAAAAATTCGTATGTTTTCGAATATAAGAACAATTAACAACGGAAATTAATTGTAAATGATACAAAGATAATTTAAATTATAGCGAAATATTTCTCGGAGTAATAAATCTCTATTTATTGTATCTTCAATATTTTTCATAAGTTGCTCTTTAATTTAGACTATCACAATACCTTTATTCTAATGATGATTCTAATGAGAAACTACTGTTTAAATTAATATATTATACTATCACATTTAATTAAAGTAGAATTCTGTGTAGCAAGTTAAATCTGCTATTTTCGAATGCTTTAAAAATTATTAATGAAGAATATTAGAATGCATGGCTTGTTTTCTAATAAAATGTTCAAAATTTTATATACTCATGTGCTCTCGACTTATATATTGTTATGCCAAGAATAAGAAATATAATAATTAATATTTATCTTTAAAAGAAACATCACCATTATTGTTTTTTAAATATGGTTTCATTTAATAGTTATTATATTAAATATTTGTTACAAGAAGTAAAACACGTTCCTTTCATCGTTGTCACAATATAAACGTACAAGGTACAAAAGAATAAGGCAAACAATATATTGTCCTTGTTTACAAATATACCGAATTCTTGGCGATTTTGCAAATTTGTTGACTATGTTCATTGTTTCCAACATTTAATTTATTCTTGAGTATTTTTAGCCTCGCTTTTAATTCGCACCACTTTATTTATAAAATATTTCTCCCCAATATATAATTACAATTAAATAAGAATAAATTTCTCTTAAGAAGAAAGTGGCAGGAAATAAAGGAGAGGCTAAAAATGCTCGAGAATAAATTAAAATGTTGGCATCTCTGCTATATTTTGTGAAAAGTTGTAGCATATATTTGCTAAAATCCGAAAGCTCTATCTTAATATTGGACGGTATTACTTGGGTTTTTCAGAATGATCTATAGATTTTTTACATCAAACCATCGTTAAAAGAAGGAAGCAGTTCACTTTGGAACATTTTTTAAGAATGAAAAACCTTCAGCAGAGTTTTTAAGGAATTTTGTAATAAGTTCTTGATTACCTTTCCTGAATTATAGACATTTTTAATACCGTTTGCTTGACTATTGTAGTATTAGGAACAGTTTTATTTGATTATCTTGAGATTACTTTTTGGATGACCCGCATCCATTTCATTTGTTTGTTTATTAACAAACTACTTTTCACACACACACACACAAAAAAAAGAAAAAGACATACATTTTGAAACCTTTTTTTCCCCCCTTACAAAATATTTTACAGTAATATATTTGCACAGTAAAAATAATGAAATCTGCAGTAATTTCCGATACTTCAATGTAAAAATGTAAAAAAATATTGTTTGTGTAAAAAATAATGCTTTTAATTCATATAAACGACTTTCTATGAAAAAGCGTATAAAATTACACTTTATATTTCCGCAGCATAATATTCATTGCTAATAACTTAATAACTAATTTACAAAAAAAATATATATATACATTATTTTTTAATCAAAAAACAGAAAAAATGTAAACATTAAGGACAGTTTTTATTGGACAAATATTTGCTTTGTTAATTATGAGAGTAAAGATTTTTGTAAATTAATGTTTGTATATATATTTTTTATACATCAGATTTTTTAGGAAGTGATTATAATTTCTTTTAATTCTAAATATAAATTTTCAGTCTAAGCAATAATTAGACAGGATTCGAGTTTTTGCTAATAATCTCTAGTATATTAACAACATACTTGAATATGCTGTTGTTATATGATTAAACAAACTTTGTAAGAAGACACTTTAATTTCTAGAACCATTCAATAATTGTTTTCTGTCAAAATAATTGAGCAGTTCTCTTCATCAGAAAAAAAACGCTTTAGCTTAAATCGGCAATTTATAGAACCACCATTTTCATGAAACACTAATACGCATTAAATATTTATGTCTAAGTCTTAAAATGAATAATTATACTATTAGGGGTTACATTTATATATGTAGGAAGTTTGATATTAAATGAGGTTAAATAAATTTATGAAATAATAATAAATTTGTAATTGATGTCACATTTCCTTTAAAATTAAATATTTGCGAATAAGATTTATTTAAAATTTTCTTTGATTCTATATGATGAATTCATATATCAGTATCGTTTATAAATTAATTATCAGATTTTTTTTTTTTTTTCTGCTTGCTCTGTTAAATTTTTTTTTCACATAATGTTGTTAAAAACCTGTGTTTTCAAGGCTATTTTGGCTCAAGCTTTCACTGTGGCAAAGAAGCTCTACAGAGAACTGCAAACTTTGTCCATGACCTACGAAAAAGCTACGATATTATAGCCATTTTTTTTTTACATTTTTTATGACTTCATATCAATACCGATACTCTTCTGTTTTTAGACAAAGATTCAGATAATAATGAAATCACTGCTAACAAATACACAACGATAAACAAACAAGGTTAAAACGATTTATCAACAACAACAACAAAAAAAATCTTAAATATATGTGATTTTTAATTATAGAGTTTACCACTTCTCTGGGTCAATAATGAAAATGCCAACTGAAAAGGATCAAGTTCTACTAGTTTATTGTGTGACAAAAACGATATAGATACGGGCATGGGCCGACAAGAAAGACATGGGCTGACGTCAAATAAAAATTAAACCTCCTGTGTTTCTAATAAGAAAAAGTATTTTTCTGCCGTAGAAAGGTTTTAATATTAGGGCATTTAATTCTTTGTAACATGACTATAAAGTGACTTTTTTCATTAAAATTATTATTTTTTAAGTTGAATTTGTAGGTTTGCATAGTTTCATTTATCATGACATTATAGCCATTTTTTTTTTTTTAATCTATTTCAGTTTTATTTCAACCATTTCATTAAAGTAACCCCGTGTTAGGTACTTTAGTTCATTATAATTTTAATGTAATGCACGTGTAAAAGCAACCCCATGCAAAGGTTACTTTGAACCAAAATTTTAAACTGCTTTATATTAATAGCTATAAAAGTTTAAAAAGGCAATTATTATACCCAATTACTTTAAACAAAAAATTGCGACAAATAATAAGCTGTAAAATACTTTTTTTTTTTTTTTTTTTTTCTTTTTTTTTACTGGTGAAAAAAATTTAGCGTAGCCCTGGTTTATATAGTACTTTTGAGACAGATTATAAGATATCAAATATAAAACCTTGAGTTAAGCATCAATTTGTTTTTCCGTATAAAATTTAATAACGTCAAGTAAAATAAACATTCACATAATCAGTTTGAAACATTTATAAATTTATTATAATAACGAAATATTAACATTCATAGCAATAGGATTCGCGAAATATATTTTGAACGTATTCTATAAATTTAAAATTTTAATGTTTAAAGCATTATTTTCAACATTACGTGTAATAAACTGACCACGAAATGTGTATTTTAAATAGAACAAGTTTGTAAATTCTTCGCAATAGAAGAAAACTGATAATTTATGTATGGTATAGCAATAAAAACTAACTGCATAGTTGGCCACCGGAAGCTATAAAATAACCGGTAATATAATCCAGACATTCAATAAAGCCGAAAAAAATTGTAATGCAGAAGGTATATATTTACTTGAGATACTTTTGAAACTCGTGTAAGAAATATTTTTATCGTGTAAAGTTTGATTCTACATCTTCAAGACAGAAACATTTTCTTATATATATATATATATATATATATATATATATATATAAGAAAAATTATAAATATGTTGAATGTATTTAGTTTTCTAAAAATTCTACAGAACACATTTATTTCTTAATTTTACATAAAATTTTTATTTAATGAAAATATAATATTTAAATAATTACACTTTCTCAAAAAATGAAATATATGAATGTACACACATATATATATACATAGAGAAAGGTGGACAATAACATCCGCGCAATGCCTTTCACAATGTATAATCTTTTGTTTTTCGGAGTAAAAAATCGATTTAAAACAGAAAAACAGAAGAAATTAGTGTTTAAATGTTTAAAACTGGTATAGATAATCATCCCAATTTTTTTTCGTTGAAAAACGTTCAAGCGTATTTTCAGTAATTGAAAAGCCAAATTATGTCGGTTAAGACGTGGGTAAATATCTTAATTTAAATGAAAGATTACAAAGTTTTACATTAACATGTAATAATTTAGAAAATAGAGAAATCGTGTTTCCATACCATCACAACTAAAATTATGGTCGTTAAATTCATTTAATATACACACTGTGATCAGTTTAAAAGAGTACCTGTTGGTTTTTCTTATTACCCTTAAACTTGACGGATATGGCAACTATTCTAACACTGAAGTACAATTGTTTGAACCTTGTTTAAGTGTAGTAGACAATTTCTAATACTGTTGAACTGTTACAACTTTATTTGTGAGGTAAAACAGAAATGGAGATGCACAGTGTTACTTAATACTGTGACAATTTTTTATTTTTGCAAAGCATAATTTAATTCATTTTTATTACATTATCATTCATTACAGAAAATTTTGAAAATGTTCGCCACCATTTTGAATGAAAACATGAACACGTCCGACCAAGTTTTTTTTTTACACACTTCGCAGCATTTTTGGTGTTAATAAGATTTCTTCAGTTATGATCTGTTTTAGTTCATCGAAGCTTGTAGGACTTCTTTGTAAAACCCTATGAAATGATAATGTAAAAATGATAACGATAATGTAAATGTAATGTCAGAATGATAATGTAAGAAATTTGAATTAAAATTTGTTTATCATAAATAAAATTATCACAGGATTAAATAACATTGTGCGTCTTCATTCCTGTTTTACCTCACAAATAAAGTTGTAACAGTCCAACAGTGTTGGAAATTGTCTCCCACCCTTAAACAAGGTTCAAACAATTATACTTCAGTGTTAGAATAGTTTCCACTTTCGTCATATTTAAGGGTAATACGAAAAATCAACGGGTACTATTTTAAATTGATCACCCTGCATATATATATATATATATATATATATATATATATATATATATATATATATATTTCTAAGCATATTAATACATCAAAACCTTTTCAAGATACTTAAATTGTCAATCGATTGTCATAGAGACATTGATAATGTTTTAAAATAAACTAAAAAAATTAACATTAATTTTTACTAACTAATTTTAAAGTATTTATTAGAAAAATCGACTAACAAGTGTATAAAAGAAATTAAAAATCTTTCCACTCTAACACCATTAATAATAATTTTTTTTAATATTTTATTGAAAGTTATAATAAGAATAAAATTGCGTAAATAACCTTTAGAAGCTTAAAAGAAACATCATTCAGTTATCAGGAAAATTTCAAATCCATCCCTTTTCACCCATTTCGTTCTGAATATCTCAGGATTAATCTCCGACAAAATTTAAATACCTTGAACGAGCAAAGGCCATTAAATATTTTGCAGGTTAATACTTTAGAAAATTAAAGTCATTACCTTAAAAGAGTTTGAACTTAAATTTTAACAATAAAGTAAACTAACCTAAAATTTAAGTGTTATTTTATTTTATAAAATTAATCTCTGATTTTAATAATGATAAGATTTTTTTAAGTTTCTAATGTTTCTAATGAAATAATTTGATTAGCTTTATAGTAAGCAGCTGGGCTTTGCTTGTCTACCCGAACGATCCCTGTTATAACATTAAACACAGGATTGGGTGTCATTGCCTTCGATAATGGTTTTCAAACATTGATAGCAAAAAGTTTCTAAGATAAACTTAATAAATTTTATAAATCTTCAAGAGACAATTGTGTACTTCAATAATTTGCTTTTTAATGAAAATAAATGGAAATACGTGCAAAATATATAATTCAAATGTACGAAAAAATATATATATTTGCAGTTATGAATTATATTTCCCTCCTGTTTTCTTGAATTTGCATCAGCACTTCATTCATGTTCTAAACAAGACGCTTTAATTCCACATTTTACAATTTTTTCCAGTATTCACTCGCAAGAAAAACAGTTGAATTTTAAATTTGACGTGTCTTGCCTTTACAAACTTTGCACAAATTTTGATAAATATTTCCTCGTCGGCACAATTAGAAAACATATGACATGTCACCGAAAACATATCATATATCACATGTCATAATTAATAAAATCTAAATGCTGATGCAATTATCAAAAACATCTTAGAAGCAATGATTTATAAAATGTAATATACCCGCACACACACACACACACACATATATATATTACACCTTTCTCTATTTCAGAAGTAACATTGAAATATATTGCAGCTCGTTGTCACTTTTCAAAATTATCACACACGAATAATTTAAAGAATTTGATAATACATTAAATATATATATATATATATTAGGGGTACCGGAAAATAATGTCGTTTTGAATTAAAATACTGACATCGGAAATTTATCCTGGATAAAATTTAAGATATTCTTAGGTATCTTATAAGATGGTTATTTGTAAAGTACCATGTAAACACTGTTAAGCAAAAATTTCCAGTTTCATTTTATTAATTCAAAACGACATTTTTTCCGGTCTCCCTAATATACATTTAAAACAAATAGTCGAAGTTATAATACTTTTTATTATTTTTACTTTGTAAAGATACTTTTTTATAAACATGAAAATGCCTTTTTTTTGTGTGTGTGTGTGTGTGTGAAACACAACTTTTTGACCGTTTTCCAGGTAGCATTTATGGTTTGTGAGAAAAGAATACCCGTCTAAAAAATATAAATCCAATTGACAGTTTACCAATACATTAATTGTAGTATCACAATTTTAGCCAATTCATAGATTCAATGCTGGACAATCGAATATGCGTAATAATCGTCCAGTATGATATATTAAATCTCCATATTTTATCCGTTTAGTGAGAAAATGCTGAACAAATAAATAATATTTCAGTTTTAGAATATTATTTAATTTAACGACAAAACATAAAATGATAAAATTTATATGTATATGTATATGTATATCTAAAACATTAATGCACGTGCTCTTTTTTTTTTTTTTTTTTTTTTTTGAGAAACGGAAGTAAAAAATCTTTATAAACAATTTCCTTAATATCTAGGAATTTTTAGAAAACCTAAATCTTAAGGACATGTATCATCATAATTCTCTTTCCATAAGAATCTGCACTCATAGAAACGCTATACAATACAGTGATATGAAACATAAAGAAATAGAAAATGTGACTCGCTGCAATAGGTTTTAATGCAATGACCGTTATTCATTTTTGCGTTGTGATCGTGATTTGAATGCACTGAAGTGATTTAAAGAATCAGGTAGCTGAATAAAATTTCAGGATTGTTTAACCGGTGTTTGAGATAAATATAAATCAATAAAATCGTTTCTTTATTAAGCTGTAATAAAAAGTATGTTTTGTTTGTTTCAAACTTTTATGATGATTTCTTTAAAAGTTGATGTATTTAAATCACTTAGTTTATCTATATATATCTATCTATCTATCAATATATTTGTCTCTTTATATATATAATATAAGATTAATCTTAAAAATTAGAAGAAATAAAACTTGATTTTTTTCTATAAAACTGGAACGGAGTATTTATAAACCCATGCGCAATTGCCTTGTCCTTGTATTTACTTATATTTTTGCATTTTTATATGTGTATTTATTTTTGTACTTTATTTATGAAATTGTTTGCTTCTTAATGCTTTGTATTGATTCAATTCGTTTGCTATATGGTCTTGCTTTTATCTTTGAGAAGTCGGGGACAGAAACGTGTTTTTTTAGCTAAATAGCACCGTTTCGTCAGATACTTCTCATTTTCCATTCCCTACATGAGGGGGCTGCCCTGAATAAGGCCCTTAAATGTTTGGGGATTAATTTTCATTTATCCTCAGTTTGCTTATATATATATGTATATATATATATATATATATAAATATATAGAAACATATAAATAATGGAAAATTCATCATCATTCTAAATTCCAAAATACTGAGTCAATTCAAACTGAAATAGGATAATGGAGGATCTTGAAAATCTAATATTATTTATTATAAAAGTGTTAAAATATTAGGATAATAAATCACTTCTTATGATTTATATATTTTAAAGAAACTAAATAAAGAGAACCTCTAATTGCATCAGACTAACTTGTTGAAACAATATTCTTTAAACTATGAAAATGAGATGAAATTTTAACTTTAGAACAAATAAATTATTTATTTTTCTATTAATGTTTTTAGGAAAAATAATATGCGTGTTTGTGATTGTAAGAAAAATATTTGTGCACTATTTAGGAGAAATGCATATTTTAAATTATTATAAAAATTGTGTGCAATAAAACACTAGTGCAAATGAGTACAGTGTTTTTATTCGAATTATTATAAATACTAATGAAACTTACACGCATTTTTTCAAACACAAAATGTGTATATTAAAGAAGCTAAAAAGGGTAAATGAAACAGTTTAAGTGAAATGAATAATTTTTACTTAAACAATTATAGAACTACACTGAACTTTTATATATTAATATGAAATTGTTTTTGGAATACTTATAGTACAGTAAAAATGAACATGATTTACAACGGTGTTATGAACGTAAAAATAAATCTGTCAACAGTTAGGACTCCCAGTGCGATATAATGTATATTTATGTCCTCAACAATGTCTAGATGACATAGTTGAAATGCGAAAAAAAAAAAAAAAAAAAAAAAAAAAAGTCTGGTTGTTTAAAGAAAATAGTTTTAATCATACAAGGGCATATTAACTTGTATATATAACATGAATAGGTAAAACACAGAATAAATAATCAAGACTTTATTTAGAAATAATAAATTCCGAAAAATTATATTTTACATAATAAAGCATAAACAAATAGGTATTCTTGGGATATTTAATATTATGGGGCAATATGGAGGGTAAGGAGAGAACATCAAAGAATTTAGAATTCTATAGGAACCCATGTCCCCAAACGTCATTTTAACCCTTTAAGAACCGGGTGGTACTGCGTGGCTCTCCAATGTTGTATTGTTTTTAAAAGACGTTATTTTTACATGCTAATGTAAGTAAATAAATAAATTATGTTTTTATCAATGTATTTTATCGTAGTGATTGCAATAATACGAAGATTGTGTATGGTTTTGCGAAATAATAAAGAATGCAAGATTTTAAAACTTACACAGTAGGCGGAGTTAGTAGTACACAGTAGCTCAAAACATCCGATTCGTAAAGGATTAAAATTACATTTGGGGACATGGGTGCCTATACAATTCCGAATTCTTGCGATGTTCTTTACATCCTCTCCAAGGTTGTCCCATAATTTCTGAAACAGCCTGCATATATCTTTATACAGGCCCATTAGAATTACCTACAAATACACACAACCTTTCAGTTGCAGAATTATTAATTATAGGGAATTTGGCTTTACAGATATTAATGATGAGAATAAATGTTGTTGTCATAGTGTGAGTTTTAAAGATTTTATCAGAGAAGATTATGGAAACATAATAACTGGTAATCTAAATGTTATTGAAAATAAATATTTAAGGTATTATATGAGTCTTGGTACAAAGTTCAGACCTAACTATTATATAAATCCTAAAAAAAGCTGTTGATACTTTTTTTAAATATGTTAATGATTTTATACTGAAAAGAGCTTATAAATATAATGTACCGTTTGACGCTTTTGTAGAATGGAAATACTATCTAATTAAATATTTTTAGGAATTCATTGAATTGAACCTGAATCAAGGCAATTATGTGTATCAAAGATTAAGTAAAGTTGATTTGAGTTTTATTTAAAAAATGCAAGCAAATTTTATTTTTGTACATATTGATAAATCTGCCAGTAATTACGCTATTACTTGAAAAGAATTTTATGTTTAAAAAACATTTTCAGAGTTAAATAATTAAAGTATTATGAAAATATGATCTGGACAGCAATTCTGTTTACAATAAATGTTCTGCTTACATTAAAAAATACAAAAGCTTATTTAAAAAACACTTCACATTACCAAACCATAGAAAATTGCCTTCTTTGTTTCTAACTCCCAAATTCCATAAAAATTCAATAAAGTTCAGATATATTTCTTCTACTATTGGCAGTGTTAATAAGTGTTCCAATATTAAACTTCAGTTTTATTTAAAACTTAATTATGACTTTTTAATAAACGAATATAAAAATTCAAATTATTTTTCCTGCATAGACAATAGTTATGAAGTTATAGAAAACTTAAAAAATAAGGACACGCCTACTTTCATACAATTTTTTTATTTTGAAAACTCATTTTGCAATATTCTTATTCATTTTTTATTCAGTACTTTAATTAAATTATTCGATTTTTTTTAAAATGAGTTAAAAATAGATAGAGATTTATTTTTGAGTCGTTGCCATTTTTTAACAATAATTTCATAACATTTCATAATAAAATTTATAAGCATATACGTGGTATCAGAATGGGTACCAATTATTCTAGTACAGCTGCCAATTTTTTATTATTATTATTATTTTTTTTTTTTATGTATATACTTAAGTTATTAATTTCAACAACAACAACAAAATAAATAAATAAATAAATAAATAAATAACATTTTTCGATATATAAATGATATTTTAGTTTTTAATTTTGATTTCACAAATGTTTTTAAAAATATATATACTTCCTGTTTACATTTAAATAAAGCCAAAGATAAAGATAAATATGTTAATTTCTTAGATATTTCTCTTGCAGTTCAACATAAAACTCTATATCTTGATCTATATGATAAAAGAGAAAATTTTTCATTAATTAGTTACAGCATGTGTCATTAGTATAGCAATTTGGACTATAAAATCTACATTAATATTTTAATTGGTCAACTAAATAAATTTTATAAAATATGTTATAGTCATTTAAATTATAATAAACAAGTTTTTAAATTTTCTGTTAATCTTTTTTATAAGAATACATAACTGCCAATTATTTTAATTTATTCCGGAATGCTGTTAGCCCCGCTCTTTTTTCACACCGTAATCTTTATAGAAAAATTTTCTTCAATATATAATTGCGATTAAATATGAAGAAAATTACTCTAAAAAGATTACGGTGTGAAAAAAGGGCGGGACTAACAGCATTCCGGAATAAATAAAAAACTTGGCAGCTATGACAATAATTATCCATTGAAATTTATAAAGTTTTACACCAATAATTTTAATGAAAATTTGCGATTGTGAGGTAATAGTCGTGGTAGTTTTTCTTCATTTCATAGTGCCTGGTATCTTGTGGTGTTTGCTGATGAAGATTCCTGACTAAAGTCCAATGTATGGAGCGCCTCTTGTCTGAAATGTAGCTACGAGGTTGGACTATGAGTATTGCACGCAAGAAAAGAAAGTGCCAGTTATTGGCCACCGATAGAGTCTTAACCTTATCTACTCCGAAGATCTGCTTTAATTTCTACAATCCACCTTTGCAGTAAGTCTAACTTCTTGATAAAATGTCTTTTTGCCTTTCAGGTCTGGGTGGGAACATGGAGAGCTAGCATGTCCTTTATTAAGTTACTTTTATCACGAAAATTGCTATATTTTCATTTATTTGATTATTTATTTAATTAAGTTACTTTTACCAAATATACTTGCTATATTTCTGTTTTTGAATTCCGTTAATATTCATTTTTGGGAATGTGCTAGTTTCGCCATTTTTCCGAAACCTGATAGTCCTTTTCCATTTTCTTACAAATTGTCTTTTTTGTTGCTCCCACCCACTGAAGAAGAAGCAGATAGGTGTTTGCCTGTGAAGTGTTATTTTGGAAATGTTTTTTCGTTACTTTAATTCGTTGTTTTCGTATTTATTAAGAATTTTAATTTATTTTTGTTAACCATACCCACTTATCTTAAACTTTCACAACTATTTATTAATTTCTATTTAAAACTTTATATATATATATATTTTTATTTATCATGACATATAAGCCACCTTTTTTTTTTTTCTTTTTAACGGAACATCTTACTAATGATAATCTGAAAATGTTTTCATTAATATTTTCTATTTTATGAGGTTTTATTTAAAAAAGAAAACAAAAATAGAAGGAAACAAATAACCAAAATCCACACTGCTAATTTTTAATATATTATAACATACCACCTGTTCGATTTCCACCATACAGTCATATTCGATTCCTAACATATCGAACTCCGCACTCATTGACACTTTCGATTTAACTGTTTTATCTCAACTTTACTTTTTTCTGTTCAACGGGTACGAACATCTCAACTCTACTCGAACAGCTTCCGAAAAGAACAGTTTATTCTTTTTTCACCCGCACGGTAGCTTGCATGCTATCTTCCGCATTATTATTTTCGCAGTTATTACTTTACATTATTATTGTTTATTACTAAATCGCAATGTTTCATCGCACCTTATGTTGTCAACGCATTTAAATCGGTGTTTATGTTTAATATAGTTTTGTTTTGTGAGTGAAAGAACGAGTGTCTTTATTATTATCTTCCCATCACATCAAATTACGCAACATTTTCTGGAGGCACCGGCGAGATTTTTGGTGAACATGTGTGAGTTTTCGCTAGCTTACAAATTTGGATATCCAAGCGCAGCTATTAAGGAATAAAACAGATAAGTACTTATTTTCCTATTTTACAAGTTTGACTTTGGTTTTTTCGCATTACTCCATTACGTAGTAATGGCAAGCAAAAAGAACAATGACGATGACAGTAATGAAACTGTTGCTTTAGAAGATGCTGAAAAAATAGCAAAACATTATCGAGGCAGAGCGAAATCTGCGCTTACTAGAATTATGAATTTCATAAATAATGAAAATCAAATTTTTCAAAAACATGATCTCTTAAATAAACTTGAAAAGATTGAAATTATTTATTCTGATTTTGATAAAGCCGATTCTGAATTACCTGATGAAATTTCAGAAATAGAAGAATTTGAATTGAAATATTATGAAACCAAAGCCAAGCTTCAACAAAAACTTGAAAATTTATCTGTAAACATGCAAACAAATATTTTAAATTTTCAAAATCCCCCCATTAATACAAGTGCTATAGCTAGTAATTTTCGGTTGCCTAAATTAAATATTTGTCCGTTTTCTGGAAATTATAAAGATTGGATGTCTTTTAAGGATTTGTATATATCATTAGTTCATGAAAATGTTAATTTATGTAATGTACAAAAATTTCAATACCTAAAGGGTTTATTAAAAGACGAACCGGCTTCTATTATTAAACACATTCCAATATCTGAGAATAGTTATCTAGAAGCCTGGGAAAAATTACTTACTAGGTATGATAAGAAAAAACAAATTATTTCTGCACTTATTAAAACCTTTATGGATCAACCAACTGTAATTCATGCTAATGCATATAACTTACGTAAGATAGCAGATACTTCGGATGAAGTAATTAGGGGATTAAAAACTATTGACACTAAAGCTACTGAAAGAGATGTATGGTTAATTTATATTTTATTACAAAAACTTGACCATAAATCACGTGAAGAATGGGCACAATATTCCGCAAAAATTGATTTTCCAACTTTAGAGATCTTTTTACAATTTATTAATGATAAATGTGCATCTATGGAATTATGTAATGAAAATGAGAGTAAAGAGAATGAGTATAAACAAAATAAGGATAAACAATTTAAGTTATCTAAGTTTCATTCTAACGTTAATTACAAATGCATTTTATGTAAAAACAATAATCATTTCTTGTTCAAATGCTTTAAATTTAAAGAACTTCCTGTTAAGGATAGAAAACAATTTGTTAGAAAGAACTCATTATGCAGCAATTGTTTATCTAATAAACACTCTATCGCTCAATGTAATTCCACTTACACTTGTCATTTTTGTAATGAAAAACATCATTCTAGTATATGCGATAATAATTTGAAAACTTATACAGCTTCGGCTTCATCTGCTGGTAATAATTTTGAAAACTCTGAGAATCGTACAGAGCCATCTGGCATATCTCAATTCCAAACAAGTACTCATAACCATTCTATACAAACATCTTTCGCTTTACTTCCTACAGCTAGCGCTTATATTTATGATTCAATGGGTCAGAGACATGTGCTAAAAATTTTATGCGATTCAGGCTCTGAAAGTTCTTTTATCACTGAATCATGTATGAGTATTTTAGGTTATGAGAGAAAAAATGCAAGATTTCCCGTCAAAGGGTTGGCAAATTCAAAGATTGCAATAACTAAAGGTTATACAGACATTAATTTAATTTCCATTCACGATTCCGATGTCAAGTTATCCATGCGAGTTTTTATATTAGATAAATTAACAGCTCCATTGCCATCAGAGAAAATATACAAGGAACATTTTTCGCATTTAAAAAATATGCAACTGGCCGATCCCAAATTTGAAATTCCAAGTAAAATTGATATGATTTTGGGATCTGATTATTTTTTTTCTATTTTACTTCCTGGTCAAACAATTTGTACTGAGAATGGTTTAATTGCTCAAAATTCAATTTTTGGTTTTCTCGTATCCGGAAAATTACCTGAATCTCAGACAAAATCTAATTCGATTTCAAATTTACATATTTACGAAACTAATATTGATAGTGAGTTAAAACGTTTTTGGGAATTAGAAGAAGTTTTTAATCCAAGTGAGAAGTTACTTTCACCCGAGGAACAGTTTGTGGAGTCACATTTTCAGGAAAATTATTCAATTAATCCAGAAGGCCGTTTTGTGGTGAAACTACCATTTTATAAATGCAAATCTGAATTATGTAATACAAGACCCGCTGCACTTTCCCGATTGTATGCAATGGAGAGGAAATTTTCTGAAAATCCGGAATTCGAACAACAATATAAGGATTTTTTATATGAATACGAACAATTAGGACACATGGAGGTAATTACTCAGAATTCACTAAATATTTCTCAAAGGGAACAATATTTCCTACCTCATCACGCAGTTATTAAACCTTCTAGCACTACCACTAAATTAAGAGTCGTTTTTGACGGTTCCTGTAAAACTTCTGATGGTAAATCATTAAATTCAGTTTTAGGTGTTGGCCCTAAATTACAACGAGACATTTTTGAGATCTTACTTAATTTTCGATTACCGGAGATAGTTTTTTCTGCAGACGTGGAGAAAATGTACCGCCAGGTTTTAATTTCTGAGGACGATCAAAATTATCAAAAAATCCTTTGGAGATACAACCCCAATGAGGAAATAAAGGAATATAAATTGAAGACTGTTACATATGGCCTTGCTCCAGCATCCTTTTTGGCCACTAGGTGCATTAAGCAAATCGCTCTAGATTATAATAAAAAAACACACGTCTCGCGTACTTTGTTAAAAGATATATATATGGATGACTTGATATCTGGTTCAAACTCAGTTAATAGCGCAATATCAATTGCTAAGGAAACTGCTAATGTTTTGGGAGAACATGGGTTTCATTTGAGAAAGTGGAATTCCAATTCGAATGAATTCCTTGCGGAATTTCGAGAAAATTGCATCACAGATACAGACTTTAAAATAATACCAAACAACAATGAAAGTTCTAAAGTTCTAGGGCTTTACTGGAACTCTTTAGCAGATACATTTATTTTCAAAACCGCACTTACTCTCAAACCACCACTAACAAAAAGACGCATTTTGTCTGAATCCGCACGCATTTTTGATCCTCTAGGGTTAATTTCACCTTGTACAGTAGTGTTAAAAATATTTTATCAAAAGCTATGGTTAACAAAAGGAGACTGGGATTCTCCTATTCCGCAACAATTTGAAGAGGAGCTCATTAAATATGAGAATTCATTCAATAAAATTAGCCAATTTTCTGTTCCTAGATGCGTCACGTTTTCATCCGATAGTACATTTGAATTACATGGTTTCAGTGATGCGTCAACACATGCTTATGCCGCTGCAATCTATTGTCGACAGACTCATGATAACAAATCAAAAGTCTCACTCTTAGTTGCCAAAACTAAAGTAGCTCCTATCAAGCAAATTTCCGTTCCCAAATTGGAACTTTGTGGTGCTCATTTATTATCTAAGTTATTTTCTTCAGTCATAAAAATATTAGAAAATTATAACTTTGACATTTACGCATGGACAGATTCAACAGTTGTTCTTTCTTGGTTATCCGCACATCCGCGTAAGTGGAAAACTTTTGTTGCAAATAGAACGTCACAAATATTAGATGTTCTTCCCACAAAACATTGGAGACACGTTCCATCTAAAGAAAACCCCGCTGATATCGCTTCTCGGGGCATAGATCCTAAAAGTTTACCTGAATGCAACTTGTGGTGGAATGGCCCAAGTTGGCTACTTTTGGATCCTACACATTGGCCTAATGATGCGCCTAAGTCTAAGGAAATCGAGGATCAAATTTCGGCTGAAAAGAAAACTGATCCCATTTTGTCTTACCATATTGATACATCTAATGATCTTTATGATCAACTATTCAATAAATTTTCTTCATTTTTTAAAATCAAACGCATTCTGGCATATTGCCTAAGATTCATAAATAACTGCAAGTCAGCAAGTAAAGTTCATATCTCAACAGATGATTCTTACTCCCCTCTTACATGTAGGGAAGCTAAACACGCCGAAGAGAACATCATTCGATGGGTACAAAATAAATACTTTCACGAAGACTTAAAACACATCAAGAATCAAAATATTTTGTCTAGAAAAAGTCATTTACACTCTCTACACCCATTCATTGACCAGAACGGTCTGTTACGGGTGGGAGGTCGCTTACAAAATGCTCAATTATCATTTAACGAAAAGCATCCGGTAATATTGCCGTCTAAACACAAATTGAACGACCTTATTATACAAGAGAAACATATTGCTCACTTATGTTCTATTAATGTTCTCACCCCATCACATTTTCTTACAGGTGATGTCATGCTTTCACCTGCAGATGAACCATTATCCTGCAGCAGGAATCTCAAGGACCGATGGCAACATCCTGCAACAAATATCAAGGAAGGAGAACCACAGCTGCTCACCTTTATCCTGGCCAATTGCTGTTCTTCTTTTATATCAGGACTAGCGCCCTGATAGGGTGGGAGTCATGTTCGATTTCCACCATACAGTCATATTCGATTCCTAACATATCGAACTCCGCACTCATTGACACTTTCGATTTAACTGTTTTATCTCAACTTTACTTTTTTCTGTTCAACGGGTACGAACATCTCAACTCTACTCGAACAGCTTCCGAAAAGAACAGTTTATTCTTTTTTCACCCGCACGGTAGCTTGCATGCTATCTTCCGCATTATTATTTTCGCAGTTATTACTTTACATTATTATTGTTTATTACTAAATCGCAATGTTTCATCGCACCTTATGTTGTCAACGCATTTAAATCGGTGTTTATGTTTAATATAGTTTTGTTTTGTGAGTGAAAGAACGAGTGTCTTTATTATTATCTTCCCATCACATCAAATTACGCAGCACCACCCATAAAAAATGTGTTAAGCATCAATTCGTATTTCCTTATAAATTTTCAGATCGTCATATAAAAAGAAAATTTTAAACTAGTATAATATAGCCACCCCAAAACTTTCTTCTATACAATTTTACAGAATTTCATACAGTATAAATTATTATTATTAAATTATCTTCCATGATAAATAGGATTTTTATCTGACAGAATTATAACAATAAATGCCGAAAGAAAGTCAAATTCGTGCCAACATCAGATTTTTTTTTTTTTTTTTTATTTTTTTTTTGGATGTTGTGTATTGACGAGACTTTTCGTAAGATACCCATATTAAATATTTACACCCCTCGCGGTGGTACAAACCCTCAAGGAAGAAGCAATGCTCCCACATGCACAAACTTGTTTTCTTAGTTTACTACTATTATTATCAATAATTATATTAATTTTACAATCACACGTTTAAAAAAAATAAATAAATAAATAAAAAAAATTCTCATTTGTAAATTTATACGAAATTTCGCCATATGCTGCCACGTTAAAAATTTAGAAAAGATGGGATCTCTGCACCACTTTTTGAACGATTGATCTCCAAATCTAATCAGCACCAGTTTATGTCAAGGTCCAACTAAATACCAAGTTCGGTTAAATTTCATTCAGTGGTTTGTGAGATACAACGTCCACAACACTTTTGTTACACACACACAGACAGACATTTTTTTTTTTTTTTTTTTTTTTTTTAATAGCCAAATTGGGTTTAGGCTATTTCAAAACGTGTAAATCCATCGAAAAATTGAGTTCAAAAATTTTCACGAATCCAATACGAAATCGATTTTAAATAATTGTAAATTTATTTTTAAAATGAAACGTCCATTGCATTTAAATTCACGAAATTACATTGCTCTTACTCTCGAAATTCAAAAATTTAATTTTTAAAAGATTACTTTTAATTTTCAATAAATTGATAGAAACTGGATAGCAATTGATTCTAATTTGTAATAAAATGATAGCAAAACGAATATTTTAAGTAAAACAAGTTGGTAAATTATTCACAGTGGAAATTACATAGCTGGACGCTGGAAGCTATAAAATAACTAGTAATATAAACCAGATATTCTATAAAGACCGAAGAAAAAAATTTATACAGAAGATACATTTTTACTTGAAATACTTTTGAAACTCCTATAAGAAATATTTATACCATGTGACGTTTTGTTCAACGCCATTAAAATTGGTGCAGTGAACGTTTATATGATAGATTTCAAGTATATGTATATGTTAAATCATTTTCTTATATTAAATTTGTAATTAAAAAAAATAAACTATAATATAAAATATATTGATTATATTTAGTTAATTTTGTGAAAATGTTATGTAAATAAGAGATTGTATGCTTAATTTTACATAAAAATTGTATTTAGTGAAAATATTGCAATTTAATAAATACACTTTCTCTAAAAAAATTATATATTTATATAATTTGCTATTACGAGTAAAAATTCGTAGTTGAATTTTCGTAGTAAAAAATGTGTTTAAAACAGAAAAAAAAATAAGAAAAAAGTTTCAAAAAGTTTAAGATTGCTGTAGATAATAATCCTCTTCTAAATTAGTTGAAAAATGTTAAAATACGTTTTCGGTAATTTAGTAGCCATATTATATGCTTTAATATATACTGAAATCTCTTAATTTTAATGAAATATTACAGTTTTACTCTATAATGTAATAATTTAGAGAGCAGGAATATCGCATTTCCATGCCATCACACTAGCACTTACTGACATTAAATGAAATGAAATTAATTTACCTTAATTAATTAAAATTTTATTAAGAAGCATTTAACATTTTGTTTGTTTATTTTTTTTTATTATATATCCTTGTATTTGAAAGTATATTAATGCATCAAATTTTTTTGAAACTCCCTCAGCTTTTAGAGGCTGGTTTATAGCCTCTACTTGTGTGTTATCTCCTATCTTGATTTAGAATCTGTACAGGAGTTAAATGAAGACAGTATCTTAAAATGTAATATTTCCCTTTTTATTACGTATAAGGAGATTGAGGCACTAAGACGGAGTATATTAAGACTATATTTCAATATACCTCACCACTTAGGAACTCCGTGACGTCAAGCAGGTTTTGTTTAACCTCCAAATAACTATATCATAATACTATCCAAAAAAACACGAACTTCCTTAATTTGGAAGTCAATTTAAAGTAAATCGCTAATGAAAAGATTCGCTTAAATTCCCATAAAATACTCCATCTTAAAATTATTACTATCCAACTGACATCCACCATCGCAACTTTTTTTAAAACTCTTTTTACATATTGGCAAATTACTTCCATACAAATCTTCTTTTACCTCAACCTAATACTTCTATGCTTTGCCTGACGTTTTCACCGAAATCATCGCCGTTTAACACTGTATCCAACTGGTGGACCCAGTGGCGGATCCAGAGCTTGACTTTTTTTTTTTTTTTTTTTCTGGGGGGGGGGGGGGGCTAAGATTTTTCAAAGTGTTATTCTAGACCAATAAAAAATTTACAATTGCAATATTCAATTGTGAATGTCAGTGTTTTTTTTTTTGGGGGGGGGGGGCTTCAGCCCCCTAGCCCCCCCCCCCTTAAATCCGCCCCTGAGTGGACCTGATATTCCCAAAACAACACTTCTATGTTCTACTCTACACTGTCACCGAAACAGCCACTACCTAACGTTTGATCCAACTCGTGACTTTAGAACTTCCAAAGCAACACATTTATTCTCAACTCGACACTGTCACCGAAACTAACAATATCTAACGTTGGATCCGACTGGTGACATTTCAACATATTTCATACCTCACAAGCTATCAAAAAGGTATCATAAAACACTAATAATGTTTTATACGCGGTTTAAAAATGTACATTAATTTATAATCTAATTTTTAAGTGTTTCTTTGAAAAGTTGATTTACGGGTTCACGTAAAAAATTTAAAAGCTTTTCTCTCTAACATTATTTATAATAAATTTTACTAATATCTTATTCAAAGTAAAAACAGAAATAAATTTGCTGATCTAGTCATTCGACGCTTAAGTGAACCATCATTAAGTTACCAGAAAAATTCCCGATACACCCCCTTTTTCCCTATTCCATTCTGAACATCTCGGGAAAAATCTTCAACATAATTTAAATACTTTCGACGAACAAAAGCCATTAAATATTATTCTGTTTAATACTCTAGAAAATTAAAGTCGTTACTGTAAAATAGTTTTAACTCTTAGTATTAACAATATAGTGAAATATCCCGTGATTTGAATTTTATTCGATTTCGTATTATGAATCTCCCTTTTAATGACTAAAAGAATATTTTTTAGTTTAAAATGTTTCTAATAAAATGATTTGATTATTTAGTAATATTTTATATTATTTATGCTATTTGATTTTATACTAATAATTTCACAGTAACTAGCCTTACTTTGCCAATCTATCCGAGCGTTCTCTTAAATGATGTTACACCGAGAAGTTAGCTTTAGTTGTCTTCGACAGAGGTTTTCAAAGCACACGATAGCAAAGTTTCGAAATAAAATAAATAAAATTTTTATCGCTCCGAGAAATATTGGCACAAGACTGTAATTCATTTTTGAATAAAATGAAAAAGAAAAATATATGAAATATTTAATGCACAATTCCCGCGATTTTTTTTTTCTTTCAGTTATTAAATATTTGTTAAGTCGCGGTTACTTCGCTAAAATCATTACTACTTTCCACTGCACCTTTCCCGAGTTGGAAGCAAGGCACTTTTAAACCACACTTTGCGAGTATTTTAGTTTTCGTTCGCAAGAAAATTCACAGAATAAGAAATTTGAACCGTCGTGTGTCTTCACACTTTCCACAATGTTTGGTAAAAATTGCCTCCGAAGCGATAATCGAAAAACAATATGTCTATCGAAGAGATAAGATCACCGTGAGAATGTACGAAATGCAACCTAATTGATGTCATATATTAAAAACATTTTTGAAACAAAAATTTAAAAATCGTAAATATATAAGGGAGACCAGTGTACTTAGGGCCGCTTTTTTTTCAGTGCCCAAAAAACAGAGTCCTTGATCTGTTTAAAATTATCAAACTGATATGTATATATATATCTTTAGGACTAATTACTTCCAATTGGGATTAATATAAATACCTAAAATAATAAATTCCGACAAATAGAGGGTTATTAAAAAAGTTCACTCGTGGCCCTAGGTACAACACAATCATTGTACCTGGGGCCAGACCTCATTGTACCTAGGGCCATTCTCTCAAATTTAGATTTCACTTTGTAATGAATTGAAAATAAGCATATAAACATGTATTTTATAAAAGAAACAATATCAAGTAATATATTTATTTATTATATAATAATTATCATGTTTCAAGTCAGTTGAAAATATGAAACTTCACCAGTGGGCATTTCTTTTGCAATTTGTATGTTATTTGTTTCAAAAATTAAACACAACATTCATATTTGTGCAATCAGTATACTGTGGATGCAAATACTTTGATTAGAGAGGGTATGATTATAATGCATATCTATTTGTAATATAAATGTGAATACGAAAAATTTTGTTTTGAAAAATTGTAACATATGGAAAAAACGACCACAGGTGCACCTTACTATCAAAAAGACAAAAACATGCGGTCGCGAAAGTGTTAAAGGGTCCAAACACACTGGCCCTAGGTACAAGGTAGCTATGTAGCCCTAGGTACAAGTTTTGGTAACATCATTCAAAATGCCGTCCACTAAAAAATCCACGTGAAGAGAGGACTAATTAAATATCTCATTTATTACTTAACCATCAAAATTGTACACTAGAAATGAAAGAAAAATATTTGACTTGCCTTTGTAAAATAGCAAAAGAGATGAGCTGCAAAATTTTACTTCAAACCATGTAAATTCGTTTTCTATGTGTAACTTGTCAAAACTTTTTCCTCAAAAGTACCAAAGTAGTTGTAAAAGTAGCAATTGGTGTTGTTACCCGCCTAATTGAGTAATAAAACTTAACATTAAATATTATTCAAATAAAGTGGGGTGGCCATAGGTACATAATGGCCCTAGGTACACGGGTCACCCCTCTCTATATATAAATGTGAAATTAATTAGATATCCTTCTTAAATTAACACTGCTAACCATAACTGTTAATATATATATATATATATATATATACATTTATTTATTTATTTATTTATTTATTTTTAAGACTAGGAGGACTATTAGTTTCAATCTGAGTAAAAACCTCGTCGCCAGTTTTTGTAGAGCACTTTTGTGTTACATAAATAAATTAGAAATTATCAGTCAAAAATATATAATTATAAAATAAATTAGAAATATCAGTCCTACCGTTAAACATTCAGTACCAAATGAAAGGGGCGATTGTTTTGAATCCAGAGGTCCAAATAGTTTTTCCACACGAGAATTAGAATTTTATAAATTAATTAAAATATGAAATTAAGGTGGCAATACTTCATTTTAATTCCTTTTAGTCATTTTAAAAAAAGTACATGGACCAGTTTTACGGTTAAAAAATGAGATAAAAAATAAAATTAAGAAATAAAATTAAGAAATAAAAAAATAAAAAATAAAAATAAAAATTTTACAGATTGAAATTAATAATCGTCCAAACTAAACTAAATTCTGCATTTGAGAGGATTTTTTTTTTTTTTTTACCGATCATGGAATATTTAAAGAACTTTCATGAAAACACAATGCAGATTTTAGGTGTTCATTCATCATTTAATTGCTTACATTTAAGAGAAAATGATATAAATTTCAGTGCAGGTTATTGTTTTTTCTTTTCAGTTTTCTGATGTTTGTTTTTTATTCATTTAATTTTGTCGTTTTTGGTAATCGATTTTTACAATATTTTTAAAGTTTTTATGTACGTTTATATTATTGTATACTTTTAAAATTTTTCCTTTGCATCTAAATAACTTTTCATTTGGTTCCAGAGCTGCAGTGTTTAATATTTAACACTTTACAACAAGGTTGAAAAGTAATAAGAAATCACCACAGAACTGGCGTTTCAATGTAATAAGTATTCTTTTAAAATACCTCGATAGCACAGAATATTATTTTATAATAACGCAGATGTCCCACATATTTATTTTAATTATATATATATTTCGATAAAATATTTTACAGGTAATTATAATTAAGAAAATCTTCTTACCTGTATTCGTTAATTTAGCATCCGATCTTTATATTCTTGTTTAGACAGCTAAATCATTATAAACTCTTCTAAAAAGAAAATATCCATTAGATTCAAATGATTCAGCATACTCAATTACGAGATGACTTTGTGTCTTTTAAATATTTAATAAAAGAAAAAAAAAAAAACAAAAAAAAAAACATGAGTTTAAGTTACCTAAACGCTCCGAAAATTAGAAGATCTACATTACGACTACAGATGAAAATATTACATGTACACTGATGCAGGTGCGAGCGGTTTCGTAGGCATGCGCAGATGCCTCATTTGTTTCTTTTCACAGTTCGAATCGTAAGTAAAATGTTTTGATAGTCTGTGAAATATATTGGGCAGATAATTGTTATATTTTTCAACACTCCACCTTGCACAATATATATTAAGTTTTAATAAGTTGCAGTTTATCTCTGTGTTTAATGAATGCCGCTTTAGGTAGTGCCTTAGTGAGCACATCGGCAGTCATATACTTGCTTGAGATATATTTCAATTTAATAATTCCTTGTTCGCACAACTGTTTAATTAAATGATATTTAACGTCAATATGCTTCGTGCGACTTTGGTACTTATCAGATTCAGTGAGTTTGATGCAGGCCTGGTTGTCTTCATAAATAACGATTGGTGGTTTTTGTTCCATATCAAGATCTTTCAGTAGTTTTAATATTGATATTGTTTCCTTTGCTGCATTTCCAACCGAGATATACTCAGCTTCAGCTGTTGACAGTGCTATGCAGTTCTGTTTCTTGGATGCCCAGTTAATCGGGTTTTTCCCAACAAAGTATATATTACCACTTGTAGATTTTCTATCAAGTGTGTCATTTGCCCAGTCAGCGTCAGCAAAAACTTTTAAAATGCATTCTTGATCAACATTATATTTTAATTTATAGTCATTAGCAGTGTTTAAGTATTTAATTACCCTTTTTGCGGCTTCCCAATCCTTTTCTCTAGGTTGTTCATTTCTACGACTAAGTACATCAACTGCTGCCGAGATGTCCGGTCTGCTTAACGTTGCTATATACAACAAAGCGCCTACAGCTTGCCGATATTTGGTGTTATTTGGTAGAATATTTTCAATTTTATCATCTTTCTGGTATCCTGGATCAAGTGGTGTGTTAACTGGTTTGGAATCTTGTAAATTAAATTTCCTTACAAGTTCATTTATTTTATTTTTCTGATGTATAGCTAATGTCCCATTATCACCTCTTTCTATTTGTATTCCTAAGTATTTGTTTACTTGACCTAGATTTGTGATTTCGAATTCGTTTTCAAGTTCCTTTATTATTTCGTATATTTCATTTTTGTTTCCTGCCAACAATATGTCATCGACATATATAAGTAAATTGTATTATTGTCCTTTGTCCTTTTGTATAAACATTTGTCTCATTCACAGGCAGTAAAATTTAATTTGATTAGTGTATCATTGATTTTGGTATTCCAAGGCCTGGCTGCTTGTTTGAGGTCATACATGGCTTTTCGTAATTTGCAGACCTTTTTCTCTTGTCCTGGTATTATGAAGCCTTCTGGCTGGCTCATAAAAATGTCTTCTTCTAGTTCTCCATGTAGGAAAGCGGTTTTCACGTCAACGTGAGTTAACTGCAAATTTTTGTATAATGCATTTATCAAAAAGGTTCTGATCGTTGTATGAGAAGCCACTGGGGCAAAAGTCTCACCATAGTCAGTTCCATACTTTTGACTAAAACCTCTTGCCACGAGACGTGCTTTGTATTTTTCAATTTTGCCTGAGTCATTGTATTTTGCTTTAAAAGCCCATTTAGAGCCAACAATGTGTGTATTAGGTGGAGGATCAACAAGATCCCACGTTTCATTTTTATTTAATGATTTTATTTCTTCTTCCGCTGCTTCTAACCATTTTTCTTTCTCAATAGGATTTTTCATGTTTACTATATCGTCAAATGTTTTCGGTTCAATATAACTGGTATTAGTTGACAGAAAAACAAAACGTTCAGGTAGTACCCCTTTGTTTATTCTATCTGACCTCCTGAGGGTTTGTGTATTCTGTATTTCATTATGTTCTTCTGTTACATCATTTTCATTGTTTAGAATAACAGGAGTTTTAGATTCTTCATTAATTGCATTTTGGTCAATGTTTCGAGAATGTTCGTGAGTTCCATGCTCTTCGAGGAATTTTACTGTTCTGCAGATTTTTATGTTTTTATTTACATAAATTCTATATCCTTTACTTTTTAGATCATAACCCATGAAAATTCCACGCTTCGCTTTATTGTCTAACTTTTTTCTATAAGTTTTGTTCACATAAACATAAGCTTTGCAGCCAAATGTTCTTAATTTTGAGAGGTCTGGTTTCATACAAGTCCAAAGCTCATATGGTGTCTTTTCACGGGCACTTGTTGGTAGTCTGTATTGTAAATAGTTTGCTGTCATTAAAGCTTCTCCCCAAATGTTTTTGTTTAATTGACTTTCATTTAACATGCATCTGGTCATTTCGACTAAAGTACGGTTTTTCCTTGCAGCCACGCCGTTCTGTGGAGAACAATGGGGCACAATCAGTTGGTGTTGTATACCCTCATTTTGAAGAAATTTTTCGAACTCTTTATTCATATATTCACCACCATTGTCAGAATGCAAAATTTTAATTTTTCTTCCAAATATATTGGAAGTGAGTGCATGGGAATTTCTGAAAGCTTCTAAAGATTCATATTTATTTTTCAACAGATATATATAAATGTAGCGGCTGTAGTCGTCAATAAAAGTGAGAAAATAACTTTTTCCACCCACCGTAGGTGTCTGGAATGACCCACAGAGGTCAGAATGTATTATGTCTAATGTTTGTTTTGTCTTGTGTGTAGCTACTTTGGGGTATGAGTCGTTTTCCAATTTTGACATAATACAAATTTCACAATTATCATCGTGCTTACAATTGTTCAGTTTAATTCCCATTGCCATTTCCTTACTGACGAGTTCTTTTATTTGTGCGATATTTTTGTGTCCTAATCTACTGTGCCATAGTTTAACACAATTTTTATTATCGCAAGTTTGTGTCATGTTTATCTTTTCTTCTATGTTATCATTTGTTTTAACTTCATACAAATTGTCAGCTACTGTCGCAAAAATATATTCTTCGTTTTTAAATTTAATTTCACAAGTGTTCTCTTTAAATATTACCTGACAACCATTCTCGGTTGCCTTTTTTATTGAAATTAAATTTGTGGCAATTTCAGGAATAATTCTCACTTCTATTTTTACATCTCCACAACCTTGTGAGATTACTGATTGACCATTGGCAAACATAACTTGTGTTTTATCATCGTTTTTAAATGATATGAACCTTTTTATACTTTTGCATACATGGCTTGAACTCCCGCTATCTACAATGAACGAGTTTCTGTTTGAATTTCCTACCACAAAAGTTAGATTTTTCATTTTATTTTCCATTTATTGTATCATGTTTGATCTTTGTTTGTTTTTATATTTATTGCGACTGTAGAAATTGCTTTGATAGTTATTTGAATTTTTGTAGTCATTATTCTCTTTGTGTTTATATTCATTGCTTTCTTTATTTTTTAAATGCCAACATTCGCTTTTATTATGCGAACTCTTTTTGCAATAATTGCAAAACTTTCGTTGTGGTGTTTTATTTTTAATGTGCATTTTATATGCGCTTTCATTATTTGTTTGATTGTTTTCTGATCTTTTTAGATCTTCGTCTAGTAACTTTCCCCTAATGAATTCTGGGGTCAAGTCTTCCTGATCTCTAGATTCAATTGCAGTAATCAAGGTTACGAAACTTGGAGGAAGTGAGCATAGCATAAGAGCTGACATGTGCTCATCATTTATCACTTCACCTATAGCGGTCAGTCTATCACGGATCTGATATATGTGCGTTAGATGTTGAAATAGGTTTTCACCCTCTGCTAGTTTAGCAGAATATAATTTTCTCAATAGAAATAATTTACTGGATAAATTTGATCGCTCGTGAATTCTTTTTAAAGTGTCCCACGTTTGCCTAGCTGTCGCGAGATATTTTATGTGTACGATTTGGTCGTCTTCTATCGATAAATTAAGAATCGCTTTGGCTTTGCGATCCTTTCTTGTCCACTCATTAGTGATAGGATTTGGAGGTTCGTCTGTTATCAATTCAAACAAATTTTTCTTACATAGCATCTTTTCTATTTTGAACTTCCATAAATCGTAATTCGTGGAATTCAATTTGTCGATGATTGAAACATCTTTTGCAAAAGACATTTTAACTTTATTATTTAATCACTGGCAAATATTTTGATTACATAATATTTCTTTTCTTATTATACTTATTTACAATTCAATTGAGTTTTTTTTTTTCTTTCTTTTTGTTTCTAGAACACATATATTTTTCAAACCAAAACGTTTGGTTACAGTTCGATTTAGAACGGATGCTCTTTTTTTTTAATTGAACTTTATTTCAATTCATTTATTATTTTTGTATTTTTAATATATTCCACTTCATATTATCTAAAAATAGAATACTATACTTTTCTTATATCTATATAAATGAATTTATATATATAGAAAATGTGACAGCATTTTTTGTTCTGTGCACATAATCTGTTCTTTTAAAATACCTCGATAGCACAGAATATTATTTTATAATAACGCAGATGTCACACATATTTATTTTAATTATATATATATTTCGATAAAATATTTTACAGTTAATTATAATTAAGAAAATCTTCTTACCTGTATTCGTTAATTTAGCATCCGATCTTTATATTCTTGTTTAGACAGCTAAATCATTATAAACTCTTCTATAAAGAAAATATCCATTAGATTCAAATGATTCAGCATACTCAATTACGAGATGACTTTGTGTCTTTTAAATATTTAATAAAAGAATTAAAAAAAAACAAAAAAAACATCAGTTTAAATTACCTAAACGCTCCGAACATTAGAAGATCTACATTACGACTACAGATGAAAATATTACATGTACACTGATGCAGGTGCGAGCGGTTTCGTAGGCATGCGCAGATGCCTCCTTTGTTTCTTTTCACAGTTCGAATCGAAAGTAAAATGTTTCGATAGTCTGTGAAATATATTGGGCAGATAATTGTTATATTTTTCAACAATAAGTACAGAACTTTGAATGATAACCATAAAATTCAATAAAGTCGCAACAATTGTTTTGGTTAAAAAGATCACACGACCCTTCGTCAGCTGAAGAAAGTAGGAACGAGTGCTTCAGTCAAATCTGTAACGCAACGTATTAAGGTTGAAAATATTTAATGACTTCGGTTTGTCTGTATGTCTCACCGCGCTCTCACCCCCGTAAATAGTCATGGATTTTCTTGAAACTGATATATGTTATTCAAATTCACTATGGGTTATTCCTTTTTGAAAATGGAGTGAATACCACAACAGATTTGTGTAAAGGATACCCGAAAATATTCCAAAGCATTCGTTCGATGAGACGTATTTCTATAAACCAAATTTTAATAATTTTACTCTGCACAAAATTTAATGAAATTGAAAAATGTTATACATAAGTACAAAAGAATGTTTTCGATAAAATATAGCACGATTAGTTTTAAGATTTACAGTGTCATACAATAATATTGAGTTATACATTATTAGGTGATATATTATTGGCCATTACTGGATATATGCTGGAACTCAACTCTCTCTTAAATTAAGCATTTTAACAATTCCTAACAATGTTTAACACGTTAGCGCCCAGTGTCCTCATTTGAGGACAGCTAATAAAATGACACGTATATTTTTTGTGGTTTCTTGGAATGATTTCTGCTATTTAGTGTCAGTTTATAGCGTCACTCTAAATGATCCCTGAAAGTTTTATGTGCCTACTCTTAATTATTATTTCATAATTTGGATGGTCATTTTATGATTTTTTATTCATCGCACATAAATTTGCTTTTTTCGCAGGTATACTAACTTAAATAAAGTTGAATAATATTATATATTATAATACTTTACTTACGAGATATTTGTCAACATATAATAAGAAATTAATCTGTTATCTCAAAGTTTTTCTATCTCGAAGTTTTCTCGCTAGAACACTAAATGCCAATAAATGAGGATAGGCTTTAAATTTAAAACTATCAGAAGAATTGTTTAAGTTAATATATTTTACTGTCAGTTGTCTATATTAATTTAGAAGTGAAATAATCAGCTAATAATATTTTGCAAAATTAATTCGGGCGTTAACGGGTTAAGAGTGAATGTGATTTGAATTAGTGTATTTGTCTGTGTAAATGTCCATTTGTCTATCTGTCTATATGCCATCTCCAGTAACCGTAAATATTTTCAGAATTTCGTAAATGTGATATATTTTATTGAAGTTCACTATGCAATGTTTCCTATTTAAAATGTCATTAGTACGTCCTGTACAACTTGGTATTTTTGTGGATGTCCCAGTACATGCAGTACAGGGGCATCCAAAAAAATACCAATGCATTCCGTTTTAGAACCGACATTTTTATAATTCACATTTAAATAACATTCTGATGTAAAAATCATAAAGAAAGTAAATATTTTTTGTTAATATGCTTAAATAATGTTTGATATAGAATATAATATGATTAACCTTCAGATTTACAAGGCTACATTAAAATATTTAGACAAACTAAGAGCTTCAATTAGAATTAAAAGGCTGCAATTTCTTTCGCGTTAAGCATTTTTAACACTTTCCAACAATGATTAAAAGTGATTATAGATTCATTAGTCTATCTGTATGTCTTTCAGTCCTTCTGCCTGCTCGTTGTGTGATAAAGTAGGCAAAAAACATTGAAAGTTTTATGATACAACAAGTGCGTACAGTTGAAAATGTTTAACAATCAATGCATATACCGCATGATGGAGTCCAGCTACTCTTTATTTTTGCTAGTAGCGCATGAAACGTCTTACTGTGTTTCCACCGTGCGTAGTGCAAACACTTCCCTGATGATGAATTCAATGATTTTTGTATTAATTAATATTATCCATCTGGTTTGATTGGTGTTTTAGATTTTGCAATTGTTTTCAACATATTTTACGTGTTGTATTATGTTTCAGTTTATCTGTCTTCTATTTGTGTATTTTCTTGCACATTGATTGAATAAATTGTGTTTTAATATTGCTTATTAAATGTAACTTTTCATAATATCTTCCCTTATACATACATACATATATATATATATATATATATATATATATATATACGTATTACATCTTTCTTCTTTTTCTGGTTTCGTATGAGATAGTTTCGTATTGCCCAAGAACCTGATCGTTTCGGAATTTCTCAAAAAATATTCCACAGGCTCAAATCTTCCCATTTTAATCTAAAATATGTGATTTGTATTTTAAAATATACGAGGAAGTTTTTATTATGATTATTAGCAATACTATCGAAATATATTGGAGCTCTGTGTCGCTTTATTTATTTATTTATATATTTATTAGTGCTAGAGGCCTATTTCAGTCGGTACAGCGTTGTCGAATTTTTATACGTCACTCTTAATAGTGCTAAGGGCCTATTTCAGTCGGTTTATTGAATGGGGATTTATTGAATGAAGTCCCCCCAAGGCACAACTTTGACATGAGTCCCCCCCCCAAAGGTACCCCTATTTCAGTCGGTACAGCGTTGTCGAATTTTTATACGTCACTCTTAATAGTGCTAAGGGCCTATTTCAGTCGGTTTATTGAATGGGGATTTATTGAATGAAGTCCCCCCAAGGCACAACTTTGACATGAGTCCCCCCCAGGCCCAACTTTGACATGAGTCCCCCCCAAGGTACAACTTTGACATGAGTCCCCCCAAGGCACAACTTTGACATGAGTCCCCCCCAGGCCCAACTTTGACATGAGTCCCCCCAAGGCACAACTTTGATATGAGTCCCCGCCAAGGTACAACTTTGACATGAGTCCCCCCCCCAAGGCACACCTTTGACATGAGTCCCCCCCAAGGCACACCTCCCCCTCATTGGGAAAAAGAGAAAAAACGTTGTTTTGCGGCTATAAGACAGTTTGGACTTCCAACGTTATTTGTTACAGTATCTGCAGCTGAAACACATTGGTTTGATTTAATGAAAACTTTATCATGGAATTTAGATCGTCACGAATTAACTAAAGAAGAATTTGTCGATATTAACAAGTTTAGCAGTAGGCCTCTGGCACTAAATTAAAATCTGTCAATGTCAGATTTTCATGTTTTAAATAATGAAATAATGTCGTATCTGTATATATATATATTTTTGTCATTTTAAGATAATAATGCCTGGTCTGTTTATATCTTTAAAGTATTGCTAGGTTTAGAATTACCTTTGTGAAAATTCTGAAAATGCAACTCTTTTAAAAATACATTTTTTTATTTTATTTATATATATATATATATATATATTTTTTTTATGAACGTAATAATTAAAGAATTTGATAATACTGATTAAAAAACATATTCCTTAAAATAAAAAGTATAAAGTATACGAATTTATGTTTTCTTTCGTTGTCTTTTTTTCATTGAAAAAAATTATATTATTTCTTATTATGAAAATAAATTATTTTTCTTTTGTGAAACAAAAAAATTTCACATTATTTGACATTATTCTTGCTAACAGGATGCTTCATGACTGGAGAATAGAGGTCTTAAAAATAGCCTGGGTTTAAATCCGGGTAACAATTTAACAATATATATTATTGTTACATTGTTATAGTAACACCACAATTTTAGAAGTTTTAGTGACTAAACGATTAACGAAATAGGGTAATAATCGACTTATAATAAAAGTCATTGTCACAATTTTAGCCACTTTATGAAAAAATGCTAAACAAACTAATAATCTCTGAGATTTAGAATATTATTCAATTTAACAGCAGAATAGAAAACGATAAAAAATATCTGTAGTAATAAAACGTTTTTTATTTATTTACTTTTTTTTTTCAAAGAACGGACACAAAATTCTTGACAACTTATTCCTTGATATCTAAGAATTTTTGGACAACGTAAATCTTAAGAGAAATACATAATTTTAATCATCTTCCCATAAGAGTCGGCATTCATAACAAATGCTACACAATATTGTGCTAAAAAGCATTAAAAAAAAGAGAATGTAACTCGATACAATAGATTTTAATGTAATAGCGTTTATTTATTTTACGTTCTGATCGTGATTCGAATGCAAGTGACTTAAAGAATTGGATAATTGAATAAAATTTCAGAATTGTTTGACTGTGTTTCAGATAAAAATAATTCCGGAAATTTGTCTGATGTTTAATCTTTTAAAAAAAGTAAGTTTTGTTTGTTTAATTTTTAGGATGATTTAGTTAGAAATCGATTTGTTGAAATCACTTAATTTATATGTAACTATACATATAAATGAGGATGAAACATTTGTCATCATTATAACTTCCGAAATACTGAATAGATTGAAACTAAAGTTGTAGAATGAACTTAACTCAGAAATATAACTAAGTTCGTTGAACAGTTCTATGAACCACCTTGTTAAAAATTATCGACTATTTGAAATCCAAATTTTTATTAAAAAAAAAGAAAAAAAAATAGTACTTATAAAGCTATTTACTTAAAAATCAGTATGTACATGGTCATATGAAGGCTCGGTCGAATGTGTTATTTTATTTTATACTGTACATTGTTTCAAAGTGGTACCCGTGAACAATTCGAGCTAAAAAAAAAAAAAAAAAAACATATTTATCAACAAATTTTCATGAAACTCGGCATTTGCATAGTGTATAAAGAAATTAAAAATGTTATAACAATGCTATAACATTTAACTTTATATATAATATTTATATTCAGATGACGATTACTTTAAATAAATAAATAGATAAATAAAAATAATTCAACCTACTCATGCGATATATCCGGGAGGATTTGTTAATCTGAAATAATTTCTTTTATGTCAATCATCACGATATTTGAAATTGATCTGTGGGGATTTAATACAAGGAAATGAACCACTAGTGATAGCAAAACAACCAATATTTGAACAAAAAAATATACAAAACATAGTTTGAAACCTTATGAATTATTACCGTGACCTAAATCCTTACAATACAAGAGTAATTCCTTCCATACTTGTATAACTGAATTCCTATTTTCTTTTTGTAATCTTATTTAAGACAATGGATTCTAAGATGCCAATTTTAGAATGAGTGTTTTTATCTGTATGAATTCCATTTTATTTAATCGGTATAAAATAAAACGTACCAAACAGTTTTTTTTTCGTTTGTTTTTATTGTCACAGGTCGTTAAACTGTACCGTATTTCCTGATGTTAAATTTGAAAATATTCCAGGGTGTATAAATAACTGTTCACTTTATTAAAACATATATATATCATTATTTAAAGATTTTAGTCGGAATTGTTATTACATAAAAAAAAATATTTTGAAAAAGCCTAAAATATAGGTCTTAATTTTACATTTCAAATAAAATACTAATTATAAATATATATATATATATATATATATATATTATTTAAAAATGCGTATTCTATTTACTTTTAATACGTATGACTAAAATTTTATTTTTATTTTTTATTACTATTGTTATCATCATCATTATTATTATTATTATTATTATTATTAAAGCCCTTTTAATATTTATAGTTATGTAACATTACTTGACACTATCCAAAGAGACAATTTTCAACATATCGCTATAATACAAACATTAATAACTTATATAAAAAAAACTAGTATGTTGTGGCGACCACGAAACAGTCTTCTATATTTTCCTATAACTTACTAAGTTTAAATAAGTTATTAAAACTATTATTTATTAAAAGTATCTAACAGGATGAATGAAAACGATTTTCATCTTAGTGAAAACTAACACTAAATATCCACAGAAAGGTAGTTTTTTTAAAATGGTTATTTCACATATCAGTTTTCGTACAGTTACATGCCATAGAAGTTGATATATAGCCTTCCCATTATCGAGGGAATATGCAGCACAGCAATGCCACCTGTTAAGCGGTTCACACCAAAAGTTGATTTATGTCAAGGTGCATCTACGCATAAATTTATATGCAATTCTGTGCACTAATTCCTGAGATATAGCCTTCCCTTAATCTTCGGAAATCACTGTTTAGAAGCATAACAAATAAGCTTTATAAAAAAAAAAAGTGTTAGATTTATTTGCTTAGTGAAACATTTTGCTCAGTAAAAAATAAAATTCTGGTGAGAAACAAACACACGACTTCCATTACCCACTATTACACGTATTACATGCTTTTTCTTTCTTTTTTTTTTCTTTTGAGATAATATGATCAGAAGACATAAAATTGGCCTAACAAATTAAAAACTTAAATTTTTTCCTGTATGAGACACTGAATACACGAGTAAAGACGTAGAAAACAAAGTTTACATGGCAAGTTAGAAAATAACAGAAAAATGGTTGTGTTATCTTTTGAAACACCAATATTTGAGAACAAAAATTAACCAACCTAAGCAGGATGACTGTTAATTTTCCTGTAATAACCATGCAATGCATGATAAAGGATATCTAAAATTGATTTATGTAACAATTTTTAAGAAAATTGTTAGAGCCGTTTTTGAGATACACGCTTTCACCAAAACTTGACAAACTCAATTGTTGACCGGAAAACAACAATTGCATATAAAAGGATATCTAAAGAAGAGATATTATGCCGAGTTTGAAAAAAATCCGTGCTGCCGTTTTTAATGGAACGCACTTGCGAGACCTGAAATTGAGCTATTTCTACAGGTCACCTATCAATTTTCATAAACTAACCAACTATAGCATTCGAAAGGACATCTGATAGAGTGTTTATATAGCAATTTTGAAGAAAATCGTTTAAGCCGGTTTTGAGATACGGCCTTACGGTTTCCACTTCCCGTTTCGGATGTCCCACTCCCGTTTTTCTAATTTTCATCAAAATTTGGAAAATTCATCTGTACACCAGACCTGTGTCAATTCTGAAGTTTCGTCGTTCTATCTGTATTAGTTTCGGAGATATGATAGTCAGAAGATTTCCCACACACACATACATAGTACATACACACACGCATACACAAACACACTGATCAATTACCAAAAACTACTTTTTTTTTAGGACTCATGATACCTTAAAACGTGTAAATCAGGTGAAAATTCGATATCGAATATTTGGACCAAATGCAATACTTCCATTACCTACTGTAGTAGGGTAATCTATATAAATAAAGAGAAGTGTCTGTGTGTCTGCGCTCTGGTGCTCACACTACTGATCGCAGAGCTTCCAAATTTGGCATATAGGTACCTGGGAACCTGCAGATGTGCACCTCATTGAGATTTTTTTTAATTTCGAATTTGAATTTTTTAAAGTAATGTTTTTTCGATTTTAAATATTGGCTTTAATGCTTCATTTTTCATGAATTTATTCTTCGATTGTAATCGTCTGCGTATCTTAGCAACGGCTATTATGCAATTCATTTTTTATTTAATACATTCATTTGAAGGCGATTTTCTTTTTTTTATTTCTTTTTTTATTATTATTATATTTATTGAAATCCAAATGGTAATGCAATAGAAATAAATTGTTACGTTTATGTATAAGTTTTATACTATAGCAACTTTTTATTTTTAATTTTTTTTATTAATTCCTTTAAAAGAAAAATCTTTTTTTTTTTAATTATTATTATTATTTATAATATTTATTGGGTGAAAAAAATGGTAGTTTATAGTAGAAAGAATTAAACTGATTAAAATTCGTTTGTTTTTCATGCATTTAATTCCTTTTCAAAGAAAATCTACTTTTTTATTTTATTTTATTGCACTGGTCGGAATCAAATCGTAATATAGTGTAAATAACTGGGGCTATAAAACACATGGTTAAAAAACTAAAATATATAATAGATGCTGAGATACAGTCATCTTTAAAATCGTAGTTCTTAAATAACAGAAAATCCACAAGTCGTCGATAAATACCCAGATTGAAGTGCCCGGTAAAGACCTTTCTTTAGACAGTGGGAAACTGGACCCGATGCAGTACGGGTAGAAAAAAGAGCTGCCTTAGGCAATGGGTACCCAAAGAAGCGAAATCTAAAGCGATTTCAATGTTTTTTTTTTTTTTTTTTTTTTTTTTTAAGTTTTTATTTGTAATGTGATGTAAAAAATAAATACTGATCCAATTCTTTTGAAAATTTATTTAAATATTGTGACCAGCGAAGCGGGCGTAGCCTGCTAGTGGGAGTAATAAATAAATAAATGTGTAAGCGCTTTCGTCAAAGCTGATTACATGCAGAGGCGATGACACTCTAATTCAACGATAGTTTGTAAGTTCACTTCCATAAATGTCAAAGTGCGACTGTAGCTATCCTGTAAGGGAATGCAAAAAATACATTCAATAACATAACACACGCCTATGCCTCGCCGAAGCACCCGATGAAGCCTCGCCGAAGCACCCGATGAAATTTAAGCGTAGGAGACTAACTAGCTCTGCAAACGTAAATATGTCATGTCATCGTATACTTGTTTATCGTAGAATTATAGTTTTATTTCCAAACATTGAAAAATTTGGCTCAATAAAAAATAAATAAATAAATAAATTCGCAAATGTTTTTATCAAAGCTAATTACATGGAGGTGCGTGACACACTAATTGAACGATAGTTTGCAAGTTTATTTGCAAAAATGCAGCACTTTGACACAGCTTAAAATTTATTGAAATTGCCATTGATTAGCACTGACGTACCTACAAATACATATAAAAAATCTGGAGTGACTCCACTCGACTTTCCGAACATTGAGTAACTAACAGTTTTGTAGATAAAATAAAGAAAGAGGAATTGCTAAACAAACAAAAGAGAGAAAACCATAATAGAGTGTTTTTTTCTCCATATATCACACGAGGTTTTATTTAACGCTACTGAACTTTGAGCCCTTAGATCATAATGATAAAGAATTTTTCGTTTTGTCCCTGTAAAAATCTATAGATGCTAGATTCACCAAAATGCTTATAGTTAGTGCAACAGTGATTTATAATAGTCATACAAATTTTCAGCTCAATTGAATAAGGCGTTTAGATGCTATCGCACTTTTAAAAATTTGGTCTCATAGGCCATAATGATAAAGAATTTTTCTTTGTGTCCCTGTAAAAAAACTGTAGTGCTAGATTCACCAAAATCTATACAGTTGGTGCAAATGCGACCTATAACATGTGTGCAATTTTTTTGCTCAGATTAATAAGGCGTTTAGACGCTATCACACTTTTAAAAATTTGGCCCCATTGGCCTTAATGATAAAGAATTTTTCTTTGTGTCCCTGTAAAAAAACTATAAGTGCTAGATTCTCCAAAATCTATACAGATTGAGTATCTGTGACCTATAATATGGGTATAAAATTTTTGCTCGATTGAATAAGGCGTTTAGATGCTATCGCACTTTTAAGATTTTGGTCCCATAGGCCATAATGATAAAGAATTTTTATTTGTGTCCCTGTAAAAAAACTATAAGTGCTAGATTCACCAAAATCTATAGGGTTCTTACTATGGTGACTTACAATATACGTACCAACTTTCAGGTTAATCGAACAAAGCCTTTAGACGCTAGCGTGTTCACAGACATACACACATACACACATACACACATACACACATACACACACACATACATACATCATCGTAAAAATAGTGAAAACGGACTCAGGGGACCTCAAAACGTATAGAAACATCAAAATCTCGAATTCGGATTTTTGACATGATTACAATACTTTCCTCACTATAGTGTTCGGAAAGTAAAAAGGGAATGATACGTATTATATTAGTTTTTTTTTTTTTTTTTTGCATGATACCCAGCAATCACATAAGTATTAGAAAAATTACTTTCTGGTATCAGATGTATCAAATTTGTCAGACAACTCGATTTTCTTGTACCATTCAGATATCCTTTTCATGGCAGATAAAACTCTATCAAATAAACGGTATCTGTACGGTACCAAAAATATAGTATTTTTTCTCGCAGTACAATACAAGTATCAAATAGATGCTATTAGACAGGTATCCGAAATTTACTAGTTTTTCGTAGCTTCATTAACGTATCGAATGTAAAATATTATTCTGATATCAGAGATATGATAGTTTTTTGACATCATATTTAAAGAATGAAAATGTTACAGATACTGTATCGTTTTTCTCTCTCGATTTTATTCACTGCCACAACTAAATATTTATAAATAAACGTGCTTATAATTTTAAAATATGTTAACACTTAGTGGTAGTAAGTAATCATAATAATATGCACACAGCTAATTGTCATCAGAAAAGCTAAAGACCACCCCTTCATTTGAAGGGTTCAGCAAATTAAAACTGTATACATCGAAAAACAAATGCTCATTAATTACCATAAGATATCAGCGAAATCTGCGATGCGACATTTTTATATCAGTTCCGTGTCGGCAATATCGGAACTAGCATGAATTTTTGTCCATTATTTATCGGAACTATCGTTGACGAATGAAGTTGGTTTCGGAGTCTGCCATCAGATCGATAACCACGTATCGGTGATGATATCAATTCAGCGGACTTATTCGACACTCAAATGTTACGAATTGCTGGCGTCAAAATGATATATCTCGTGTCGAATGAGTAATGTCTTTTCGATACTAATATGTTAGTTATATGCTTGCTGGGTTTTTAGTTGAATTCTTGTAAATATACATCTAAAACGGCAAAAGGAACAGATTTTTCTAATTTTCAAAAATGAAAGAAAGTAATACGTTTGTTATTATTTGCTTAAATAATATTATAGCTAGAAATCAATTTAGCATACACAAATCGGACTTTAAAAAAGATTGAGTGTCTAATGCAGCCTATACTTTATTATAAACATTGAGATGAAAGATCTTTTATGTTTAATATTTTTAAAAATTTCCTCCAATAGATATAAACGACATCCAAAAAGTTGTTAAGCCGTATTAAAAAACATATGTAATAATTTTTACTTGTACCTCGGAAAAATAATCTAAACAATAAATTTCAGGAAATATTTATAACTATCACTTGTAATGAAAAGTTAAATAGAAATTTAATATAATTATTATTAATAATTGCTGATAGAGAGAGAGAGTGAGAGAAAGAATATGAATCTATATTTTATTTTAAGTGTTGAACTTTAAATTACTAAAAATAATTCACCATTTATTTTTATTTATTTATTTTTTCAACTCAGAGTTGGCAATGTAAAAGGTTTTTGAAAAAACTAGCAAAAAGCCTCTAAATGGAAACATTGCCACATTTAACTGAAAAATATTTTATTTAAAAACACAAACATTATAATGTTTTTTCTCTGTTTTGTCATTTTGATTAGAAAATTTCGGCATTTTTTTCTTCCTTTTTAAAAACAATATGGATGGATCAACAGTTTTCAAAACATAATGTTGCTGGTGCCCATGTTTTCCTCAAAATTATTCTCCTTGTATGCAACATCTAGAAAGTATAATACTGCCTTTGAATCTGCAGTGGAGTTACTTCGAACCGCTATTAAACAATTAACTTTTCACCTGCGTAAATTTAAAAATATAGTATCACTGTTATCTTCACAGGTTGCCTTCCTGTCCTTTAGTTCCATTCAAGCTGTGCTAAATGATTTTTTTTTTTTTTTTTTTTTTTTTTTTTATCAGTATTTGCTGATTTTTTTTTTTTTTTTTTTTTTTTTTTACTTCTTGACAATAACGCGTTATTTTACAGTGAATACTTGGTAACTGCAATTTAAATGGTAACAATCAGGAATATTTTCTTGCCCAAAACTATGCTAGGCGGATTCATAGTACAAAATGGGAGACTTCATTTCTCGTTTCTAAGCTTTTAATTAAGACATGCAGTCAATGTACCAGAATGAACTCTTTTATAAAATGGTAGCGAAAAAAAATAGAAATACCTTTTATATATACCGCACAAATCAAGACAGCAGGCAGTGGCCTCTTTCCGCTTTTTTATCGGACATGATTGTTTTAATATTCGTCTATGTCATATTAGCATTATTGCTGAAGCTGCCTGTGTGCAAAAACTAATTTATTGAGCAAACATCACCTGAGTGTGTGTGTGTGTAGCTTTCCATGTGTGTGAAGATAATGATATCTTAATATATTAAGATTCTAGACGACTCTTAGTGTATTAAATTTCTGCTATATTTTATTTATTTATTTATTTTAAGTTTATTAACTGTTTTGGCTATTTTTTTCTTATGTTTCTACTCATTGTTTTTTATGCTTGTACTTTTAGTACAATAGACCTCTGGTCGCAGTGCTTGGTTTCTTGTAAACCACCCACTTATAATTCATAAATAAAATATGCTTGTACTTTCTCCTATGCCGCTAGAAATATTCTTTTAAAACTGTCTAAAAAAAACTTATACACGATACTGTATAGATAAAAAATATTTGTGCATTATTTTTTACAACAAAGCGCCTTAAATTAAATTGTAGTGATTTTTATTATTATCACGTTAATGTTTAACTAAAAAATAATTTATCGTTGAATACTTGTCTAGGTTAGCTAATTATGACAGATTAACCAGAAGAAACATTATATTTAAAAAAAAAATACCTGCAACATATTTTGGTACGACACTGTCTCGATAAAAACGTTTGTCCATTAATTTTAATAACAAAATAACATTTAAAATGATATAGCAGTTTTTACTATTATCTTTATATTTTGAAATTAACATTTCTTCTTTTTTAAAGAAAGAAATAATCCGCACGGTAACACCTGTACTACGTCATTCTAAAATAATTATCAAAATAAGCAATAAAATGAAATAAATTACTTTATCTAATAAGGACAGAAATCCATATTAATTAAATTTTGCATCAGGTTGATACACTGATATGAAAATAATGTACCATGCATAATACTCTTAAAACAAAATATTAAAACAATAAGATTACATATCAAATAATATATATATATATATATATATATTATGTCAAAATTTTTCAAATGTGGATCCGCTTTCTTATTTATACCCTATTTATTTCAGTATCAATTCATCTTCATCAGTAATCTCTATAACCCGAAATAGATTACATTAAATATTTATTTAATCAGTATACCTTAAAATATTTTCACATAATAAATTTCCACTTAAAATAGGCGCCAATCTTCAAATCCATAATGTTTATCGCTAGTAATAAACTTAAAACCTAGCATTTGAATTTGGAAGTCTAATAAAGCCTAACATTCAATAATTTTCCTTGGTATTTAAAATACTAGTTCAAGAATCCATCATCATTTAATTTGCGCAATCTGTGCAATTAAGTATGGTGATTAAGTTTTAATAAGGTGAACATATTACATTCAATTTTCTCGACGACGTAAATGATATTTCTACTGCGGAATTTCATCTGCATTGTTCAATTTATTGCTAAAGTAATAATTCTCTTACAACGATTTGTTATCGTTAAAGTTAGCATAAGTTAATATATATCATTTTCCAATTTTCATTAAGATTGGATCCTATATAATTTGGACGCCATATGGAAACCTCTTATGAATATTTAGAACACGATTTATTGTTAATTATTTAATTGCAGTTTTATTCTTTGACGTAGTGTTAAAGAAGATGAAAAAACGAGATTTTTTTTTTTTTTTTTTTTTTTATTTATAAAAATGCTAATGCGTATTGTATATATGTATCATATATGTACATATGTATAAGAAAAAAGCATCTTATTAATGTATGCTTAATCAAGTATGTTGAACGTAATATAGGGAAATTAAACATAATTTGGATGATTACATGTTAAGTTTAAGAACAGTTTTAATCGACATTTAATTCTATGTGAGGAAGGTTATTCTCCCCCTCAATTCCCCTTAAATTTTAGTACCTAAAATTATTATAATTATTATTATTATTTTAATCAACGCTGTTATTAATTTGGCTTCAAACTTACCAATATTAATCAAATTTTTATTGCCAAACTAATACGAACTTCAAAATACCAAATTTAAGTATTTTGCAAATATTTGTTTTTAAGTCATGATGATAACAGATATACATACAGATCAACCGCTAAAAATTCGAATTTCGTAATCAGAGAACCTCAAAACGTGATATTACTCAAATTAACATTGAAATTTGAACTTCATAAATACTTTGTTACTAAATGTGTATGAAAAATTAATTTTCGTTCCTGAGTCGACATAATAAAATGTAGCAAAGCACTTCCAACAGTTACATTCAACAGAAAACAACGTTTAGCTCAATTTTGGGTAGCCCTCAATATTGTTTATAAACAATAGTATTATTTTAAAATCATTTAACCGAAATGTATTACAGTTCTAATTATTTTTAAGTATAACCCCAATGTATCCAAATACCTTTAATAGCCCTGTAAAAGAATGACAAATTATTTCCATACCACAATTTGCACAATTTTATGCAGATAAAAAAAAAAATGTTTATTCCTTTTTTTTTTAAGTCAGCCTATAGATGTTCATTGTACTTAACAGAAACTTCCAAAAAAATGTAATGCATTTGAATTATCTTGGATGTTCCCGTACAGAAACTGTTTGCTTGAACTCAAGGAAAAGTTTAATGTAGCATCCCTATGGAATACAAATACAGTGTATCGAGTTTGGACTTTCTGCTACTATTTGTCCTTGAGATATGCTGATGGCACACACAGAGACACACAGACCAACCGTGAAAAACATGGTTTTATGATTCATGGTACCTCTAAACGCGTTAATAAAATAAAAACTTAAAAATTAAAAAGTATTATAATAGTATACTATTATAATAAATTTTAAGTTTGTTCCTCCCCCTTTTCTAAAAAATGGCTTTAAACCCTTTGGTTAACGACCTTGACTGTATAATCTTTTTTTCCCTTTCATATGTTCGCACAGTTTTAAAGATTTCACATTTTATGCAATAATGATTGTGATTTACAAATAGCTCTTAAAATCCTTGCAAATTAACTCTTACGTCTTAACTTTTAACCGAATGTTTCAATTGTTTCCTCTTTCGATTTGTTCTATTTCAGATCTGAAGATTACTATTCTGTTAAAGGTGGTTTTCTATTTGGTGAGAAGTGGGGGGGCTAAGGATAGTTATTAGCTAATTGTTACTATCCTTTCAGAGACTTATCTTTAACTTTTACACGAAAGGTTCTCCCTGATGAAAACTTCGGTGTTTATTTTTATTTATTTATTTATTTATTTATTTATTTATTTATTTTTTATTTTTTTTTTTTATTTTTTTTTTTTTTGGGGGGGGGGGGGGTATTTCACTTCATTTGTTAAATTATTCCTATATTCATGTTTTAAATTTCCTTTTGCAGCAATTTTGCGCATTGCTTAGTAAATCTTCTGTTGGTTTTCTAACCTTTAAATTTTTATTTTTATTTCATATACATGAATATTTGTTTTAAATTTTCTCATATATATATATGTGTGTGTATATACATCGAAAATGGAAGTTAAAATTATTAAATAAAACTAACTGATTTGCATTTGAAAATCGTATAAACTATTAAAACCTATTCCGGTTCAAAGACTAAACTTATAACTCTATCACATTGATGTTTCCGTAAAACTGAAAAACATTTTGTATGTGCATTATTATGCATCAGAGAATATCTTCGCTATATTATTTTTAGAAAATTTCTCTTTTTTCTTTATTTTATTTCTTATTGATAATTATCTCTATAATTGAATATAATTATTCTGTTTCAATACGTGTAGTTTGCAAAGCATATTTAAATAAAGAATTAATACAATAATTATTAACAGAGTAATTATTCTATAATTTGCTTAAACGATAATTTGTAACATATCTTTATTCAATTACCTTATCTAAATGATAGTTCAAAAACACATGCAAGATCTAATTTGTAAAAGGGGCAATACGTACATTAATGTAAATATTTCTTTTTATAATTCCATTTAATTCAGCGACCATTGGTAATATATGCCATTTATTTACAACCAAAAAGTACAATTATTAGAAATGTGCTATAAGTATTCCTACTAAAAATATTAATTAAATTAAAATATTATTAAAATTATTTATTCAGATATTAAGATAATAATTTTCAAAAAATAATTTCCAAAGCATAAAATGATTTTAAATTATAAAATAAGAAACTATTTGAAAAATATGTAAGTAATAGTTCTCTTACAACATTTAATATTGAATTTTACATTACTAGAACTTTACATAACTTTATACAAAACAGATTTTGTAATTCACGTAATATAGTTTTTTTGATTTTGTGGAATTTATATATAAATTTTATTTAATTTTTAATAAACTTGCGGTCGTGCATTGTCCTGATTAAACGTTGCGCTTCGGAGGCCTTGAACATAGGGCAGAGCTATGGGTCTTAACTCGTCAGAAATGTAATGGCTAGTATTCAGAGTGGCGGGAATGAAAACAAGTGGTGACCCGGACGTGTATCCAATGGTACAATATACCATCAATCCAGGTGGTGACTCAGTATGCGGCTACCAAAATTCTGATTACCCTCAAAACTGCATCACTGAAATGGGCGCCATTAATGTGTGATCAACGATGAACCTGGACGCAGGAATGGCGTGAAATCCCTTTTTAGACAAATCACAATCCTGTTTACAGCATCAAGATTGCCTTATCTGTATTTAACGGCATTATGAATAATGCACATTGCCAGCTGGGATTCGACATCTTCATACTGTCCATCATTTGCAATGATGTTATGGGTACCTATTGAATATACGTCTCGATTAGTTCATGTTCGTATTCCTCGCACTCTGAACAGCGGCTATTAAATTTCTGATGAGTTAAGGCCCGCCCCTCTGCCCTGTATTCGAGGCCTCCGTAGCGCAAAATTTAAGCAAGATAATGCACGACCGCAAGTTGTTTGTATTGTCCGGACCTTCTTTGATACAGAATGTGTTCGACTGTTGCTCTTGCCAGCGCGTTCTCCTGATCTCGCTCCAATGAAAATGACTGTTTAATCATTAAAAAGCGACTGGCCCCCCGCCACTCACCAGTAACTTCGATCGATGAATTGTGGCATCGTGTTGAAGCTTCATGAAGTGCTCTACCCGTACACGTCATCCAATAGCTATTCGATTCAATGCCTAGGCAGATATGTGCTGTTATTGCTCACAGAGTTCGCTGCTTTATGTACTGTTTTCTATGTACGTATTACTGCAAATTTCCTGAAATTTTAATCAATTGTTCTTCCTACTATAATGTATGTGTCCAACAAATTTCATTCCGTTATTATCATTCCTTCTTGGTGTTGCATTTTCAATGTCGAGCAGTGTAATAATAATACCGGGAAAATTAATATAAATTTCTAAATTTTTATTGCTTATAATTTGACTAAATGTGCAATTTATCTGATTTATAACAAACTTTAATTAAAAGTAAATAAATAAATGAATAATATACATTAAAACAATATTATGCTTTTAAAACTTTAGATGTATCACATTTTTAGAGAATATTTAGAAAATTTATTTGCATTTATAATCAAATTGGCTATTAGAAAGAAACCTTCAGAAAATGCTTTAAATGCGACTTTTACATCAGAATAACATTGTATCTGTTACGATACATTTTCCTGAAAATTTCACATTTATTTCTAAGAATATAAAGGTTAGCTTATCTAAACAGATTAATTTAATAAAATACCGACTATTCGCAATTTCAGTCTTATGGTATTCAGCATTTAAATTCGAGAGATAAGTTAAAGTGAGTAAAGGATTTATTGGATATGTCACGGAATTCTTCTCTTTCTTCATCGCGTTTTCTATTAATCCATTTCCAGACAACAGAAAAACGATCCAATATTTTTGGTTTTACGCTTTAATTTATTCTATAAATTATACATTTAATTTAATAAATTTCGGGCTTTATTAGAAATTAAAAAATGTAATTTTATTATTTCTTTGTATAATAGGTTACTTATATAAAAAAAAAAAAAAAAAAAAAAACTATTAAAATGTAATTTAAAACTAATTTTTTCCTTACAATATTATCGAATTTAATATACTACCTTTTTTTTTCTTTGTATTCATAATCAGTGGAAAAAAAGTCATCTCTTTTTATTAGTCGATTTTCACATTTTCAATGTATTGCAAAAATATCTACATTTTACGAAGTATCATTGTGTCTATATGATTCAGAAATGTACCTGTGTTTCAACACTAATGCAAAAAACTGAATGGAGTAATTTATTTTGACGTAATTTGGAATTATGATATTGATACTTCATTTTTGCATATATATATATCTATATATATGTATATATATAACAAAAGACAGATCCATTAAAAGGCATTATTTACAATTTGCTTCAGAATTTTACATCGGTTTCTCTTTGTCTGGTATAGAATCTAACTTAATATGATACATTTGAGTATGATATTATTCAAAACAATTTTATTTTAATTTTAGTACGTATATTTTAAAAGAAATTAAATTTTCACAATACTTTCTGTATAAAATCGTATCATGTTTGAATGAAATATAATTATAAAATTAAATTTGAGTTAATGATTTTTTTTTTTTTAATCTAAATACATTAAAGGTATTCTACTAAAATATGCTTTTTACAATTAATAAATTATAACTAAATGTCCCTTTAATTGTTTTCATTATAGCATAAATATTAAATAATTCTAAAATTTCTATCCTAGAAATATTTATCTATATATACAAAATCATTTGTCCTGAGTGAATGAAAGAGGGATTCATCTTCACCCAGCCCAAGCCAACCCTGAACCTAGAAGCATGAAATTTTGTGACAATCTTCCTTCTATGGCGTAGACATCCACTAAGAAGCGATTTCACAAAATTCGCCCCCTAAGGGCAGGGGGGAGAGAGGGCAAAACGTGATTTCACAAAATCCTTCATATCTCAAAAAAAAATATAAAAATATAAATAAATAAAATAAAATAAAATAATAATAATAATAATAACAGATATATGTAAAATTTTTCCTTTAAAATATAGCTAGCCGAAATGTCTGAAAACCAATTTCTAGAATTTTAGAAATTCGGTCCCCAAGGAGGAGAAGGGGACAAAAAGGTGATTTCACATGCACAAAACGTGATTTCACATAATCCTATATATCTAAAAAAAAAATACAGATATAGCGGCAGTTTTTGCTCTGTAATATAGATAACACAAATAGGTAAAAACCAATTTCTGTAATTTTAGAAATTCAGCCCCTAAAGGGGAAACTGAAGAAAAGGGGCAAAAAAAAAATAAATAAATAAATAAAAATAGAAATACAGTTAGAGAGTTCAAAGTTGGTACAGATAGGTTTTAGATGCCTGTAAGTCGAATGAGGATATTTTCGAAAGTTTAAAATTATTAGGAGAGGCAAGAAAGGGGGGGGGGTATATTAGCAAAAAAATAAAGTTAGATCGTTCAAAAATTGGCACATAGAGGTGTTCGATACCTACAAATCGATTGCGGATATTTTCGAAAGTGTAGAATTATTACAAGGGGCGAGAAGGAGAGCGAGCGCAGGGGCAAAAATAAAGAAATCCAGATAGGACGTTAAACATTAGTATTATTAGGTTTAAAAGCCCGTGAAAATGATTGAGGTTATTATTGAAAGTGTAAAATTAGGAGGGGCGGAAACTTTGTGTGAAGTAACACGTGCGCCGTAAGAGCGTGTATACACTGCCGCGAGTAATGATTGCCCAGACCGATTATTCCACCGATGGGAGAAGATTCCTTTTTTTCTTTCTTTTTCTTTTTTTTTTTTTTTTTTTTTGTATTTTATATTTATGTTTTTCCCTTACGATAATATAGTGATTCATTAAGAGTGTCGAACATAAATGATTCCACGCAGCGCACAATTGCCTGCGCTACCGAAGGCAGTGCGGACCCGGTGCGGCATTTTTTTCCGATTATAATTTTTTTTTCTCTTTTTTTCACATGATAAAAATTAATGCAATTTTGAGAATTCATTAATTATAGCGATTCACTTAAATTAGTGACCAGCGAAGTGGGCGTAGCCACCTAAAAATATAATACAATATTGAAGTATTCTACAGTTTCAGTTTATCTTTCAATTTAAGAAATTTAAAAGTATTTTATTTATTTTATTCATTTAAAAAAAAGCTACATTTGAAACGTTTTCTTGAAATTACATGTATATTTCTATATTTTATGTGAAAAGTGGATTTTGAATAAGTGTCAAGAATATTAAATATTTCATTATATATACATATATATATATATATATATATATCAATTTATGCATAAAATATATTTCAAGAATTTTGTCAGATTATTTTACATTCTTTAACTATTTTGTTTTAAATGTATTATGCATTTCATTACCATATTTAACTGGAAATAATACAACAATTTCTGATGCGGAAAATAAGACTGCAGTATGATTCTTATAAATTTATTTTACGTTATTGAGATAGTATTAAGAATAAAAACACTATACTTCTTGACTAATATGTTTGAAAGGCATATAGGAACAGATACATCTGTCTTCCTATAACTATGTACCATGAATAAGATCCAAACCAAAGGGTATTCAACATTAGCATCAATATATTTCTTGAAGTGTGAATGCATTAATGGAATGCAAATAGTAGTTCACAAAATTGGATTTCCTGATAACATTCATGACATATATATGAGAGAATTCGTTGTGTAAATCCCTGTAGAACTTATATCAGCCATCATTTAATTTAAAGTGTTTGCTAATCGTACATTAAATACTAACATTCTTATATAACTTGCATCATTAAATTACTCAATACTGAAACGTATCGAAATTTTAAGTTATTTTTGCTGAGTTCATGCGTATCAAGCATTTTATTTTTACTATAAAAATGCTTACATGTTTTAATTTACTTATTTTTCTCCTCTAAGTAAATTTTATTAATTTGAAATGTATGTAACAGAATAATACATTTTTGGATGTTTGCATTTGTTTTTTTTTTAACAAAGTCTGTTAGTTGTTAAGCAAGACTTGAATATTCAGCGATACCATTTTTAAAATATATGAATACATCATTTTAATGTTAAGTAGTGAACATCTTTGTTTTCAAAAAATTAATTTCTTAATAAAAATTCCTACATTCATATTTAACATATTGTAATATATATATATACCATACAGAATGTTATTTTGCAATATTTTGATAATAAAATTCAAAGATTTAATGTTTAACCCACAGTTAAGAACTAGGTATTATTATCTTTGTATTAAAAGTATTTAACATTGTAAATTTTGAAACTAAAATATTATATAAAATTTTCATCTTACATTTCAGTGATATGAAATATTATATTTGACAGTAAAATTGTAGTTCTTATGAGAATTAAGATAACTTTGAAAAAAGATTTTATTGTTATTAGTCTTTTATAATAGTAATTCTGTTTATCTAGCACAGTAAATTGATACCATATGTCAGCAACAACTCAATTATAGATAAAAGAAATAATAGTTTTGCTTTTTCCCAAGAGCCTGAATTTGCTGCGATAGACAATTGAGAAAAGAAATAGCTCTGAAAGAAGAAGATATATAACGATACCCTAATGAAGCTCAAAAAAGTTTTCTTTGGAAAATTGTTTTTTATTTTGGTTAATTAAATAATGATTTAACATTTAAAAAAATATTATTTACTGAGAAATTATTTTTAAAAACATGTTCTATAAAAATATTAAATTTAATATTAAAAAATTAAATCTATGTAAATACAACAGACTTTCGTTTGTAATTTACTCAGAATCAAAAATATTTGCTCAGAATCGAAAATATTGCTCAGAATCGCAATAATGCTTTGTCAGCAAAACACCTAGAATAGAAAAAATATATGTTTATTAACACAGATTTTTTTTAATTAACACCCTATGATCATGTAATACTTGATTTATTTTCACGATTTAATTAAATCGTGTTTAATCGTTGATGATTTAGATGAACACATTTGTCTACAATTGTGTTTTACAGTTGATTCAAAATTCAAAATTCTGTTTTTAAATACTTTTTTTTAAAAAATCTCCACATGGCTTTTAAATACCGAAACGTCAGTGGAGGCCCTCTGTTGAGACTCAAAAAAATTTTGGGCTGTGTCTGTGTGTCTTTCTGTCTGTCTGTCTGTCTGTCGCGCGATAGCGGCCGCAAAAATAGCGCTATTGACTTGAAATTTGGTACACATGTTTATGAGAACCACGAAATCAGCTGTATAGTTTTTGGTATGCAATCCATTTGTAGTTCGTATACAGGGACACGCCAAAGTTTTATTTATCATTACGGCATATGGGAGGAATTTGTATGTACCGCGATAGCGGCCACAAAAATCACGCTATTGACTTGCAATTTGGTACACATGTTTATGCGCCCAACGGAACCAGCTGTATAGTTTTAGGTGTGTATTCCATAAGTAGTTCATGTACAAGGACACGCCAAAGATTTTCTATCATTACGGCCTATGGGAAGAATCTGTATGTACCGCGATAGCCACCGCAAAAATCAAGCTATTGACTTCCAATTTTTGCCGAAACGTTAGTGGAGCCCCTCTGTTGAGACTCAAAACGGGTTTGGGCTGTGTCTGTGTGTCTTTCTGTCTGTCTGTCTGTCTGTCTGTCGTGCGGTAGCGGTCGCAAAAATCACGCTATTGACTTGAAATTTCGGACACATGTTCATGATCCCCACGAAATTATCTGTATAGTTTTGGATGTGCAGTTGTCTGTACGATGTTGTTTGGGTATGCAGTTGTCTGTCTGTCTCCACGAAATTATCTGTATAGTTTGGATGTGCCATTTGTAGTTCGTGTACGGGGACAAGCCAAAGTTTTTTTTATCATTACGGCCTATGGGAAGATATTGTATGTACCGCGATAGCGGCCCCCAAAATAACGCTATTGACTTGCAATTTGGTACACATATTCATGAGCCCAACGGAATTAGCTGTATAGTGTTAGGTGTGTATTCCATTTGTCGTTCGTGTACAGGGACACGCCAAAGTTTTTCTTTTCTTTACGGCCTATGGGAAGAATTTGTATGTATCGCAATAGCGGCCGCAAAAATCCTTCGATTGACTTGCAAATTGGCTTACACGTTCCAGCTTTGCATATAAATAGCTGTATAATTTTTATTGCTATATTTTTTATAATCTGTGTACAGGGACACGCCAAAACTCTTAACATTACGGAGTATGGGATGAATTTCGTTTAAACGCATTTTAATATCATTACTTTGCAATGAAGAAAATGAAACTAGCGTACGTGAGTAAGATGCTTAAACTTATGTTGTTTGAAGAAAATATGTGCTCTTAAGCTTTCTAATTAATGTACAGGATCTTACAAAAGTGTTCTGACAATGTCACGTAGTCATCCAAACGATGTTAAATTTGGAACAATTATTAATTTTAAACGCAAAATAAGCTGAATAGTTTTTATTGGTGTATACAATGTTTATGGTTCGTTTACAGAGACACACTAAAGAATTTCGTAACATTAGAGCCTATGGACAAATTTTTAATTTAAGCGCGCACTTTAATGCGTTTATGCTGATTGGAACTTAATAAAGTTAACATACATTATAAAGATGCTTAAAATCATGTTTACTCTTACAAAAGGTTATGTATAGACTAAATAATTTATGGGACCACACAAAATAATTCCGAGTATGTACTGTAATAATCCAAATGGTGTCAAATTAGTTTGAAAAATTAATGAGTTAAAATTAATTAGGTTTATTCTTATTATTGGCGTTTATAATGACTGTGGCTACATTTCCGGGATACATAAAGGAATTTTGTACTATTACGGTCTATAGTCGGTATTTCTTAAAAGTGTATTTTAACATGGTTACATCCCCATCAAATGTCATGAAATTTTATTAGAATTTTAAAAGCATGTTTTCCTGTTGAAAATTGTGGGCAGAGAATTGGTAATTTGTTTAAAGATTACGCAAAATATTTCCGATATGCTATGTAATTTTTTTTTTTTTTTTTGGTATGAAATTTGATAGTTATGAAATTTGGTATTTATGAATTTCAGAGAAATAATACAAGACCATCGTTTATTAAGAATACATATTGTTTCGTACTTGGGGGTTCGTAAGTTGTCCGAGAATGAAAGGCGAAACTTGCAAAAGTTCAGTGATTTATTCACAGAAATTTCCAGAAAAATACAGGTCTTTAAACCAAGTATCAGCTTCAATTCAACCAGTAAACATAGCTTAAACAACAGCCGTTAACAGCAAAACAACATTACAAACTGTTTATCAATAACACATAAAGCAAGTCTCATTCAAAGAGGCTCAAAGCAAAGCAAGCATTTGACGAAACTGACACAGATCTGAGATTGGCTTCTTTTATACTATTCTATCGAACACAGACTGTTCTGGAAAATTCTCGTATCTCATCAGCCAATGAGATTAGAGCTTCCATATTTGGTATATCCCTAATAAGGATTTTCTCGCCAAGGTCGCCAAAAAAATCGCCAAGGAGGGAAACAGTCGCCAAATTTGGCGCCAAATCCATTTATTCCCTTATTGCAGCTTTTTAATGCGTTTTTAAAGGAAAATTAGGCTATTTTAACCCTAAAACGACTAGAAATGCTCAAAATTAGCGTTTTATCGACTTTCTAAGTCTCTTTGAAAGAATTTATACAAAAATAAATGCAATTAATTACAATTCCGTAACACTTTATATGATATACAAATAGGTATAGAAAGAGAGATATAGCAGGGGGTTGAGGGGTCGGCAGCCCCCCTCAGGAATGTATCTGATTATGGTAACAAGTCGATCGAATCAATATATACTATTATATAATAAGGAATAAATAAAAATGATCTATTGAATAATGTCTGATGCAAATAGGACGTTGAGGCTCCTGATCTGCAGATACACTAGTTAAAACTATGTTAGAAAAATTTATTCTATAATATCTGCAGCTAACTATAAATACAAAGAATGATTTATTAAAATATATGTATATACTTTATTAATCATAATTTATATATATTTGTATAAATGTATATAGATTGCTTTTAATTTAACCTCATTTTTTTGTACTGATTTAAACTAGAATTTTCCACTCCATATTTAATAGTATTTCCCGTTTTAAGAACGGGTACAACAGCTAGTAACTCGATATGTGGTGAATAACGCTTCTTGAATGCAATTCTGTAATTTGAAGAGTTTCATGTACAGTCGGTAACAAAAGTCTCCGAACACTAGCAAAAATTCCTATGTCAAAAAAGTACACTTAATACAGTTTTGTCAACAAAACTCCTTGTCGAATCCTGTTCTTAGTCAGTCTAAAAACAGGATTCGGCAAGAATTTATTTAACAAAACTGTATTAAGTGTACATTTTTTTTTATTGGAATTTTTGCTAGTGTTCGGAGACTTTTGTTACAGACTGTATAATATTGAAAATAAAATAAATAAATAAAAATAAAAATCACGCTCTTAGTTTATTATTTTTTAACGAATTAATGGAGTCGCTATTATTATTATTATTATTATTATTATTATTATTATTTATAAATTTAGCACTAACGGTTTGAAACTAAAACTTAAGACACATTCGAAACTTCTTTCAAACCACCCACAGAAGATTCTTTTACTTTTTTTTTTTTTTTTTTTTGAAATGCCGAGAAATATTCCAGTTTTACCTAAATAAAATATCTTAATAAGGAAAACTCCTTTTACTATAGAGAAAAAAAAATAAAGTGTAATTTTTTTCTTAACACACTTAAAATTTGCCGTAAAAAACAAGGATTATTTAATAAATATGTACATATGTATGTGTGTGTGTGTATTTGTGTATAAGTAATGTTTATACTTAAAAAAAGTTAATATGTAGTTGAATAGTTCAGAAGATTATCTCTTGTTATAAGACAAATATTTGAAAAAAATTCTTTAGAAGTTTTCTGTTATTTTTGCTAGTTAGGGTGTTTTTTGTTTTGCTAGTTATGTTTTTTTTTTTTTTTTTTTTTTTTCTAGTTAGGACGTCAGAAAAATCTGAAGTGACTCTCTTCATCTTTCCGAATAATAACTGCTTAATAATTGTTTAAATAGCTTAAAGTAAGAGAAACCTGAAACCAATCAACTCTCAAAAGTTTAACACTATTTCATTTCAAATTATTTGAGACCATAGGCCATGATAATCACGGTGATAATGAATATTTCCTTTTGTCACTGTAAAAAGATACACTAGATTCACCAAAATCTATACTGTCCATTCTACGGTGAACTACAATATATTATATATACCAACTTTCAGCTCAATCGATCACAGTGTTTAAGTATTAACGTATTCCTTCATGCACACGCACACAATCACATACATATATACAAATATACATACATATAAAACAAGGGGAATCACTCCCCAAGGGTGTAAATTTTTAATGTGAGTATCTTTCGAAAGAACTCGTTAGTGACTTTAAAACGAATACTTAGATAGATCTGTGATAATTAAAAACAAAATTATCGATTTTTTTTTTTCATTTTTTAAGGGGAAAAAAATGCATTTCTTTTGATGTTGGCACAAAATTAATTTTCTTTTCGCGTTTAGTGTTATTCTTCTCTGAGATAAAAATCGTATGCATTCATCATGGAAAACAATTTCAATAAATAGTAATTTAATAAATACGGTGACCGTCGCTTAATAAAATCACGTTCGTTCTGAGGAAAAATGATTTTATTAATAAGCTGATTTTTAGAACCGGTGAGCTTTCCTGGACACAAAAAGAGTACTCACCCCCCAAATTTGGGAAGAAATTTAAAAATGTAATGATTCATAGGATTAATAGTAAATGAAATTAATATTATTTCTTATATAATTAATGAATTATTCATTTAAAATTAATTAATTAAACATATATTGTTTATAAAATTTATGAACACATACTGCGAATATAATTAATTTTTATGCATATGTTGCATAGTTCAACTTTTAAAAAGAACTAATGGATGATTTTTTACTATTGTGGAAATGCACAGGTAAATTTTTTATGCCTTTAAAGCAACGAGGTTATTTAGTACTTTTACTTATTAAAGGTGTTTTCTAAACAGTTCTCGTCATATTACACGTCAGAGTACAATTACACGTTGTTTAAGTTTCTCACATCCTTCATTGAATTCAGATTTGAACATATTAGTGTGCTCTAGTAAAACCGATTAAATAGTGTGCTTTCACCAATGGTAAAATTATGAGCTACATCATAGTCTTTCTTCAAATCTGGCAAAACATTTTTTTTCCAATAAGCAAAAGCGTCAAAATCTTAGTCTTTCTTTTCTCCGTTCAGTTTGCGATAAATAATATTATTTGCTCCGTCCCAATGCAATATATTGCATAAAATATGTATGATTATTCAGGAATGAGCAAATATAAACATGTTCTTCTCTAAGTTAAAAATATTGACTTTTTTTAAGCATGCTAGTTAGTAATAACACAGTTTTGATTTTAAATACCAGATTTGTGTTCAAAAGTTTTATCTTTAAATATTATATTCCATCAAGATATTTAAATATATATATATATATATATATATATATATATATATATATATATATATATATATATATAAATGTCTTTTTTGAAAAAACAAAATGGGTAATATATATATATATATATATATATACATATGTATGTATTATTTAAGGTATATTTAGATATCTAATGATACTTTTATATTTTTAAACTTCAATTTAACATGAAATAATAGTTTCATTAGAAAATATGTTTAAACAGCATTAATTTTAAGCAAAAATTTCAATAGACTTACTAAAATTATATTTTTATATATATTGTAATAAAGTCTTAATAAGTTTCAGAAAAAATAATAATAGAATTTAAGAAGTATTTTGGAATTTTTAGAGTAAGCAGAACCAACAATTTTAAAGTTAAATTTGCGTATCACAATAAAATTATATTATAAAAAACTCATGTTTATAAACAATTCTCCTTAACTATAATACAAGCATATAATAAAATTTATATAAAAAATATAATGCCAATTTATCTAAGAATTGTCAATTATTTTCTTTAATGAAATTCAAGGAGTATTATTTATATTTAATTTGGTTTGTTAAAATGTATAAGTTATTTGCCCTTTTAGTAATATATTTAAATGTATTAAACATCGATTCTAATAGTATTACGACATTTATACGTAATATTTAATTAAATGTTTTTTAAAAATGCTATTTATTCTTAATCACATTTCATATAATGACTGTTATATATTATTAAAAATAAAACTTAATCTGCTTTACGCTGCTTTACTTATTTATTCTTAGCATTTTATTCATAATATTATTCTATCCTTCTTAACTATGTTGTTTTACATAATTAATTCTATATCTAAAGTGTATTATCCATTATTTCAAATATACAAAACTCTCCAAAATTAATATTTCATTTCTGAAGAAATTCCAAATAACTTATAAGAGAAAAAAAAAACATTTTGTTTGGAAAATTTTTTAATTTGAACCTTTATTTTATTTTATTTTATTTATTTATTTTTTTTTTTTTTTTGAAAGTTTAATGAAGTTTCTTTTACATTTAAATATCATCAATAAAGAAAGAAAAAACTATTTAAAAAACATTTTAAAACTTGCACGGATATTAAATGCATTCCTTGAAAAGACCAGCTAATTGAATCGGACGGAAAACGTTGAATAACTTTTACACTTAAATATAATTTTTCAAGCGATTCAAAAAGTAATAAATATCATTAATTAGACCTATTACTTTTTTCAAATAATTGAAAAACACACTTTTTAAAACTATTTGAAGCATAAAATAGAACGTTAAATTTATTATTATTATTATTATTATTATTATTATTATTATTTCTTTTTTTTTAATATCTAAAAATTGCAGTATTATGAATTTACAAAGATAAAACTTGGGAAAAAGGAAAAAAAAAAAAAAAAGTACAATTTCCGCATACAGCAACAATTGGTTCTTCCCACTTGACGTCATAGGTCACATGATATAGATAAGCAAAGAGCAGATTAAGTCTTCTATATCTATAGCGATTGCTGAAATAACACATTTTCTATTCTTATTTCTAATCAATCCGATTTAATCTGTGTTATTTTTTTATACATCCTCATTTTTAATCAATTTTATATCATTATTCTTCATCTTTTGTTTGCTGCATGTATTTACAATCATCATTTAATTTATATTTGTTATTGATATTCATGGAGGACATATTAAGTACTCTGATTTTTGGTACTTAAATCATTGACAGTGCAACAACGTACGGTGTAAAGCCATTTAGGCCAGTGGTTTAGTTAATTAAGTTGTTGTAACACCTTCATGAGATTAAATTAAACTGAAAATATTTTAAAATTTCAAATTATAATCCACAAACATTCCACAAGAACAAGCTATTATTTATTGCTAGGTCAGTTAATGTAACAGTTACACTACAACAAACAAAAATCGATTTTTACAGGTGAAAATAAATAAACATATAAAGTTTTTTTTTAATTATTAAACTTACAAATACAATTATTCTACTCATTACAAATGCATAATATTCCTTTTATTTTATTTTATATTAAATATTAACACTTTTGTTCTTAAGAACAATATTTAATTAAATTCGGTTCTTTTTTTCTCTATATCAGGTGATTGAGCAGACGACGCTGGGAAGAGCTCATTAATTTTATTAGGCTAGAACATGATTTGATAGTATATTATAGATTTTTATCTTTCTTTATTAAAAATTCATCTATCATAATAATGACTAATCTTAAAATTAAAGACATATGAAAATTATTAAAATGCTTGTAAAATTTAAATTATTTTGGCTTGTTATTTTAAATGCATGCAGTTATCCAGGAAACTGATTCGCTTGTTGGTATAATCTACCTTTCATTCTTTCGAAAATGTTTGGACAATATATATATATATATATATATATATATATATTTTTTTTCACTTTCCAATAAAGTTTGAAAAAAAAACTTTTGTTTTCTGATCAACTGTCTCTCTGAGTATTCTTCGTCATATATATTTTTCAAATCCGCAAAATGATATTTAACTGCATTTACCCATCGATTCATAAATACTAAGTCCAAAATAAATTCAAAATATCATTTGAATGTGTAGAAAATGCACAAAACAACTAAAAGCGCACCAACAGCAATTTAGTAGTAATAAATCCGAATACTTTATTTGGCTCTGTAAACGAATTATTAATGACAATCGCATTATTTTCTGCTAGAAACATTTTTTTATTGTATCTGAAAAATGCAATGTTTTCGTTTTTCCCATTAACAACAGTCTCATGATCTGAACAGCTCATAGTGTTCACTGCTAGTAATCCGAGATCCATTTGAGATCTAGCGAAAGTGACAGTACCCACTCAAGTGAGAGTATCCTACTTGAGAAATCTAATTCCTCCCTGCATTTGGAAATAAAGCGCAGTTTCCATTGCGGTTGGTTGGAGGTTGGTTCGAGCGGCGCTATTCAGAATCCTTTGATGTGGTCAAGCGGTTGGACGTGGTTTGACGGGGTTGGTTGTCAGGGAGAAGTCCTTCGTTCTAACCCCCAACTGAGATAACTGAGGGGCCAGAGGCAGATAGATTTGTCAGTTTTGCATGTTTTCCTTTGAAGTAACTGTGTAATCTGATAAAAAAGTTTACAACTGTTGACAAGACATTTGGCTCTTTGTGTCGGGAGCGTGATTAATGGTTTTTTGAACCACGAAGTTTCAACCCTAGTGGTAACCAGCCTTAATTCTGGCCGAAACGAATATGAAATCGGAAGTTACTGAGAAGAGGATTGATATCGGACGCATGAAACAAGATGGGTTAATAGTAGGACCTTTTATAGATAGGCAACGCAACCCTCTCATTATCTTTCCGCGACATGAATTAGCTTGCTCAGCTAAATGATCACGTGGTACGGATCTGGAGAAAGAGATGGAAATGAACATGATGTTATTTTTGCGTAAGAATAGAAGTAGTTTTTTTTTTTTTTTTTTTTTATAATGTACTTATACATTTTATTTAACCTTTAGATTTACACATGACTGGAAAGCTAAATTATCGTGGATTAATTATTTAAAAAAATCGTATGTAAAATCAATTTGAAGGGAAGAAATTTTTGTTTGAATTCTTACAAAAATTATTGCTTTATAATGGGAGAATCTCCCTCAAGTCCTTGTCGCGTGACAAACGGCGATGAGCGCAAAGGATGAATCTGTCAGATTACACCCTCATGTTGAGGACATTCAGTAATGGTAAGTCCTATTGTTGTCTTATCTATTTATATATGGTCTATGTAGCGGAAAATAAGGGAACAAGGGGAAATTTTTCGCAGAATATTTATGCATCTCAGTTGAGCGCAGAAAATCTCCCTTCACCTGGTAGGCGCAGCCATAAACTTTGTACAAATGGACTATGCCACCAATGGTACTTACCATTATAGTTAATTTTCTGAACATGAAGGTGTAAACTGACACTTACATTCTTTGCAGTCAGCGTCGAATGTCACGTAAACCGGTCCTAATGCACATAATCCCATAAGAAAACACTTATTTTTGTAAGAATTCAAACAAAAAATTTTCCCCCTCAAAATGATTTCTCATAAAATATATACATATATTTTTTTTTAATTAATTTATGAAATTTTAGATTTCAAACCACGCGTAAATCTAAATACTTAATTATTATTATTATTGTTATTATTATTATTTTGTAAAGTTATTTGTATAGTTAATGTTATTCGCTCAGTAATATTATTTGTATGAACTTCAGTATAGAAATTGTTAATGAAAATATTCATTGAAAATGTTCATGAACTACTGTTTCAAAGTCAATGCATAAAGCATAAAATTGAATTCTTAAACGAGAAGTACTTTCAATGTACTGAGACAAATTTATTTTAAAGTACACAAACTTATTTAATTTAAAATTTTGTTGCTCAATAATTCTTTTTTCTTTTTGGTAAAGTTATTTGTAAAGTTAATGTTATTTGCTCAGTAATTTCATCTGTATAACATTTTAACTTTAACATAGGAATTGTTCATGATAATATTCATACAAAATATTCATGAAATACTGTTTCAAAGTCAATACATAAAGCACAAAGTTAAATTCTTAAAATAGAAATATTTTCAATGTACCAAGACAAATTTATTTTAAAGTACACAAAATCTCTCATCCATCATCTATTAAAGCATTTTGAATTCACCAACCTAAAATACTTTTTATATATATTGAATGAGAATGTAATGCCAGCTTTATTATTTTCTCCAATATTAAACTTTTTGCTGTATTCTTTCCGTACATTTTAAAGCAATTTCTTTTCAAAGATTCATTTTAACAACATATCTTTTTTTTAAAGTTGAAGAAGATAAATTTTACACTGAATGAATATGACCTGCATTTTCTTTGTTTTCTTCCATTACAAGGGGAAAAAAAAATCCTTCTTCGAAAGATTTTGTAAAGAATGGAGTAATGTGGTAAAGCTAGAAAATATACAATAGAAATCTGCGTATTCTGAAAAAGAATTAGGAGTGGTGATTTTTCATTTTTATATATGTTTTACGTTGATATAGATTTTTTTAAAATAAAATTATAAACAGGGACGTAATTTTAATACATGTAGTTCTTACCTTCATAAAAAATTACTCGTGCTTTATATTTAAAAAAAAAAGTATCATATGTTCTATTGTTCTGTACCATACAAATATCGTTTAAAAGGTAACAGGGTGTTTTCAAAATCATTTTAATTAAAAAAAAAAAAAAAAAAAAAAAAAACATTTTTAGCATTGTTTAAAAAAACACAGAGACATATAGGATAATATATATATATTTTTTTAGATTATGAAAATTGTTGATAATCAAAAAACTGAATGGAGAAACCGAATATATTTTTATTTGTTTATTTTTTAAATATTGAATTTGAAGGAATTAAATTTCCTTTTTTACATATTATAATTTAAGGATTCTATATCAAAGTCATACCTTATTCGACAAATTTAAAGTAGACTAAATAATCCAAGAAACGCACATTCCTTGTCGAATACTAGTAAAATATACAGATTTATTCCACATGGTATAGAAAATGTGTGAATGCAAAAAACTTCAGATTTAATATGTCTAAGACATTAGATTAAATATAGCCTATGAAACTTATGAAACTTTTGATCGTTTGCATCCATGAAATGGCTGAGTTTATCTATCACTTTGTCAAAATGTCATAATTTTTCATTCCTCGTAACTAATCTCTCATGATAATAGTAAAAAAAAAAAAAAAAAAAAAAAAAAAAAAATCTTGTTTTAACCTTTTCAATATTTTATACATATGAATGACTCATTTTTTGCTAATTTTACGTAATTATTCTCTGAGACAAAAAAAAAAAAAAAAAAAAAAGAACATTACAGTTTCTAATTTAAACTCGGTTATATATATAAGAAAATATACTTTTTATAAGTGAAAAAACTGGAGATGATTAAAAATATCAGATGAACACAGTTACACAGACAAAGGGCACCAGTAAACAAAAATCAAAAGGAAAATGAAAACGGATGTTTTGGTAGAATTCAACATACCTTCACCAAAGTATAAAAGAAAGGGAAAATTTGAGTTCTACATATGGAAAAGGAACCAGATTCTACAGTCGGTTTATCAGCCAATAGAATCATAGAGTTTATGAAAGCTAAGCTAAAATGAAACTGGAGAACGGGTTTACTTAATACAGTTGGCAGAAAAATTAATGAAGCACACATCCACATTGTTCATATACTTTTTTTTTACTTTGATTGCTATTTTTTTTTATCATCAACTTACTTTTTTTATAAACTGTATAAAACTAAGATCAGGGACGACATATATTTATTAAAGAAACAGTATTAGGTGATAATCTTTCAAATAGGAATTACTGAAATTGTTTCAATAATTTTACTGCCGACTGTAATTATAAAAGAAGGATTTCTATTTTTTTTTGTTAATCAAAATGCATCAGCAAATGTATTATATTTTTTTTCATTGTTTCTCTTTATCCCAGTAGGCAAAAGTTGAATTTATTTAAAATTCATAATACAGCATTCTACGTGCGTATTTTTTAATTATTATCTGATTGGAATGTACTTACAGTCGGTAACAAAAGTATACGAACACCAGCGAAAATTCCTATTGTTTTGTTAAATAAATTCTTGTCGAATCACGTTCTTAGACTGACAAAGAAGAACATGATTCGACGAGGATTTATTTAAAAAACACTATTAACTCTGCTTTATTTATATAGGAATTTTCGCTAGTGTTCGGATACTTTTGTTACCGACTGTACCTAAAATTATCACAAATGTCACAATCAAAGTTGCCAATGTTTAAAGACGTTTTATTTAAAAAAAAAAAAAAAAAAAAAAAAACTAGTTTTGAAGAATGATGCTTAATATATATGATAGTCGATTAGACAATAATACAAACAGACAACAATTAAAACTTGTTGTATATTGAATCGAAAAGCTTTTACAAGTTACACTTGTCGCAATATTTTTATCAAAAGATTTTTATAAATTTCGAGCTTTCGAAACATCTTCGGACATGAAAAAAGAAAAAAAAAGAAATAGTTATAAATGTTATATATTTACATTTTCTCGTTCGATACTCAGGTGCATTGAATTTTGTTTTCTTATTCATGTATATTTATTTTTGTTTGTATGCGCTAAAAAACAAACATAAAGAATTAGTAAAGACATGTATTTTGAAAAAAAAAATGTATATATATATATATAATAACGTGAAAAATCTTAAATATTATAAATCAATTAATGTCATTCTGCTATGCACAAAGCATATTTTAAATATTTTCTTGCGGTTTTCTTGTGGTTTTATGGAAGAGTTTTGCTCATGGCTTTCTTGTACATTTTAGCTTACACCACTTAGCTTAACACCTCATTTTTTATTGCATTTCTTCGTATTACTCATGAAGAACAGAGAAATCTCATTTCATACCAAATGCACATAAAATTTCATGCATATAACTTGTAAAACATTGTTCCCCTTTTAGATTATGGCAATATGTATCATGCACAAAATATAGGATTATCAGCCACACAGCATTTATCAATTTCAATTTTGTTTATTATTTTTTCATGTAGAGTTTATGCAAAACAAACATGCTTTACTATAATGTTTCTAGGTTCCGGCAATCGCGTATTAATGATTTTATCTTATGAACTAAATATCTTTTCAAATTTATATATTGTAGATTACTCTTCAGAACTAATTTCCTACTACGATGAAATCAGTTTCCACACCAAAACGTATTTGACACATCACTGTATTTAAATGACTTAAAATTCTGAAAAAAAAAAAGAAAAAAATATATATATATGCATTTTTTTGTTATTCAAAATCTTTATGCCAATTTTCAGTATTATCTGTGTACAAGAATTTTTTTACTTTCTCTTACCCATAAGGTACAGAAAGTATTGTTTTGGGGTCAAAATTTCGAAAATGAGATTTTGTTAATTTACACGTTTTGAGGTCTCCTGAATACGAAAATCATGTTTTTAGCGGTTGGTCTGTGTGTGTGTGTGTGTGACTGTTATCAACATATCTCAAGAATAAATAGTAGCAGACATTCCAAACTTGGTATTCTAAATGTGTATCATGTAGGGATGCTACAGTAAGCTTTTCGTTAAGATCAAGCAAATGGTTCGTGTATAGGGTCAATCAAGAGAATTCTAATATATTACGTCTATGGGGGGAAATTGCAAGTAAGTAGAGTTTAACGTCTATAGACTGCACTAAACTAAATGAAACGAATATATATTTTTTGTAATAGAGATAGTCAACTGGAGAAAAAAAAAAAATTGTATGTACGAGCCTCGCCTCCACCCCCCCCCCTGGGGGAAGAAGTACCCCTTGAGAGGAGTAAATTTTCATGATGGGTATTTTTCAAAAGAGCTCGCCAATACCTTTGTAACGAATGGTTGAACCATCGATCTGCGATAATTTAAAACAAAGTTATCGATTTTTTTTTTTTTTTTTTTTAAATATTGGGAATAAAATGGATTTTTTTAGACATTTAGTGTTATACTACTTCTCTAATATGGAAATCGTCTGCATTATCATAAACGATATATTTTTTAAATAATAATTTTAATAAATTATTTTTTAAAAACAGAATTATTTTTTGATAACCGAATTAAATTTTATATAAATCTAGGTGCATTAATGAAACGGGTAGTTGAGGGGGGTGGTAGCCCCCCTCACACAGAAATAATTATCATATAAAACTCTTCCGAAGCCTAATTTGAATTGTTTAACATAGGTGTACATAACAGTACTCGTTATATTACCTCTTAATCTCCAACCTGTATTTATAGTATTGAATTTCAGGGTAAGAGAAAGTCGTGTGAGTGACATACCAGATTATTCTGTATGTATAAATATATTTTTTTTAATTATCCCAGTAAATACCAAGGGTGTCAAGATGATTCTAATTACAATTGTAAGAAGACGAGATAATATTGGAAAATTCATAAGAAAATTTATATTTTTGTTTTAAATAAATTTAAATTAGTAAATTATTATTTATTTATAGTTATTTCTGTGATGCTATTAAGATACTGATAAAAAGTTATTTTTTACTACTATATCCTTTTACCAAATGTGTTTAATTTATCTGAAAATATATATCAAACTTTTAAAATTCACCATTCTATGTTTTCTTTTAGGAAAAGCACATTTGTATTTTCAATTCAACATAAGAGATTTTTTTTCTCAGGTAGAGATTAAAACACTAATTATGATGTGGCATTCTATTCATAGAGAAATAAAAGACTAAAGTGGTGTCGGTAGCACCAGGACCTACAAATTACGCCATTAAATATATATATTATACTATATTAAATTATCCACATTTAAACTTCTTATAAAATCAAATCTAATAGAAGATATAATAAAATGCCAAATGAAGAAGGTAAAAGAAAAGTATTTGGAAATTCTCAGAAAATTTTTAATGGGAAATGAAACATTTATTTTTATTTTAATTTATTTATTCATTTATTTATTTTATTTTTATCTATTTATTTATTTATTTATTTATTCGTTTATTTTTATTTTTATTTTTATTTTTTTATTTTTTGAGGGGGGGATGCTGATTCTTTCGATGATCTACCTATAACCAATTAAGGTCGTCAAATTTTCAAGAAATATGGTTTTAAACAGACGTTCATATATTTGCCTTTGCATATGATTTATTGATTCTAAACTGAAACGCCAAAACCGATCTTATGATAAACTCTTAACAATATGCAAAAAATTTGTTTCTTTGCATACAAATTAATTTACTAGATGCACACGTTCCTTATCAAAGTGATATAGTTGATGAACTTTTCGTGAGATTTAGAGAAAGATGCCCATAAGTGTGCAGAAAGAATGTGAAAATCGAATTGGGGTGAAGTTTGACCCCACTGGTATTTAGTGTAGCAAAACATTCTGGTAGAAGGAGATTTATATTGAAAAATACAGATACGAAAACGAAATACCTTCAAGTAACTGCCTAAGATATACAAGTAATTGCTTTAGATCTAGTATTAAATAGATTTTTTTTTTCTTTTTTTTCTTTTTTTTTTTTTTTTGGTGGGGGGGGGGGGGGGTACACTTTTCCTTCAAGTTACTGCTTTCAAAAAATACCTTCAAGTAACTGCCTAAGATACATAAATAATTGCTTTAGATCTAGTATTAAATAGATTTTATTTTTTTTTAAACTTTTCTACGTTTTTGAACACTATAATTTATTTCAAGGTAAATTTTATTTTTAACTCATAACTATATATCCGTTATGTAAAAAAGATCTATAAAACTGCCACATTAAAACACTTTTTATTTTGGATTAAAAACAAAAAATTAAATAAATACAATTTCATTTCTCATTTTTATCTGATATCGAACTCTAAGCTCCCTCTGAATAGGTAATAGGGAAATTCACATATATTTACATTTTTGCGACAGTAAAATTTTTATTGGAAAAAGCTGGATAATTTTAAAATTACTATTATTTTTGTCTCCGAAGTATTAGAAAAAAAAATAATGAAAATCACATGAATATTTTATTGTTGAAGGAAATGGAATTTATTAGGTTCAATATAAGAGATTTTAACAAAACGTTTTGATATAAAATTATTTTAAATTCTTTTAAAATATATTTTAAATTTACTTTAACATGGATAGGAAATTATATACAAATATTTTACTTTAAATTTCTTGTAAGACTGAAGTTTTTTTTTTTTTTTTTTCAACAGATAAAAACTCATATATAATATTAAATATTTGTTATCTGATAACTAATTTATTTAGTTTGTAGTTTATATATATGTATATATATATATATATAATTTTTTTTCTATACCTTGATTTTAAATTCCTGAAAATAAAAGTGTACAAAATTTGTACTCTGCCATTTTTAATTTTAACTATTACTAAATTAATTTCTACACTTTATTTTGCCTATGAAAAGATAAATGTTAACGTATATATATATATATATATATATATATATATAGAACTATTGTATTAAAAAAAAATGTAGCTGCAAATCTAATGACATGTGAAATCTCAGAGATTTTTTTCTTAACATTTCTTAAAGCAACTTTAAAAATTACTTTCTCTTTTCATTGCAAATATACGTGAATATTTATTGTGTTAATTACATCAAGAGCTGAATTTCTTTTGATGTTAGATGAATACAGAGCTAATTTCGAGTGTTTAACATTGAATCTTTATTCGTATATTCAGTCAATTGAGAGAGTTCGAAGTGAAATCTTAGGACTTAGATTAGATTAACAACCATTTTAATATCTAAAAAAACCTATTTCAGTGCAAAACATAATTATCTACTTATCCTGCATCCTGTTTTTTCCCTAGTTGTTTTAAGTTTTTAACAACGTGAAAGATTCTCTTGTACTTTTAATTGTTAATTTTTAAATTAGCAAGTATTACATTATTATATTTTTAGTACTTGAACTTTATAAATGGTAGAATTTTATATATAATATATAATTATAGTTAATATACTAATCAAAGTGTGTACCTAATCAAGTGGTAAGCTCCAAACTAATTTCAAACAATTTAACCCATTGTTTAATGTCTTTACCTTATATTAACTGTTAATATGTTTTAGTGGTTTCAGTTTCTTTTTTTTTTTTTTTGATTTTCTGTTATTTCGCGTTTTTCTTATGTTTGTCTATAATTAAATTTTGCAACGATATGATTAGCTCTGTTCTACTTTTATTGAATGTGAAAGTTTTTCTAGTTATATTTTAAACTAACAAATTTTACACTATTATATTTTCGTAGTTGTGAGAGTAAGCCTAATCCTTTGCGAATGAGCAAATATTAGTTACAATACATTGGTACTAATTAAAAAATCTAGATAATTAGGTGGGAAGCCACAAATCAAATCTGATGATTAAATTAATTTAACTTATTTTAACTATTTAAAATTTTAACTGCCGTCAGTTTCTTTTCTTATTTTCAAATACCGGACCTGTTTTATTTAGTGTTCCGATAAAAAGAAGTTTAACATATTGCTAAGATTTATAATTTATTTAGTACAATATAAAATATAGTGTTTTCCAGATAGTGGTATTATAGATTTGAGTTTTGACTAGAAATATCTGTCATATATACCAGACTTTAATGGGGGCCGAGTGGGACGCGCTGTCCCCTCAGGCAGCGCTCCTACACTCGTCAGCTAGACCTCACCTCCCAGCGGTGGCCCCTGGATAGCCGCCATTGCGGTGAACTAACGAGGTTTGGCATGGACGAGAGCAATTGAAAAGCAATTGCAGGATATCTTTTGGAGGGACAGCGGTTGTGCCAGACTGGCCAGATTGCTTACCCTGCCCCCCCTCTCACCCAATAATTCACTCAGACACATTGCAGGTGCTGGAAAGGTCTCTTGGTGTGGCGTAAAGGTGACTTATTCTGGGTTGTGGGCCTTGCTGAGTCGATACACCCAGCCACGTTGCAGGTGCTGGAAAGGTCTCCTGGCGTGAGCGCACAGGTGTGGATGTTGGATTCTTCCGACTCGCTCCCGGAGATACACTAAGACACGTAGCAAGTGCTTGAAATGTCACTTGGCGTGGCGTGTACGTGTCCCTGTCTGGGATGTGACGTTGATTCCTTTGCCCCTTTCCTCAGCAATTCACTGAAGACACGTAGCAAGTGCTTGAAAGATCTCTTGGCGTGGCGTGTAGGTGACTCAATCTGGAGTGGGGAGCTTGCTATTTTTGAGAGCTCTTGTTGGGCTGATACACCCAGCAATGTTGCAGGTGCTGGAAAGGTCTCCTGGCATGAGCGTAAAGATTTGGGTGCAGTGTGGCGATTGCAGTGCTACTTTGGCAAGACTGTGAGCTGAGTGTGGAAAGTATCGTCTCGAGGAGGTTCAGCTTAGCGTTCCAAATCGAGGCGGTAGAATGTGTGCCGCCCGAGGCATCCCAAAGAAGGGCATCCAGGCGGATTCGAACACAATCTACAGTGGGTAGAAGGAGCTTGCTCCTACATGGTTGTACCGAAGGTATCTCCTCCGCCAACCTAAGGTATGAACGCTCTGCTAGTTCAGATGCATCCTACAATAGCGGTCGAAGATGTAAATTAGCGGACGTCTTTAGAAATAGGGGTTTAGCCTCACCGCCAGAGGATTTTTCCCTAGCTGATACCAAACCAGCGCAATCCTACCTTCCAAGTATCCTTTTTGGTGATTTCCGCTAGCAGGAATGTAAGCGGACAGCGCATGAGCGTGTGTTGTGGCGTCAAAATGACATGGACTAAGTTTCCTCGCACTTGGTGCTTATATGGGATAGATTGCCCGAGCAACTCGGGCATGTACTGGTGTCCTGAGTGGGGCCTGTCATGTGGCAGTGGAGGCCAGCTTATATAAAGGAGAAGCGTGTGCATCCTGCCCAGTTAGCATAGCTTGACTGGTGCAGTTGAACGCCGTAGGGAGCACGGCTTTGTGGATGGTCGAGCACCGTCCTCAGAAGGTAAACTGGCCCTTCTGGCCGTCAAACCGTGGAACAGCCGGTACCCGAGGCAGACGGGCATGCTGTTGACCAACCTAGGTTGGTCCGTAGGGTTGACGTAAGCTTTGGGAGTCTAAGCTGCCCATATCTGGGCTAGTACTTGCTGTCGTGTGATGGGTTTCTGCTGTCGTGATGGCAGAGACTTCTCCTTCGGGGATAATAAATATTTTGGACAGCATGGGCGACAAAGCGAAGCTGGGTCGGTTAGTGGTGCGGCGCAAGCGCCGGTTTCCATTATACCAGGCTTTAATAATAGGACAACGGCTCTAATAATTAGCAAACATAAATAATGGATATATCTACCCTTCTAAATATATAACAATGACAATTCGAATTTTACATTTAGATATTGCATCCCTTTATCCAACCTAGCAGTTAAAAAAAAAAAAAAAAGAAAAGTTAAGTTTTTTCTATTTCATTATGGTTTTCAATATAATGCCATCCAAACTTTATTTATGCGTCACAAACTGTTTTTAAAATAGCCTCATGTATTAAATACCAGGGATGATATCAGGGTTGCTATTCAATCAAATCTAAAAAAAAAAAAAATAGTGCTTTTATGATATAGGCAGAAATCTCTTTTTCGAAATGCTTTTTGACTCACGAAAATATGTTAGATTTCTGACAAACTAAGGATTGAGAGCGTAATGATTGCAATCTACATTCAAATAGAACCACTTTTCGTAATTAACATAAGCAATGGAGAAGTAGAGTTGGTCAGTAAGACTGGAATTAGTACCAAAGAGTAAGTTAAAATTCCTTCGCACGCACCAGCCATGGATATAATTCATACCTGCCAACCATATCTTTAATAAACGTAAAATTGTTCACGCCCCTTGAGAAAACACCCCCTTTTTCACACCACTTTATTTTTAGAGTGATTTTCTCAAATGCTGTTACGGTTAAATATGAATAAAATTACTCTAAAAAATGACTGATGTGAAGAAAAAGGGCGGGTACTAAACATTTTACGCTTCATGATATTGTTGTCAGATATAAAAGAATTGTAAAAGAAGTTACAGAATTTTCTAAGCAAGTTTGTTGTTTCAAATTGCGATACGGGTTTATTAGATCAAAATTGCTCACTCCAAAATTTGAAACGGATTTCCACATCAAATCTGCAACTATAACAGCCCAAGAATAAACATCTACCACGGCTTTTATTTTGTATAACAATAAATTATATGTTTTTACTTTTATTATTATTTTTTTCTAAATAATGAAATTATTCTTTTTTTATAATCACGGAAGAAAATAATCATAAGTTTCCCAAAATAAATATTTACAGTGACAGTATCTCGGGTGTGCTGGCCATTGCCCGCTACAGGAGTAGACATCCCTTAATTCTAGAAATAAAATCCAAAATTTCCCTTTTAAAAAATAATATAACCCTGGCACACGTTTCTGCCCACAGGGGTGTCGTTGGCAATGAAATGGCAGATCAACTGGCCAAAAAGGCAACAGAAAGTCCCAATATTCAATATTTGTACTTTTGAATTAAAAGAAAAAAAAAAGTCTTTTTTCTGGTATACCCTATTATCTAGGTCCTTTTCTATATTTTCTGGTAGCAAAGAAAATTTTGACTCTATTTAAGCAGACACGAGGGTATATAAAAACTTATGTGAATTATATTAGTAGCCTTGTCTCTTGGAAACACAAAAACTGAACGAAATGCAAACTGAAAGAAATGCAAACCACCAAATTAACAATTTTATCAAAATTTGTTCTCTCTTGGTTTGGTTACTTCTAGCCAGAAGACAGCGGTGATAATTCTGAGTAGGAATTTCCTTACACGGCGCAATTTTGCCTTTCCTCTATCCTTGTCAGATCGATCATACCTAAGTTTATTTTTAGATACTAAATTAATAGTTTAACCCTTTCGACGTTACGACTTATTTTCTATTGCTGCAATAAAAATACCTGAAAAGTTTACTGTATACTGCAAAATAATAACCGGTCTTTAGAATTCAGCGTTGTCCTTCAGGAAATCTTAGAGTTGAGAAGAAAAAATTTTTCCCCCACACACAGAGTTAAGCAGCAGGCTAATCCCTTTGTTGAAAGGGCGTGTATCAATACAATGGAAATATCTTTTCACGATAGAAGTTGACAATCCTTTACCCAGATTTGCCTCTCAGCAAAGTTATGTTGATTTTTCAGGGAAAACTCAAACACTGCTTTATTTTTCAGAAAAAATAAGTGCATAGATATTTCTATATAGAGTTAAGACTGAAAATTTTAAAGTGTAATTTACGTATAATACTAATAAAACACCAATTTCATTTGGTACCTTATTTGTAACGAAATTTCGATTAGATTTTTTAAAATTAATTAAAATATGAAAATAATAACTTGGTAAAAGCTTTAAAAATGGACATAAAAAATTTTAATTCTTTCCAAATAAATAAATAAATAAATAAATAAAATAAAATTACGAATTATTATTATTATTACTTTTTTCCTGCATAAAATGCACAGATATAGTATTTTATATAGATGTATCATCCCCATGTTATTGTGCAAAGACTTTTGGTGTCGAAAAAGGTTTGGGCATCAGACAATAGGAAGTATAAAATTCGAAAATAGTAATCGAGTAGAATGTTAATGAATTTTTTAAATGCCGGAATATTGCACGGCTTTTAAGTGTTTTAATAAATATATGAAAATAAACGGGACAAGTTTTCATAAATAAGTTATATTCAAATAAATTATAAAAAATATCATTTTTATAATCAGTTCTTTGTTATTATTATGAAACAATTACTATCTTTATATTTAAGGAAATGCTCTCTTTAAATTTTAAGATTTTACATTAGTAAGTAATATGAAAATTTAAAAATTCGTTTAAATGTAGTTAGCAGCCGTGGACGTTTTAATACATAACTAATATGTTGTGGCCACCACAAGACTTTCTTGTACATATAATCTTATACAAATTTACGCAATAAAAATTATTTATTAATTATAATTTATTAAAATTATTTTCCATGATGAATGCAGATGATTTTTATCTCAAAGAAGTGCAATAATAAATGCCGAAAGAAAGTCAGTTTTTTGCAGATATGAGTACACTAGAGTATAGTTATTTAAAAAAAGAAAAAGAATGAAAAATTGGTAGCTAGAGTTTTTCATTCTCTTTTAGTACATAAATTATTCGTAAATTTTATTAGCTAAATTATCTGTGTGTATTACCGTGTATATTAACTCTAGGAAAAATATCCATAAGAAAGTAAAATGGCCAGCTTCTCCCAAATGAAAAGGAATCACTATTTCAAATTCGATGATCAATCTATGTCTTATTATTATATCTATGATAAAAAAAAATATAAAAAAAAAAAAAAAAAAGTTCAATAATAAATTTGCTTATGCATGTGTAAACATGACGCTTTTATGGCTTTAAAATTAAATAATAATAATAATTTTAAAGGTTAGAAAGAAATAAAGTGCGAAAAATTCGCACTGGCTTGCTAGTTAATAATAAATTAAATATTTAGAATTTAATTTCGTCGAGAGAAATGAATAATACAAATAAATAAAGGAATACATGGTTATATAATAAAGAGTAAAGAATTTCAGTTCTATTTTTCTTGGAGACGTTTCGAATTATATAAATATCACGTGGTAAAAATTGAAGAAACTTGTTTTAAATTTTATGTAGATCAGTGTTTAGTAATTTGAACTGGCAAGAAGAAATAAATTTTGAAATAAATTTCTTACAATACAGCATGAAATTATTTTTTAGTCCATGGAAATTAATTTTGTTGTTTTTCAACTAATTTCAACATATTCGCAAAAAACTGCACATTTTGCTTTGCTAAATAATCAAATAAAGATTATTTTCTTTATTAATAAAATATTCTGTATTTATAAAATTATATTAAACGTTCTTGATTTAAACTGATTTTAACCCTTTGTATCCCACCGGGACTTTAAAGTCCCATTAAAAAAAAAAAAAAAAAAAAAAAAAACTCAATATAGCCTAAATTTACCGCAGGATTTCAATGAACTTCAAACTCCCTATAGTTTAATGTTTCCCTATAGTTAAACTATAGTTTAAGGTAAATTTAATTTGATATGTTTCTCATGCAGCAAAATATATATATATATATATATATACAATAAAAAGTTTCAAACTATTTCTCCAAAAATAAGGTAATTTGGGATATAAAGGGTTAAGTAAAGTAATTGTTTGAAATATTTTGTATTTATTTTTTTAATGTTTATAATTTATTTTTTAATTAACTACAGTATATATTTCTTCCAAAATTTTGACATTTTTATTTATTGAAAATTTATGATTTTTAATAGCATCAGTGGTTATATTAAACATAAATAAACACCTCTCAGTTGATTTGTTAGCTAAATTAATTCGTACTTTGCTATCACTCCTATTTAAAAAAAATGTTTATATATATTACTTTTGAAATAAATTTATGACTAAATATAAGATTTATTGTTTTATGGAGAGAAAAAATTGGGAATGAAAGGGTTGAGATAATTTGCAGAAAACAACAGATTCTTAATCGTAAAATGGCAACATGAATAAACAAATTATTTGTTATTTTGAACGATAGTGTTTGTTAGATCGTCATAGTCCTATCTTTTTTCAAGTCATTTTTATTGCTTATTATTATTAATAAACTTCACTAGTCACCATATTAAAAAAAAAAAAAAAAAGAATTGAGCAACCGTTTTTTTTTCCCTTTTAATCGCTTAATAAATAAATAAATAATAATAGTTATAAAAATAATTACATTGAAATCGCTCTAGAACTTTATTTGGGTACTGACTGCCTACTGCCGCTTTTTTCCTTCCTGCACTGCATCGGTCCAAGTTCACACTATGTTCAGAAGGGTCTTTATTCAGTACTTTAATTTGGGTATTTATCGACGACAGGTGGAGCTGTTATTGTTTAAGAACTGTGATTTTAAAGACGACTGTGTCTCAGCATCTATTAAATATTTTTTTCAAGCCGTGTATTTTATATCCTACACTCTTCGTACTATATTACCATATATTTCCGACCAATATAAGACCATTTTAATAAATTTAATCTTTTATACTATATTACAATTTTTTTCTGATAAATAAAATGAACTAACAAAAAATAATTAAAAAAGAAAAAAAAAAAAAAAAGAAAAAAAAAAAATCCTTTTCAAAGAATTTAATTGTATGAAAAGTAAAAAGTTGAGACATTATAAAAATTATGCATAAACAGGAATTTTTAAATAGTTTCTTTAATTTAAAATTCAATATGTTTCGACTATTTTACAATTTGAATTCAATAAACACAAAAAAGAAAAAAGAAAAGAAAAAAGAAAAATCGCCCTCTAATAAAAAAAATTAAATAAAAAATAAATAGCGCAATAGCTGTTGCTAAGGTACGCAGATTGATATGAATTAATTAATATTAGAAAAGAAAACATAAGTGTCAATGAATAAAATCGAAACAGAAAATAATTAAAATAATTAAAAAGAAAAAAAAGAATGGTGAAAACTATTTTAATGAGGTGCACTTTTATGGTCCAAGTTCTGGTAAGTTTTGTAGCTCTGCGATCAGTAGTTTAAGCACCAGAGAAAGTCAGTCACACAGACACAGCTATATGCACATAGATACAAAGATACTTCTCTGGATTTATATACATTTATTTAAATGTTTATTTATTTTGTTTATTTTGTTTATTTATTTAATTTATTATTTATTTATTTATTTATTTATTTATTTATTGATAATTTTATAAATGGATTTTGTTATTCTTATTATTAGTTTTTTTTTTTTTTTTTTTTTTTTTTTTTTTTAAGGGGGGGGGGTGTATTTACTAGATTAATTTTTTACCTTTGTTTTTATCGAATGTCAAATATGCCAGTAAATTTTGTTAATTCTTCGTTTACACATCATTTGATCTATAATAACAGTAATAATAATGTGTTTGTGTAACAGCTGTCTGAAGAGTTACAAAAGTTTTCATACTTTCTGTTTTGACTCACAACGAAGCACTTGAAACCAGATTTCTGGATTTTTAAAAATTAATTGAAGTTGTTTCCATTGTCATTTTCAGTCCCCTCGCTTATCAAACACAAAGTAAAAAGAGATTAGCTGTCAATTAAAAACATTACCAGAGATAAACACTTTTTTTTTTTTTTTTTTCATAATACAACAGGTCTTACTATTTCTTTCAGACAGTGATTTTCCATTCGTATTACACCTTGAAAAAATGCTGAAAGTTTGACATTGCATCTGTCCAGATTATTAAATTTTATGAAGAATTGGTACACCTATTAATCAGGACGATATCTAGCTAACGCCGTATTTTTAATTCAGTATGATATTGGGTCAAATGATATTAAATAAAAATCACACTGTAAATTAAAAATAAAAAAAAATAAATAAAAATGCCGAAAATAAAAATAAAATAAACAGATAAATATATTTCCTTTTATGTCGAAGAAAGAAAAAATGAACGTGCAAATGTGCAAATAATAAAATTGAAAAATCTTGCTAGACCGACATGCTATATATATATTGCCCATTATCATTATATTATTTTTCTTTATGTTGAAAATAAATAAATAAATAAATAAAATATAATAAAGTTAACATACATGTATTTATTATAAATTCAGAAGGATTTGACGCCTTTGTTTATATTAAAAAATTATTTAAAAATATTTATAATTAATATTTAAAAGAATGTTAAATTTACTTAAAAGAATAATAATTTATTTAAAAGAATTTATAATTTATTTAAAAGAATGTTAAAGTTTCTAAAATAATGATATCAGATTTTATGAATTAAAATGAATGACAAATATTCAAATAAATTTAATAATAATAATAATAACAATAAAAAGGAAATTTCTGACGGTAAATAAATTTTTTGACATAAATACGACTTTAAAAAATGTATTGAAATTATAAAAACTATATATTCCTAGATTCTATGTTTCATGAGTTAAGAATATATAAATAAATATGTAAATGTATTTTTTTTCATGTCGAAAAAAAAAAGAAAAAAAAAAGTTTTTTTTTTTAATAGTTAAAATAAAAATTGGTCATAAATATGTAAAAAAAGAAAGAAAAAAAAAGGAAAAGAAAAAGAAAGAAAAATGGCATTTTTAATTTTTAAGAAGTAACTTGTTCGAAACATGTACATGTTACACTAATTACATTCAAATATAATTAACCTGATATATAAGTATCATTGCAAGGAAGCTTTATTAGTTGTAAAACTTGCAACAGTTATTTCAAGTCAAAATAACAGTACATCACTTCAACAGGTGATAAAAGCTAGGCACGAATTCATTAACAAAGCAGAAAGGCGCTATCGCGCTTACTAAGATATTTAAAATGCCTTCTATGTATGGCTTTCTTAGAAACATCATTTGACGAATTTCGGAGTAGTGCGGCTGTCTAACGAAAAGTGTGTTGGGACATTAAAGCTAATTGAATGCGCTAGGCTAGGTTCCCAGATGTATGCCTTCCGTTGGATCATTTTAAGGATCCTAGCCCGTCTTTGCGCAGGTTTTGTAAGAAATCGCTAAAAACTCTGAACAGCTAAGCAGACGAGCGTATCTGGGATCGAGCGTAGACATAATCTCTAACAAACAGGAAAAAACAAATGTTTAAAAAATCAATTGTATTTTTTTTATTTTTTTTATTGTTGCATAAATCAATGTTGGATGTTTAATTTCACTGCGAAGCTAATGTAAGTTAAAGGGTTAAATGATAATATGTGTTTAGTAAAATGCATGGACTGAAAATTATTTGATAATAATTATGCTTTGCAGCTCAAGAAGTTAGATGTGATCATCTGCAGATAAAACTATTTTAATCAGTAAATGAGACATTTTATAGCTAAATTACACTACGCAGCAAAAAAAAAAAAAAAAAAAAAAAAAAAGTTTCGAGATCTCACACCATTTTTGCTAATTCTTATGTGACCTCCTGAATCCGAATATGACTCCCATTTTGCCCAGTCACCCACCATTTTCTAGCTACACCACCCCCTCCCTCAATTTATTACCATGTCCGATAATTTTATGACCATGCATGTAATTTGAAGAATGAAAAATAATTAATTTAACACCTGAAAACGAAAAAATATATAGTTAAAAAAATAACATTAAACATATTTAAAAAATAAAAGTTATGTAATGCATAATTTCAGTGGCAAATCCTCCCACCCCCTCCACCCCCCCCCCCCCCAAAAAAAAAAAAAAAAAATCGTTTGTGGTCCATGTATTAGAATTTTCCAACGCTGTAGCCCCTCAGAAGATATTTAACGATTAAGATACCCCCCCCTCCTAAAAATCAAATTTAGAGCCATACAATCACCGAAAAATGATAAAAATAGGGGGCCATTCCTAAAAAAACGATGGGTTATAGGTCAAAATGGTCGTCCTATTTGGATTCAGAAGGTCATTTTACATAATGTATTTTACAATATGCTGAAGTTATGTCAGAGGCAATTTTCATGCCGAGCAGTGTTATTCATTATTTAATACAAAACTGCTGTGGTAATAAAATTAATAAATGACAAAGAAATTTCCATGATTATAATAACATATATTTGATTTCGTTTTCCACGGAAGAAAGAAATAAAATATTTTCACCCTCGCGTTTGTTAGAAGTATGTATGTTAAACATAATATTTTAGTATTTTAATTTCTTTTTCTATTTTACTGAATAACTGTTTTTATTTATTTATTGAAAAAAATAATATTTCTTTATAGAATTTTAGAATTTTAACAAACAATGGATTAATTATATGGCTTTCTCTTTGCATCGCCCCAATCCTTTATTTAAATTTATATTATTTAATAGATTTAAAATGCATGATGATTGGGATTACTCTATATCTGTGAATGGGAAAAAAATAAAATTTTGATGGAAGTCACACTGATTAACTTTAATATAAATTAATTTAAAAAATAAAGAATGGAGGAAAAAAATACAAAGAAAGACTATTTTTTCTATTGAAAGCAATTTGTGTATTTTACTTCTAAAGGTAGCTGATTATATATAATTCTATATTATACATTTAAATTTTAAAAGTACTTTTGTAATTAAACTGTAGAACTAACTAAGTGCAATCGTTTTTATTTAAAATGAATTAAATTAATATGAAGCAATTTTATTTAAAATATTGTGTGTAAGACATTAATTTGGACGGGGGCGGGGAGACACTGGGCTTTTCATACTGCTGAGTCTCGAGTGAGCCCTGCAATTAATCTTCGTTTTAATATTACGGAAAAACACTGGAGATAAAATAACATTTATCTAAAGCATTTCATGCAATGCAATAACATATTTTCCAAAGGAATATATATTCAATATTAGAGGTTCTTATGATTGTCTACCGTGCATTCCAAAAGATACAAAAAAAAAAAAAAAAAAAAAAAAAAAAAAGAAAATCAAAATGGATAAATTTCCGTTTAAGATAATCTCCAAATCATAAGGGATTCATCTGATAATTTAGTAATCTGTTTTAACATTTTATAGATTATATGTATTTATATTCTTAAAAAAAAAAAAAAAAAAAAGAAGAAGAAGAATGGAATAAAATAGCTTTTGCTTGTATGTATTATTAGTTTTCTTTCTTTCCTTCCTCTTTTCTCTTTCCTCCCCCCCCCCTCCCCCCACTGTTTTCATGCTTCTTGGATGAGTATGATCCTATACATTATTCTAATATCTTGACAGTATGAATGACTACCGTGCATTCCAAAAGACGATCCATTTATGATTATGATCTGATCATCATTCAGTATAACTTAACAGAGTTGATAATATTAAAAAATATAATATATCTAAAGGATTTAATTTATATAAGTTTGGTTTATAAATATCAAAAACATTAAAGTAATAATTTGTTTTCACGAAATATAATTGAAATATATAAATTAATATAGTCTAGTATAAAGAATATTATGGACAGTTTTGACAAGCATTAATGTTCACTATTATGTATGGCTATTTTAATTTATGCCCGCTTAATTTTAATTTTTTAAAATAATTTTTTCTAAATTTATTTACGGTAATTACTATCTACATTTTTACTTTTTACTTTCTTTTATCCATATGTATGGTAGATAAAGTTTTGCTTTTCGGTCAACTTTTCGAAATTGTGTTTTTGTTATATTTACACGTTATGAAGTTCCTTGAATCAGAAAAAACATGTTTTTCGCCTATTTTAAATTGTTTTTAATGAACATTTATTTTACAGTATTCGTTATTTTATTCTTTAACGTACAATCTGTCATTATGGTAATGAATTTCGGTTAAGAGAAAGTTATGTGATTGCCACACTAGAATATTTCTTTTTTACCATATAGTCCTGCATTTTCTTCTTTATCTCTACTTAAATTTACACAAATATGATAGAAAAATTGTTTGCGGTCAAATTTTTTAATTTACGTTTTCTCTAGAAATATGCAGTCCCTTCCCCCACTCCCGTGAATTCAAATTTATTTCCAGTCAATTCTCTTTATAAATAAAATTATAAAGATCATTTTTTGATCATTTTTCCACCATAGTTATAACAAATTATATATTTGAAGCTTTACTGTTTTTAAACTATGCTTATAACTATGCAAAAGCAATCTGTCTAAAACTAAAGCTATAGGAAAGATTTTAAGAGCTACCTTTCTTCCTTTTTTAATTCTAATAAATATAAATTTTCTAAATTTATTTAGGTTTATTTATTTAAATATATATATATATATATATTGAGCTTCTTTAACATAGTTCTCATTTTATTCAATGTTAAAGTATGAGTAGCAGATTATTTAGTACTGTGAAAAGGATGTTGTATAATTATAAAAGTATTCTAAAATATGCCATCTGAACTGCAGAATTTAAATGTATTAATTTTATTTCACCCTTTTATATGTATGTTCTAAAAAAAAGTAGTTTTTTTTTAAATAAAAAAATTAAAGTGTTAAAAAATGTCATCATGAAATATGTATATATATATATATATTGAGCTTTCTTAACTTAGTTCTGATTTCATTCAATGTTAGAGAATGAGTCGCAGATTATTTAGTACTGTGAGAAGGATGTTGTATAATTATAAAAGTATTCAAAATATGCCATCTGAACTGCAGAATTTAGATGTAGTAAGTTTATTCCGCCTTTTTTATATATATGTACTAAAAATATAGTAGTTGTTTTTGTTTTTTTTTAATAAAAAATTAAAGTGCTAAAAAACGTCATCATGAAATATTAATTTATTTTAATAAATGAATTATAATTAAAAGTACAATAACAAACAGTCATAAATTGATATCACAGGATATCTGATCCTAACAATTGGAAAAATAAATATCCATTGCGCAAATAATAGTAATCAATATAGTTTACTTGATAAAAGTTTATATTTCATTTATTTATTTATTTTTTCTTGAATTATTATTCAAAGAAAGTATTTTATAAAGTGTTCTAAAACTCTAATAGTGAGATATTTTGAATCAAAGCTACTCAAAAATTGCGTGAAAAATATGAAAAAATGTAGTCATTCACTTATTGCTTCGTAATATAACTCATCCCTTCAATATTATTCAGGCCAAAAAATTTATGTGTATCAAATTTACAAATCTATTAATTTGAATAATAAATAACATGGTGCGACATTCACACTACTTTCCCTTACTTTGCATTTGTATAAAAAGAGATCATTATATTTCATCTATCTATCTAATTTTTCATCTCTATCCTCTTCATATATATACAGTATACTAAAAAAAAAAAAAAAAAAAAAATCCGCACACTTCGGGACCAAAAACTGTACATTTTTTTTTTTAATTTTGTGGATTTCCGTTTTTTTTTTTTTTTTTTTTTTTTTTTTTTCCATACAATTCTGAATTAGAGTTTTTATGATATAATAATTATTTTAAAATAATAGTGATATAAATAAGTATGTAAAATATGCATAATAATAATAATAATAAGCTATTAAAGATTAAAAAATATACGAAGTTTTATATTGCATAATGTTTTTTCAATTAAAAAATAAAAATTTGCCTTATTATATAAGATACAAAATTTAAGTATAAAAACATTTGATATAATTGAATTGTGCATTATAATATATATATATATCACTATGTTTAGAAATATAAATAAAACTTTTTTTTTTCAGTCTTTGAATAGTTATTATTATTAATTTATTTCAAACATAAATGACCTAGACCTCAAATAAAATTGCCTTTATCTGTCTCATTCGGCACCTAAAATATAACTATTGAATTAAGTACTATCTCCATTTTCTTTCCCTTGGAATCTTTACTGTGAATTTTATTTGTTTATATTGATTGTAATGTGCGAATTTCTGGCAGTCTACTGTATATGCAGACTCCCAAAATCTTTCCTTCTTCTTCTTCTTTTTTTTTTTTTTTTTCTTCTTTTTTTTATTGGATCTTTCTTATTTGTAATTTTTTCTATAAGCGTAAGAAGAAAGTATTTGATTCGTTTTTAATTTAATGTTAAATCTGGAATAATGTTTATTCATATTATTTCACTTCTACTATCTAACTTCTACATTATTTAACTAACGATCTAACTACTAATTTTACTAAATTTTACATTTGCTGTTAGTTTAAAGTTTTCAACTTCAGTTAGAGACAAATTTTAAACGATATTAATTATTTTTCTTTTTTTGCTCTCCACCTCTTATATATATATATATATATATATATTTATTTATTTATTTATTTTATTTATTTATTTATTATTTTTTTTTTTTTAGATTTTTTTGGCACGTGCATTTCTTGTATTAGCCTGCAGTATGCTTATTCATAATATATATTACACCGAATTATAATTTATTAAATTGCAGAATTGTAAGGCAGAAATGACTCTGGCGTCAACCATAAACAATTTCATTTTAATTATAGTATAACTTATATTTTTTAATAAAAAAAAAATAATAATAATAAAGTTATATAATTATAAATGATTTTACACGAAAAATTATTAAAACAGAGCTAAATAAGTGATTTTAAATCATAAGATTACATTGTATTATTAAGATAATAGTAGCATTATTTAAATGTAAGTTTTCGCCCCTACGTATAGAAAATTCAATTACACTTATGAATGTAACATTTAAATTTTATTTCCAACATGGAGAAATATTTATTTCATTTCAAAAGAAATGTTGTGAACTTGTTTAAAAGCAAAGAAGTAAAAGTTATCTTTCAACTGCAGGATTAATGTCAAAACATACATGAGTATTGTTAAAGATACAACCCAAAAGATCTGGTTGGGAATCAATTGTATTTGCTTGTAAACTATTCTTATCCGTTCAACCCACATGTCAATCAAAGAGTCTGCGAAAGGAGGGAAGTGAAATCTGGAATAAAACGGGCCTGACCACTCAGCCCTGGAAATATGTATCTAAGAAAAGACGGGTTCAACGCTTCAGAGACGAAAATCTTTATCAAGAAAAAGAAGGGCCTGACCATTTACGAGACACATTTCAAATCCGGAAAAAGACGGGCTTAACGCTTATAGGGTTAAACCATCACCAGGATGTTGAATACCATTATATTTTGAAAACTGACAATTATTTCCTGACCCCTTCAAACTAAACAGAAACTTAACAAATAATGAAAATTTATTTGAAACAGTTTTAAATCCGGGTAATTGCAGTAATCTCTAAAAACTTATTACAAAAAACTTTACTTGTTCTTTACGCATCTAAAATATGAATGTTAAATAATGCCATAAGACTGTGGATTTCCCTTATATTTTTTTGTATTTTCTGTTATTATTAAATGCAAGTATTGTTTATATATGCGTTGTAAATATGAACTGTGTCTCCTTCAACATGTAAATAAATAAACACTGGTTGCCTGCGTGCATCTGTAAGTATCACTATGTAATTAATTTAACGAGCAGAGTTTTTTTACCTTTTTAATCAATCTCAACATCACCCATTTGGTGCTCTAAAACATTCACACAAAAAATTGTTATGAAACATTTTAATAACAAGATTAAACTATATATAGTTGCTTTAAATTCGTGAGATATTGTGTCTTCTGACGCACCTCGGGGTTTCCGTTATAGGCCGTGGGCCATAGCTGGATATCGTTGAAGTCCGTTTCAATCATCGAGGGGCAATTTCAATTTAATGTTAAAATTAAAAGAATATTCAGTTATCTAAAAATTTGCAATGTTCTGGTCTGAAGATGTGCACATTATTTTAAAATTGATTAAAGAAATTCTACAAATTTGACGTTCCTGCGGTCCTGCCATTTTACCTACTTTTAGAGATAGCAAGATTCTCTTCTCGTTTCTTTGCTTATTCTCCAATCAAAATCGGCAATTTTTTTTCTTCTGGCATTTCGATCCAATGACGGCTAATGTCAGCACGCGCGCTAGCGCCCTGCTTGCATTTCATATGTTTTGTTTATGTTTACATTATCTTGAGTCAATATTCATTGACATTTTCGTACAATTCTACTATTGTTTTCTTTTCGTGTATTTTTAAGTATTATTTACATTTAATAGAATGTGAGAAAGAAATGGCATAGTGTTTGCATATCTGAAATTAGATACTTTAAAAAATGTAATATTTTTCTGAAATAAGATGTAAAGTTTCTCTCGACATCATTATCCTGCGTGTTATTAACATTTTGATCGAATTCTGTTATTTTTTTTCTATATTTTTAAGTAGAATTATTACAGATAATATAATATCAGAAGAAATTACTTTTTGTTTGCACATCAGCGATGAGATACATTCAGAGGTAAAATGTTTTTCTCAAATAAGCTGAGCTAAAGTTAGACTGTGAGTTGATCAATGAAAAGTTTTAAATATTCGTGAAAGAAAAATATCTACCCAATTGCTTCTTCTTCCAATCAATGAACTGTTCAAACTTCCTTCAGACAACAGCTTAGATTACCATAGAAAGTGTTATACAGTAAGTTTTACTCTGAAATGTAGTTAAATTATTGGCGAAACGTTAATCGAGGCCTCCATGTGGAGATTAAAATATATTTTCTGTTCTGTTTGTGTGTCTGTCTGTTTCGTGATAACGGCCGCAAAAATCATGCTATTGACTTGGAATTTGGTACACATGTTTATGAACCACACATAATTAGCGGTATAGTTTTAGGTGTGTACTCCAATTGTAGTTCGTGTACAGGGGCACACCAAAGTTTTCCTTATCAATATGGCCTACGGACAGAATTTGTACGTACCGCGATAGCGGCCGCAAAAATCTCCCGATTGACTTGCAAATTCGTATACATGTTCAGGCTCTGTATAGAAACAGCTGTGTAATATTTTATGTCTAGATTATTTATGGATCGTGTACAGAAACACAACAAATTTATTATTATCATTAAGGTCTATGGGGTGAATTTCGTTTAAGCGAATTTTAACTTCGTTTAATTTCGCCTTCAACGAAATGAAATTAGCGTACATTATTGATATGCTTTAATTGATCTTTTCCATAGAAATTAAATATGTGAGCTTTGGCTTCATAATCAATGTACAGGACCTTACAAAAGTATTCCGACAATGTCATGTAATCATCCAAATTTTGTCAAATTTCGAATAATTATTTTTGAAAAACATAGAATAAGTTGAAATGTTTTTACTGGTGCTCTTTTACAGAGACAAGCAAAAGAATTTCATAACATTAGAATTTATGGGCAAATTTTTATCTAAGCGCATTTTAACGCCTTTATGCTGCATTCAGTTGAATTAACATATATTATAAACATACTTAAAAACATGTTTTATCTCTCCCTCCCCCCCTCTCTCTCTCTCAAAAAAAAAAAAAGGAGGTATGTATAAGCTAATTTTATTTACAGGACCATACAAAAAAATTCCGATGACATTCTGTAATCATTCAAATAATGTCAAATTAGGTTGAAATATAAGTGAGTTATGATTAATTAGGTGTACTATTTTTATTGGCGTATATAATAACGGTGGCTCTTTTTCAGGGACACACAAAATAATATCGTACCATTATGGTCTATAGACATTATGTATTAAAAATGTATTTTAACATGGTTACACTAAATATTATAAAATGTTATTAGAATGTTTAAAAGCGTGTTTTTCTGTGGAAAAATGTGATAATAGAATTGATAATTAATTTACAGGGTTACACAGGGTAATATTTTTGCATGAAATTTGGTACATGTATTTATGATTTAAATACTTGTACAAAATCGTAGTTTGGTACAAGATTATGTATCAAATAATCTAATAGCCTTCTATTTATAAGGAATTAATAGAAGGCTGTTATTAGGAAAATATATGAATATATATATATATGTAGAGAGAGAGAGATGGACAGAGATATACAGCAGAAAGTTGAAGAGGGGCCGGTAGCCCCCATTAGAAATGTATCTTTTTATGTAGCGAGTCGTCATATATATATATATATATACTAGCTGACCCGACAAACGTTGTTTTGTCATATAAATTATTTCTAGAGAATATTTTGCTAGAAAAAAATAACTAACTTATTGTAAGTGTGTAAGGATGTGGTATATAAGTGGAAGACGTATGGAGCGCTGTGAACGGTGAAAGAATATAAAAATAACAAAACACCAATCATTTATTTTTTTAATTTATTAAAATTGATTCTTTAAAATTATATACATATCGCTACTTATAAAAATGTTACTAAAAAACAATATCAATCCCTTAATGCAACAGAGTGTACAATATTTTTTGTTATCCCATCTTTCGCCAATACAAACAAACTGGATGGTTTGCCCACTCGAGAGCCACGTATAATTGTCCGTGTGAAAAACATGATGTGCTCAAATCTAAGCCACAGACAGACATCGTTTGGCCCTGAAACTTATTGATAGTCATTGCAAATGCCAATCAAATTGGAAATTGAGGGCGTTTAAATTGAATTGGCACTTCTGTGGGTATAATAGGGATTCGCAGTAGTAATATATTTTCACCTCGGAATTTGTCATTTAAAATGATGGCTTCGATAACATTTTTCATTAATTTTTTATGACTAATCGCGTGCCGTTGCACAACCGTGGTGGGTTCAAATTACGAAGCAAAATAACCGGAGATCCAACCTTCAGTTGTAAAATATGCGGTGGCATGCCTGGTAAATCCAATGAGTTTAAAAACTTTGTTGGATAATTTACAGCTTCGGTGGCATCGCAAACTGTATCATTAGATTTGCATGACACCAAGTCTCCTGGTAACAAATGTTGTATCTTGAGATTCAATTCGTTGACGTCCACATTTTTTGCTGCTAAAATTGCTCTTTCTGCCAGCCACTCATGATTTGTGTATCGTCTGTGTATATCGGGAAATATCTGGTCAATAAGAGCATCTTGAGAATCAATGATTGTGCAGAAATCGGTCGGTAATTTTATTCATCCAGTTTCATCTGTAGTAACTTTTCCATCGCCGATATCTAACAATTGTTTTGAGAATGTTTCAGCGGATGGATCTTGAAGCTTTTGAACGCACAAATTTACTTTCAGTTGTACTTTTTCAACATTACGCCACAATGACGATGATTTTAAGCACGCGTTGATCTCATCAGCGTATGTTGAACGCGGAATAACGGAAACTGCTTGTCTGAAATCACCTGAAAAGAGTAACAGAGTGCCGCCAAATAGTTTTTCGTTGTTTTTTATATCTTTCAATGTCTTGTTCGACGCCTCAATCGAATGTTTGTGTGCCATAGTGCATTCATCCCAGATAAGAATTTTACACTATTTCAGCACTGTGGCCATGGACGATTGTTTTTTTATGTTGCACACTGCGTCTGGGTTATTTTGAATATTTAGTGGCAGTTTAAATAATGAATGAGCTGTTCTGCCTCCATCCAATAAAGTTGCCGCAATGCCAGATGATGCAACAGTTAATGCGATGCCATTATTTGATCGTATTTCGGCGAGAATTAGCGAAATAAGGAATGTTTTACCAGTTCCACCTGGTGCACCAAAAAAAAAAAAAAAAAGAATCCACCTTGTCCTGCCAAAACTGCGAGCATGATGCGGCCGTAAATGGTTCTTTGTTCTTCATTCATTAGTGGGACATTGCGAGCAACAATCGCTGCCATTTCTACAGTATTGTATTGTAGTTCACGATTCAATTCAGTGCTTATTAAATCAGATGCATTTCGATTTGTTGAATGCATACCGAAATGACTGAGTGGTAAGTTGGCAATGATAATGCAAAGATCTTCAATAGCAATCAATGCTTCATTGTACATAGCGTCACTGAATACTATCGTTAGATCGTTGCACCGTGAACGATGTTGATGCAATATATGATCAGTCATTGAATCTTTGTGATTATCCCATAATGTCTCTGCTCAGGCCGGGAAACATGTAGTCAACACTGTAGCGAATAGTAGACGAATTTGCTTTGCTGTACAGTTCAATACTACTTCAGCAAGCATACACTCCCACTGGTTGTCGTCTTCCAGCAAGCCGAGTGCAAGGCATGCATCTTTATACGTTGGACACTGTTGTCCATCCACTTTACGTAAATCTTGAAATGACAAAGGGCCGATGACATTAACCAATAACAGTCGAAGATAAAAGCACTCAGTCTGCCTTGGATTGCCTGTAAATACTCGTTCCAAGGTGTTTGATTTGAATAAACCGGGACATGCATCAATCGGCGTGTCGTGCTTGCGGGGCATCCATTTTTTTGTTGGAGCCCATGTGAAATAGCGTGGTACTTCTGAATAGAGTAATGTCCGTGCAAAAGCACCAAAAGCATCCGCACGATTACACAATTCAAAAAATTCGGTGAGTGTAGTTTTTGGTGGATTTATAGCACGATCAATCGCTGTCTCGCTCGTGAAATATACGCGCTGGCCATTTTCAAGATGGACGGCTAAATGAAGAACTGCTGGATCCCGTTCATGAATTGGGAAACCAAAGATACGCCAAACAGCTTCATTGGAGCTGACGTACCGGCCAATTTGATAAAGTGTTATTTCATCGTTGTTATTCACCGGAGGAGCATTCACATTGGTATTTTCAACTCGAAATACAGCCATATCGCTGCCTTTATTCACATACTTGCAAATGTATTTGATGCTCTTCACTGAACTGCAGAACTGAACATTAATATGAGCATTGAATATTTTGCTCAGCAAAGTCGAATATGGGACCACCCAACGGTTATCAATGTCAATATCTATGTTGTTGACATAGATGACCGCCATAGATGATAAGATTGTCCGTCATTATCGGGATTTCTTCGACGATATATTGGATATCCGTCAACATTTGTGATCGTGAAATTTTTCGGAAAACTTTTAGTACATTTTCCATCTGCACAAATAATAATGGCCTAAAAATTCATTTTTCATTTTAACATAAAATAACTCCGTCGGATATTGACGAATTCTTTAAAAGAATATTCCATTTTAACTAATTTTAACATTTTAACAATATTAACGTTGAAAAAATATTTTAAACACTTACGGTTAAAAATTCATTTTTCATTTCAACATTAAATAAATTCTGACATCGTGTTTACGATTCTAAAATATTATCTTTGAAAAAATATTTTAAACACTTCGTAAGATACGGTTACGATTCTAAAAATATTAATTTTGAAAAAATATTTTAAACACTTCGTAAGATACGGTTAAAAATTCATTTTTCATTTCAACATTAAATAAATTCTGTCATCGTGTTTACGACAACTCACGCCATCTAGGTGGAAAAGTTGTTGAAAGAGTTGGTTAAAAATTAATTAAGAAAGAACTAATTAAGTTACAACTTTCATTTGTAAATCTAAACCATTCTCGAATCCACCTGAAGACACACAAAAAATTTCATTACACTCAGTCCAGCCGTTTAGGAGGAGTTCAGTGACATACACACGCACAAAAGAAATATATATATAAAGATTGAAAACGTTTTCAAACATTGAATTAGATGAAACCATGCATCATATGAAACTAGAAAAAAACACGAATATAGATTAAGAAAAACAATCATCCTTAAATTGAAACATACAACATCATCAAAATCGAAACCAAAATAAACTAAGTCCATCAGGCAATTAATTCAATTTATTGAAATAGTAAAAGTTCTGTGACGTTAAAAACAATGCAAAAAATGGAAAATCAATTCAACATGAAGATAATAATTTTAGAATTAACTATAATACAATGAAAGTTGCGTAAAATGCAGCATAACAGATCAAGTATTAGTAAACTAAATTAATTAATTAGAAATTGCCAACAAAGGCATACCAAAATAACAGAAAATGCAGGATTTCGCAAACAGATATATATATAGATAGATAGATACATACGGTCGAACCTCGTTAACGTGAACCTAAAGATGGATAAAAAAGAATTTTCATGTTATCAGTAACTAATCTCCATATAGCAAAATTAATCCTCATTTTGGCAGGGATTGTTGAGCAGTTCATGTTAAAAGTAATTCACGTTAACAGTGTTCATGTTAACGAGGTTCGACTATATATATATATATATATATATATATATATATATTCATTTATAAAATATGCGTTTCACATAATTTTTATTTCAAAATTGTTATACTAAATAACTGAAATAATCTATGCGTTATAAAAATTTCTGTTCAATTCCAATTAGAATTACTGTTTTTTATTTAGTAACTGTGTGAAAAATGTTTATATATATATATATATATATATATATATATATATATATATACATATAACTATTTTATTTATATTTATTAAAAATTGAAAAATATAAGTAGACTAATTTAAATATTTTCTTCTTTATCTAAAATCGAATTTGACTTTTTTTTTTTTTTTTTCTTTTTTTGCGAAAAATAAATGGAGAACTTAAAAGACATTTATATCTTTTTCCAATAAAATTAATTATACTTTCTTGAAACTGTGTGGTTTTTTAAATGAAATTTATAAAGATTCTCTGATACTAGTGAAAAAATATCTTCAACTAAGTGAATAAAATCTTTTTGAAAAAAAGTAAGTTTTATTTTCCCAGGACTGAATTTCGGAAATAAAAGATAAAGTATATAAATAAGTTTTTTTTTTTTTTTTTTTTTGTTAAATAACATTTAAAATCTTCATACACGCCTTTTCTTTAACTATAGAAAGGTCATGGATGGTCATGGTACTACGTTGGACTAAATATTCAGGTATCTGTGGTTCCTCAGTGAAAAGATAGTGGGATACGAATTGTCAGACATTCGTGTATAATATAATATAGTACGTTAATAAATTGAAAGTGGGTCCTCGGATTAAACAAATTGAATTAACCGTGTATATAATATAATAATTACAACGTATAATACTTAATTTTACAGTATGAAATTATATATTTTTTTATACATAATTGTAATTTTATTTATTGAGAATCGATCTAAATAGCTGCTTTTTAATTTACCTCTATGTTAAATGTTTAAAAAGTTTAATCTTATTGTCTCTTACACTTATATGGTAGCGTGTTCAATACTCTTAAAGCATTCATGATTCCTGTAAATTAATGTGTAAATTAATGCGTTTGGTAATTTTTTTTTTGTTTATTTATTAGTTTATTAGTTTATTTATTTATTTTCATTTATGTTATTTATTTATTTATTTTTATTTTTATTTATTTTTTTTTTTTTTATTTTTTTTTTTTCAAATCTTCAATGTCGTTTAATTTATTGGTGGAATCTTTGAGTTCTTGAGCACTGATGGGAATTTTTAATGATCTCGTATATACCTTTCTTAGAAAGAGCACATTTGTATTATCCTATTGCGATAACTGTCCCTGATAACGACATAGAAATTTTTTTGGGGAAGATCAAAGTTATTTTTATATATTTATTAACTATTTGAATATATTTTCTTTTGCACAAAGTTTAACATTCATAAGTAATTCTTTATTGATTAACTCAAGTCTTTTCTCCTAGTTTATGTTTTTTATAGTAATGAATTATTTCGTACGTATACACATACATATACATACAAACGCACATACGTACATACCTAACGTACGTGTGTATATATATATATATATATATATATATATATATCTTTGTGTGATACTTGCTTACATCTGCTGCAAGGTTATATATATGTATATATCAGAACAAAAACCCTTAACGGGTTAAAAGTTTGTGACGCAGCATTTTATTTCGATATGAATTGGAAATATGGGTCTTAAAAGTAATGATATCAAATTTGAGTGACGCTTTGCTATTAATTGAAATATATTACACAGATTTTCTTATTTCATCATTTGTTTTTTTTCTTCTATTTACATCACAGTGTATACATAATATTTTCAACTTCAGCACGAAAAAATATATAGAATTTACTCCCTGATACTTTTTCATCTGCACCTCGTGAATTCAAAATATGAGTTTTAAAAGAAATGATATAATTTCTGTGACGCCTCAGTGTTACTTTAAAAGATTTATTTTTAGATTTCATTACAATTACTTTTGTTTTGTTGAATAAAGTACATTTACACATTGAAATAATACTTTTAATTTTCAAATATACTGTCAAATAATCACACTTTTACTGAATTTATATTATAAATTGAAATTATCTAGTTCAATAAATTGATTTGTCTATTGCGTCACGCTATCCAAAACTGTAAATAAAAATTATGTAAATGTTTTCTTTGCATCACACAATCTCTTTGCACACATTTTCACTTAGTACTATGATACAAAGTAACATTTACAAAATTCCAGTATTATTAAATGTTTCATCTTAATGATGCTGAATTATCATGAATTGAAATATTAAAAACTTACTTAGAACCAGGGTTGGGTTTCTTCCGGAAGAAACCAGTTTCTTCCAGGACAGTGGAAGAAACTGGAAAAAAACAGAAGAAACTGGAAGAAACCGGAAGAAATGGATGAAACCAACCAGAAGACAAAACAGGTGTTCAAAATTAAAATTTATGGACTATATACACTGAAAGCATAAATATAATGTCAAATCTAAACTATAATCTAATTAATATTAAAAATATTTTTAGATAAATAAGTTATTTGATAACAAACACTAAATCATATACAGGTGATGGGTTTTTACTTTTCAATGCTAATGTTTTTAGAATTTTTTGCATGGATACTATCTCATATTACTATACCTTCAAACAGTACAAGTGATAATTACGTAATTAGCCATAATATTTGCACTTTTTTTTTTGTTAAGGATACAATTATTTGTATAAACTCGAAGCTAGTACCCAACGAACTGTATCCATAAATACTAAGATACCTATTTTTAAACTCTCCTGCCGGTACTCTAGGATTGAAAAATAAAGTGCAGTATTGAACTACTAAAAAACTTTTCATTTGTTTTACAGTCAACTTCCTCTAACTCTCAAAAGTTTTGTCCAGAGGTTAGGAGGATTACAGGAATTTGCAGATTAGAGATCATTGCTTTTGTTTACAGTTTTCTTTTGCAGATACAGAGTCAGTTATTATTAATTCATAGACATCAAAATGGATAGACGATTTCTAATAATTTTTGAATAAAATATTTCTTCAATATTAATAAAACTAATCTATCATAATTCATTTATGATGGTAAATAATTTAAGCATATTCAAATAATAGGCACATATAAAATGTAAACAAACTTAAAAAATACGAAGCAAAATATTTTTGAAAGTTCGGAAATAACATTAATCACTGATTAATTTTGTTAATTGTTGATGCAATAGTGATTTGTTTTAAGCACTAGTCTATATGAATTGCAGGATAATAAATACAAGACTGTTATTCCCCTTTCTCCCCAGTTATGTTTCAAAATAAGGTTTAAGCTAAAAATTTGTTTTAAAAAAGAAATAATGTGAATTTTGTTTTAAATATGAGATGTAAATTTCTTTTTCATTCAAAAAACAAAATCGGATTAGAAGGATTTGCAGATTATAAATCTGCGAATTTGAGGGATTTGACTGTACTGTATATGACTATAAGGAAAATAAAGTTTTTGATGACATTTTGTAATACAATAATTATTGAATATTAGTACTCTTAACCATTTCTCTACCAGAGCCTCAGGACAAAAATCGCCACCACAGCCCAGACGTCTTACTATTTAAATATGATAAAATTGTCATTTATTTTTGTGGGATGTATCTATAACGTTCTAACTAAAACCAATAATATCCTGTATCTATTTTATTGTTTTATAACATAACCCGTCTGTGTGCGACACGATTTGATGCAAACAATTATCATAAACTAATAATGAACACCCATCACATATTTGTGACGCCAGGCTCAGGTAAGAAAATCGGATCGTCACATATATGTGACGCTGGTAGCGAAAGGGTTAATTAACTGGATGTTTGTTAAGAGCTGTTTTATCAGAAAGTATAAGCAAGTAATCCAAACTATTATTTATTACCAGTTAAAGAAATACAATCGTCTAGATTATAAAACTTTACACTGTTTAAATTGAAATCATTTTTTTTTTTTTTTTTTTTTTTTTAAATGGACTTTGAGTATTTTGGAACGTGATCATCAGATACCAAAGATCACTTCAGTAAAAATCTCATAATTATTAATTAAATATGAAATTAAATTTTTATAGATATAATTAAAGTTACTTAAAGTTGTTTATAAGATAAATGAATCCACTGTATCTTACAAATCTGTAATTTATAGGATAAATTTTTAAGAAAAACAGTTTCTTCCATTTCTTCCACTTGGAAGAAACCTATTTCTTCCGGCTGGTTTTTTCCACCTTGGAAGAAACTTGCCAACCCTGGAATAAACAGTAGAAGAAAATTTTTAATTATCTGCTGGTCAACTGATTTGTAAAATAAGTCAAATACCATGTATTTCATCTTCAAGCAAAATGAGAACTACCATAAAATATCCATTTAAACTATTCATATATTTTCAGGTTCCATTAGGGATGTGGGTTTTCCGGAAAATTTACCGAAATTTTTCAATCTCTAAATTACGAAGGTTTTGTAAATAAAAACTAAATACATTAAAAGCTACAAGTAAACAAAACTATTCAAAGAAAAGTATGAATAATTATTCAATTCAAAAAGAAATTAATAAACAAAACACAGAAATCATTATTTATTGGTTTATTAAACATGTATAAAGCTAGAAAGTTATAATTTTTAATGGCTGTTTTGCATGTATAATGGTTGAATAATCTATATAAAAAAGGTGTCTGCAAACGTTCTGTAGCTGTCAGAGACCCTCACATATCACTGCCAACAGCTGAACCCCATTTTATTATATAGGGAAAATTTTTATGAGAATTAATGATTTTTTTTTTTTTTTTTTTTTTTTTTTTTTTTTTTACTTCTGTTTTTATTATCAAGGGGGAAAAAAATAAATAAATCTAGAAAAATTAAATTTGCTTTTGTTTTTCCCAAAATTTATTTATTTAATTACAAAGTGGAAAAAAATTTTCAAAGTTTATTTTTTTTGCACTTTATACATATATATATATATATATATATATATATATATATATATAAAATAAATAAAAAAAAAAAAAAAAACAGTTTTTTAAAAACAAGAACAAGTTCTTTAAAAACAAGAACAAATTTAACAATTGTGAATTTTCTGAAAGTAAACAGAATTTAAAAAAAACAGGTAATTATCATAACGAATTTCTGTTTAGAATATGGGGTTTGGCTGCTAGTGGCAGAAAAATCATACATTCGGCAACAAAATTATTGAAGCGCACATCCATATTTTTCTTTCTTTCTTTTTTCTTCAGTTTGATCGCTAATTTTTATCATGAACTTACTTTTTTATAAACAGTATAAGACTAAGATCATGAATCGATAAATATTTACTTAACAAAATAGTATTAGGTGCACATCTTTTAAATGGAAATTATTGCTAGTGCATCAATAATTTTGTTGCTGACTGTACAAGGTAATTAGTAAGGTATGGCTCAGACCATACAAGGGTTCATTTCATCAAAATTCTTTTGATTTTTACTTTTTTCTATCTGTTCTATTTTTAAGAATAACTTGTGAACACAAAATTATATTTTTTAATAGTTGGCGGTATTGGATAATGGATGTAATCCTCTATTCAAAATAATAATAATAATAATAATAATAATAATAACAATCTGGAAGTTTGAGATTATTATTATTATTATTATTATTTAACTTTAAATGTAACACCTACTATGAAATTTTTCAAATGCAATTCAATTTTGGATATTTTAGGCAAACAAATAAATATTGAGTTCTATCAACTAAACCTCCAGCTACAAAATATGATGCAATTAATTTTATCTATTTGATTTCCTTAAATTTTAATCAAAATCTTGCAGTTTATCTATTTAGGCAAATAATTGTATATCCTGTTGCTTGCATAAAAAAAAAAAAAAAAAAAAAAAAAAAAAATCCACATTAAAAATTAGTTTTAAAAAGTGATTTTTAAAAAAATATAATTATGTTTTTATGTAAGATTTTTCTCTAAAATTTTCAACAATGCCAATTTTGTAATTAAATAATTTTTTTTTAAGTTTTGCTCTGTTTTTTTTCTTTTGTTATTGAATATTTAACGAAGATTATGACAGTGTCCTAACTTTCTGAGTCACTCTCAGAAGCAGAGGCCATAAGGTGACCTAAGTCAGAATTGCTCCCTGAGTTTGAAAAACATCAGTGTATCCTCATTTATCAAATGAATATTTTGGAAAATAGATATACATGTTCAGCAGTATAGTAGTGCATTAATTTATCAATATATTCTTTTTTTTTGTAATGTTGCACTGCTTTGTAACTATGTTCTTACAAACTTATTGAATGGACATTTAAAATTCTGATTAGCAACCACAGATCTCTTGTATTATAATAAACAACCTCTTTCTCGAGCAAGTTGCTCAAAACATATGGTAACTTTCTAAATGATGACTTTAATCAGAAACTTTTGTTTTTCCCACTGTATATAGCATTTCTGTGACTAATAAAAGAAAATTTAAATATATCATGCGAAAGATTTACTAAAAAAATTGTTTTTTTTTGGTTGGAAAATTTTCCGGAAAAACATAGTAGAAAATTTTCTGCGGAAAATTTTCCACCCCACATCACTAGGTTCCATAAGCAAAAATTTGGTTCAAATTAATTCAGTATTTCATAAATTATCATGATGGCAAATTTTTGGTAGTATACAAACTAAGTAATAGCTATAAGTTTTTTTTTTTTTATTTATTTATTTTCTTTTTTTTTTTTTTTGAAATTTTTCATAATTTGGAAAATATTTCTGCAAACAGCATTTATGTATTTTTGTACTTACTGGATTTTTTTATTTTAAGTATATATGTTGAAACTGACAAAGTAAGAATTTTTTTAATATGATATATATATATATATATATATATATATATTTATATATATATTTAAAAAAAAAAAAGAGCATTTTGAAAATCAAAAAACTGACAAAATTGATTTTTTTAAATCTTGCCAAAAAACACAGCAAGAAAAAACACATAAGCAAGCAAAGCTGCGTCACTTTCAACATAAGCAAGAAAAAACGGTTGTTTGCCAATGTAAAAAAAAAAAAATATGAATCAGGGAATGTAAAATATAAATAAATAAAAAATGTTAAAAAATTTCTGAAAACTTTAACAATGCAACACAGTAATCATTGTAGTGAGACGATAATTAAGAATATTTTTAATTACATTTAATATGAAAATTAGTAAATGTGAAAAATTTAATAAACAGGGATGAAACTACCAAACGAAACCTGCAAAAACCCCGAAGTGGCTAATCGGACAGTCGGTGCGATTAGTGTACAGGCTATTCAGACCATCATTTCGGAGGAGAATAAGTTAGCACTGATAAGAGTAAAATTTAGAAATAATATAATGTGTCTCATCCCCGTGCATGAAAAATTATCTTTTTTACCTTTTTTTTTTTTTTTTTGAGTGAGGGAGTGGGGTAGAGATTAATTATTTTCAGAGAAATATTGTACTCTAAATGATGCTAAAATTCTTCATAAAAGGGCAATAATAAACAGTTTGAAAATTGAATAATAAAAATAAAAAATGTAACATGAAAAACAGATCTTAGTAAATTTGAGTATTTTTAATCTTTGAAAAAATCTTTGCAATATGTTTGTTTATGAATATGAATAAATGTATAACATATGAATAAATCTGCATATTCAACTACATAGATGTCATTTGGTTTTTTATTTCTTTTCCTTCTTTAAAAAAAAAATAAATAAATAAACCATTCCAATATAATTCGATGCAAACCAAACTAGTACTGCACCGAGTAGCACTTTGGCCGAGTAACCGAGTACTCGGCCTTTTACTACTTGGCCGAGTACCGAATAGTTGTAAGAAAGAATGAATAATTGATCATTGATGTATATATGAAGAATTTTGCACATGTTAAAATGAAAAAAATCTGGAGTGAATCCACTCGACTTTCCGAACATTGAGTAATTAACAGTTTTGTAGATAAAGTAAAGAAAGAGGAGTTGTTAAACAAACAAAAGAGAGAAAACCATAATAGAGTGTTTGAGTATTTTTCTCCATCTATTACACGATGTTTTATTTAACGCTACTGAACTTTGAGCCCATAGATCATAATGATAAAGAATTTTTCGTTGTGTCCCTGTAAAAACCTATAAATGCTAAATTCACCAAAATGCTTATAGTTAGTGCAACAGTGATTTATAATGCTCATATAAATTTTCAGCTCAATTCAATAAGGCGTTTAGATGCTATCGTACTTTTAAAAATTTAGTCCCATAGGCCATAATGATAAAGAATTTTTCTTTGTGTCCCTGTAAAAAAACTGTAAGTGCTAGATTCACCAAAGTCTATACAGTTAGTTCAACTGTGATCTATAACATGTGTACAAATTTTTTGCTCAGACTAATAAGGCGTTTAGACGCTATCACACTTTTAAAAATTTGGCCCCATAGGCATAATGATAAAAAAAAATTTCTTTGTGTCCCTGTAAAAAAACTATAAGTGCTAGATTCTCCAAAATCTATACAGATTGAGTATTTGTGACCTATAATATGTGTATAAATTTTTTGCTCAATTGAATAAGGCGTTTAGATGCTATCGCACTTTTAAGATTTTGCTCCCATAGGCCATAATGATAAAGAATTTTTCTTTGTGTCCCTGTGAAAAAACTATAAGTGCTAGATTCACCAAAATCTATAGGGTTCGTACTATGGTGACTTACAATATGCGTACCAACTTTCAGGTTAATCGAACAAAGCGTTTAGACGCTAGCGTGTTCACTCACAGACATACACACATACACACATACACACATACACACACACATACATACATCATCGTAAAAATAGTGAAAACGGACTCAGGGGACCTCAAAACGTATAGAAACATCAAAATCTCGAATTCGGATTTTTGACATGATTACAATACTTTCCTCACTATAGTGTTCGGAAAGTAAAAAGGCTTTTTGAACACAAAATTAAGTTAAATGGCAAACAGCATGTTTTCATGAAATGTTTCAGAACTTTTGTAGTATATAGTATACACAATTAGGTTCATTGTTATATTTGATATATCCAGCTTAGTGGATTATTAAAATCATAATAATTGATAATTTCATTCTTTATTATATAGTCTTTCTCAGATGCGAACCATTCTTAGATAATTCTTAGAGAATATAGAAGTTCCTATACACTCAGGCTTAATTTAAGATGCATGCATGAAAATTTACATATGAAATGAGAACATTAAAATAAATATTTTATCATTTCAAACATGATAGACTTCATTAATCTTCAAATTCTAGAAGAGTAAAAAAAAAAGATAGGTGGTAATGGGGCATAATTTGCAAAACAACAAATTTGATTATTAAAATATATTTTTAATAACATTTCAGTGTATTTACCTTTTTCATAACTATTATTTTTTAAATTAAAAATCAATCTTTTCTTACAGTTTTAAAAGTGTCTTACTTTTATTTGCACAAATACATAACTAATGTTTTATCTACTATTTTAGTATTATATAAGGGTTCTTTTTTCTAAAATATTTTATTTTTGTCTGTTTTACAGATACAATTTTATGTACTAAGTTTGTATTAAAAAATTGCATATTACACACATACAAGATGGTTATACTTAAATACTTGTAACTAAAAGGGATAAGCTCATACCATGAATTGTCGCTATACCGTGTTTGGTGGCATACTCGCCCATTTTAACTGCGAAAACTGTTTGCAGCAAAAGTTTAATGACTTTATATTTATATTTTCATAATTTTTTAGTTTAGTTATTAATAAACAACTCTTATGAATGTTACATTTCTTACAATAATATATAAAAATGATGAAATTCTTACAACTACGCGGTATTGGCCGAATACTTAGTCCAAATTCGCCCGAGTAACGAGTACTCGGCAAATTAGCCAGTACTTTACCGAGTACTCGGTACAGCTCTAAACCAAACCCAATTTTCTATACAAATATATGTATGATTTTTCTGAAAATGACTTTTGTACTTATTTTGTAATGTTTTCTAACAACAATGTTGAAATAAACATGGATTGTAGATCAATCGCATTATACACTTTCAAAATGTTAAAAGTTTGAATTTGTAGTTGAAACCAGCAAAATCATTAGTTACAGGGCGCGAAATTTCCTCTCGCCATTGGTGAGTGGAATTTTTACTGTGGCGAGTAAAAATTTGGTCTAGTTATAGATAAAATTCTTACATGATAAGGTGACAGAAAACATTCCTTTTATAGATTTAAATATGGCAAAATCTTGCCATCTTATAACCTCATATTTAACCTCTCCTTTTTCTCTTCTTTGAGTATCGAGTCTGTGTGCGCGTTGCCCGACAATCGTCCCAGCCTGAGAAAGGAAAAATGCATAAAAGTACACGCATAAAAGTTTTAATCTCTAGGCAGTTTCGTTTCTCCCACTGTGATTTCTTTAAGCAGAATGAGAATAGACAAGTAGAGAGCCTCTTTGCTAGAAGCCCACAATCCAAGAGAAAAAAAAATGCGAAAGTTTGCCTATGCGATACTGGCGCATGAAAATGATCCCGAGCCCTTTTTAAAGATACTGCCTATGTTTATTTTGTTGAATAATGATAAAAAAAAAAAAGTTAACATTTTCCAGTTTTTGCTGAAACACCAAGAATTTACGCTTGTTATGATTTGTAAGCAACAATTTTATCGAACATGTAATTCCGAAATGGCTATTTTAAATGACAACAATGAACAAGTTATACACATCAACATTCCGTCTGATCATAAAAATAAAATGGACGAAAAAGACATTTCTGATGTGAAAAGTTAAATATATAAATAGGAAAATAAGGAAGCTCAATCTTGCATAATAAGATTTTCACAGGGTGTTGATTGAAAAAGTTTTTTTTTTTTTTTTCCTCTTCTTTTTTTTTTAATGACTCTTCGCATTGATAGATATTTTAACCTTTTTTTTCAGATCTCAAATATAATGCATTATAATGTTTTTTGATTATAGATGATTATGAGACATGATGATATATACGATACACTTTTAATATGTATAATTTTAGACATATTTGTAAAAGCATTTCAGATAGTTAGAAAAAACCCAAAATGCGTAAAACAAAAAAAAAAAAAAAAAAAAAAAAAAAGACAACCCTATTTTGCGACGAGTATAACCACGGCCTAACTCGATTTGCTACGGCCTTAACAAAAATCCGAAACCCTATTGTTATTGCGGAATCCAGTTCTCCCTCCTCAGAAATGTAGAGGGCGCTTTTACTTACTGCTTTAGAGGGAATTTTTGTTTCTTTACATTATGTTAGCGGCGCTTTTTTCGATTGTTTTTGTAGATGTAATTGAGTTTTATTACATTTTAATGTAAATATGGTAAACTGCTGTGTACCATACTGTACTTCCGATTCACTGAAAAAATGTACTTGGTTTCATCTTCTGCAATGTTTGAAAAGGTTTTTAATATATATATCTATATCTTTTATTTTATATTTCATTTTGAATAATTATAGTATCTAATTTTATTACAAATCTTATTCATTAAAAAAAGTTTTTATTTTTCACATTATTTCCATTTTAATTCATTGTTAACATCTCAAAGATATTGATTGTTCAATGATAGTGATTTCAAATAATTTCTTATATCATTGTCAACAACTCAGTAAATTTTAAAATTATTTTGTCTTCATCTATTAACTTTTTTAATATTTCTTTATTTCAAATGTAATATTTTATTGGTATATTGCTAAAGAAATTTTTTTTCTTCCTGTTTTTTTATCCTTATAATGTTGAAATATTAAAATTTATTTATATGGCAGAGGGCAGTTAAACAAAATCATTAATACTCTGTAAAATAATCTTGACATAATTGAATGCTGAGCATTGGGAGAAATTGCAATGTAACTTTTTTAATATTATGAAGTCAAGCAAATGGCATTTAAAAAAATTTCTTAAGTACTTCAAATGTAATTTGGTTATTTATTGTACGAAAAAATGTCCAAAATTCTGATATAACTACATTTTTTTATGTATTTATTAAATCTATTAAGACTCTTTTTTACATTAATACTTTTTAAAGAATTTGTAATAAGAAGACACTTTTATAAGAATATGCAAATTCTATATGTGATTAATATTTCTATTACTGTAGCACCTTTTAACAATTTCAAGATAAGGAACTTATTTTTGAAATACAGTAAAATCTTTAGATATTATTCTTTTATCATTATCTTAATAACAATTCCATCATTGTATCTAATAATAAATTCTCGATGTATGTAAAATGGTCTAAAATGTGTGCGATTTATATCTTAAAATATAAAACTGCACATCGTGCAATGTAATCAACAGTCTGTATTTTTTATTTTGTAACAATTACAATGCCTATTTTAGTGGGAAAATTTTGCAATTTTTCCCCTAAAATATTAAAAACGTTATAGATATCAATGTTTCGAATGAATTTTTTATGTATTTTAATTGTTAAAAATGATCAAAAGATTGTGTATAATGAATAAATGATGAATAAATATTCATAAATAAATTGATTCAATTTGATATATAATAATAATAATTATTATTATAACTTCTTGAACATTGCTTCAATCTAAATATTTTGATTTTATCATAATAATTGAATTAATTTCTTTACTACTATGAATCTTCTTTCTGTTTAATTTTTTCTTCTATATTTATGTACAAAGACTAAAACATAAGAAGAAAAAAAAAAAAAAAAAGAAAGAAAAAGAAAGTGAAGAAATATAAATCGTTTATTTTGCACCTTTATGCATGCAAAATAATCTCTAATAAGCACTATTTACAGTGGGAAAACGCGCCATCTGGTGGGGAAAAGAGTTCTTTAGTGATTCCGAAACTAACGGTGACTGTGAAGGCCGCAAAGGGAGAAAAGAGATCGAGTTCGGCCGTGGTATAACTTTTTTTGGGGTGAGTGTAATCGGAGTTGAAATTTTAGGACCTGCGTTAGTATATTACAGAGAAAATTCAAAATCAAACAAGCAAAATCATTATTATGACCAACACAACAAGGAAGCGGTCCGAATAGCCTCCACACTAATTGCACTGATGGTCCAAATAGCAATGGCCACAAAAACCCTGAAAACTAATACCTGCATGCACATAGGGCACACTTATTAGTGATATATTACATGGCTACTTATTATAAGTGATATTTGAAGAGTTCTTAATACATTTTAAGGAAACAACTACATTTTAATTAAACATTAAAAATGAGGAATTTCTGCAAAAACAAAATAATTTAACATGAAATTCAGAGAAAGCAAAATTTTCAAAAACCCTGAATTCAGGGATAGTCCTTGAAAAGTTTCACCCATGAATAAAGCAACACTAAATAGTTATTAAAATCTAGTCTTCTGTGAAAAAAATTTATAATTATCGTATTAAAATACAATTTATATATATAAGCAAGAAAAAACAGTTGTTTGTCAATGTAAAGAAAAGTATGTGACTCGAGGAATGTAAAATATAAATAAATAAAAATAAAATGTAATGCATAACTTATTAGTATGATATATATAAACAAACACTTATCTGAAAAAAAGACGGGTAGTGCAAAAAATATATATTTTAACTTACAGTGTGACTCCCGAATGTCGAATTTTATAATTGGTGACTGAAATAATATTGTCTTAGTATGTGACAAAATATTTAATAAACACATACGTCAAACAATAATTTTTCAGTCAAGTTAATAATCAAAGAAACCGTTAAAAATTTAATCCACCATGCTTATCAATCAGGGTTTAAGCTGAGTGAAAATTTTCTTTAGCAAAAAAGCTAAAATCAGAAAAGAAAGCTTTAGCAGAATGCGAAAATGCCAGAAGCAGTAGAAAAAGATGAATATCAGTTTATACATTATTCTAAACGCCTCGACATGTTTGATTTTCATTTGTAAATTAAATTTAAAAGTTTTTAATCAGGTCTTTAAAGAGTTATACACAGAAGATATTTTTTTTTTTTTTTTTTTTTTGAAATAAAAAACAAAAAAGTAATTAATAGTTAAAGAGTTAAACTTACCACTGTAACCAGATAAATTCGAATATAGTACAAGCATATATTTTAACACATTTACTGGCAGACTTGAAAAATATTAAACTTTTAAGATTATTACTTTATTTTGCAAACTTTTTTAAAGTAATATGAACATCTTATATACGAAGTATATTATTTTTCTGGAGATATAATTATCACAATGGCACGTAAAACTACATTAAGCTTATACTGTATCTGAAAATAAAAACATAAGTTACAAAAAAAAAAAAAAAAAAAAAAAAAGTAATATAAGTGAAATTTGTTTATTACTATTGAAACTTTTTTGGTTTACAATTTATAATTTTTCTTTCTTTTATATTAGACCACTTTACAAATGCCTCATGCTTATTTACAAATTGATTTCCTGTATGCAGGGCCGGCTCGACCATACAGGCAAACTAGGCGATGGCCTAGGGCGCTCAAATCTAGAGGGCGGCACAATCTATTTTATTTATTACTATCTAATGGCACTTTAGAATAGATAAAATTTAGTCTTGGAAACACAGCACTTATGTTGTGTGAAAATTTTAAACACTTACAATATTTGTCTAGAAAGGACAAAAAAGTACAAGCCTGCTGCTATGACTTGGAAACATTTACTGAGTTTTTCTTGGCGTGTTTTCAATTGGACGTGTAAAAATGAAGTAAATGCATAGCATAATCCTCGAATTGACATTTCAGGGCATCTAAGTCAATCCAATTTATCTGATGAGAAGCGCTAGAGAAAGAGTCACAAACAACTGGCTTGATTTTACCATAATAACGATCTATTTATTTCAAACTTAAAACTTACAACGTCGAATTGAGTGTTGCAAACAGTCCGTCATTAAATCTGTCCATCTAATTGTTAACAGCTTTACACTATATCTAAAAGTCACTGAGTCATTATTTAATGGGGCTGTACTTTATTGGAACTATAAAATTTTGACTTTCCATTCAAGGGTCTAAATTGAACATAATGTTTTTTTATGAATTTGAACTGACATAAAAAGAAAAAAATAATAATAATAAGATTTGAAGGAAGCTAGCTCTAACTAGAAAGACGTTTTAGCTCTTTAGACTAGGTGACTTTGTAGGGGCTATGCGTGGGAGCTTTTTGGAATTTTACAAAGTGATTCTGTTATAGTTTCTTTTTCTAGTAGCTCAACTTAGTAATAAAATGTGAAATTTCATTTTCAGTACAGTTGATACTTGAGACTAGCTGTTAACAGAAAAAAAAAAAAAATTTTGGAGTACAATTTTGTAAGGGAAAATTAGAGAAAAAGTATAATTAGCAAAGCAAATTAGGCTCATTTGAAAAGTTATTTTCGCCCGAATCCTAAAGAAACACTATCAGGATAATAATTTTAAAAAACAAAAGATTTTTTCCACCTGAATCTGAAAAATCTTGCTTCATCTTCCAAAATAATTAGTAAATATATTTAACCTGTAGGAGTTTTCTTTTAACCCACAAACAGTGGAATGTAGCCTATCATAGCACAGCTTTTTTCCACAAACATTGAAAGCTCCACTTCGTTCTAGTTGTCCATTCTCAACGAACACAAGCCAGATCATGTATAAATAATGTTAATTTTCTATTTGAAAATAGTGAAGAAAGTTTTCGCCAGTACATAACAAAAGACGACGCGCCAATGGTGAAAATGTGACCCAAACTCCACTACTAATGCACTACTAAAAACAAAATTTTTTTCTTGGAAACTGTAAAAGTGATTTCGAATTTGATAAACAGGAGGCATTTTTAGAAGAAATTAATATTGCGGTATCATTCCCATCGGAGTCAGAGCCAGTCCGATTACGAAAAATGAAAAAGAAGTTTAATTATGCAGTCAGCTGATAAATCAACAAGTGATGCTAAACATCATTTTAAGATTAATTTTTATATTTCTTTTCTTGATACAGCAATAAATTCGAATGATGAGAAGTTCAAACAGACCAAAAAGATAAATCATGTTTTCTGATGCCTTTCTAACGATTGTGAGTCGTAAAAAAAAACTTTAATAATTTAATAAAACATGTTTAAAATAAATATCAGAATATCAACAGCGACGGAGGAATACAGTACCAGCAACAGTGTAAACAACTTTAGCGTCTACAGCGAGCACCAAAAATTTAGGATCCGGATGATATACGCATGCGCTCTACAGACCATGGACCATGGTATAAATTCCTGTGCATGAGTGCTTTAAACTTTTTCGCTTTAATAAAGTTTTAATTTATTATGAATGACGATGAAATAGAATATTTATAATTAAAAAATACTTCGTTTATTTTAAATATTATCTAAATACGTTTTTGACGAAATGGGAAATTTTAAAATTAAAAATATTTTCTTGATAAATATTTTATTGACTGCATTCAGATTGAACCAACCAACCACAGTCTCAGAAAACCGAATGACGCCTGTTCTGAATTCTGAGAATAAGCAGTTCAAATCCATGCATCGCGGAGGAAAAAATAGTTTGATTTTTAAGCTAAATTATTTAAGAAACAAGAGTTTTTTGGAAAAAACGGGCGACGTCACGCTTCTCAGACAAAATAAATTATTATCATATATCAATTTCATAAAATTTCTTCGAGCCGTTTTCGAGAAAAAAACTTACACGATAACATATTTTTCCTTTAAAGTCTTAAATTGCAACTCCAGATCTCAAAATATATACAATGTTGAAGTGTGAAACTTTCAGGATAGCATCAGGCAGAAGAAAAAAGGTTATTCTGAAAACATCAGATCAAAATATCTCCTATTTACTGAGATATTAAATGTCGGCGTTTCCAAATCCCTTTGATGTAAAACTAGCTGTATAATAGAGTGTCGCTGCTAAGCTTTGTTTGAGCTTTGCTGCGTCACTCAAAAAACTGCCGTTTTTTATGATATATATATATATATATACCGAGTTATCAAGTATAACGAAATTTCAACCCCATATCTCGATTTAATATTCTGCAAAATATAAAAGAAAACTTAATCTTATGTTGTCTTTTGGTCACGTGAGTCGTGATAAATATAATCCCCAATAAAAATTTAACCTTTTTGCTTATTCAGTTATTTTTGGGAAAGTTGATTTGTCTAACCCGAATATTAATTTATGTGTACGTGAGTGAAAATTTGAAAAAAGTTTGAAATTTGAAAATCCCCCCCCCCCACCCTATAAAACACTTGGCATCTTATCTTAATTTTTTTGCAAACATTTACTTTTTCATCGCAGACAGTTGTATGGCAGCTTAAAATGAATGTTGCAACCTATATTTCCTACTTTAGCTAATTTTAAAAATGTAATTGTTGCATCGATAAGCCGTTCGAACTCGTAGATTAAAAACAAATCGCCCCTTTCATTTGGTACTGAATTCGTAACGATCGGACTAATATTTCTAATTTATTTTCCACTTTTTCTGCTTTTTACATCCATTAAAATATCCATTTTTATGCAGTCATATAATACGAATCATATGATACGGTGAATTCTCAGTCATTGAGATCGCTTTTTGATTAGAAAGATTTTTTTAGGTCGACGTTTTAATTAATATCTCTGCAACTAATTAAAATGTTTAACATTATGTTTTCAGGAATCCTTCCGGAAGGCTCCTGAGCATCCGTATGCCATTTTTTGTACTTCTATACGTTCAATAGGGGCTGAACGTATAGAAGAACACAGACACACAGACAAGCCTTTCCTTTTATTATTATAGATTATTATAGATATATACAGGGTGTTCTATAAGTTTGTAGACATTTTTAAAATTCATGACTTTTGTAGAAATTGACAGACTTGAACGCGATTTAAGAAAAACTCATTCTCGTGAAAAGGGATTTTTTTTTTTTTTTTTTTTTTTTTTTGGGGGGGGGGGAGATGGGGAGTGGGCTAAAGAAAAAATAATAATTAAGCTATTTGTTGATAGAGGGCGCTGTGCGTGACCAGATCACACATTTTCAAGAAAAACTGTACTAGTCGCATGCAAATATTTACAGGCATATAAATCCTATTCTATGTGTTCGTTGTCACTACAAATTACAGTTTGCAAACGAGTTATAACACTGAAAACATCTTCAGCAAAAACGCTTTATCCACCAAGTAGGAGCCAAAATAAGAAATAAATAGTTCTAAACGCAAAATTGTGCAATTTATAGGATTTTCATTTGTATATTTTTCTTTCACTTTCGTGCGATAAATTTAACTATTAACTATTTGTCTAACTATTGTTGACAAAAAATTTAACTGTATTTTTTTTCTTTACAAAAAAAAAAAAAAAAAAAAATCCTTTACGAGAATGATGCTTTTGCAAACCGCGTTCAATAATAATAATTCATTCAATAGTTATGAATTTTTAAAATGTCTACAGACTTATGGGTATATATATATATATATATATATATATATATATATATATATATATATATATATATATATATATACACACATCTCTGTGTGTGTGTGTGTGTTGAGATGTATAAACATATAGATATAAAAAGTTAGATACATATTAATTTGTCTTACATTGTAAAGTACTAATCATTATATATATGCATACATTTTTTTATCTTAAGAACTATAATACAATACATAAAAAACTACTTACTGCTATATACGTACGTACACATTATTTTATTTATTACACTAAGAATGCAATTAAATTATCCAAATGTATTTGTAATTGATTAGAATTTTTTTTATTATTTCGTCGGAAAATGCAGAATTAGAGATTTATTAGAGACTCATTTTGAAAACACAATATGTCTACAAAAATTTAGTTTAGCAGATCTGTATATATAGACAAACACAATGCATGCTAAAGAAGAAAAAAAGAGCACAACAGGAAAGGTTCGATCATAATGGAAAAGTTCCCAAAGCTGTTACGACGTCCATTTATTCTATACATTATTCACACTGTGTGCTATCGGAGAAGCTTTATGGAAAGACAAAAAATATTCGCTCAACGGAAAATAATATTTTTATATGCAAGCGTTTTCCGCAATTTGCAATATATGTGGTATTTAATTTATAAAAAGACTATGGAGTATACCTGAAATATGAGTGCAAGTTTTTTTACTACACAGACAAATAAGACAAATAAGATATTTTTTGCATATTAAAAATATAGACAAGCATAAATGAAAGGTGAATTATATTTAAAATAACTTCTATTGAAGTTAGAATTAAATTTATAATTCCTCAAATTTTTGCTTTGAAAGTGAACTTTAAATAGAAAGATACGAAATTTTAAATAGAAACATGCATACATTACTGACAGATTTGAATTAAACATTATTTCAATGTTCGCACTAAATAATTCAGCCAGAAATAAAGTTTTTTTTTTTTTTTTTTTTTTTTTTTTTCAGATTTAAGTAAAACACTGTAATAATTATTTTACATTTGTGATAAATTTATCCAAAAATTTTCTCTTCCGCAAAAGTTTAAAATATTTGTGAAGTAGAATTAATCTGATAGTAGTCATAAATTAATAATAAGGTAATTAACCCGATTTCGTAATTTTCAAAAAATGATAATAAAAGTGCTTATTATTTTTTTATTATTGTTATTCAAGAATGTTGTATAAAATAAAGTGTAGAAAGTACAATATACGTATTCATTTTGAATTTTTGAATTTTTTTTTTTTTAGCTTAAAATCAATAAAATTTATTTTTGAATGAAAAACAACAATTATGGTTATTGTGACTGAATGCTGATTTTCTAATAAGTAAAAAATAAATAAAATATATGGTTGGTTGGGTTTAACGTCGCACTAGTGCAGCGCAGATGGGCAATTGGCGACGGTCTGAGACACACACCTAGAGGTGGTCCGGAGACATGCCATCACAATTTTGATCCTCCACGGAAGGGATGGCTCTCCCGCTTCGGTGACCACCAGAGGTATAATTTTTGATGGGAACATGGAGGACATTGCGGCCACGACGTGCACCAGCCACCATTAATGTACACGACGGTCTTTGGCCGGCACGAGTACCGAACCCGCAATCTTCCAATTGCGAGGCCGGCGCTCTACCGACTGGGCTACCGCGGCCCTAAAATATATGGTTTTAAACATTAAAACAGAATTTTATAAAAAACATTTTACATGTAATTCTCAGATTCGCTATTCGAACTTTTATAAATACCACTTATTTCTGAATAACTCTCAGATGCTTTTATATATACTAAAATTAGAGACGGAGTCACTTTATGATACTGACTATATAATGTATACAACATTTAAAATAAAAATAACACAGAGCACTAAACTACGTGCATCCAAAAGCCTGACTGAAATAAAATTACAAATTAAACCTTACAAATATTTAAAATTGGATAATGCTGACAGTTTAAAATAAACCCGCTATCTCCAATTACATTATAAATGGCTTACTACTTCCATCTTGAGTATAAAATAAGAAATAAAAAATGTTCCTGGTATCAGAAAAGATTTGCTGTATTTATTGTAGTAATAGCATTTAACTGTACTTATCATAGCATTTATTATAGTAGTAAAAGTATCACCTGAAATACGTAAATGTAATTATTTTCAAAATTAAAACTCTGAATTACATAGCTTAAAAAATCACATTTAGGGAAGTTTTCTATGACAAAATATAATGCCAAATACTGTTATTATCGCCAGTAAATTGAAAAGATATCCAAAGATAGTATGCGAAATTTCCTACATGTACATTGCCAAAATACCAAGTAATCATTGTTTTACTGCATTGGTAAAGTTTAAAATAATAAATAAATAAATAAAATTAATTTAAAAAAGAATATGTATAATGTTTCATTTTATGTAAATGAAAAAGAATATATTGTTTAAGTATAGGTTAAGATGAAAATTATTTATGTGGTCTAGTGCTTAAAAAAAAAAAAAAATGTGGTTTAAGGTAGGCACATATCTGAAAATTTGGAGGTTTTTAAATATTCTAAGTATTTTAGTTCAAAAATTATGCAAAAAATTGTAAGTGATATCAAGACCAAACTTTTTGCATTTTCAAATCTTAACGCCTTTTTTTCTCAAAAGTGTTTCTTTTTCTTCTTCTTTTTCTGCTTCTTATTGTTGTTGCTGTTGTTATTCTTTCACCGTGAAGTAAAATTAATGGCATTTTTAGAGTTTTTAAATGTTTGTAAAAAATTATTTCATGAATTTTACTATTTACAAAAATTATTTATTCAATAAATAAAATTATTTATTCAAATTTTACTATTTATAAAATTACCGCATGTATTAAAGTACAAAGCTGTTTTTATAGGATCAAAAGGGTAACTTCTTAGCATGCGCTAGAAATCTTTGAACTAATCAGAAATATGAATTTTTTTTTTTTTTTTTACATAGATACACAAAACGAAATATCGAGAAGAGCTACTACCTATACCTGATTAAAGCTCGATAATACGAACATCTAATTAATACATCGATTCATACTTTTTAAGGAAGCACACTAAAAACAAAGCAATTTGTGAAATGTTACAGCCTACATACTCATAAAAAGTTTTCTTACATGATAGTATCCCCCCCCCCCTTTTTTTTTTTTTTTTTTTTTGTTGCGTAATTTTTTAGCGTGCAGTATAAGCTTATATATATATATATATTATTTTTTTTTTTCCTTTCTTAAATAAAAATATTTTTTTTTTAAGTTTGAAATTCTCAGAGTTTATTGTTCTTTTAAAGTTACCTTTTATCAGTTCAAAACTTTAAGGTTAGAAATAGATATTAAGAAATTTTGAATATGAATAGTTATTCAGAAACTAATATATATATATATTAAAATATTTAAAATTTATAAACTTTTAAAATATATAATTTATTGCTGGAAGTTTAATGAGCAAAATAATTTATGAAATATTAGACTAATTTTTATTTTTATTTATTTATTTATTTATTTATTTATTTATTTTTAACAACATACTTTGCTCAAATAATTTTTTTTTTGATAGAACAAATTTTATATTGCTAAAAAATAAATTAAGATTTCCTAAAAATAATTTTTTATGAGTATCAATCAAAATCAAGTAGAGATGATATTTATTTACTTTTTGTCATATTTTGCTAATTTCAATTCTGCTAGAGGATTTTTCAAATGCATATTTTATGTGTTTCATCACCTACTCTTTGTTGTTTTAAATAAATTATGAATTTTTGTCACCTGCTTGTAATATTATTATTATAAAAGTAAAGAGAAAATTGTTGATTACACTTATTAAAAAAATATATATATATACAAAATACAAAATGCTAATATATATATATATATATATATATATAAAGTTAAATTACTTTGCTTTATAAATTTATGTGATTTTAAAAATGTACCTTTTTTACATCTCTCTGAGATTTTGTTTTAAACTCTGAGACTCTGAGATTTTGATGGGAGAGATTGGTGACACTCGAGATTAATGAGACTCTGAAAAAATCTTAGATTTTATTTTAATTTTTTTTTTTAAAGATAAGGGAAAGAATTTCTTATTTATGAAAATGCATGTTTTACATTAATAGCTAATATATGGTGCTAAATCTATCTTTTTGAGATTGAAGTATATTATCATGGATGCTCGATGTAGATTATTTGAGAGCAGCCTTGTCAACATTAATGATGTGTTCCTACGCGTAGGAAATTTTATCAGTTTTCTTCAGTATGTAGGTCGGAATAGGGATTTTTTGAAGATACCGTTTCTCCCCAGCACATTATCAAGATATCCTGAAAATGAATGTATGTCCTACGACACCCCTACTACTAAAATAGGGAATTTATCATCATTGTAGGGACAGTTTGAACTGTTGGTAGGGGCACAGCAATATTCGACTTGGCAACAATGTTTGATATTGTCGTTAAATATATATATATATATATTTTATTTTATTTATTTTTTTTTTTTTTATAATTTTATTAAAACTGATTGAATAAAACTATATATGAACTCAAACCTTTTTTTTTTTTCCAGTAAAAATATATTTATAGTGTAAAAAAATAAATAAATAAATAAATAAATAAATAAAAAAAGGAAATAAAAAATCCAAATAATTTTAGAAGTTTAAGAATAAAAAGTCAGAATCTACGTTCAAATATTTTTTATTAAAGAAAATAAAATATGATTTCAAATGTACTTAATTGTCTTAGTAAGTTATAATTAATAATATATTTTAAAACTGAACAAAATCTTTTTCTTTGAAGAATTTTATTCAAAATTTGTGATCTGTTACCCTTGATGTTAATATAATTATAATTTGATAATAAAACTATTTATTTATTTAATTAATTATTTTTATTTATTTATTTATTTATTTATTTATTTTTATTTTTTGCGTGAAAAGCAACAAACTAATTCCACAGTAAACATAAAACAAGTGCAGTTCTGTATATCAGTAATCGATTCGATTAAAGTCATTTAAATTGTAGAAAAGCAATACAAGTTTATAGATATGAAACTAACGTTACATTTTATTTTTCAAATTTATAATATTTGTTTAAAAGAATCTATTAAGAATTATTCAACATAAGCATTTTGAAGCTTTAAGACTACGACAAACTCTTTAAAAAAAATGAACAACAAAAATTCTGCAAAGAAAAATTCCTTTTATTAATGAGACCAAGTCAAAAACTTTGAAAATATTTCTTAAAACTTTTTAAACAAAAAATTCGTTTGTAATCGCCTGCAGAAATTATTTGTTATAGATAGAAATAAAATAAAATCCTATTCGTAATTCTAATTATTTTAAATATTTTAAATTTAAAAACTTCGCTACATTTACATATACTTTTGCTTTATACTCATTACTTATGTTTTCCGAGAATAGATAATTTATATAATTATTGTTGCTAATAATTTAACTTATAAGAATCAAAAGATAAACTTGATAAAACTGTATTACTTTATGTGCATAAAATATCTTTTTTAATTCGCAAAAATTAAAAAGTATGTCACGGTTTTATTTTATGTAGCGATTATTTGGCTCAATGCATCAAAAAAATGAATATAATGCACAGTAAAAGTTCAACAAAATAAATTAATTAATTAAAAATACAAGTAAAACAGAGCAGAACTATATGATTAATCCTCACGCTAGTGAAAAAAATTAAAATTAATTTTTGAGTCGGCTATACATGAAATAGATTTTTTCCTCCGTAACGAATATATTGAAGTGTTTTAATCTAAAAAAAATACATAGGCGTAAAAAACGTAAGAAACGTAATAAAAATGTTACATTTTAGGACAGTGTTTATGTCTTTTATTTATTTATATATTTTCCTTTTTAAAGTAAGCATATGTATCATTTTTATTTATTTATATATTTATTTTTTAATGCTTCCAGAAATTTTAAAAAATATGGGGCTATTTTTTTTTAATGCACCTTAACTCTATTAACCTGAAAATTTGTTAAAAAAAAAAAAAAAAAAAAAAAAAAAAGGTACTACTCTTATATAGCATTTATCTTAAGACGCTGAAATGTTTCAATAGTACATTTTGCAACAAGGTAAATTTAAATATTTGAATTAATTTTTTTAATTTGATTTTTACACTATTAAATAACTGCATTTTAAAAATATAATATAAGATGTTTTCTTTGAACTATACAAATATTGATTTTTTTTTTTTTTTTTTTAAGCATACAAAGCTTTGAATGAATTTTTCCTTAAATTCCTTAATTGTACGTCGTTTCTTTGCTTCAACTACAGTTTTTCATCAATTCTTATTCTGATTAATATATATTTCTTATTTAAGTCCCACTTATTAATAGCTTTAAATATTGTGAAAATTATATATATATATATATTTTTTAATGTAATATGGCATTCATTTCATATCCTAAACGTAAAATTTTCATGATTTTTTTTTTTTTTTTAATTTCTCAAATTAGTGTAATACGTAAGAAATAAAAATAAAATAAAGAAAATAAGCAACATAAGTTTTTAAAGGAATAAATAATAGGTAATAAAAAAATTCTTATTATTATTTTTTAGGTACATAAATATAAATGTCTAGGCATAAAAAATTAAAAATATAAATAAAATAAACATGATATTCTAGAAGATTTCAATCCAGAATCTCGTAATTAGGCTTTCTAAATAGCATCATAAGTTTATAATAATAATAATAATATACACATGACTAAAATATTCAATGATTAGTTGTCATTTTTTTCTTTTAAATGGTCTCAACACTAAAAGGAAAAATAATTGTTCGGAAACAAAATTTACGCCTTCTAGTTTTGTAAAACTAGACTACTTTTAATATAGTTTATTGTTTAAATATTAATTAAAGTCACATTTAAAGACTTTTAAAAATATTTGTCTGTTTAAAAAAAAAAAAAATGACAAAGAAATTTATAATAAAGTCCTTAAGTAGAATAAATTATGTAAAAAAAAAGTTATATATTTAAAATTTTGCATGTGTGTACTTTAGAGAGTTATAATATGTGGGGTAAGATTTATTTTCATAAAATATGTTTTTAGCTATTTATTTTTGAGTAATAAGGCAAAGACAACTAAATTCATATACAAATATGTATGCATAGCAAAACAAATATTTACTAAATTAACACCTATTTATACAATAAGAAAAATAAAACTTATAATGAATTCAATTTTGATTGTTTGCATTAGAATTGAATAATCATACATATTAAAATAAATACCTAGTTATTTCTTTTAACCTCATTATTTTAAATTAGTTTTCATGATTAAAATAAAAATAATAATTTTAATTCACTTCTATTACCAACATTTTATCTGTGTATCTATAGAAATTATTAACTATTCATTATTCTAGCATCATAAAACATACCATTTCACCTTATTATCAATAAAGGTTTCATTTCAATACATAATTGAAATTTTAATGAAAGGTTTGTGTATAAATTACATAAACAGAATAGCTTTATCAATAAAATATATCACTAACAGTATATGAATATAAGAGGATTAAAATTACTGATAGTGCTATGATAGATATTTATTTCATATTGAATGCGCTTTATTAAAATTTCATGATAAATGGGACATGTACTTGTTAAATTGTAATTTTTGCATCATATATTTGTTTCATTATCTTCATTCAAAATGTATAAATTTAGATATATTATTAAGCAATTAATCATTGATTAAATTGTTTTGTTTATCATTATAACTACAACCATCTGAGACAAAACTAAATATTAAAGAAAAATTTAAAAAAAAATAAACATATTTCAACATTAGAAGCTTTTTATTGCAAAGGCCAAAAATGCATAAAATACATATTTATTTCGGCAAAGACACGCTATGAAGAAATGAAAGTTTCATTACTAAGAAAATTTTAGAGAAAAATATAGATATTTAACTTTCGCAACAGATGAAAATTTTTAATATTTTAAATATTTTAAAAAGTATTCAAAACCAATATTCTTAGTTATTAGTTTTAAATATATATATATATTGAAAGTAAAATGATATTAATTATGATTAATTTTAATATAAAAAACATATTTTGTATTTATTTATTTATTTATAATGTATTAATCTGAAAAAAAATAATAATATAGATGATATGTGTTACACCCTTGTAATTTCTAATTCATAATCCTTTGGTTTATGAATTACTATATAAAAAGCACCTCAAAATTAACGTTTAAAAGTGATAAGTACAAAACTTTGAATAAACACCATAAAATGCAACTCATTGCTTTGTTTGAAACACTCGCGCCTACTTTGTTCGCCTGACGAAAGGGTATCTTATTTCGACCTGAAACAATTGTTACTTGTTCTTGCATTTTATGGTATTTTTTTTCAAAGTTTTGTACTTATTATCAATTACTATATATTGCTTATAAATAAAGATATTTTTCTGAAACCTAAAATATAATATCTACATATAATATAATATATAAATAATGAAATAGATTTATATTAACTTCAATTCAGATCAAAATCTGTATTTTTTTCAATATTAACTCAGACATATACAGACTAAGATTAAAATAACATTTTATCCCTACGAAAAGTTAATATCATCTTAAAGCTGTCAATTATATATATAATTTCAATAGGTTTCTAAGATTTGATAACATACTTTCTCTAGAATTTGATTTCAAATTGTATATTTTGACATTCCAAAATAAAGCATATTGTTGCATTTAATTTAATTTAATTATCTTTATCTCTTGATTCATGATGCATTTAAACTGCAGCGTAAGGTTCATTTACAATTGCGTTTTCCAGTTCAATTGTTAAATGAGTGGCAGCTAACGGGAGATAGCCAACTTTCCGCTAGTAAGTCGAATAATAGTATGTAATTCACAGAGAGAATAGAGCATTGTAATCAATATATTCGACAAGCGTGAGTAGTCTCATGGTAAGCATATTACAAACCAGAATTGTTTTATATAATTTATGCAAGTGAAGAGTTCAGAAATTATTTATACGTATTTTCAGGAACAACATTTTGTTTTTAACTATTTTTAACAATTCGTTATCTTTAAAATATGTTAAGTCAGTATTTATCTCATACCCCGTTTGTAAATACTTAGGCAGATATGCATTTTAGTGAGATAAGAAGTCCTAATGTTACACAATGTAACACTACAATGAAGTCATATTACAGAAAATAGTTTAAACAACATGTTGTTGTTTTAACTCTATATCAGACTTTTTTTTTCTTTTGTTTTAATAAGCTTCATATCATTATTTTATGTATATATACAGGGTTAGTCAAAAAGAATAGGACAATAAGAAAACTATTTTTAGACGAATGTATGTTTATTGTAACCAAACTACAGCTACGTATGGACAGATTAACTATCAAAGTTTTTTCTCACGGAACTTCCAATTCCATGACTGCACGATTTGTCGACTTCTGGGGACTTCGTTGAAAGGATGCACGAATGGATTCCACAGTTTCTTCGGAGACACGTGGTCGTCCTGTGCTTTTACCCTTGCATAAGCAGCCCGTCTCCTCAAATTGCTTTACCCACCTCGCAATGGAATGTCGATGAGGTGGTTCCTTGTCATACTTGGCTCGAAATTGTCGCTGGACCGTAATTACTGACATTGTTTTAGCAAATATCACACAAAACGCCTTCTCCTTGCCTGATTGCGCCATTTTGAAAACAGCGTCTCCTAGCGGCATTAACGTACATGTGTGTTGCCAAATAAAACTTTGATAGTTTATCTGTCCATACGTAGCTGTAGTTTGGTTACAATAAACATACATTCGTCTAAAAATAGTTTTCTTATTGTCCTATTCATTTTGACTAACCCTGTATATTCAGAAAATATTTATTAAACGCAATAAAATAAAGAATAACAGAAGAGAAAATGCTATTGAAAACCAAACTAACCAATCAGAATTAATAAGTAACTAAATTAAATAAATATCCTGTGAATACACTAGTATTTTACTGAAAATAATTCGAACAAATAACTTTATTAATTAAACGATATTAAATTAATTCACAATAAACTTACCGTAACTTTATTTTTCGTTTATTTTCTACAATTTACTATGCGATACATGACGTGTAAATAAAAGTGTAAGTAAACACAAGCAATAAGAAAGTAATAGCAAAAGAACAAATAAAAATTACTTTAAGACAGTTAAATTAGGAAAGATTTAAGAAAAAAAAAAAAAAAAAAAAAAAAAGCTCGTAACTGTAGGGATTTCTCTTCGAGAGAAAATCATTTCAGCAGTTGAGCGCATGAGAAATGCAAGATTTCGAACATTAATCGCCATTAAAGCAAAATAACCAGCTTCTTTCTCGACCTTGCCTTCAAAATGATAAAATAATTGGCGAAAAAATGGAAAATAGATTTGAGATTATAAGAAAATAGTACCCCCCCAAAAAAAAACTTTAATAAACACAGAATGAAGTTAGTATACATGTAAAAAAGCAATATAATTAAGACAGGATATGAGTTCTTGGGAGCATAACTGAGAAAAATTATCACGTCATGCAACCACGGCGACAGTAAAAACAGTCTAACCATCCAATAGACACCGATAAAGGTATTTTAATTTGATTAAGATTAGAAATAATTAAAAGAAATTAGTGAAATGAATCAAAGAATTTAAACAAAAAATGTAATTTTACTATTATTAGGAATTTTAGAATGACTGCCAAACCTTTGGTGCTAATTCACTTAAAAAATTAATTGGATAACTGTCATCTTGCAAGAAATAATATTACTAGAGATTGTAGAGAATTAAACAAAACACTTAAGTGGGACACTTAATTATGACACTTAATTAAACACTTAATTATGAATCTAATTTTATGTTTGTAAACTAATTCAAAAAATTTTAATTATTAAATTTAATAAAGGTAGATAAATTAAATTTAATCTCTACCCTAACTAAGGAGGAGTTAACTTCAGGCATAAAATATAATTTTAAATATAATTAGATTGTTAAGTTCAGAGTGATACTTTAGTAATTATACACAATAAAAATTAATAAGACTATTTTTAATTGTAATTAAATAGTACTGCATTATTTTGATTAATTAAATTCATATTATATGTATACATATGAATTTTGAAAGCAAAGAATTCACTCATCCTTTACTGTTAATTTAAGTTCATGATAATTCATGATTAAATATTTATGACAATATTACTTATGTATATATATATATATATATATATATATATGTCATTTATTGTACAATTTATTATTCAGTACAATACATATAACAAAAAATAAATAAATAAATAAAAGATTGTAAGTTAAGACGAAGTTGGGATTCAGTTTTATATTTATATTTATGATATTATTATTTCGGTCATAGTTAAAAACTTGCAATTGAAAATTTAATTTAAAATTTAATATAATATTTTTGTACTTTTGTGTGTGCAAAAGAAAATGTTTGAATAAAAATTCATTCAAATGTTAATATCCCTTTTATAATTAATGTAAACTGAAAGTAACAAAGAAAGCAAAATCTATGGGGGTTTATTTAAATTTATTTGCCATTTTTCCATTTTTTTTTTTTCATTTTTTTATTAACAAGCAATCTTAAAAACTTCTTCAAATATTCCTTTGATATATATATATATATATATATATTTAAATTTTTATTTCAGTTTCTTCTATGAATTCTAGCTTTATGATAATTCGATATAAAAAAATATTTTTCTTCTCGTGAATATTTTTATTCAAACCATATACCACTTTACTTCATACATCACAGCAGGTAACAATAGATCAGGTGTAAAAAATGTTAATAAATGCATACAATTTACAGATATTTTTGTAAAATAGGGCAGACAAATATACATAATGAATAAATTCTAACATAATCTTAGTATAATATTTGTGAATGAATTGGTGTTGATGTTAGGATAAGGCCAATAGAGTACACTAGGGGTCCTGGATCTGAGTGGGAGTTCCCTTCGTGGGGGTCTTCCTAAGAGGTCCTAGGCCGTATTTACGCAAGTTTCGGAGATATCCACGGATTAACTCCAAACGGCTAACTCGACGAGCGCGACATGGGATGGAACCCGGCACCTCACGTCTACCAGCTTGGAGGATAGAATCTCTCGGTCGTTGGTGGGCCGTGTCAGTCACTTGAATTAAGATCAAATTAAAATTGGATAAATTAATGAAATATTATTTTGCTTTCAAAAATTTCGTATGATTATGGAAATACTACCTTAAATCTATCTACGGCAAATCATGAATGCATTTTTAAAAATTATTTATTTTATTTTATTTTATTTTTTACTGCATTTGTAATAATTCTTTAAATATTTATTTCAAGACACATCAAAAATCTACTTTTTAAAGATATACCGTGTTTCTTTTCTTTATTTCATTTCTTTTCATCCCCCCTCCCACACACACACATTTGTTTTTCTTTTTTTTTTTCTGGTGAGGGGAAGGGAGGTATTATAAAACTCGAATTCATTTTTGAAAGATATAAATTCTAAATAATTGATTTCTACTGATTTTCTCTGCAACAGATAACACAACATATTTATAAATAAAAATATATAAATAAATACACACACATGTATATATATATAGATATACACTACCATACACACTTCTGCGTATGGTCGAACACTATAAGCCAACATATATATACAGTGCGTTAAGAAATTATAAGACCACAAGCGTATTGGTGCATTTCTGAAGAAGAGAGCATAATATACAAAATTTTAGTTGCGTATTTAAAATTGATAAAAAAACGCATCTTATACTAATTCTAACTTTTAAAATTAAATTAAATTTCATTAAAACTTATTCATTTTTCTGAAAATTAAAGACTGTGACTGTTAAGAAATTATAAGACCACCTGAGAAAATTAGCATATTATACATGACGTCAAACTCTATATAAAGGTCATGCGTCAGTATTTCGTAAAAGCATTACCTAAGAAGCAAAGGCTTAGGTTTTGAATGTGTTATCTACGATTAATTTGGCGATGCCTCGAGGTAAAGAATTATCGAAGTGCGAGGTGAGAAAAATTTTATTTGATCATATGATCATATGATACCGTTTGGACCTTTATTAGGTGGTGCTAACTGGATGTTTCAACAGGACAATGCTGCTTGTCATACATCTAAATCCACACAGGAGTGGTTTAAAAAGGAAAGAAATAATGTTTTGCCATGGCCAAGTCGAAGTCCAGACTTGAACCCCATGGAAAACGTATGGGGTATATTATCTCGCAAATTTTATGCTAATAATAAACAATTTTCATCTGCCAATGAACTGGAAGTAGCCATTGTAAAAGAATTTTACAATTTTTCTATAACTGAACTTAATCGCTTGGTTACTTCAATGAAAAACAGAGTGTTTAAAGTCATCAGGAAAAATGGAGTACCAATATCATATTAATTATTTATACAATTTTGTTTTTTGACAAGTGGTCTTATATTTTCTTAACAGGTTATTTTTCACTTATCTCTAATATATATTTTAATTAAACATTTATTGCATTATGCAAAGTTATTGCAAACTAATTATAAAAATATGTAGAGCAATATGTTATTTTATGTATTTAAATTATGATTAGAATCTTTATTTTTCTTATAATTTACTAAAGTGGTCTTATAATTTCTTAACGGACTGTATATTTATATATATATGTGTGTGTGTGTGTGTGAATGTGCATATATATAAATTTCTATGCATATAACTTTTAATCGAAATTTAATCCTAACCCAGTTGCTGTTAATTGTTTTAACTTATGTATATTTATAAATATTAAATAATTTTGTAAAATGATATCGTTGACAAACTTCTGTTTTCAGATAAAGACATAAAGATAATTTCAAAATGTAATACGTTATTTTGATATATATTAATTTTCTGCAATGTAATACAAATTTATAGTATTTAAATTATATGCTAAAGTGTAAATTGGATAATATTTCCATAAAGCACTTGAATGTATCAAACTCAGAATATGCATTAAGTTGTTGCACATTGAATTAATGCAGATTTCTGAACATAGATAATTGAACGTTAAAATCATTTTATACATCATTATAAACAGAATCTAGTATAAAGAGTGAAGGATCACTTACTGATCATTTTAAACAACTTTGATCTTGATGTAAGACTATTCTGTAAGTTTTTATGTAAGACAATTTTTGATATTTGAGTTTTTTAGATATTTGTTTTTAACTAGGTAGATTTAATTAGACATAAATTTAAAAGTGAGGTTTGTTAATTGGGTTTTGAAATCGTTTTATGGAAAGAGGACAAATGAGTGTACGGTGATCCAAGATGTAATCTATGGAGTTTTTTTCTATGAGTTGCCAGCCCGATTTTACGCGCATTTTTGAGAACATCAAGGAAAACTATGAACAGCTAAGCCGATTCGTAAATTTGACTATTGAGTTTTAATACAGTATTTTCTGTGTACTAACTTTAAGAACAGAACATTTCGGACACTGTGTTCGTCAGAGAGAATTGCTTTTTTTTTTTTTTTTTTGAGGAAATGTAAATGAACATGAAATTTAAAACATAAAATTTAGCATTTTTCGTAATATGAACCGATATTATTTTAAATAATTCTGTTATATTAGATTGTATTAATTATGATTAAGTAAATTTTTGTTTTATAAAAGTATCTAAACAAATTTACATTTTTTTTTTTTTTTAGATATCAATAATTTTTATTACGTAATTATAGATTTAAGCTTTGTTTTGAAATACTTAAATATTTCGTTTATTTTTTAACGCTTAATTTTATATGAATGTTCAGCATAAATATATATTTTTGATACGTTGTTTCTGCGTAAAAAAAAAAAAAAAAAAAAAAGAAAAGAAAAGAAATCTTACCTACGTATAATATTATCGTATAGTATATTTTGCGTGTAATATAGGGCGCATGTTCCTGTAAATTCTGTTTTCCAAGGATTCTCTGAAAATTGATTTTGTGACATCCTAGTAACTTTTAATCATCAATTGACGACGGAAAAAAAAAAAAAAAACAAGCTATTACATATGAGATGTAAGATATGGAATTCGCTTTAAAATTGCTATATTCAGAGATGTGTATAAGCTAACGGGATCATATGATGTAGTCAGTCTATCAAAAAATATCAAACAAAAAAAGAGGAGATCGGTAAGGTCTATGTGAATAAAGGAACGAAATACATTTATGAAGCACTATTTTATTTAGTGAGAAAAATTAGCCTGACTAGAAGTAGTTAAGAAATTATATTATAAAGATTCAATATATATACACTCTATAACAAAAAAAGCGACGCACTTAGGAAGAGTAATGCAAACTGGACACAAATTGATATGCGTACAGGTTTCGATGGAAAATGTAAAATTTTAAAGTTTGACTGCCATCGAATGAGCATGTGACGTTGCAGTGCATCTTATCTGCGCAGTTGGTCGAATATTAAAAATGAGAAATTTTGATTTCAGGTCATAAATTCTTCGAAAATTTCATTTAGATAGACAGTAACTATGCCTCACATACATGTGCGCAAACAATATGCACAGATGACAGCGTTTGAGAGAGGTGTGTAGTTGGGCTCAAAGTAGCCAGGTGGTTTAATCTGCGAATTGTCTGGCATTGGATAGGAGCGATGCCACTGTTAGATGATATTGACAGGACTGGGTGAACCATAGCCGAACACAGCGTCAGGGAGGAAGCGGTCGGCCTAGAGAGAGGACAGAACGGAGAACGGTACTCAAAGCCCCAATTCATCATTATCATCGACAGTACTTGACACTGGTACTTCTGTGATTTCAAAGACCATTAATATGCGGATCAGAGAAATAGGGTTGAGCTCACGAGCCCCTTGTGCGGACTACAATTAAACTTTGTACACAGACAAGCACGCTTGCAGTGATATCAGGATCGTTCGAACTGGAATGTCACTAAATAGAGTAGAATTCTCTTCAGTGATGAGTACCACTCCGATTTGAGCCTCGATCACCAGCGAAGACGCGTCTGGAGATGCTTCGAGAAGAAGGGGGATTCCAACCCGACTGTTGCCAGCTATACGACCCGACAACCAGGAGTGATTGTCTGGAATGTCATTTTATTTCATAGCAGGACCCCTTTGGTTGTCATACATGGCATCTTCACGGCACAGCGGTACGTTAATGACATTCTATGTCCCGTTGTGTTTCCTTTCATATAACGCAACCCGGACAGTTTATTTCAGCATGATAATTCACAAAGAAAGTTTTTACTGCTTGTTTTCCTGCTTGCCTTACATTATTTTTGCCAGTAAAGTCGCCGGATCACTCATCTACTGAGGATGTTTGGAGCCTCAAGAAAAGTGTCCTACAACTAGGTCGTCATTTTGCCAATCTAACGCACCAATTGGACAAAATTTGGCATGATATCTCGCAGGAGTGTATATGACAACTCTATCAATTAATGCCAAGTCGAATAACTGCTTACATAAGGGACAGAAGTGGACCAATGCGTTATTGACTTGTTTACATTTCAGAGACCGTTTCTCTTGAATAAATCTTTCAAATTTTCTGAAACTGTATTCATTTGTTTTTCTTCGCATGTACATCACACCTACCAATTTTCGTCTCATTTAGATAAACCCTTCTTGGTGCGTCGATTTTTTTGTTATAGAGTATATATATATATAAATATATATATATATATGTGTGTGTGTGTGTGTTTGTATGTATGTATATATATATATAATAGTGTGGTTTGTAAGCAAAACATAAAGAGCTTTCTGAAATGAAGATTGAGAAAAGTTTTTATGGAACATGATTTGTATGAGGCATAAGAGAAAAAAAAATATTTTTAAGCAAAAATAAAAATATAGAGAAAAGAAACTTCTTAAAGGAAAAGAAAAAGTTATAACAATATAGAAGATAATCTTAAAATTGGAATATAATATAGTATATTATAATACAATTAGTAAAAATGAAATAAAATGTTATAGTCTGTAAAATTTGTATGCGTCGTGTAATATTATAAAGTTTAAATTAGATTGTGTATTCGAAAATCATGAGGATATAAACTTTAAAATCAATTTTAAAGGACACCTAATAGTATATAATCACTGTGAAATGAATACGTATATTTCTACAGGATCGAAATAAATTTAAGCCAATATATATATATATATATATATACGTATATATATTTGTTTCAAACGTTAATGCCAAACCACTTCTTCATAACTCTTTCAAAGATCATTAAAAAAAAACTAGTATGTTGTGACCACCACAAGACTTTCTTCTATATTTTCCTATACAAATTCACTCAGTAACAATAATAAAAAAAAAAGAAAGAAAAACGAATTTTTTTCTAAGTTTTTTTTTCGTTAAAATAAAAAAAAAAAAATCGATAACTTCGTTTTAAATTATCACAGATTTATAGTTCAACCATTCGTTTTAAAGGTATTGACGAGACCTTTCGAAATATACCCATCTTGAAAATTTGCCCCCCCCCCCCCGGGGGGAAGCGATGCCCCCACATGCACAGAATTTTTTTCCTAGTTAACTATAACTATTATGAATAACTCATATTAATTTTACAATCACAAGTTAAAAAAAACTCTCATTATGTACATTTACACGAAATATTGTCAAACATTATCATTCGCCTTGTAGGCCCCACAAATCGACAGATATAGAAATTTTGAACATTAACAGAATTTTTATATTTTTTAACCTTTGACTGCGTTAAGTGATTTTTTGTGTTATATACAAAATTTGAGCTATTGATCCCCAAATGTAATCAGCACCAGTTTATGTCAGGGGCCAACTAAATACCAAATTTGTTTAAATTTCGTAAAAAAAAAAAAAAAAAAAAAAAAAATTTTTTTTTTTTTTTTTTTTTTTTTGTTAAAAGTAAAAAAAAATCGATAACTTTGTTTTAAATTATCACAGATTTATAGTTCAAACATTCGTTTTAAAGGTATTGACGAGATCTTTCGAAAGACACCCATCTTGAAAATTTACGGAACCGGTGCCTCCACATGCACAAAATTTTTTTCGTAGTTAACTACAACTATTATCAATAATTCATATTAATTTTACAATCACAAGTTTAAAATAACGCTCATTATGTATATTTATACGAAATTTTGTCCTATACTGCCTTGTTAAAAGTTTACATAAAATGCGATCACAGCGCCATCTGCTGGGCGATTGATCCCAAAATCTAATCAGCACCATTCCATGTCAGGGTCCAGCTATATACCAAGTTTGGTTCAATTTCATTCATCGGTTCGTGAGATACGGTGAAAAATACGAAATTTTGCGATCACAGCGCCAACTGCTGCACGATTTATCCCAAATCTAATCAGCACCATGCCCCGTCAGCTTCCAACCATATACCAAGTTTGGTTGAATTTCTCTCATTGGTTCATGAGATACGGTGAAAAATACGAAAATTTGTCCTATCCTGCCATGTTAAAAATTTTACATAAAATGCAATCACAGCGCCACCTGATGGGCTATTGATCCCCAAATCTAATCAGCACAATGCCCCGCCAGGGTCCAACTATATACCAAGTTTGGTTGAATTTCATTCATTGGTTCGTGAGATACGGTGAAAGCACGAAACCGCAGACAGACAGACACACAGACACACAGACAGACATTTTTTAAAAACTATCAATTCGTGTTCAGGACATCCCAAAACCGTCAAAAAACGGTGGTCGAAAATTCTCGCGAATCCAATACTTTCTTTATATTACATATAAAAGAAAGTAAACAATCTGGTGTGTCACCCACACGACTTTCTCTTACCCTGAAATTTAATACTATAAATACAGGTCGCAGATTGAAAGGTAAGATAACGAGTACTGTAATGTAAACCTGCGTTAAACAATTCATATTAGGCTTCTGAAGAGTTTTATATGATAACTAGTTCTGTGTGAGGGGGGCTACCGCCCCCCTCAACCCTTCGTTTCATTAATGCACCTACATTTATATAGAATTTAATTCGGTTATTAAAAAATGATTCTGTTTTTAAAAAATAATTTATTAATATTATTATTTAAAAAAATTTTCTTTTATGATAATGCAGACGATTTCCATATTAGAGAAGTAGTATAACACCAAATATCCAAAAAAAGCCCATTTTATTCGCAATATTCAACAAAAAAAAAAAAAAAAAAAAAAAAAAAAACGAAAAAAGTTTTTTTTTTTTTCGTTAAAAGTAAAAAAAAAATCGATAACTTTGTTTTAAATTATAGCATATCGATGGTTCAACCATTCGTTTTAAAGGTATTGGCGAGCGCTTTTGAAAGATACCCATCATGAAAATTTACTCCCCTCGAGGGGGGACTTCCCTCCCAGTGGGCGAGGCGAGGCTCCTAAATACACAATATTTTTTTCCCAGTTAACTATCTCTATTACAAAAAATATATATTCGTTTCATTTGGTTTAGTGCAGTCTATAGACGTTAAACTCTACTTACCTGCAATTTCCCCCATAGACGTAATGTATTAGAATTCTCTTGATTGTCCCTGTACACGAACCATTTGTTTGATCTTAACGAAAAACTTACTGTAGCATCCCTATATGATACACATTTAGAATACCAAGTTTGAACTTTCTGCCATAATTTGTTTTTGAGATATGCTGATAACAGACAGACACACAGACAGACACACAGACACACCGACAGACACACAGACAGACACACAGACACACCGACAGACACACAGACATACACACAGACCATTTGCTAAAAACATGATTTTCGTATTCAGGGGACCTCAAAACGTGTAAATATAACAAAATCTCGCGTTCGAAAATTTGACCCAAAAAAAATACTTTCTCTACCTTATGGGTAAGAGAAAGTAATATTTTATTAATTAAAATTCTGACGGCTAAATATCAGTTTTAAACGTCGGGTTTAATGGTATTACTTTAAACTGCATCATATATGAAAGTAGTTTTCGGTAATGAAAGCTCAATATAACTATAGATTTGCACAAAGCAGCCAACATAAGTGAGTGGAAAACTAAAAATAAAAACGTACCACCCCCTCCCCCCCCCCCAAAAAAAAAAAAAAAAAAAAAAAAAAAAAAAAAAAAAACTCACGAAAATTAAAATTTTGCACTGCAGAGTTTTAAGTAACAACCATCCTAGTACCAAATTCAAAACACTTATATCCTATAGACGTTTAGATAAAGCATTTTCGTAAATGAGGAAACTGACAGCACAAACGTATCAGTTGATATGCATCAAAAGAATATTAATCATGTAACCTATCGCGGTTTGTACAGTTATAATGAATCAAGACTACGATATAAAGTCTACCTTTTAAGAGAAAAAATGAGCTTTATGTTGATGATATCCATAGTATATTAACGATGGATATAAAATAAATGTACACTCAGAAACATATTTGACAAACACCAATTTCTTTCAAAATGAGTATTAAAATATATAGTTTTATGAAACTCTGTGCATTAGTTTCAGATTCACAAAATTTATATCTTACTTGCTGAAACACGGACAAATATAATTCTAAAAATAATCAAAAACATGTTTAGAAGCACTTAAAACGTATAAAAACTATCAAGAACTGTCAAAAGTTTTTACCGTTTTAAATGTTCTGCTTATGAATATAGAAGAAAATAGTATATAAATCGAAAGTTTTATTTTTTCTTTAAAAAAAAAAAAAAAAAAAAACATTATTAGGATATAAAGCACGATTCCGTCTATCTCCAATTTTAGAATTGAAAATAATCTGTTGAGGTAAAAAATTGATAAAAAATTGCTCTTGTATCAATAACGAAACTCTATTTAATTTTTGTTCGTATTGATTTTAAGCTCTTTTTTTTTTTTTTTTTTTTTTTTTTTTTTTTTCAGATGAATTATTGTAGCGGTTTTTTTTATTTCAGAATCGTTAAATATATAATCCAAAATTTACAATTTTAATAAAAAGAATGTTTGCGTTAAACCACCAAACATATATCTCAGTTTAAAAAGGATTGTGTCTAAAATCATAGTCATAAACAAATTGGAATTACCATGTGATATTACAATTAAAAGTATCAAATAGTTCAAGTATCACTTAAATGCACTTTTACACAATGCTTCCTATTTTTTTTTTTTTTTTCTAAATTAACCATTATAAATATGGTGATGTATTTCTTTAATTTGATAAGTGCGTCTGCTTATAAAAAAAAAAGCATTAATATATAAACAAGAACAAATTTACGTGACTTTTCGTCTTTCCTCAAAGTAATTGCATTAAGATAGTTCAATAGAGATATACCATACGTCAGCAACTGCTCAGAAATAGATAAAAGAAATACAATGCCTGTTTCCCAAAGGACGTGAATTGGCTAAGATAGATAAATTCCACAAGAAATATATATATGTTTAATAAACAAAATTAACATTAACACCTTTATACAATTATATATATATATATATATATATGTTATGAATATTTTTATTGTTTAAAATGTAACACATATTTACAGAAAAAGCTACTTGATTTTTTTTTTTTTTACAATTTCTAAGCAATATACATATTATATACATATAATATCCCAATTTATATAATTTTCCCATGATTAAGTTCCCTGTTTATTACTTTATCTTTTTGCTTTGTGAATTTTTTTATACTGTTTAAAAAAATAACTTGCATATTTCATGTAAAGTCTAAAACACAAAATACTCATGTATTAAAAATGTTTACATTGTTTAACTTATATGAGTAAAAAATAAGGGGTATTCATTTATTTAAAATAATGTTTTATAAAATTAAACTCGCATATAATTATGAAAGTTTATAACCTTTTAACATAAACATGAAATACTATTAAGTATACTTATCAATAAAACTTCTCATGAAATGAATAAAAAAAAATATATATATATGTATATATATATATATATATATATATTGCTCTAAAATAATATGGTATTATGCTTATGCTTGAATAGAGTTGAATCATCATACTACTGCGCAAGAAAAATTCCCTTCGTTTATAAAAATCTCTCTCTCTCTCTATGTGTCTTCCTCTTTTTTTTTTTTTTTTTTTTTCTAGTTAAGTAAATAACGAATATTGCTTTGTGTGACTTTGTCAGTAATTTAATTATTACAATCTGAGTACCATGTCTATAGCATATACATATATTAACATTTACCAAAAGAGCAAAAAATTATAGATGGCGATTCATCATCACACTCGTAGATCGAATGCTGACACGTCAGAGCCTATCCCAGAATAAGCTTTGTCTGATAATTTTTTACCTTTGTTATAACAATTCGTGCTTTCTCATCAACAGATCATGATTTGACATGACATCTCCCTAGTAGTTATTTTAAATTTTATATAATATCAAATGAATAATATCATTAAATTCATTATTAAAATTCCCTGTTCAGCTTATAAATGTGTATATATATGCATGTATGTATGTACATTTATAGGCTTAGCAGGAATTTTAATAACAATGCAGGTGGGGGCATGTCCTTGCTAGCATGTCATTTTATGAATTTATATAAATAATTAAAGTTCTCAATACAATTTTTTTTTTATCTTTTATAAGAAATCATATATACACTCTTAAAAATTTTGTCCTAGGTTGAACCAAAACATGGTACACTGTTAAAAATTTCAGTTCAAGGTTGAACCAAATGTTGGTACTACAGTAGCTTCAGTTTGCTAGGTTGAACCAAAACTTGGTACAAGTATAGCTTCAACCATGCGATGGTGAAACCTTCTACTATGATTTGGCGTTTCTTGATTGAAAAAAGCACCAAATTATGGTAAAAAAAATTCTCCATCTTATGGATGTAGCTATTGCAGTACCAAGCCTTGGTTTAGTAAAACACCAAATAAGGGTAAAATGTTTCACCATCGCATGGTGGCAGCAAAAATGTACCAAATTTTTAACAGTGTATTGCTGTTTATCAATTAAATAAATCATATTTCAGTTGTTGTAATTTGAAGTTTAATTATTATACTACGTTGTTGTTTGAATTATTATTTGGAGTATGCTAGCTTGACATATCTTCAGAAACCTGTTAGGTTTACATAGTTTTTTAATAGTTTTGATCCCACCTGCTGATGATGAAAGCGCAGCTTTGTTGTAATTTTGAGTTGAATAGATTTAAAATTAACTTTTTCTTGTTTATTAACACTGTTAAAATGGATTTGTTTTGGTTGTTGCACTCCACTTTCATTTCCACTTATCATAATTTAAATTAAATAATATAGATATATAAAAAGATCTAATAATGTACAATGGATTAAATAGAAGTAAATTAGATATATAACATTATTCTTTTTCAACCTTCTAAAATTTTAAACATTATTATTAATAATTTTCCCAATTTTAAATTTATTTCGTAATTTAATATTTTGTCTCCCATTCTGAATTCTAAAATGTCGAATAATTAACTTGCAGTTGTTAAAGTATAAACAACTGCAACAAGTGCTTTTAAAGTAAACTTTAAAAGCACTTATTTTTATTTATTTATTTATTTATTTATTTATTTGACAATTTTTATCATTATTAAAACTAACAATTGTAGGTCTTAAATTTTATTATACTTTACAAAGCTTACTATATATATATATATATATTTGTGTGCATACGTGTATGCGAATAGAACGCACCCAATGCTACTGATATAAATAACTCTTACCTCACAATATAATTGTACCATCAAAAATTACTCGACAGTTAACCATAAGATGATCATAAAGATATCCATAAACTTTTCCATAAAATCCTATTACTTGAACAGACTTATAAAATAACCATAAAACCTAAAGACATTATTTTCCGTATAGCATGGTTTATTTATTTGATTGGTTTTTAAAACAGCATAACGGAAAGAATTTCTGTAGCTTATATTTGTATTTAATTTGTGTTCTTGTAAAAGATCTATCAGTGGAAAGCATACAATTTTCCATGAACTCATTGTAGTCAATTTAAGTAATATGCATCATTTTTCCAAATTAAAAACATTATAACATGACTTTTAGATTCATTAAGTTTTAAATGCTTACAAATGATCATATATTTAGGTTGTTTTCAATAAATTTAGTTTTAAAAATAGCACTGTTGTCATCGCATGCGGTCAGCACAAGAACTAAAAAATTAATCAGAAAATAAATAAATGTAAGAATTCTAATTTATATGTACACTGAAATACTAAACATAAAAGGAGAAAAAAAAATGGTTATAAACATTTTTCAAACGTAAACATTAATAAATGCAATTTTTTCGAATCAAAATTGTACTTTTATCTTTAGTGACGAACATTTAATGTAGTATTTCCCGAAATTTTACTCGGAGAATAATTTCGATTTAAAAAAGAGTATAATGCAATCTATTTCATTGCTTTTGACAACCATTTCGCCAAGCTACTGTATCCAACTCGTAACCTTTCAGTTACGAGCTCGATGGCTACCAACCAGGCTACTACCGCCTCAAAAATACCCCCCCCCCCCAAAAAAAAAAAAAAAAAAAAAAAAAAAAAAACAAGGAATTAGTTATATCTTACAGCTAAAGTATAATAATCCAAACAAATAAATAAATAAATGTACTACGGTTTCAGAGGATAATTACCCTGATAAATATTTCAAACGATTTTCAAATGCAAATAAAAATTATTTAGAAATTATTCGATTAATTTGGAAAATTTGTTTTAAAATTATACAAATAATAATATCTTTTAACAAATTTTAAGAGCGATTTTCATGGTCAGGACCCAAGTCACAAACTGAATCGATTGCTGTTGTAAATTAAAAACAATGAAAATGCCTAAATAAATAAATGCAAACACAACAAATCTGTTACTTAATTTTCAAACATTGCACAAATCATTATTTTTATACAAAAAATGCCGTTAATATAGTTTAAAAAGCTGAACGAAAAAATATAAGTAACTGCTATCCTAATAAATAAAATAAAAATAAATAAATAAATATTTTTATGAGTGTCCAATATGAGATTTTATTTATTTATTTATTTATTTATTTTAAGCAATTTCATATATGATATTGATCATATTTTATAGGATAATGATCATACATTATAATATTAATTATCACGAACAATTCAACGTTAATTTACCAAACATAAATTTCGAAAGTATAAGATATCATGTCAAAAATGTTTCCACCATTTTTGAGTGACTGAGTGAATTGGTAATCCATCGCGCTAGTGCTACATTATGTCTAACAGCTTCCAATTGGCGACAGTCTGGAACTCACTCCTAAGAGTGGTTCGGAGACATGCCATCTGAATTTCTATCCCTAGAGATATAATTCGGTGATCTTTAGAGGTATAATTTCAAATGGAACATGTACTTCACCATTTATGTACCACTTTAACTTATTATTAATAAATATTATATGCTTATTATCGTTAAATAAGAGATATAAAATGAACATTTTTAATCAGGGCATTTTTCTTTTATATTTTTCCTTTTTCCTCAAAGCTAATCAAAATTTAACTTTATATTTAATTTTTTTTACATGTGAAATATCTTATATTTAAACGTTTTGAGTATGTATTTGTTATACATACTTTAAAAATTATTATATAGGGGAGACCCGTGTACCTAGCGCCGCTTTCTTTCAATGCCCAAAAACAGATCCCTTGACCTGTTTAAAATTATCAAACTGATATGAACATGTCTTTTGGACTAATTACTTCCAAATGGGATTAATATAAATACCTAAAATAATAAATTCCAACAAATAAAAGTTTTTTTTAAAAAAAACATCACTCGTGGCCCTAGGTACAACACCCTCATTGTACCTGGGGCCAGACCTCACTATACCTAGGGCCATTCTCTCAAGATTAGATTTAACTTTGTAATGGATAGAAAAAAAGCATATAAACATGTATTTTATAAAAGAAACAATATAAAGTAATATATTTATTTATCATATAATAATTATCATGTTGTTGCCTTAATTTAAAACACGAAAATTTTCACTATTTTTCTTTGAGGTATTCTAACAGAATGTTTTTTTTTTTTTTTTTTTTTTTTTCTGGAGTGTCTCTTGTATTTCTAGATCTCTCTGGTTTTCGGTCACATCTTTGATGTGGGAGGTTTTGCTTTAGGTAAAGGTTTTACTTAGGTTCGTACCTGTTAAAGCAGGACACACGAAAAGATGTTAGATGTTGAAGGTTTCGAAATTTCAAAAGGACACGAAACAGAGACATCCAGTTCTATCATTGTTGGTTCACTTTCTTCCTGGATTTTTTTTTCTTTTAATATATGGAGGGATCTTGTCTTTCAGTCACATTTGAACTTAAATATTCATCCTCAGTGAATGTGTTTTGATTCATTGGCTATATGCCAGATGCACGAAAGCCTGATAGAATGTTTACAGGAGTAAATGCCGGCGGATAGGACTTGCCAACACTTTCAGCAACATCATATATAGTGATTGGTTTACCAGGGTTTGCCAGCATCCAATTACTATAGGCTGTACTGTGTTTCTTAACACTTTCTCGACCGCTGACGTAGATTTACGTTATTTGAAAATATGAAACTCCACCAGTGGGCGTTTCTTTTGCAATTTGTATGTTATTTGTTTCTAAAAAATGTGCACAATATTCATATTTGTACAATCAGTATACTACAGATGCAAATACTTCGATTGGAGAGAGAGTATGATTATAATACATATCCATTTGTAATATATAAATGTGAATACGGAAAATTTTGTTTTGAAAAATTGTAACTTAAGAGAAAAACGCCCAATGGCGGACCTTACTGTCAAAATGAAAAAAAACATGCGGTAGCGAAAGTGTTAAAAGGTCCAAACACACTGGCCCTAGGTACAAGCCAGCGATGTGGCCCTAGGTACAAGGCAGCGATGTGGCCCTAGGTACAAGTTTTGGTAACTTCATTCAAAATGCCTTACACTAAAAAATCCACATGCAGAGAGGACTAATTAAATATCTCATTTATTACTAAATATAACAATCAAAATTATACACTAGAAATGAAAGAAAAATATTTAACTCGCCTTTGTAAAATAGCAAAAGAGATGAGCTGCAAAATTTTATTTCAAACCATGTAAATTCGTTTTCTACATGTAACTTGTCAAAACTCTGTCCTCAAAAGTTCCAAAATAGTTATAAAAGTAGCAATTGGTGTTATTACTCGCCCAATTAAGTATTAAAACTTAAAATTAAATATTATTCAAATAAAGTGGGGGAGGTACACGATGGCCCTAGGTACACGGGTTTCCCCTATATATACACATATATATATAGCGTTTTTCGGAATGAAATTTATGTATATAACTCAGATAAACCGCGTAAAAAGGTATATTTTATTTTACTTTATTATTTAAATTTTCAGCATGAAAAACATTGCATAATATTAATGATTAGTATATAATAATTATTATTATTATACATATGAGTTCTATTGATCAACGTGAAATTAGGATATTTTTCTTACATGTTTTTTTAATTTTCATAAAAACTCTATCAAAATTGGCTTTAATTTTTTTTATGTAAAAGATTTTGTATTGAAAGACACTGAATACCTATTTTTCACACATTCTTTAATAATTAACTGTAAAATTCCAATATAAATAGTGCTTCTTCTGAATAAGATTTATGCAAATAACGGGAGAAACAGCATAATAAAATTTATTCTATTTTTTAAATTTTGCTTTTAGGATTAAGCGCGATGTGTTGTAACAACCTACTCAAGAAATGTTCTTATTTATGCTCTTTCTTAACGAAGACAAACTGCATAATAAAACATGCTTTAACAGTTTTTTGCGACATTAATTAAAGTCTTGGTGACAAAATACATATGGCTTTTCACAGAAAACAAAAATGAAGTCTTATAGTGAGGCAAATTTTATGAGGCTGAAAACCAGTTTTAATTATTTCTGCAAGCATGGTTGATTTTCTAAAGAAAAATAAATTACCACAAACTGAGAGAAATATGCTCTAAACAGATGTTGTTGGTTATAAAAAAGTGATTTTACAGCCGCATTTCTCTCACCTAATTACATGTCAGCTTTTTTAAATCTTTAGTTTGTGAAAAGTAGAATTTTAAGATTTCAACGTATTTTAAGGAAATATAATTATGAATTATCTAAGAAAGCTAAAAGCATAAATAAGAGAGATATGTGAAAAGCAAATTTGATAAGCTTAAAAAATACGGAAATGCAATACAGACCTTACAGAAAGATATAAACGATTGAGTAATGATAGTTTCAAATATTGATAGTCATTGTTATAATGCTTAATTTGAAACCTATAAATAAAAATCAGAAAATGAAATGAACAAATGAACAAATGAATGAACAAATAAAAATTAATTTAAGGGGACAGATTACGTTTAAAAATTGAAAAATGAAGAAAGTTTTGATTACTTTGATTTGTGAACATTAAGAATTAAAAAAAAAAAAAAAGAATGCATGTACAAACTTTTTTTTTTTTTTTTTTTTTTTTTTTGTGTGTGTGTGCGTGTTAACTAGTAAGACATTACTCTATCAATTAAAAATATTATTGGTTTATTTTAAAATAGAAAATTATTTTATTGCAGATTATTTTTTTTTTTATTATTTATTTATTTATTTATTTTTTATTCAAGGGTTCTTTCTCACTGGGTGCATGATATTTCTAAAATTATTTGAGGTATGAACTTAAAATTTTTTTCAACCATACATTTTGACATCTATATAAATAAAGCAAAGAGTTTGTCTGCAGAACACATCCGGGTGAACCAATTCTGGTTTTAATTGGTCTAGATTTAACTACTTTTTTTTCAGTAAAAACTGATGATTTGCATAGATGTTATATATATATTTTTTAAAGAGCTCTAAAAACTGTTCATTTTTTGTGAGGACACTATAGATATCATGTCATTAAATTTAAAGATATTACGTTGCAAAATTCCACAAAACAATATCATTCAATTGCTTTTGATAAAGTTCGGTCTTTTTTTTTTTTTTTTTTTTTTTTTTTTTTTTTTAAGTAAAAACTGATGAATGTTTTTAAAAGATATTGCATAGATGTTACACTTTTTTAAAAGAGCTCTAAAAACTGTTCATTTTTTGTGAGGACACTATATACATCATGTTATTAGATTTCAAGATAATACGTTGCAAAATTTCACTACGCGATATCATTCGATTGCCTTTATCTTAAAATAAGAGTCTAACATTAAACAAAAAACTGTCTAATATTAAAGAATAATGAATAACTTTTGAAAAATTATCAGTTTTGAAATTCTAAAAGCTGCAATTTTTAAACTACAGCGTACTTATTTCCTATACCTAATCCGTTAAATTTGTAAACAATTGTTGATTCATTCTTGAGAATCATTCACATAAGACCATAGAGCATTGTTGAAAAACGAGTGCAAAGCGGAAGAAATATTTAATTTAATTTAATTTGTAATATGTTATTTTGACTTTTTGACCTTAAAAGGAATTTTTAATTATGTTACAAAGCCCAAAAAGTAATATAAAAAATATATAGTGATTCAATATTTTTGAAAATGCATTTAAAGTTAGTGACCAGCAAAGCGGGCGTAGCCTGCTAGTAATGAATAAAATGAACTAAAAATAAGAAATTCTGTTCAATGAAAAAAGGTTATGATTGTGGAAATTTAAAAATTTTAATGATAGTTTCATATTTCAAATTTAATTATTAATTAAACTCCATATTATTAAAATAATAAAAACCTTTTAGTTCAGATTCTTAATTTGAATGTTTTGTTGTACTTAATGTAAAAATTATAAGGATAAAAGAAATTGTAGTTGAGATAGCCTGCGCTTAGGGAGAAAGCACCCTTAATTTTTTTTAAAACGTAGTCTGCAATAAAAATAATTTTGTATTTTAAAGTGAAGCAAAAAAATATTTTTAATCAATAGAGTAATGTCATACTAGTTAACGCACGAAAAAAAAAAAGCTTGTGTGTTTGCATCCCTTATTTATTTATTTATTTATTTTTATTTTAATTCTGAAAGTTGATCGAAAAATTTTATTTTTTAAAGTGGGCTGTCCCCTTATATTTCTAAATTCAGAAGAAAAAGGGCAGAATACTTTTTTGTTTATTTCCTTAATATGAGAATAAATAATTTTACAAAATAATAAATTATTATCAAATAACAATTGAAATTGGCCATTTTAAAAAATATATATCTATATATCAATACATATACATGCAAAAAAAAAGTTCACTCAAAAAATTCTGAAACTTTTTCCCATTGTCATACAAGGAAAAACTACTAAAATATGCAGTACACAGATTTCGATTTTACTCACGTGTTTCTCGCTTATATACCCCCACACACACATGCATTTAAAATGCACTTCACACCCGCACTTATTAAAGGGGGGGGAGGGGCATTGTAAGTTACATTACTATAAAATCTGAAGGAGGCAAGTTTCTACTTAACATGCACTTATATACGCAACATGCTCCATTTATAAGCTATCAGTTACTCCTTCATATATGGTATAAATCAAATAACCATTGTTCGCTAAGCGAATGAAACTTTTATAAATTCCACTTACACTCATAGACATAGATACGTACATGCTTATCCATGTTTCTGCGGAGATAAATAGTTTTTGTGAGCAAAACTGCTAAAATCCTGAAAGACAGATTTTTATTTTTCTATTACATTAAGGTTACATTGATAATAAAAATATATTTTCATGTTACTTATACAGGTTTTCAGTCTTAATGCTTTTATGCTGCACTCGTGTCTACATTTTATTAACCTCAAGAAACACTTATTTAATTATTTAGACCCAGAAAGATTATTTGATGCTTTGCTTTTTATTGTATTTGAATAAAATATGCTTTTTCCTCTTCAATACTGCAACATGTTTATGGCTTTTTAACGAAGTATCCAAATTGAATGCAGGGATTTTTAGTGGTTCTTTAACTGAATACCACTTTCTACCGCAATATTTGGATTGCTCAATCAAAGAAGAGCGCTTCAAGCTATTACTTCTTTTATAAAAAAAAATACTACATATACTTTACATAGTCAATAACACGTCATAAATTACATATATGTTACATACAAATTTATACTACATACATACTACATATATAATACATGCATCTAATTAGTTTATCGCTTACAAAAAAGAGTAATAATAATTTAAGAAACTTATAAAATACACGTGAATGCAGTAAGTACTTTTAGGTTTAAATAATAAAAATCTGGGTTACGTTTATGGTGTCAGTAATAGATAACACTTTAAAAATAAAATAGCGTTAAAAATATTACATTTATCCAACTACGGAGTTCTTTTTATTCCATGTAAATTTGGACTAAAACGGTGATAATTTTGATAAATAATTTCCTTCTTATAAATTTTCAAACTTAGAAATAATTATTTTGAAAGGAAGACTGTCCTTAACTAAGCGATGCGTGGTCGCACTATTTAAGATAAAGCGGTTTCAATTCATAAGAATAGGCAAAGAGTTTGATGATATACATAAAATTAAAATCATAACAATATTTAAATAATACGTAAGTGTTTCAGCAACAACAATATATATATATATGTAATTTCCAAATACTTACGTAATAAATTAAATCGATCTTTATAACGACATTCTTTTTCTTTCTCCCTCTCTTTGTATATATATATATATATTATTTTTTCAAATAAACGTGTCAAAAATATATATATTAAAAAAAAAAAAAAAAAAAAAAAAAGGAAACATCTTCCTATAGTTAAAGGAATGTGATAACATCTTTAAAATTCAAATCCCCTGAGAGTAACCGAAATTATTCTAAAAGCTTCATTTTTAAGAATGATGATATAATTTCCCCCATTTAATGATTGTGAAGAATTTTAAAAATATTTTTACTATAATAAGTAATTCATTATCTGGGGAATATTTAACCGAGTTATAATTGAAATGACTCTCTAACGCCTCTTGAGAGAATGGAAATTTATTTAAATGGGATTCTTTATAATTTAAATGAAAATAATAAAGCTTTAACTAAAAGCGATAATACTATTCTGAATTTCTGCATGAATTTTACATTAAATTATTTCGCTGGAATAATATTTTAATATAATAGATAAGCATAATATTTAATGTATACTGCTACTATATAACTTTATTTAATTTTATGATTAAAATTTTAATTAAGGAAATCTTCACTTTTGAAAAATTTTTAATATGAAGATTGACCTTTGAAAATTTATTTATTTATTGTTTTACCATTATTATTTTTTTAAATATATGAATAGTTCAAATATACGTACTATCTCATTTTTAGAAATTTATTGTATTATTTTCTTCTCATAATAATTACATACATCTTTGATGATTTTTTTTCTTTTTTTTTTTTTTTTTAATATAATGTGCTTTTCTGACGTATTTTAGGATAATAATTTTTAGGTAGATTACATTGTATAAAATGATTTATTTGTAGCATAGATACTAAAAACAATGTATAACTTTAGAATTAGCTAATTCAAAACATCTTTATTTATCCAATTAGTTGAAAATTTACTTCTGAGCTTTCGACTCATATTCGTAGAGTCTTCTTCAGAGTTTAAAATACTATAAAAACATTTTCGTCAAAAATATATAAGATAAAAAATGTAATCGAAATATAAGTCCATAAATATAAAGTTCATTTAAAAAGTAGACCACTTCATTTAAAAAGTAGTAATCAGTTCAATAAAACGATAGATTTCATATGTCTATTTTTACTATGTCATAAATTTCAAACTTATAATTCAACACATCTTGGTACTGATAAGTTTCTTCGAGAATTACCGCTGAGTATTATATATGCATATGTTTTATCATTCTAAAACGTTTAACACTTAAAACTTAATACTTGTCTATAATGACGAATTTCATCAAAAAATATTGTTAAATGTTCCTTAAGTCTTGTTTACTATTTAAAAAAAAAATTGTTTTCAGATTTATAATTAAAAACTCCTCTGTAAACGACGGATTACATCGAAATTTCTCACCAGCGGTAATTCTCGAAGATTCTTAACAGTACCAAAATGTGTTGAATTATAAATTTGAACTTTTTGACATAGTAAAACAAGACATATGAAATATACCTTTTTATTGAACTGATTACTACTATGTAAATGAACTGGTCTACTTTTTAAATGAACTTTATATTTATGGACTTATATTTCGATTAATTTTTTTATCTTATATATTTTTGACAAAAATGTTTTTATAGTATTTTAAACTCTGAAGAAGACTCTACGTATATGAGTCGAAAGCTCAGAAGCAATTTTTCAACTAATTGGATATTTTTAATAAAGATATTTTTAATTAGTTATACTAAAGTTATACATTGTTTTTAGTATCTATGCTACAAATGAATTATTTTAGGAAGCTGATTAAGAAAAAGAAAATATTCAAAAATTTCCATCACGCTCAGTTTAGACAGAAAACTAATATTTTGACAGTAATGAGCCTAAAACTTCACTAACTCTATCCCTTCTCAGTTATTCCTTTGAAAATCTAGGCGATGTGAGTTTAGCACAAGGATAGCTATTTTACTAACAAGGAAACATTCAAAAGGTGTCGTCTTAAAAAAAATATTGAAAAAAAATATATATGATTCTACTCTTCATAAAACACCAGAAAGTGAAATAATTATCGGCTGAAATGAATTACAGCGACCACAAAAAATTAGCAAAATTAAGCATATTTTGGCGATTTCACACTGTTAGGCGATTGAATTCGAGTTCTTGGTGGAGAAACAAAAAACGGTTCTGTTCGTACACGACAATCTCGGTGCTAGCAAACTTATCGCCTAACAGCACTAAATCGCGAAAAATGCTTAATTTTGATAATTTTTTGTGGGAGCTGTAATTCATTTCAGCCAATAATTTTTTCACTTTCCGGTGTTTCATGAAGAGTGCAATCACATATATTTTTTTCAATGTTTTTTGAAAACGACACCCTTTGAATGTTCCTTGTAAGACATTAAAATAATGAAATGGCGGAATCAAGGCCAGCGGAATGTTACTTTGTTAGCAGATTATTGTTGCACATTGCATAGAGCATTGCCCTCTACCCGTTCGCAAGTGGAGACATTTAAAATGTAATGTGTACAAAATAGCCTATTTTAATGCATTTTATCCGTAAAGAGTTTCGATTGTGTTATAACTTGTGTCTCCTTTCTTCATATGCCCATCCTTACTTTGTAAAAAACCCTTAGAAGATAGGGAAAAAAGGCAAGAAATTTTGAATTCAGCGTATCAAAAAATATTAGAAAAACCAAAAACAGTGAAAAAATAACTGAAAAATACGAATTCTTAGACCTGTGTTATTAAAGGCACTGACTGTTTAATAATTTCCGTTTTATATCAGATGAAAATAGTCCTCATATTAATAATATAAATATGTTTAAACCTATCTGAATGTGGGTATCATTAATTACTAATTATTTGAATTTCGAAACGATTTTTTATATTTCATTTCACTAACTTTTTGGTAAGTTTTTTTAGATTTTTTTTTTTCGTTGTTGTTGTTTTTGTTGTTTAAGCAAACCATAACATTCGATGCACTTTAACATAAAAGAACGTATGTGTATGTATAATAATATTTCTAATTAAAATTACCATATTAAACTGAACTTTTTTGTATCATTGTGCATTCAACTATTGTAAACTTACAAGTGTTGATTATGTTTTTTTTTTTTTTTTTTTTTTTTTGTGTGTGTGGTTTTATGTTACAAAACATAGAGTTTACATGCAAAATTTTTAGTTAACAAAAAAAAAATGGGGGGGGGGGGTATTTTCAGGTGTAATATCAGGCCTTAGAGCTTTCCTAAAATTTTACATATATATCATTATATTGTCACCACAAATCTTGCATAATATAATGCTAGAATATTATAAAGTATAATGCAAAGAAATTTGTTTTAAAATAATGATGACAATATATTGAGATGAGAGTAAAATCTTAGGAACACTGCGAGTCCTGTAATATAAACCACGCGGGTTATATGGAATAGTTGTGATAGAAAATATGGAATACCCATTTACTTAAATGATAATATGAAATAGGGTTGCATTTTTACAGAAAATCATGAAGTTGTATGGCACAAAAACTGCTATTCTCAATGACACAAGTTAAACTACCTTTCATAATTTAGACCCAATAAAGACGTCTGACGTGCTTCCAACAAGGTTCCAGCATCGTACAGGTTGCAGCACCGTACAGATATAATGGTATTTCATTTTACTCGACTATTCCATATACCCCACACTTCTTCGTCCTTATATATTTTAAATATAAAATTTTAATGCTTTATCTATTTAAAGTATATATGAGTTGAAGAATGTTTAAGTAAAATGTATAGAACGAAAATGCAATTTACTCTTTATCATAAATGCCAGTAATCTCAAATCCGTAATCATGTCATCCGATAACATGTCACAGTTACTGAGGAAACGACACCTCCATGTGGTGCCATCTTGAGTCTTTAATCAAGACATCACAATTTGAAATAGAACGGTACCCAAATTTCTGAGTCATTGTGTAAACTACTACAGGGGTAATTGAAGCAGTGGAATGATTTCATAATCAATTTGTAACTTTACAGTTACTGAAAAATCTCCTCGTATGAGAGTAGATTGTTTATTTTATACTATGCTTTTCTTGTTTTCACTTTTACAATGTCTGTTATTTCTCCTGTAACTAAACTATACGCAGTGGTATTATAATCGAAGTGTTTAAACTTGTGGCTGGGAGACCTGAATACAGGCGCATCTATGCGCCGAGAGGCAAAAAAATTTATGGATTCTAGTAGCAGCACTTCTTATTTTTCTAAATGCAGGAGTTGTATTTGTCATTGTTAAGCATGCAACCTGTCAAGCCCTAAGCGCCCATACTGAAGTCTTTCGGATAGTATGTATCACTTGTAAGTTGATTGGATGGCAGAAACCACCTGACCTTTTTAATTATAAGCGAAACGTTACCATATTTATAAGCGAAACGTTACGATTATATTTTATGTAACTAATTTACCTTTTTACTAAGTCATCCGTTGGGTTGTTAAAGTAAATATCTATCTAGATTGGAATTCATAATTAAGTCTGTTTGGTAAAGCAAGCGTCTTAATGTGCCTTGCAGAATATATTTTGTAGGGCACTGTTTACAATAGTACCTGTACTACACTCAAGTAAAAATCATACACCTTATATACTATTTTTTCTAATTTTTAAACATAATAAAAATATCCGTAAGAACATATGCATTCCTTTAATATATTTTTCATGAGTTCTTTTAAATATCATTAAAAATTTACAATAAAAATCAGTTTATTTTTTTCTAAAAACCTTTTTTTTTTCATTTATCTCCCTAATTAAGATAAATATTTATTCATTTTATTCAAACACTGAGTTATGGAAAACATACAAGCATACCCGTACATCTAAAAATATTTGAAACACAATTTAACTCTTTGATTTGTATTCATCTTATGACATCCAAACTATAATTATTTTTCAATTACAGACTGAGAGCGTGAAGAGAATTTCAAGTAGATATATGCATTGAGAGGCGTAAAATCTATATAATTAACTCCATGCGCTATTCAGCTAATAAATAAATTTGATCATATAATTAGCTGCTTGCCCTAATCGAACATTAAATGAATTTATTCTAGTTAGATAATGAAGCTGGGGTTTATCTTTATATATAATGTTGAGTAAAGTCTCATCCATGTCAATAAAATAAGTTTCAAGTGAATAAAATATAATAAGTGGGACGATAAGTGGAAAATTTCGACTTTTAAATGCCCTTTGTCGCTTAGAAATAGATTCATTTCCACTAATTATACCTTAAACTGATTATTATAACTTTAATTAAACTAAAATGTGTTGATTTTTATTAAAATAACATGTGGCATACAAATAATGAATACGTTTTTGTTTTGCATGTAGCTATTTTTTACATAAAGAAAGAAGAGTTTTCTGAAAATAGGCTTTTTTATAAAGACAATTGTTATAAAACTAAAACTCGCATAGTTATCTACATTAAGACACATGTGCTGAAAATAGTATTTGTTTGTTACAAATTTTGTTAACATCATATTTTTATGTTATTATGTGCATTGAGATATATATTTATATTGATGCTTTATTTTCAATTATTGAGAGTTTTCCATTATACATAGAGGTAAATAAAAGAGTTTGCACATCAATATATATAAAATACGCAACATGAATTGTATGAAACATTGGTAAAAATGAGACTAATGGTATAACTATCCTGACGAATGTCTAGAATTCATTACACTGCACTGAAAAAAAAATCGAGCCCTGATACCATTCTTGCTGATTCTTATGCAAAATGACCTCCTGAATCCGAATATGACTCTCAGTTCGCCCAGCCACCCGCCGTTTTCTCAGTACACCACCCTCTCCCCCGATATTTATCATTGTTCAGTAACTTTATCACCATGTATCTGATTTGGAGAATTAAAAATAATTAATTTAACACATAAAAACAAAACAAATATGAATAAATGACATTAATATAATAGATAAAAAAAATATAAGAAATGTAATACATAATTTCAGGGGCAAATCCTCCCTAAGTTTTTCCTTTGCCACAAATGTTTATGTTTTAGAATTTTCCAAATCTGTAGCCCCTCAAAAGATATGCAACAGTTAAAATAATTTCCCCCTCCCCTAAAAATCAAAGTTATAGCTATAAAATTACAGAAAAGTAATAAAAATAGGGAAGTTCTTAAAAAGAACGGTGAATGATGGGGCAAAATGGGTACCATATTCGGATTCAAGAGGTCATTTTACATAAGAATTCGCAAAAATTGTGTTGAGGCAATTTTCATGCAGAGCAGTGTTATTTTAAAAAGCTAATGAAACGGATTTGTCATACAACCATTCTTTATTTTTATAACCGGAAACTGAAGTAAAACTTATACAGACAATCTAATTTGCCAAAGATATTGACAATGTCATGAGGCATTTAAGGAAGGTTTCAATTTATAGAAAAATCTCGAATTTCCAATTATATGTACACTATAATTGGAAACCTGCCAAAATACTAATTAATATTCTTAAGTATTCCCAGTATCTACCCTCTTATCTATTTTCCACCCAACATCTCTTGTAGAATAATAGCCTCCAAATGAAATTATGTTTAATCCGAAAGAAAAATACTCTCCAAAAATACTGGTGAGAGAAAAAGGCGGGTATTAACAACGTTACGGAATATTAAATGGAATATTGGAAGTTGTGGATATGGATATGGATAGCATATGATATCACAATCTATATACATTAGGCATATAGATTGCATATTTTGTTTATGGGGTAAAAAAAAAAAAAAAAAAAAAAAAAAATGTTTAATCTGTATGATTTGAATTTAAAACGTTTCAATACACAGCCCCAATCTAGTAAAAAGTGTGTTTTGTAAACTATTTACAACTAGTATGTTGTGGCCACCACAATACTTTCTTCTATATTTTCCTATACAAATTCACTCAGTAACAATATTGAAAAAAAAAAAAAATCCAAGTTTTATTTTCGTTAAAAGTAAGAAAAATCAGTAACTTCGTTTTAAATTATCACAGATTTATAGTTCAACCGTTTGTTTTAAAGGTATTGACGAGACCTTTCGAAAGATACCCATCTTGAAAATTTACTCCCCTCGAGGGGTGACTATTTTGCCAGTTGCCTATCTCTATTACAAATAATTCTTGTAAATTTCATAATGATTACTAAAAAATAATTCTCTTTATACACATTTATACAAAATTTTGTCCTATATCACCATGTTAAAAATTTAGAAAAAGTGGGATGGCAACGCAACCTGTAAGACAATTTTTACCAAAAGTTGATAGTCACTAATTTATGTCAAGGTGCAACTACATATCAATTTGTATGAAATTCTGTGCAGTAGTTCCTGAGACACTGTTGCCACAAAATTTTGTCTCTCTCTCTCTCTCTCTCACACACACACAGACAGACAGACATTTTCTAAAAATGGTCAAATCGTGTTCTACAGCTCTCAAAACGTGTAAATCCATCAAAAACCCGAGGTCGAAAATTTTTACGAATCCAATACTTTCTTCTATTGAATATAGAAGAAAGTAAAAATGAGTATTTTAATTAGAAAATATATAAATATAAATATAAATAAATCAATAATTAAGGGGGTTAATCATCATTAATCACATATTAAGGGGGATCAGAAACCCATTTTTCACAAAAATTCGCCAGAAATTAATTTATTATTATTATTATTATTATTATTATTATTTAGAAAATGAACTTAAATGCTTTTAAGAACATGTGTACGGAATTTCAGAATTGAGGGACAATTGGAACATGTAGTAATTGAGCATTTTCTAATTGCCCGCAATGAGTTAAATGTCTTGTCGGCCATTTTTAAAGGACCATTTGTTGTTTTTACATTTGGTTTCCTTAAAAGAACTGACCTTTAACACTGTTAATAATATTTTACTTTTTGAAAGATTAATTTAAAAAAAAATGTTTGGGCAAAAAGTAAGTTATTTTCTACAACTTCTGTAGTACTTAAAACTTTAAAGGCATTTTTCTCAAAATCATGTTTCCGCAACTTTGCCCAATTTCAAAGTATTACTGCTTTGAGAAAATGCACTTTGAACTATGTTGTTTATTTATTTTTAATCTTGATTTAATGCTTAACAAATATAAAGAGAAGTTTATATATATATATATATATATATATAAATGCCTCAAAAATTTTTTTGCAAAATGACAAACATGAAAAAGTTGAATTTTTTGTCAAACTTTACCAGTTAATGAGTAAAATTTTTCTTCAAAAAATCATTGACCTATTTTTAAAAAATCCCTCCCTGGATTCATAGCATATACTATAACAGTATTATAAAATTTTAAATTATATATATATATATATATATATATATATATATATAAACATTTAAAATTTGACTGAGGAGTAGTCTTTTTAAAATGTGTATAAATTGGGTTAAAAAATACATAAAAATCACAATTTAAAAAACAAATTTCATACAAAAAATTGATTTTTTAATGAATATAGCTTACAAATGTATGCCTAAATATTACAGAAAGAAATGGTTGCTGTACAGTCATAAATACAAATTTTAACCATTGTTTTTACGAGTCTCCCTAAAGTGCATCCATATTTCGTATTTATTAATAATTAATTAATTGCATTAATATTTCGTTTTAATTGCATTAATACTTCGTTATTAAATGCACTAATATTTCATAATGTTTTATTTATTATTAAACTATAATCGAGATAGAAACTTATTTCATTGTTGCTGTTAATGTTGTTATCATTGAGATCAGAATTACAGGGATCGGCACTTTGTCAATCCCTGTGGGGAGAGCTCCTTATGGTTCAGCTTTAATACTTGGCTTCTACAAACCATTTGATGAATTTTAATATGTTTCGGGATTAGTTCAGTAATAATTACTTATGAAAATCAGGTAATTCTTATAGTTCCAATCTAAAATGTCAAAATATGAGTAAAAACTAAATTTTAAGTGTTGTTATGTTGAAAACGCAACTTAGGGATATCCTTTCTTGTAATCAATTTGAGCAAATATATAGATTTTTTGGGGCTTTGTTTATTTTCATTTACTTTGGTAATATAATATATATATATGTAAATCCCAACAATCAAATTATTATTATTATTATTATTATTTTTTTAATATTTAAAATTTAAATAAACAAAAAAAAAAAAAAAAAAAAAAAATCCTATAAATATCCTTTGTTACCAGAAAAAAATAGCAGTCAAATCGGTTTCAAAGTTTAAGCAAAAACTTATCTAAAGTGTAAAAGGAACTGCTGGTTTCGGTCCCAATTCCCGCTCATCGAACCACGGAGTTTTCCGTGGTTTTCACCAAAACTCGCGTAAGTACGAGCTAGAGCCCTTTAGAAGGACTTCCAGAGATTGCACTCCATCCATAGACTTAGGACCCTAACGTAGTCAATCGACCTTAACTCAACAAACCAAAATATAAATAAACGTGTTTCACAGTAGAGATGATACACATGTAGATATGTCCTACCACTCAACGTTTGAAAATGACTGTCATTTCTAGTCATCAGAAAATTTGTCTGTTTGTACTCGTATCAAATTAACCAGAAATGTCTAAAAAATATTTAAGTTAAATTTTTTGACAGTTTAAGTGCTATATTTTCTGAGTGCTTACTGTCCGAGCAGAAATTCGACATGAATTGATTTTTTCAATTCTGTGACCAGCGCACACACACATATTTGTCCATTTTCTTATTTCTAAACGTTATAATCCGTTATTACTTTTTTTTTAAATGCTTACACTACAATATTTTCCGTCTTCAATTTTAGTTATGCTTAAATAAAATTTGATTTGTTATAACTGTCCGTAATAAGCAAAATTTAATTACTGTTCATTATGAATTATAAATCTACTCTTCATAGAAATCATCTAAATACTTACAAATGATTTTCGTTCCTAAATTATGTGATAGTTAACAAGAAAGTTTATAAAATGTTTGTTTAGATCATAGCAGGGATAGTTGATTTAGTTTATGAAAATCTTATTTGTAATGTGTAAAATAAATTTTATTCATTATAAACTACACTGAAAAAAAAAATATATACCGCATTCCTCTTGAATGAATAAGTGGACATTTTCTAAATCCCTTAACTAGAAATATAGATTTCCAAAATATGCGCGTAAAGCACGCCAATAAACTGAATAGACAAAGTTATCGAGAATTTCTAGTGTACACATTTCTAGATGGTGAAACAATATTCTGAATAATCTAAATATTCTGAATCTTTTGTATTGCGAGAAATTCTTGCTTGATTTTCTAGAACTTGGTAATAAACCAAGATTATAGTTGCTGAAACCCGCCTCTTGTAGTCTCATTTATATGCAGGGATTTTTAAATAACATTTCCCACGAGAATATAGGCAAACGCTCTAGAATTCTAATAGGGGCTTCTAGAACTCGCTTTCCAAGGGGACTAGAATTTATAAGGATGACATGGAACTATTTTTTCTAGAGCCACAACCGAGATTCTAGATGTCAGTTACAGAATTTTTTCTCAGTGTATAAATTATAAACATAATTTACATAAAAAAAAAAAGACTTGTAAATATATATATATTTTTTTTTTCAAGTGTCATAGTTCACAAGATAATTTGCAAAATGCTTATTAACATATTAGCACAGAGAACTGATTTATTTTATGAAAATTTAATATTATCTACATAAAATTGTATTAAAGAAGTGACCGCCTGTACCATTTTTGAAAAATGGCGTATCAGGTAGCTAAAAGGAAGTAATATTTCCACCACCCTAATTCAAGAGATAAATATTGCCTTAGGCCCCATGAATCTTTTTGCGAATATTTCTTTTATATTGATGCAGCCTCAGCAAGCCGATAAAAAAACAGGATAAGCGCCTGAGCCTTGGGCCACAAAGTATCTGCTTATCTCTTGGGTGGATTTGTGAAAACATATAGACGCGATTATTTTAGAGAAGAAAAGAAAATTTGGTATAAAACATACAAAAGTGCTTTTTTTTTTTTTTAGGTTTATAACGTTTTATCTTGAAATATTAGATTCAATATAATGGAAAATAAATAGATTAATGTATTTTAAAATCTGTGTTAAAATAACTGATACATAATAAAGAAAACTTTAAATAAACACCATAAAATGCAAAAAAAACTTTCAATAATTGTTTCGGATCGAAATGAAAAATGACACTTCGTGAAGTGAACAAATTAGGCACGAGTGCTGCAAAGAAAGCGTCAAGGTTTCATGCACTCGTGCCTACTTCGTGTCTTATTCAAAATCAAAACATTTTTTTTTTCTTTTTCCATATTTTCCTGTTTAATCAAATTTTTTCTTACTGCTTTTCTACGCCGGCTTATTCTTCTTCTTATTTATTTATTTTTTTTTTTTTATTATTATCAATATTAAAAAATGAAATTAATTTAAAAAAAATCATAGTTTGTTAATGTGTATATATATATATCGGTTACATAAGTGACCTATGCACATTATTATGTGGCATATAAATGCACCTGACTTTTTAAAACGCTTGAATGTGCAAGTAAACAATGGTTATACATGTCAAAATATACATATATGTATAATTGACATATTTTCAAAAGTACATATTTAATGGGTACGTAAGTTGTATGCATTTTTATTACCTGCATTCGTCTAGAACAGAAAAACATTTAATTACAAATACAGAAAGTCAAAAGAACTGACGCCATAGAAATTAATAAGGAAATTATCACAATTGAATGGATTGTAAGTGTACTTAGTACAACATCTTCCTGTGTGTAAAACGCGTAGCATTGGCCGTATTTATGCATTTCTCGAACATAACAGTACGTGGTATTTTCAAACGTGTAATAGTTTTATCATGGGTCCGAGGTTTATCTAAGAAAAAACCGTATTAAATTTCGCTAACAGCTGACGCGTTTTGGTCTAAATCAGATGCATTGGTCTAAATCAGATGCTAAAAAAAATATAAATAAATAAATAAATACATACTGTCCGTTTTCGTAAACCATGTCTACCTCTCGCGGAACGATCCTACTCGGAAAAGGGGTGATGCGTTGAATGAGATGGGCACTTAGCCAAATGCGCTTTTCGTTCTACACGTGTTCGTTTTCTTTTTATGAGTCTTCAATATTTATTTTACCTTTTTACGCGAATTTAAAGTTTAATTTTTAATTTTAATTAACAATATTTTATTTAATGTAATTTATATGACAATATGCGCGAAAAATAAAAGGTGTAAAATAATCATGATAAAAAAATCTAATGATTTGATTTAAATACGATTTTCTGTAAATTTCTGTAAAATAGAGATTCAAAAATATGGTATTTTTATTTTAGCAGTATAATTTAAAAGAAAAAAAATATTACTTTTACTACAGGTAAAGTCTACTGTAAACGTTGTTCTTTTTCTCTTCTTTTATTAATGAATTATGTAAATTTTACCTAATTTAAGTCATTTTTAATTAATTTACTACTATAATCAGTGCACGAAACAAGTGTTCAGGTATGACAGATATAGTAAGAATTTAGAGATCAAGTAAGCAAATAAAAATAATTTTAACTGAAAAAAAAAAAAAGAAGAAGAAGAAAGAAAACAGGCATTTACTTTTAAGTTTACGGATTTTATTTTGCATCGAAGAATAAAACTGATCTTCTACACTTATTTAAAAATTACAAGGGGGAAAAATCAGCATTTTGCCTTTATACGAATATAACGAAGAAGTATCGCCTCAAAATTCAATAATGTCCTGAAAAGAAAAAAAAAGAAAAAAGAAACCGCAACTTATCTCTCACTCGTAAAATGTAAACATTCTCTCATCTTCTACGCTTCTACCCTATTTTAACAAAATCAATGCAGACCTCACGCATGCGCATAGGTGAGCAGGGTCACAGCTAACGAAAACAAACAATAACTATAACAGTGATAGCTGCCGTTAGAAAAATTTGTTGGTCCGTAAGGTTATTCCTACTTCCATGCAGGATGATTTTTTTTTTTTTAACTAGCAACTATTAAGCTACTACATCTGTAGCTCGACAACTGAATAGGAAATAGGTAGACTAACTGAATTCAGATTTATCATCAAATCTTGTTGGGAGGTGTTTACAATTCTTAACACAAAAGAAAAAGCATTTCCAGCAATTTCCCCTTGTATCCCTTAATATATCTGAATTTTTTCGTCTAGCCGTGTAAATTTCAATGTTAATAGAATTTATTCTATAAAAAACTTTTCTTTATAAATTTCAAAAATAAATATTAATTTCATTAAGATTTGTACAGAACTAAGTTATTTTAATATGTTATGTGATTTTTAAAAATTCTTCTCATTAAACGCAATGCATAAGCATTTTTTGAGTAAAAAGGGAAGATGCTATAACGAATATGAATAACATATGTCATGTTTACGAAATTTCTAAAACATTTACCGGCGCTGGGGGCGGACAGGCGGATAAATATACAGATGGAATAATTCAACTCATAATCACTTTTAAATAGTATTCGAAAATATTAAAATATCGTAACACAAACGGAAAGGCAATTGCAGCAGTTTCAAGCTATAGACTTTACTTGTATCTGATATTTTTATGTGGCCTTGTAAAGCTTACTGATAATATTATTTGTACATATAAATAACAAATGCCAATTTTAGTATGTTTTGTGCAAAATACTTTTTAAAAATATGGATAATAGAAATACCTCTCATAGAACACAATGCTATGATATTCTTGTTGATGACCCTGTATATGAACCAGTGGTTGTATTCACTCCGGTTTAAATGGGGAACATTCCATAGTGAACTTGAATAACATATATCAGTTCAAAGTAATAACATGAATATTTACGGGAGTTTGTGCGCGGAGAGAAAGACGGTCAGATTCACAGAAAAAACTAATGTCAGAAACCCTCTTAAGCGTTGTTCAAAAGAGTTAAAAATAAAAATCACAAAAACAAGTGAGTGGTACTATACATAAGGCTAGTAGACTGGAAGTGTCGTGTTCGATCCCAGATGCGCTGACAGACTAAGCCATTTGGAGTTTTCCATGGTTTCTTCGAACCTCTCGTGTATACGGGACAAGTTCACCAAAAAAGTCGCAATGGAAAGAAAAAGTCGCCAAATTTGGCGCCAAATCCATTACCTAACTTGGTGAAGCTTCTTAACGGTTTTTTTTTTTTTTTTTTAAATGCGTTCTTTTAACGCGGAAGCAAGCTGGAAATACGGAAAATTGGCATTTTACAAACTGACTAAGCTTTCTGGAATGAAGTTACATAATAATAACTACTATTATTTAGAAATTCGTAAAAATATATTTTTGCCTTTACGAATAAATCAAAAATATTTTTAAATTTCTTTTTATTATTACATTATACACTACCTTTCCACAAATGATCGGGCACTTTCGATTTCAGATATTTATTCAATTTTGAAATATTTTTTTTCATATATCTCAAAAAGTACAAGACGAATCAACTTGAAACTTCAGAATTGTGAAGTATGTGTTATACCTCATATATGTTTGCGAAAGTTTCGCTCCGAAAGTGAAAGGGAGACAAGTAAAAAAAATAAATAAAAATGAAAATATTTGGGATTACCCTGTAAAAAGTAATGCTTGAATTGCGATCTAGCTGTAGCATGAGATTATGAAACGCCTTCCTATTATCTGTATAAGTTTGCGTGAGGCCATTACATATATTCAGGGAGATATAAAGGTTTCTTTAAAGAATTACAAAAAAAAAGTCACTTTTTTACCTATAAAAGCAAGGTGTTAAACCCAGTGGAAAGCCTTTTTAAGAAAACTTTACATATAACATTAGACATATCGTAGTCTAATAAGGATGCAAAATTATTAAACACCTAATGAACTATGAGCATTTTTATTAAATAATTTGTAACTGCGCATGTGCCAGCTTTATCAAAATTTAATTTGTACAATTTAATAGCCAAATGTAATAAACGGTCAAAACACCAAACAAGTATCATGTCAATTCAAAAAGTTGTATGCGAAAGAAGGAACAACCTTTTAGTTTCTCTCTCTCTCTCAAAAAAAAAAAAAAAAAAAAAAGTCTAAGGGTTTATACCCACATTTTTATTTTGATTCAGTTAGTGCTAATACAATGTTCGTTGATTGAAAATAAATGTTGAGAAAACCCCTTTACCATTTTCCTTGTTTTTGTGAAAAACTGAAATTCAGTTTATTCTATCGCGTACAACATTTTGAATTCCTACGGTATTTGTTCGGACTTTTCATACAAGTAGCTCTATGTATTTAGTCATTAAATTATGCAAATGAAGCTTCGCTAAAGATTGCGCATGCGCAGTTAAAAATTATTTAGTAAACATTCTCATATTTCATTCGATATTTATTATTTTCGCATACTGTTTGCAGTATGCTGTGTCTAATATTGCGTGTCAAGTTTCCTGAAAACAAAGTTTAATACCTTACGTAATCTCGTTTAATTTTTTTTTCACATTTTTTAAAATGAAACCGCTATTTATCCATGACTATATGTGATAGCCTTATAAAAATTTATACACATAATAAGATGGAGCCTCATAATCATATGCTACAGCCATATCGCATTTCAAGCATTGCTTTTTTTACAGGGTGATCCCAAATATTTTCATTTTTAATTGATTTATTGCTGGTCCCTCTTTTACTTTCGGGGCAAAACTTTCATTGAAATTTTTGTGACATAATATGATCTTTATACTTCTGAAATTTCAAGATGATTCTTCTATTATTTTTTGAGATATTTGAAAAAAATATCTGAAATCGAAAGTGTCCAATCATTTATGGAAAGATAGTGAATTATACAGGAATATTAGCAGTCACAATTTTGAATAATACTTTTTATGTAAAGCAGTCTTCCGATTATTCTCTCGAAGCTACTGACCACAAACGACTAATTAATATTACAACAAAATAAAAGTGTATTCAAAATAGTGACAGTTTATAGGACCTTTTAATATATTATATTATATTATATATAATTAATATACATGGTGGTTATAATTAAATTTCCCCTATAAACTGTATCTTACAACGCAAACGGGTGAACGCAATACAACGAAATTTGGTTTATAGACTATACACGAGATGCGCTCACGGAATTTCGAAAAAAAAAAAAATTAGTTCCAAAATGTCCACCACAGGTCGCCTTTTCCGGAAAAACATTAAATTTAACACAATAAATGAGCAAAACGGAATACAGAAACTATATTAACAATCCAGAACAAGAATTAGGAGAAATAAAATGTAAAACCGGGAAAAGCTGTCAGTTCTAGGAAAAAAGTGTCGAGATTTGCATGTTTGCGAAAAAGAGGAAGCTTTATGCAAAACAGATTAGGTTTTAAAACGTTTACAGACATCTTCATGTCTTATATTGATGTTTCCGGCTGTAATGATGATGGTATCTTTAATTAAACGTGCGTTATTGGTGAAGCTGTTTTACGAAAACATGGGGATTGCTTCTGCTGCAATTCGTGAATTTCGTCGTATAAAGAACCTACGGCGTAAACCAATGTTAAAAGTATCCGGACCATGATTAAGAGATTTGGAGGGACGGGGACATTAGGAGTTCAACCTGGAAGAGTCCGTAAACCTGTCACACCGGTACTTGTTGATGCCTTCAAGACACTGCTGCCGCACAGTCACAGATATCAGAGTTTTGGAGCAGTAGTGCACGTGCAGTTTCTCAACAAACAAGCTATTCTTACAGCGCTGTTCGAAAAGTGCTCAGAAACATAATGTACTACTTTCCATACAAAATCCATCATACCCAAGAGCTGCTTGATAGGGACAAGCCACAATGTCTCTCATTCTCAGTCAGTTTTCTCGACAGAATGACTGTTGATCTGTCATGGCCTTAGAAATTTCTGTGGAGCGACGAGGCTTATTTCTACCTCAATGGGACAGTCAACATACAGAATTGCTTCATTTGGACTAAGGAAAATCCGCGGATGCACGCTGAAATTCTTCTACATTCTCCAAAGGTGACTGTCTGGTTTTGGATTCACGGCGACGTTCATCCTTGGGCCATTCTTCTTTGAGAAAATAATTGCACGTGGTCCTGTCACATGTTCCGTTACGGGCTGTCAGTACCATCACATGCTGCAGACGTTTGTTGTGCCGCAACTGCAGCAAAGGCGAGTCCTTATATCGATCATTTTCATACAGTATGGTGAGCTCTCCCATATCCATGCGTCCGTGATGGCGCTATTGCTTCAACACTTCACAGACGAAAGGGTTATTAGTCGCTTCTTTCGTAATCCATGGCCCCTATGTTCGCCGGATCTAAATCCGTGTGATTTCTTGTTATGGGTCCACTTAAAAAGTGAGGTGTATCGTGGAGGTGTTGCGACGTTGAATGACTTAAAGAACTCCATAACACTTCATGTACGAAGCATCACAACTGATCAGTTACGATCTGCTGTTCAACACACTGTCCATCCACTTCAAACTTTGCAGGTGAATGGGGGTGGTCACATGGAGCACCTTTCCTGGACATGATTAACAACTGCTCTGTGCATTTTCGTTCTACTCTGTTCTTGTTTCTGCAAACTGAACTGTTTTATTTTTCTCAAACAGCCTACTGTTATTTTTTTCCTACCTTTACTTAATGTTGTTCGATGACAAGGTGATCCGAAACTAGTCAATAATTGTTATTATTCTTTCTGTATTCCGTTTTGGTCATTTATTGTGTTAACCCTTTCACTACCGATGTCCATGATCAAGGACATGCATATGCTTTTTAGAATTTTTTTTTAAACGTTTTAAAACTAATTTCAAACTTTTGTCTGCATTTTTAGTTATTTTCTTTCCAAAAGCACTGATATTTTAAAGTAACACTAATAGATGGTAACACCAAACCATTATATAGATGGAATATTTAATCATGGATGACACCACATGCTCATGTCGAGGTAAACCTTTTTTCAATCATATTATTTTGATTTATTTAGCATCAGCTGTATCTAAATATGTTTCTTTTTGTGCTAAGAAATCTAGAAATCTTGGTTTAAACATATTGTGATAACTCTACGAAGCTATAATTTTTGTACAGTATTTTTTAAAAACACTTGTCCAAGATTATGGACAAAAGTTTTCAAAGTGTTAGAATACAAAAGAAATGCTGACGAGTGGAATATTCCAGAGGCACAAATAATGGATTTGTTACATTTCAGGATGAACATAGCGCACTATCTAGTGAAAGCTGGAAAGGCAACACCATCAAAAAAACCGAAGTCGACCAAGTAATGAAGAAAACATGTCAAATACTTCTCAACATCATATTTCGAAAAAAAAAAAAAAAAAAAACAGAAGTAAGACCTTATAAGCAATACAACTCGATACAGTTGATCATTTACCCATTCATAGTGGCTGCAAGGAAGCAGGGCACTGCAAAAATAATCAATGCAAAAGAAAAATCAGATTTCCGGTGTGGAAAATGACAAGTACATTTATGCCTCAGTAAAGAATTAAACTGTTTTAAAGATTTCCATATAAACGCATGACATGCAGTTGCTTTTTGCAATCTTTAAAAGCTTTGTATCCGTATAATAAATTTGTTTTTTCACTTTCAGTGCATTTTCGTTGTAGTCTACCACACATCCATTGAGTACAAATGTCCTTGATCAAGGACACTCTCTAACAAATACAAAATATCGTTAAAAAAATTATTTTCAGGTGCTTTTTAGCTTATTGTGAGTATTATTAACAATGTGTGAAATTTTCATAATTTTTATTTTATTTCTAAAATGTTGGTAGAGAAAGGGTTAAATTTAATGTTTTTCCGGAAAAGGCGCCTTCTGGTGAATATTTTGGAACTATTTTTTTTTTTTTTCGAAATTCCGTGAGCGCTTCTCGTATATAGTCTATATACTAAATTTCGTTGCATTCCGTTCACCCGTTTGCGCTGTAGGATGCTGTTTATAGGGGAAGTTTATTTATAACCAACCTGAATATATATTTATAATATAACCATAGATATAGTAATAAGACATAGATTGATCAGCGAGAAGGAAAAAGTGATACCTTTTTTTTTTTTCGGGAAAAGTCACTCTAATGGCTGCCTTTCCCCGAGTAAATCACACACAAGAATACACACGGATAATTTAGTAAATAAAATTTATGAATACTTTATTTACTAAAGGTGAATGAAAAACTCCAGATACAGTTTCAAATTCATTTTTCTTTTTAGTCTTTTTTTCAATACTCTCTAATGTCTGATTTTAGAACATTTTTTCGGCATCTAAATTTTTTGTTCGATAACATGGTGATGATAGATCTATATATATTACTATATCTATGAGTATAACATAATAATAGTTAATATATATTATATTATACGTGTTATATTGACTAGAAATGGTTTAAAGGATATAATTCTGCGTTACAAGTCTATTATATGTAATCTGTGTATGTTTTTGCTTAGAAATACGACATTTTTATATTGATACTGAAATTTATCAAAGTTATCGTTCGTATTTATAGCCCTAATTAAGTCTTAATAACTCCTCTAACAGTAGCTTGCAGAAATTCATCCTTATTTTAAGTTTTAAGATTATAAACCAAGTAATCGTATATATATATTTTTTAATTAAACTAAAATAGTTGAAAAGACTACGTTCAATGTTGTAAATCCAATTAAACAGTGAAGAAAGCTCTTCAGTGACGAAGCATCCATGGAAGTGATGGAAGCGGCGCTTCCCTTATTTACGTTTTAAAACAATAATTTCATTATTTTAGATAGGAAAAATTAAATAGTATTTTCGGTTTCTCGTCTATAAGAACCAATCTCGCGATGGCGAAAAGCTGAAGTGTAATTCTTCAGCGCTTCCAAGAAGTTCTGAACCCGCTTCGCCTCTGCTCTTGAGCGCCTGTCCCTACTATGAATCAAAATAATTTTTAGCATAATTTAATGTATATTGTATCAAAGTTTGATGCATTCTCTTATAGCGTCGCAGCAAGTGTTCAAATATTCAACTTTTGTGTTTAACAACTACATAAAAAATTATTGTAGAATATATATATATATATTTTTTAGTAGATGGAAAGAGATACTTTTCTAATTATGAATGGTAGAAAGGAAGCGTCCGAATATACAACTTACATGTTGTTATAAATTGATTTACAGGTAAAAAATATAATATTTAAAATTAAGATTTTGCTTTAATGCAATTTACATCTAAAGGCATATATTTGTTGTTGTTGTTGTTGTCGTGTGACAAGTGCAGTAAAAAAATTGTATGGACAAGTCAAATGGGACCAAAGGCATGGAGCACAGCCCTGGCCACATCTCCGACTTTATCGGTATAAAGGGTGTCATAGCAGCAAGTTGAGGTCGATATTGAAGAGGGTCGAGGTAACAGAGATGCAATTGAAGAGATGCCTCGGATCCAGCTGAGTTCCTGGGCAGTGCCTGAGGCATATATTTAACATTTTCTATTAAACGAATCTGTTTTATTGCTAATTATATCGCTCAAACTTCATGATTGCATTGGGTTACTGCAAAAGTTCTTTGTAACGAAATTTAAGCGAATTTTATTTTTAGAAACTTATTTCATTCAGTGTATTACCTACCATTCAATTGGATTATCCATCTCTATCTTTCTGGTAACTGCATGTTAAATTGCAAAAACGAAATATATTTATTTTGCTTTAATTTGTGTAAATAGACTTAATAATTTTCAGTTTTTAAGAAATGTTTAATGTTTTAATAAGCATTAAGTACAGTAAATAACCTTATATATATATACATGATCGCCACATTTAGAAATGAAAATATATACTGCAATTTCTTTTTCTTGTTTGCAGCTTTATTTCATATTATATGCCCCCTTTTATATATTATTAAATATACTCATAAATATTACGAATTTTTAGAATGCATGATCTTTCTTCTGTTATTATAAGTGTGAATTTGTCAAATTATATTCGTGCTTAAAATAGAGAAGAAAATAAAAAAAAAAGATTAAAACATTCAGATTGGAATAAAAAATTATATTTTTTTTCGTCGCGTGTTGAATTACTCATTCTCTCTCTCTCACTCTCTCTCTCTTTCTTTTGATCTATCTATCTCTAGATATAACTCATTTTGTACGATTAGCCAAATAAAACATTTCTAATCTCCTTTTTGTTTAAAAGGTAATTTTCTTTTATTTTTAAAATCACTGTCATGTTTGAAGCTTGTTAATGTAACATGAAATTTTCGTTTTTCATAATAGTTGTATTAGCTAACATAAAAGTTCATATTGATTTTTTCTCTTTCCCAGTAAAGGCCAGTCACGTCATATGATCATTATATCTATAATAAAGTCATTATATACTTCAAAGTTGAATTTTTTTTTTTTTTTTTTTTTTTTTTTTTTTAACGTATACACGTTTAATCTAATATACTCAAAAAGAATATAAACACACTTATTTTTTTTTTTTTTTTTTTTTTTTTTTTAAGTTGAAGCATTAAATATGTATTTAGAGTACATTAACAACAGATTATTTAAATTTAAAAATCCACATTTGTTTTGTCGTTATAGCAATTATTATATGCCCAAATTAAATATAAATTTAAGCTCCCTTTTTCCAAGTGGTTCAATATTAGTCGTTAGTCGATAAATTAATTTTCATTGTTATGAACCAAATATCACTAATTTAAATAATGTTTAACCCAAATACCATATTCAACTAATTCTATCATACTATCAGAATGAAATACAATATTTTTTTTTTTTTAATTTCTCATACCTATATACTCTAAACAGAAAGAATTAATTTGGTTTCAAAACCGAAATTTTTATATATGATTTCAAAGCAGGATTTTAATGTACATGATGAGGTTCCGTGAATCCGAAAATTAGGTTTTATCTAGTTGGTTTCTGTGCATGTGATTCGACTATCGCATCACTCAAAGAAAAAATAAAAATAAAACAGATTGACTTAAAATTTAGTATTCGAAATCTTTATCATATGAAGGTTTCGTCTGAAAATTTTTGTCGTTATCGAACAAATATTACGCGTACAGGGGAATTTATACAAATACATTTATGGGCGAAATTTCTTATTACTGCATTTTACATCTTTATACCACATCAAACGTAATTAAATGAGCGTATACTTATATAAGTACAAACTCACGTTTTATGTACAATGTGTTAGGAAAAACATTCATCATTCGTTTACGGAAATACACAGATGATTTCTGGCTTATTAGGGGATATACCTGAACATACTTCAAAATATGTATCAAGTGGTGCTGTATGTTTCTTTTATTGGGCTGAGTTTAAGTACATAATGTGATAGGTGCACAATTAATAGATACCATACAGGTCTATCCTAAATTAACCAAATACATCCATTTCTGTTGGATATAATCAGTGAAACTAATTCAATAAATTATACCTATCCAAATAAATTATTTAAGTATCAGAAGGTCTTTCTCTTATTCTTATGGTAGCAAAATATTGTTTGAAATCTGATTTTCGAGGTTGAAGCTTTACAAAAGTTACATGTTTTAAGGTTCTTTGAATCAATGCAGTGTGTCCTAAAAGTTCCAGTACTCCAACTTAAAGAACTCATTGTGTCCATGATTTTTTTTTAATATTAAATTTTATCGTCTGCTTATTATTGCATCAGTTCTTTAATTTTTATCGTTTGTTTCTTTTTTCGCTCAAGTTGTGTGAGAATAAAGTTTTATGTTATTTTGTTCTTCATGTTTATCACGCAATGTGTTTATCACGCATTCAGAGAATTACGTTGTTTGAAGCTTATTTTGAATGTAAATCGTATGAAAGATGCAAAGATGTTTGGCGATATAAATATCCAGATGATGCAATACCGAGTAAAAATATGCTATAACAGTTCGTTCGACAATTTCATAATACAGGTTTTGTGCAGGTGGGTACAAAATTCTCTACAAGAAGTCACTCCCAGCATGTTAAAATGCGTTTATAAACACATGCGCAAACGAGTTCAGCGTTGCCTCCTAGAAAATGGTGGACATTTTTAACATTTATCATAAATGCAAGTTTTGTATTTTTTCCTCCGTTATTTTAAATGTGCCTTTTATCATTAGAATAAAAATAATCGATTTAAGGTTTGTTGTTTTGTAAATAAAAAATACATCAGCGTCAGTACTGGAACATTTAGGACACCCTGTATAAGCGCGTTCTCTTTGTGTTTTTTATCACCTCAACTTAAATATTAAATAATTTGGAATTTAGCAATTTGATTATAATATAGGAATGTTACTTGAGAATGTTTACGAGTATTACTACCCCGAGCGTCTTACTAAGCCGATGCGTCAACTGCCGTGGACAGTGCTTTTTTGAGCTTTTCTGAAGTGCAGTCCTTTGTGTTACGATGCTACCAGTGAAGCTAGCCCCACGGCGTTGGAGTGCAATAAAATGATAGTGTCAGTGTTTTGGAAGGATTTACTTATTGCAGAGAAGATGGAGAGTGAGAGGAATTGGAAAGAGAATGTATCTGGAACAATGAAAGTCTAATTACTCGCGCCTGTGCGAAATATGGTGGCCCTTGGACGCTAATCGCGTAATTTTTCGCCGGCAGGTAAGGAGTTAAAACTGATATAACTATAAGCGTGGTGTGGGTATGGAATTATAAACTATGTTTTAATGAGTAGTATTATATATTATTAAAATAAAAATAATTGCTTTAAATGTTTCATAAATGTCTTTAAATATTTTGTAAGTATCGTAACAACAAGTAATTGGAGAGTTGAGGAGGACTGCAGTCCCCTTCAAATAGTAATATAATAAATTTAAACCGGTTCTTAAACTATCAGGATAAAATAAATCAGTATGAGTCACGAACTAGACAATTTACTTTAATAGTTATAATTAAATGACACGTTGTTCAGAAAGAAATTTGGTAGTGCGTAATCATTTTCGTTTAAAATGTTGATAGTGTTTACCAATACAAAACTAAATTTATTAAAATATATTATTAAATTCACTATATATTCAACTTAAAAGTAGTTAATAAGACAAAACATGAATTGTGTAATGATTCATTCTAAACCCTGGTAATATTATTGTGTGGTAATAAGAACTGATATTCTAATTAAATTATATAAAATATATTTAAATAATGTAAAAAGCAAATTTCAAGGTATAAATGTTTATTTTTTTTTCAGTTTTTATATAGGTATAATGAAATAATTTTCAATTTAATATAAACATAGATATATGTATATAATTAAATACATAATTTCTTAGAGTTTTGACGCAATACTTAGTGTATACAAAATAATATATATATGAAATTATAATATATGTTTTCAGTCATATGAAAGTTGAAAATATGTAACAAAAATAACTAAAGAAAAACTAACGAGAAAATTAATAAATGTGAAACAATTCATAAGTAAAACTTACTGCAAAAACGTAAAATAAATGATTTAAACTGTCAAAAAATGCCTCGTATGACTTGAGACATACGTGTGGGGTTAAAGCATGCTTTTAATTGATCAAACTCTCCCCCTAGGCAGGTAGTTTAATAAAAAAGCACATATATGGCTAAATTCAATATGGATAAAACAAAATTAATAAAATAATATGGATATATATATATATATATATATATATATATATATATATATATATGAGCGAGGTTAACAAGCTGTACGAGCGTAAATTTTCATCAAAGTCTCCACAAAACAATATTGTAACAAAGAAAAAGGTTAAAATGGAGATAATAATTACAGCAAAAAGAAAAAATAAACAAGAAAAAAAATTTAAATTTAACTCAAAAACTATGAAAGATTTAATAATTCAACATATTATTTATATTACCTTAAGTTAGAAAAACTATATTTGATTTATAATCAGATTAAAGACTATATACGAAAAGTGTACAACTTTGTAGCAACAATTCGTTTTATTTGAAGAAAATAAAAACAATCAATTTCATTTAAATACAATAATTCAACTATTATCTTAAATATGTTAATTTAAACTTTAGTTACATATCAAGTTTTTTAACCCTTGTTGTAAAGCTAATGATATTTACTGATGAAAGCAATGATAAATTTATTATTTATATTAAATTAACTGTTTAAGATGACTCAACAACTCTGAATTGCGAAAACCTGACAAACATGCAAATTGTGCGATTTTATATTAAAAGTATTTTTTATGCATTAAAGAATATTATGGTAAATTTTCAGAATAATTTTTCTAATAGTAAGCCAAATCTAATAGTAAGCCAAGCTAAGTCTATCTTCACAAACCTGTCTTCTATTTTGTACTTCCAACTGAATGTTTAAACTGACAGTATATTCGTACTTAAGATATGTTTTATGTCTTGAAAATGCTAAAAAAATGTAAAATATGCTTTAAATTGCACAAGAAATGTTCTAAATGTGCATGATATCATATGTAAGAGGGTTAAGAATGTAATATGCATTATTTTAAGTAATTTGTTTTTATTGCGAGATCTTGCAGCTTGTTTTTTTTATTTTTTTTATTTATGATTGTTGTTTAAATTATTTTTCTCAGACTACAATGACATTAAAGGAAATCTCATACTTAAATTTGTTTAATATCTTAAACTTGACAATATATAAAAAATTAAGACAAATCATTAAAAAAAAATAAAACAGAGGGAGCATTTTAAATTTAGACGTAAAATTTCAAAATTTCAAATAAAAGTATGTTTTATTTAAATGTATTTTTATACATTAAACCTTTTATTTGTAGCATTCACTTAATATTAACAATTATTTTAAATTTACAATTATATTAAAGTACAATGTCTACTTAAGTTATCCTATGAAAGAAAATCTCGCTGTTATTAAAGTTAATCGTTAACTCTTTTTTTTTTTTTTTTTTTTTTTGAAGATAAAACAATAGTATTTAGTAGACAATAAGACTTCTTCACACACCATAAGTTTTAAGCCAGCACAACCGGTTTCGAAAGGACGTAGCCTTCCTTCATCAGGTGCAAAAAACACGGAGGGCACCTTGGAGGCAAAAGCAAGACTCTATTGCTTTTGCCTCCAAGGCAGTAGCACGTGTTTTTTGCAACTGATGAAGGAAGGCTACGTCCTTCCGAAACCGGTTGTGCTGGCTTAAAATTTATGGTGTGTGAAGAAGTCTTATTGTCTACTTATCGTTTGTACACCAGTTTTCCATTTAGTTTTGGCAATAGTATTTAGTTAATCAGAAAATAACATTTGCCTTTAGTTATTTAAGACGAGATAATAAGCGAAAATCGGAAATATTGAAATTTCGCTTTTTACGGAAATTTCAAATTAAGATTCAAATCTTATTATTATTTTTAAACAAAATTGTTTCAAATGACATTGATTGAGACTTTTTTTTTTTTTTTTTTTTTTGTTCCCTTTTTTTCAGCTCTATTTAGAATAAGAATATGTTTTATTAATAAACTGAATACTCTGAATATAGGTGCTGGCACATCTTGGATATTTTAAAATAAAGTAACATTTATGCTCAAGAAAACATTAGAAAATTCAAGGTTAAAGTTTTTCTAAAGTAATAAAAGTAAGGAGTTTGCTTATTTAAATAATGGATAACACAAAAATTGATAAAGAATATATTTTTAATAAACAGAATAAAAGAAAAACATGCATTTTGACAGGAGAATATCGCTTGAATTGTAAAACAAACTTCATTCACGAAAAATATTTGTACAGGGTTAGTTATAATAAAAGTCAAAATTTCCAAAACTCTGTGAAAGATGAACCAGAATTCTTGGAATGAACTGAAATTTGAACTGAATTTAATATATTTGAAAAAAAGGGAAATTATATGACATAAGAAAAAAAATGTTCCAAGTTTTAGCAAAAGATAGTGCTTAAACCTTAATCTTCATAACCTTAAGTTTCTCAACTTAGACGCTACATAACTTTTAAAAAATCATCTGAAGTGACATTTGAATTGCATTTCTACGTCAACACTGTTAAAAATTTTTGTAAATTTAATGTAAATCTTTATCCAGAGTCTCTGTAAATTTACAGTAATTCTTAGTTAAAAGCGAATAATCCAGATTCTCAATCTTTATTCTGTATTTTTACCTAATTTTATCATTTATTTTTTTTAAATAAAATTAAAAATAACCATTTCTACTTTAGAAAAAGCATTTTAAGTCCGAAATATATACTCACCAATAAATAATTAAATTAATATTAATTATTAAAGTGAATGTATAAAATAGGTTTTTTAACATCTCCGTTTATTTTTGTCTGTCATTTTACATAAGACTTAATAGTCCAAGCGGCGGCTGCAAAAAATTGACTTGATAAGGTGTGAAGCTGATTTTTTTTCTATAGATAGAATTCATTGTTACAATGAAAATCTGATAGTGTTGCCTGGTCAAAGCCGTCAAGTTTAAGAGAAACAACTTCACTTCCGGTCACAATTTAAACGATTTTCGAACCCCACAAATGTGAAGATGAAACCGGTGCTAAAATGTAGAGATTAATATGTTCTTTAAAATGGCATAGGGTTGCCTGGTCAAAACCGTCAAGTTTCAGAGGTTGCCTCGATAATAGGGGTAAAATTTAAACGATTTTTGAACACCACAAGTGTGAAGATGAAACCGCTGCTAAAATGTAGATATTAATATGCTCTTTAAAATGGCATAGGGTTGCCTGGTCAAAGCCGTCAAGAAACAGAGGTTGCCACGAAAATAGGGGACGTATTTTACGATTTATTTACCCAATTAAAAAGTGATTTACCCAAGTGTAAAGATGAAACGGTGCTAAAATGTAGAGATTAATATGCTCTTTAAAATGGCATAAGGTTGCCTGGTTAAAACCGTCAAGACCCGGAGTTGCGTTGAAAATAGGGGTCAAAATTAAACGATTTTCGAACCCCACAAGTATAAAGATGAAACCGGTGCTAAAATGTTGAGAATAATATACTTTTTAAAATGGCATAGCGTTGCCTGGTCAAAGCCGTCAAGAAACAGCGGTTGCCACGAAAAAGGGGGACGTATTTTACGATTTATTTACCCAAGTAAAAAATGATTTACCCAAGTGTAAAGATGAAACGGTGCTAAAATGTAGAGAATAATATGGTCTTTAAAATGGCATAGGGTTGCCTGGTCAAAAGCGTCAAGAAAAGAAGTTGCCACGAAAAGTGTGTGTGTGTGGGGGGGGGGAGCGAATTTTAGCGGTTTTCTTACCCTAACATATTTAAAAATGAAACCGTTTATAAAATATAGAGATTAATATTCTCTTTAGAGTATCATAGGGTTGCCAGGTGAAAATCTCGAGAAATAGTGGTTGCCAAGGGAAAAAAAAAAAAAAAAAGCTAATTTTGAAGGGTTTTTTTATACAATGTGAAGAAAAAATATAAAAAGTATTTTAAAAAGAAAAAATAAATCAATAAACTGTAATCAAACTGTTCTAAAATTTCGCATAAGAACAACGAATTAATAGTAAAAATTAAAAATGTAGCATGCGGATACAGATAAGAAAATACGCCCGCAAAAGTTAACAGAAATAATGCCCAAAAAACTCATAATAAAAAATTCTGTTAGTATACAAAATAAATAATTAAATAAAAGGAAAAAAAAACTCTTATTTGCAACAAGATTTACAAATTTCAATTTCATAAATTAATTCATGGCTATTAAGAAACGCGAAAATTTTATCAATTTTTAAAAATGTTTTTCGCTTTATTTGTACCCATAATTAATTAGCAGAAGGTATTATTGATTATTTTTAATTAGATATAAAAAAAATCAATTGAGAAAATTTTCAAAAATTGACAAATTTTTAATATAACAAAATTGGCACAACCAAAAATTGTCTTATAAAATTTTACAAAGCAGCCGCATACATTTCTTCAGGGAATATATCTTCTCAATACTTTGACACAATTTGAATATTTTAAGTATTGAAAAACGGGGAAAAAACGAGCTCGTGAGCTGAAATTAGTTTTATACAGATTAGAAAAAGAATGGTCACGCATAATAATTTAATTTTCTTTATGCTTTAAAATCTCTTACATCATTAAACAAATAAAATAAACGAATATTGAAATTAGCTTCCTTTTAAGCTGACCGCTATACCTTGACAGGTTTGAAGCACCAATCGTAAGCAAATTGAAAAGTGTTGTATGTTCTACATTTAGCTCGCAATTTCATCTTTTAAAAATTAATCATTTCGTCTTTAACCTTTTTTAAATAGTCTTCATGTGTGTTTCACTTTGTGTTAAACACCTTTAATATTCCTTAGCTTTTTGGAGACTGGCCGCTATTTCTTTACGAATTTTACCAGGCAAACATATGCCATTTTAAAATAACTTCTCTGCTGTACATTCTGGAACCAGCCACACCTTTCATATATTCATATAATTTCATACTTATTCATTTTCTTTGTTAATGCTATTCGTATTTTTTTACACTTCTTTAAGAAATCTTCAAAACTCGCCTATTTTTTTGTGGTTGACTGCTTTACTTGACAGATTTGACCTATTTTCGAGGCAACCTCCGGTTCATAACGGTTTTGACCAGGCAACCTTATGCCATTTTAAAGAGCATATTAATCTCTACATTTTAGCACCGGTTTCAGCTTTACACTTGGGTAAATAACTTTTTACTTGGGTAAATAAATCGCAAAATACGTCCCCTATTTTCGTGGCAACCTCTGTTTCTTGACGGCTTTGACCAGGCAACCCTATGCCATTTTAAAGAGAATATTAATCTCTACATTTTAGCACATGTTTCATCTTCACACTTGTGGGGTTCGAAAATCGTTTAAATTGTGACCGGAAGTGAGGTTGTTTCTCTTAAACTTGACGGCTTTGACCAGGCAACCCTATCAGATTTTCATTGTAACAATGAATTCTATCTATAGAAAAAAAATCAGCTTCACACCTTATCAAGTCAATTTTTTGCAGCCGCCGCTTGGACTATAAGATAATACATTACACAGAGTTTTCTGTTGAAATTTTTAACATTGCATGGGGTGGGTTGCAAGTTAAACCAACTGCACAGCTTTGAGTAGATGGCTATATCGGTGTTTTACATGTTTTATATATGATTGTAAAAAAACCTTTACCGCAATTAATTTTAGGGGAATTCATATATTGGCATAAGGCTTTATTATATTTATGTGTTTGAAAGGAAGATAATATTTAGGAAAATTACTTTTTTGAACTTTTGTATTGTACAAAAGATACATTCGCAATCCAAATCAATATGAAACAGCGCTTTGTAAACTATAATGATCTACCATAACAGCGTACGGGAATAAGCTTTACAAAATTAACTTTTCATTCTGATATATATATATATATATATATATATTGTTATACGTACTGTGAACTGCAAAGATATAACATACATTAAAATAAGGTTTTTTAAATGAGAAGTTATCTTTGTTAGCAAAAATATTAGTCATTTTCTTTATATTTGCATTATAATGTCAATGCAATACCTGTACATATGCTATTTTCTATTAAAAAAATCACTTAAAGATTATAAAATCAATTAATTTGCAATTATTTCCATGGAAATTTCATCCAGTAACAAAACTAAACTAAACCGTGTTTAGTATAACGTAAAGAAAAAAAAGGCACTTGATTTTAAAACGCTATAAAAGACCATTGCAAATATTTTAAAAACAGTTAAAAATATTCAATACAAATCATTAAAAAAAATCTGTTTACTTTAAATTATATAGAACTTCTCAAGTACTTTTCTCGACAAAGAAAATTAGTAATATATGTTTCTCTTAAGAAAATATAGTCGATCAATAAATTTGCGGTCTCAGAACTAGCATTTACTTTCATTATCGGAGCAGACAATATCTGTTGTGGGACCACAGGATTATTGATCTAATTTTCTCAATTAGCGGGACTTATTTAGTTGCGAGATATTTGATTTCTTTTCCTACCAAATTCCTAGAAAATTCGATAAGAAGCACACGTGTTGTTCGATTGTGTATAATCTGAAATGCTATTTATGTTTAATAAAAACAAGATTTATAAAAACAAAAAGTAAACAAAATAAATAAAATAAATAAAAACTTTCTTTCATTATTTCTCTTTTTCGTTTCATATAATATATTTACCATTATATTCTATATGAAAAATAAAATACTCTTACAATTATATGAAATAATAATATATGTATTTTGTAATTTGTTTTAGTAATTTTTTATGTGATTATAAATATTATAAATATATATATATATATTAAATTACATTAAAATGCTTTTTACTCTTGTTTAATTTTTTTTTTTTTTTTGCAATAAATTTCGAACTGCTGAAATGAGACAATAAAATACACTAATTTTTTTTTTTTTAAGCACAATTTAATTAAGAACAAAAACACACACAACAAACATTTCGGCTAAAAAACTAAAAATCTTTAGTATCAAAATACATCGAGTGCACAACAGTTAAAATCTATTTGTAAAACACCATACCAAATTTAAATCATGCTTTAAATCATTTACAACTAGATTTTAAATAGTGTGCACTGGATGTATTTTAAAAATGAAGAACGCTAGTATTTTAACCGAAGTTTTTGTCGTATGTTCTTTTTTTTTAGTTGAATTGTGCGTTTAAAATATTTTAATGTCATGTTTAGTATTTTACTGAGATTGATAATTGTTGTATTTTAGTACAATAATAAAACGTATAGATAATTTTCAATTATATTACTTTTTTTAATAACTCTATTAAAAATTTACAATCATCCTCTTTTAAAACATGAATAACACATGCCGGCAAAATCGTATTTTTCTTTTTTTCCATTGCATTAGGTGTTTTCAATGCGTTTTGATGCGCTGAATTCAGAAATGATTGTCTTTTTTCCTATCACGTAAAGAATTTCCACAAAGTAAGTGTGAAAGTTGGAATAATTCACATAGAGACTAAAGCAAATTCGAACCAATTTATGTGGAAAATACATTAAAATCGGCTGTTATTTACACATTATCTTTTAAATGTGTTTACTTACACCGAAGTTACTTTTAGGGCATTTTACCATTGCACGGCTTGAAGGGGGGGAGGGGGGGAATTCTTTATGCAGCAACCAACAACAATCTGCTAACATGTTGATACCCCACCGTCCCTGCTAGCTTCTCTGCATTTCTTTGATGTCTTGATGGGACAGCTCTCCTTGATCTCCAAGCATATCACCCCCATTTTCCGGAAAATAACTTAGATGGGAGTTGTAAAAATGGAGCTTTAGGCTCCTACAATCCCAATTTTTGTCAAAACTGTACGTGATAAAAAATTTTGAATAGTTTTTCCTTAATGAGCATCAAAATATACATCATAAAAAAATATCATCTCGCAGAAAAAAATTTCATCGTTGACCTGTATAATTAATGTATTTTTGATATTCAAGTCGGCAAGTAAAAATAACCTGGCTAAAAGTTAACAAAACTTTTCTTGTGGCGTGTTATAAGTAACTAGGCACTCAATAGGAACCACATTTTAAACTTATTACCCCCAAAACCTTTAGCTGCAAGGGCTCAAATCAATGAGAATTTTGGACTTATTTCAGATTTTTTTTTTTTCTACTAGTCGTTGAAGTAGCCATTGTCAATAGAAGTCGCTCTACTCCTGGCTCTGATGTACGACTAATCCAAAGTAGGAATGGGGTGAGTTCAAACTACGCACTATGTCTCTTTAGACGCGTGAATGTGTACCCTATTAAATGGTGTTTAAATTTTGTTCCTAGCATTAATAGTTCAAATGCTATATTAGTGTAACATTTATGTGTATTTTAACATTATTTCCCTGCTGTCCCCTATCTCACGAAGATACGGAATTTTATTTAACTGAACCTTTTTATTTATACTCTTGTTAACTTATTGCTTATGTTAATTCTTTTTAATGGGTCTAAATAACCTTGTTTTAACCACTTTAATTTTTTTTTTTTTATCATAATTTTTTAGCTTCATTAAGTTTATCAATTTTACCACTTTTCCCTTTATTAATCCCTGTCTAAGCAGTGGCGGCCAGTATTTTTAACAAATTAATTATTTTCAAAAGCTCATTTTACTTTTCATAGTGGAATTAGGATGTCTTATAACCTCCCTCCTTAAATGTTTAGAGCACAATTCTCCCTAATAGTCAAATTATGAACTTATATTTATTGCTTTCGATTTTTCCCGTTTATTTTTCCCGTAATGTATTCTTTATAGAGATTCCTTGTCAAATCGACCTTCTATCAGTTTTTACTAAACAATTAAAGTTTTTACAAACTTTAAAGTTCTACAAAATAAAATTTCTAATTCCTTATTCATAGAACACAAATGCGAGAATAATGCAAAAAAAGTTTGTTCCTTGGTTTTTGCGATACAGCGTTTCAAAATACGTAAATATTTCCAAATTTTAGAAATATCAGAAATATATATGTAGCTTGTTGCTCATTAACATTTTTCTGTGTTCTATATACCATTCTTTTGGATTATTAAATTTGTTACAATATCTTTACAATATTAAATTTCTAGCAGCACCTTTTGTAACTTTTTAACGTTTTCTGCATATTTTGTTTTGAAACTCATTAAACTAATTTAAAAGTTGGAAAGTAGACACATAGGTGATCATAAATATGTACAGCAGAAAAAAAAATATTTTTAATTTTAGAGAAATTTTTCATTAGAAACATCAATTCGTGAATCTGATAAAATGAAAATGATAATTATTTTAATTAATAAATATATTTGTATATAATCACTATAAATTACAAAAACTCATAACAGTTTGTGAAGGTCACTGTGCCCTTTCTTTCCATATAGCTGCCGTGAAAGGTGAAATAAATAAGCGTCCAAGACAATTATAAAACTTAATAATATAATTGAAACTCTCAAATGAAGGGAGAATAGTACTATCTCTTAAACATATAACGAAATATAAATGATCTATAATTTCAATGAAAATATAACAGATAACTTGATATTACCAATATACCTTCAGAGACGTAAACGGCGTGAAATTTTTCTATACTTACTTATGAATAACCTCCATGAGATTTCTAAATCGTAGCGGCACTTAACTCTTTCACCTCGAACAGTAACCCTCGTAATAAACTTCAAAATTCACAAAACTCAAAATTTCCTCTTCACACCAAAAATCCTCGAGTATCGTTTTAACCTGCTTTTTTTATTTTGGGACATTGATTTGCATTTCGTATGTAACCTACCTTCCCACAAACTTAGTCAATTGCTTCTTACCTGCTGAATTTCGCAAAATCCAAAACTTTTACTTTAAACTGGTAGAATTCTTTTGAAGTAGAGTAATGACTCTTAATTGAACTAGGATTCCTCTCAACTCCGATTTGTGAACTTCTTACGAAATCTTCTTCTAACCTTACAAGTTGTTTCACGTTAAAATAATAGCTCGACCATTCAACAAATGTAAACACTTAGTACGAGTTGATCACCAAAATCAGCAAAGTACTCTCTGGCCTAATGACAAATGTAGAGCGAGTTCTACCTATGGCTTCCACTGAAATATTTTTTTTTTTTTTATTTCGGAGTAGTGCTACTATCCTAACAGAGGATAAACAAAAGTTTAAAAATTGATTAAAATATTTGAAAAAAAAAGTATTTAAATGTTCTTGCATAAACAGTGTTATGTAAATATTATTTCAGTGCAAAACAATGAACGTCAGAGGATAAAAAAATGCTCATTTTAACTTTTGCAAACATTAAGGTTCGTAATAGATTTTTGAAATCGAGAATAAGAAAAGTCTAAAAACTTTTCAATTGCATGGACCAGAATCTTTTAATTCTTTAATTTTCTGCAGGCGAATTGTAATTACGGTGGGACAAAGTATTACAAAAGAAAAAAAGAAAAGAAAAGAAAAAAAAGAAAGAAATAAACAATGCATGTTTTAACTGATGTGTACAAAATTGAGAAGAAGCTGTGCAAATTGAACAAATGTTAAGTGTTATAAGAGTAAGACAAATCACTACAAGGATGTACTACAAAATGTACAAAATATGAGACAGATTACAATCTTGAACTATAAAGTCAATGTAGTCCAAAATAAACGAAGCAATGTCATCTGGATAGCAGAATTTATAATTGTACACTGATAAATGTTCTGTTACTGACATCTAGAAACTATATTGTAACTCTAGTAAAAATAGTTCCATGTCATCCTTGTAAATTCTAGTTCCCTTCGATAGCAAGTTTAAAGAACCTCTATTGGAATACTAAATCTTTTTCCGATATTACCATGATCAAATTTAGTTAAAGATCTCCGCAAATAAATGCGAAATCAACAGAAGAGTTTTAGTAATTATAATTTCGGTTTATGACCCAATTGTATGGAATCACAGGATAAATTCTCGTAATACAAAAGATTCATATAATATTCATAATTTTGTTTCATTATATAGGAAAGTACAGACTAGAAATTCTCGATCATTTCGTCTATCCAGCTTATATTCATAGTTCGTAAATCTATATTTATAGTTTAGGGATTCAGAAAAGGATTACTTATTTGTTCTAGATGAAGGCGATATATATATATATATTGTTGCGTACTTGGGGGTTCGTGAGTTGTCTGAGAACGAAAGGCCAAACGTACAAAAATTCAGTAATTTATTCACAGAAAGTTCCAGAAAAATACAGGTCAATAAACCAATTATCAGCTTCAATTCAAGCAGTAACCACAGCTTAAACAACAGCTGTCAATAGCAAATCCACAGTACAAACTGTATACCAATAACACTTGAAGCAAGTCTCTCTCAAAGAGGCTTAAGAGCAATGCAATCACTAGCGACGCTGGCTGAGATCTGAACTGAACTGAACTGACTGCCCTTGGCGAGGAAGCGCTCCTTATATGCTGTTCCATGGAGCCCAGATTTTTCGAAAAAACTCTAGAAAGTGGTCAACCAATCAACTTACAGCTTCCATATTTGGTATATCCCATATAAGGATTTTCTCGCCAAGGTCGCCAAAAAAATCGCCAAGGTGGGGAAAAGTCGCCAAATTTGGCGCCAAATCCATTACGTGCATTACTGGGGCTTTTTAATGCGTTTTTAAGGGAAAATAAGGCTATTTCAACGCTAAAACGACTAGAAATGCACAAAATTAGCACTTTATCAACTTACTAAGCCTCTTTGAAAGAATTTATAAAAAAATAAACACAATTATTTACAATTTCGTAACACTGCCCCCCTCCCAAGGACTGCACGTCCCGGGCAGTGCAACCCTTGGTCAAGAGGCGAAACTAAACAAATTTACACAATCTAAAACACAAAAACTAAGTTGCACATAAAGATAACATAGAAATATAAATTAAGTGGGAAATATTTACAAAATTCACAAATATGTACAAATATTTATATACAAATATTTACAGTGCGCATGCGCAAATTTTACAAGTATTTTTAATTTTAATTTTACCGTTACTTGTGGTACTTGGCTAGCCTATTATAGTGCACCACCTTCGGTTTTGATGAAGGTGTTTTAGTGATCCGCACCACTACATCATTCAGCCTTTTTAAGACTGTGTATGGTCCGTCCCAGTTGCACTGTAGCTTGGGAGAGAGTCCTTTGCGTCGAACAGGATTCCACAACCAGACCTTCTCTCCTTCCTGAAACTCATGTTGCGTAGCCTTTAGATCGTACCTTGTCTTCATTTTCTCCGATGCAATGTGAATTCGCTCCCGAGCAAAGTTGTGAACGTCCTCAAATCGTGCCTGGAGATCTTGGATGTACTCCTCGGGCGATGAAGGCGCATCGGGTGGACAACCAAACAGGAGATCACAAGGGAGACGAAGTTCACGTCCAAACAGCATCTGGGCTGGAGTATAGCCGGTGGTTTCATGGACAGCACTTCGATAAGCCAGCAGGAACAATGGCAACTTCAAGTCCCAATCTTGCTGGTTCCTTGATACTAGAAGGGAGAGGTTATTCAGGATGGTACGATTGAACCTCTCAACCATGCCGTCCGACTGGGGATGTAAGGGTGTTGTCCGGGTTTTGTCTATGCCGAGTAGTTCACACAGTCCTTTGAAAACATCAGAGGTAAAGTTTCTACCTTGGTCGGTATGAAGTTGTAGGGGCGTGCCGTACCTTGACACCCATTGCTGCACTAGGACTTCTGCGACTGTGCATGCCTCTTGATTGGGAATGGGATATGCCTCAGGCCACTTGGTGAAATAGTCCATCACGACGAGGATGTATTTATTCCCACTGGAGGTCCGTGACAAAGGACCCAAGATATCGATTGCAATCCGTTCAAATGGTGCTCCCACGTTATACCGTTGCAGTCTTCCTCGACTTCGTTTCTGCGGGCCTTTACGTGCCGCACAAGCATCACAGGATTTACACCATTTCTCCACATCCTCCTTTGCCTTGCACCAGTAGAAGCGTTCCCGAACTTTCTGCAGAGTCTTCATTACCCCAAAATGGCCTCCGGTAGAGCTACTATGCAGTTGTTCTAAAACAGCTGGAATTTTTGATCTTGGTAATAAAATCTGCCATCTGAAGCTTTTCCCATCATCAGATTCCCACTTTCTGTATAATACGCCGTTTCTGATATGAAGAGAGTCCCAAAGTGCCCAATAACTTTTCGTAATGGGACTAAATCTGGAAATATCCTGCCAGGTAGGTCTGTTGCTGGTCGTCTCCTTCAGCTGTAATATTGGCTTTATGTCAGGATCTTCCAACTGGGCTTTTCTAAGTTCTTCGTCAGTCCATGGATCGGGATCTTAATCTGATGGTGTTGAGACAGTAACTTGGCAGGCAACCGGATTTATCGGCAGGTATTTCTGTTCGGCTCTAGAGCAGTACTTGCAGCTTTCCGAGCAGGGCTTCCGTGACAAGGCATCAGCATTACCATGTAGAGTCCCTTTACGATGACGTATCTCGAAGTCATATTCCTGCAGGCGTTGTATCCACCTGGCAATCTGTCATTCCGGGTTCTTGAACTGGAGCAACCACGTTAAAGATGCATGGTCAGTCCGGAGCAGAAATCTTCTGCCATAGAGGTAATGATGGAAATGTTCTATGGCTTTTACGATGGCGAGTAGCTCTTTCCTGGTGGTACAGTAATTTCGCTCCGGTTTAGACAGGCATTTACTCCAATAGGCAATGACATGTTCTTGACCATCAATTTCCTGCGACAGAACAGCACCGACACTCTCATGGCTGGCATCTGTATCAAGTATGAACTGTCTGTCGGGCTGTGGATACGTCAAGATAGGCGATGATGTTAAGGCCTCTTTAAGTCGCTTGAACGCTTTTTCACATTCATCTGTCCATAGGAACTTCTGTTTGGCTTCCGTGAGCTTGTGCAGTGGTCTGGCAATATTTGAGAAGCCCTTGACAAACTTCCTGTAGTAAGTGCATAACCCCAGGAAACTTCGTAGTTGGTGTACATTTTCAGGGCGACTCCAGTTCTCGACTGCAGAGATCTTCTCAGGATCAGTTCTCACACCTTCGGCAGAGATGATATGGCCGAGGTAGCTCACTTCACGACGGAACAAGTTACACTTGCCAGGATTCAATTTGAGGTTAGCCATTCTGAGTTTCTCCAGCACCTTTCGGATGTTTCGTAGATGGTCTTCAAAGGTGCGCCCCACAATGATAATATCATCCAAATACACCAGACAGGCTTCATAGGAAAGTCCTTTTAGCACTGTCTCCATCAGGCGTTCAAAGGTGGCAGGAGCATTACATAATCCGAACGGCATAACTTTAAATTGCCACAGTCCTTGTCCCGTGGTGAATGCAGTCTTCTCACGATCATCAGGGTGTAATTCTACCTGCCAATAACCGCTCTTCAGATCCAAAGTCGAGAACCATTTATTGCCAGCAAGTGTGTCTAATGTGTCGTCAATTCTGGGAAGAGGGTAACTGTCTTTCTTCGTGATGTCATTCAAACGACGATAATCCACACAAAATCTTGTTGAACCATCCTTTTTCCGCACCAGTACTATGGGAGAGGCCCAAGGACTCGTTGATGGCTCGATGACATCATTGTGCTGCATTTCACTTAGAAGTTCAGTGACCTCTTCCTGTTTAGCAAAGGGAAGTCTTCTTGGATGTTGTTTGATTGGAGGATGATTTCCTGTATCAATTCTGTGCTGGGTGATGTTCGTTCTCCCGACGTCTTCAGGTGTTCGAGAAAAAAGGTCTTTAAATTCTTGGAGTAGCTTCTCTGCAGCACATCTTTGTTCCTTTCCTAACTCCGCATTCTTGAGTAATTCCTTTATTAACTGTTCAGAAGACTTGGATTCAGTTGATTGCGTGGGGCGGTTGATGCATGTTACAGGAGTGCAGGCTGCTAACACCTCATCCTTCTTCACTGTTCGGACCTTATCGCTGATGTTTGCGACTCTCACAGGAATAGTATTCTTTGAGAGATCAACTAGAGATGAAGCTACCAGAACTCCTCTTGGGCTATTGCCTGTATTCGGGTATTCAATCAGTCCATAGCGGAAGTATTGCTTTGTAGGTGGTGTTCCTGAAACTATTATCTCTGTGTGTGGAGGGATGGAAATTTCAGACTTGGCTGTTATCTGGCAAATTGTCTGAATGTCTTGATTTTCAGTGTTGAACACAGCGATGTCTTCCGAACTCGAATGCAGTTCATTATTCTTGAAGTCCAATTGAAAGTTAAATTTTCTCAGGAAATCAATTCCAATGATTAACGGATCTCTTATATCAGCCACATATGCCATATGATGGTAACTGGCATTCCCAAAAGTGATGGTCAAGTTCATTTTTCCATATATTTTGATTTCGTCTCCGGTCACAGTTTGGAGTTTAACACAGGGCGGCGTCCAGATGATCTTTTCTTTTAGTTCTTGAGCCAAATCCGTTCTAATGATGGTCACGTTGGCTCCCGTGTCCAGAATCATCCGGCAGGTGGCGTTGTTGACTTGGCCATAGACGTGAAGTCCATTATCGCCGCCACTCATCGATGAAACATGAAATACTGTAAATTGGGGCTCTTTAATTTTAGGCAACCTCCGCCCCGCGAGATGGCCTCCTCTTCGTTTCCCTGCAGTGATGGTGAAGCCGGGTGATTTCCTACAGTTGGTCGTACAGGGCAGTTCCTCTTCACGTGACCATCCCCTCCACAGCCCCAGCACTTTATCTTCCGGTCCTTTATTTCCTTTTTATTCTCCAGGCTGCGCAATCTCTTTAAGATCTCTTCGATACTTCTCTTCATTTCATTTTCACCAGCAGGCGTATCGTTTAATGAGACTGCTCTTATGGTATGGCGGTCTTTACGGGAGGCTTGTTGGGCTGCCTCTATCCTAAGTGCATAGCCTAAAGCTGATTCTACGTCTCTGATGTTGGAGAGTCTCAGCGCTTTTTGAATTTCTGGATCACGAACAGCATCGATAAAGTACTGAAGAGCTAAGTCGTTTCGAGTGTCAGCATGACAGTCTGAGAATGCTAGGTGTGACAGTCTCTGAATGTCCGCTGCCAGCTCTTGCAAACTTTCGCCCGTTTTCTGGTAACGGGACTTTAGCTGGAGGCGACTATAGTCCTTAGAACACTTCTCTCCGAACCGTAGCTCCAGTGCTCTAGTCAAGGCCTCGAAGTCGTTCCTTTCTTCTTTAGAAACATTTCTCAGGATTTCGGCTGCATCTCCCCGTAATGCTGCTGCTAAGTGGACTGACTTGGCGGTAGAGTCCCAGCCGTTAGCTTCAGCAACGATGGAAAACTGCGTCTTATATACATGCCAGGAGGAACTGCCGTCGTAGGTGGATAGCTTAATAAATTCGTGATTCTGGCTTCTTCTCTCTTTCTTTTCAGTTTCCTGGGGCTTGGATTCTAACTTTTCTTCGAGATTCCGAATCTTGCTCTGCAGTTCATTCCCTATTACCTCTCCGCTCCACTTTTCTCTCATTTTTCTCTCAAGATCTTCCTCCATTCTCTTCAGTTTACCTTCTATCTCTGAAAACCTTCCTTTCAGTTCCTGATCAAAATTTTCTTTAACTTTCTCCTCGAAACTCCGTTCTATTTTCGTAACACACTCTTCAAAATTCCTTTCTACTTTCATAACATTTTCTTCTATCTTCATAGCTTTCTCTTCAAAACTCTCTTCAATTTTCAAAACTTTCTCTTCAAAATTTTCTTCTATCTTTATAACTTTCTCTTCAAAATTTTCTTCTATCTTTATAACTTTCTCTTCTATTCCATCCATTCTATTTTCCATCACCGTTAATTTACCCTCGATTGATTCTTTCACCGTTGAAAGCTCTCTCTTCATCTCATCTTGATTAGATTTAATTTCTTCCTGAACTTCACCCAAACTGCTTTTCATATGCTTCATTTCTTCAGTCAAACCGTCTTTCAATTCTCTTTGCGATGTTTCCATTTTCTCTTGTGCTACTTTCATTTCTTCAGTCAAACCGTCTTTCAACTCTCTTTGCGATGTTTCCATTTTCTCTTGTGCTACCTTCATTTCTTTCATCTCTTGACTCAGGCTATCTTTCATCTCTTTTTGTCCAGTTTCCATCTTTTCCAGTCCTGTTTCCATTTTCTCTATCAATCCGGTTTCCATCTTTTCCTGTCCGGCTTTCATTTCATTTATCTGGGTAGCTAAGGCTTCTAGAAGTTTTTTCATCTCTTGCTCCATAGCCCTCGTTATCACCATTCACAGACAATCCCACTTCTGACACCAGAAATGTTGCGTACTTGGGGGTTCGTGAGTTGTCTGAGAATGAAAGGCCAAACGTACAAAAATTCAGTAATTTATTCACAGAAAGTTCCAGAAAAATACAGGTCAATAAACCAATTATCAGCTTCAATTCAAGCAGTAACCACAGCTTAAACAACAGCTGTCAATAGCAAATCCACAGTACAAACTGTATACCAATAACACTTGAAGCAAGTCTCTCTCAAAGAGGCTTAAGAGCAATGCAATCACTAGCGACGCTGGCTGAGATCTGAACTGAACTGAACTGACTGCCCTTGGCGAGGAAGCGCTCCTTATATGCTGTTCCATGGAGCCCAGATTTTTCGAGAAAACTCTAGAAAGTGGTCAACCAATCAACTTACAGCTTCCATATTTGGTATATCCCATATAAGGATTTTCTCGCCAAGGTCGCCAAAAAAATCGCCAAGGTGGGGAAAAGTCGCCAAATTTGGCGCCAAATCCATTACGTGCATTACTGGGGCTTTTTAATGCGTTTTTAAGGGAAAATAAGGCTATTTCAACGCTAAAACGACTAGAAATGCACAAAATTAGCACTTTATCAACTTACTAAGCCTCTTTGAAAGAATTTATACAAAAATAAACACAATTATTTACAATTTCGTAACACTATATATATATATATATATTTCCTTCAGTGTATATATATATATGTGTGTGTATATTAAGCCGACTGTCACCTTAAAAAAATCTAAATTTAATTCATATTAATATAGACATTGTAATTTTCTACTATCATTTATATAAAATAAAGACATGCTCTTAAAAAGAAAACAAAAAAGAAAAGAAAGTAAAAACATTTTTCTTACAGAGAGAGTAACAAAGAATCTTGATATATACTGATAAATCCGAAAGCCTGAAACTCTGTATTGCCGCCTTTTTTGTAAACTGATTTTGTTCGAATAAAGAATGAAGATATGTTACCTGGTACCGTCCAAAAAAGAAAAAAAAATCTTTCTTTTTTTAGAGGGAGGTTGGAAAAAAGAATTTATATTCTCTTTGGGAAATTTCTTGTACAGATACTTCAGGGTTTTTTATTTATTTTTTTTTATTTTTTATTATTATTAACTTTTATTCACGCGTTATGCATTGTTCAATTGGATTAAAATAGGTTATTTAATTTAAAACTAATTATGTTGATAAGCAATTTCTCGTTATTTATGCAATTTGTATTTATGAATTAGAAGATTAATAGCGTTCATAAAATAACCATTGAAATATTTTCTATACTTAATGGCATACATTAATAATTATTTAAATAATTTTTCCTAGTTATTGAAAAATGAGCTTATGCAAGTATTAACTAAAATTTATTTGTCTTAAACGAATTTGAAAAATAAGCATTAAAATAATAAAATAAAATATATTTTAATATATTTCATAACATCTCATTCAACTTTTAGTCTGTAATATTTTTATAGCAATTACATAAAAATACTTTAACCCACAGCAGGTATACTGCTCTCACTTTACATAATTACATGTTTTATATAAATTTTATATGCCTTAAATAAATTTAAAAATAATATTTTTAAATATTAAAATATATCCTATATACACTTACTCAACATCTGCTCTGTAATATTTTTACATTGTTTATAGAAAGATATTTTGACCTATAACAGAAATATTTTTCCATGTTCCCCCCTTTATATGCATACATACAAGGGTGCCTCAAAAAATCAAACTGCAGTTTTTCTTCTTTACCTAATTATGGATAATCTCATGTATAAATTTCATATAAATTTACAATTACGACAAAATATAATTTGCTTTTTTTATTTTAATTTTCGTAAAGTTATATAAATATTTTGAAATTGTAGTTTTAGTTCTAAACGTGTTTTAAAATTAACGTACACATTTTTCAATAATTTATGTTAATCAACATATGTTTAAACTAATATATAAAATATAACTTATGAAATGGGTATTTTGATCCTAAATGATTTTTCTTTTTCTCGCATTCGTAATATATTAACGAAACATTTAATATTTATTAAAGATCATTTTTTTATGCTTCAATTAAGTATAAGAGATTTATTTATTATTATATTACATAATACATATATATATATATATATATATAATTATTTTTCTACATTCAATAGAAGAAAATACTGATTCTTTAAATATTTTCGACTTCGAATTTTCGATGAATTTATACGTTTTGAAATGTTTAGAATATATTTCGATCATTTTGTCGGTCCGTCTGTGTGTGTATGTGCATGTGACAAATCATTTGTACAATTGTATCTCAACATACTGTTGCACGTGATTTTATGCAAATTGATATGTATCTGCGCCTTGATATAAATTACTGCCTACCAATTTTCGGTGAAAATCGCTCAACAGATGACATTTCCACTTCGTTTTTTTCTAAATTTAAACACATTCTTCACGGTAGTGAAAGTATGAAAAACGTATAAAGGTTCATATTTTAATGAATTGTTGGGAAAATTTATAAGAGAACGTGTCAACTAGAAACAACTAGAACAACAATAGTCAACAATAGAACTAGAAACAACAATAGTCAACAATAGAACTAGAAACAACAATAGTCAACTAGAAACAAAAACATGTTTAAAGAGCATTTTTCTCTCATAAGGGGAAGGCTCAGAAATTCAATAGTCTCAGAATTTTTATTATTTTTATTACTCAAAAATACTCGTGAATATTTTTAAAACGAATTGTTGAATCATCTCTCTGTGATAATTAAAAATAATATTAATTAAATAAATATATATATATATTTAATGTTATACTTCTTTGGGTTGAAAACATCCACATTTATTATGAACATTAAATAAAAAAAAAAAATAATAATAATTTAAATAAATACTTTGCACGGAGGGAGTTCGTATAGAAAAAAGTTTTGTCATAGATACATCATACTAGTTTTATTATTTGATTTTTCAAAACCTGCATTGCAATATTGGTTTAATGCTTGTAACATATACATTTTGCAGAAAAATGCCTAAAATAACTTTTAAAGTAAACAAAGGAAGAAAAATGCTATATTTCTTTTTCTTTTTAAGAACTATAAAAAATGAAACTTTTGAAATAACTTGAAATATTGCGCACTTTAGGTCATATATTAAGGGATATTTTACTGAGCTATTTTTCTGTTTCTTTGCGTTTTAAAGTTTATAAATATTTCTGAAAGAATAGAACTTTAATATTAAACTGTTTAAAGTTTAAGCAAGACTATCGCATAAAAAAAAAAATTTTTAAGGGTTTTATGTATATGTATATATATATATATTAATAAATAATATTTTTGGCAATGATGCTTACATTATAATGATAAAACTTAATAACAAAAACTAATGTGTTAAATTTTAACTATCAGAAAATTAAGGTATTACTTTTAGTGAATATTACGTAATAATTTATGAAAGAATATTGCAAATATCATTAAAGGACTATGGAAAATATTAACGAAATTTAAAATTTTATTAAAATCACGAAAAAATTTATATAAAAATTTTAGTTGGCGAGTTGTTTCTTTTTTTTTTTTTTTTTCATATTTGCTTAATTTAACAGATTGAATGAAAATTTTTTGCAGTTATTGCAATTTTAGTGTACAATATTTTAAGGAAAATAATAAAAATAACTGTTAGGTAGTACAAATTAAATTATTGTTTTATTAATATTAAAATTAATACAATAAATTATTTGGAAATGTAAAAAAAAAATAAAAATAAAAAACTGAAAAATTGAATCCATTTATTTGTTTTGTAAAGATGAATTTTTATATTAAAATAATAATACTGCAATATTGACTATAATGGAATTCCTGCACATAAATGTCACTAAAATATATGAGGGCAAACTTTTTATTATTATTATTATTATATGTTTTGACTATTTTATTTGCGCCGATTTTTGTATACTAATACGATGGTGTTTTTTTTTTTTTTTTTTTTTTGAAAGGGGTTGGGCGATATTTAGTGTATTAAAAATATATTAAACCCGTTGTGTGATTTTTTAAACATTAAAATATCATAGTTAATTGTCCTTAGTACGTTAATTAATGATATCAATAATCAATGTATATCAAGTGAAAATAATAACGCAAAATTGTATGCATAAACCAAACGATATAATATTGAATAAAAAAAGAGCATTAAAAGATAAGATAAACGTTTTTTATTTAGTGAAATTAAAGATAGTTACAAATTACATAATTTAGTAATTAACATTACTCGATTGTAATTCATAGTTATTATGTGAAAGTATTGTTTAGATGTGAATAAAAATTGTATCAACGGTTATTTTGGGGAAATGCATTTTATTTAGTCTTCGATTTATCAGCCAATGTGATACAAATGAAAGCATGAACCTTCAATTACGTATCATTAATTTAGGCACACCCAACTGCCAAAAACAAACCGCACCCTTTCTTCTTAGTACTTTTGTCTTTCTAGATGTATCGAAATATGAAGCATTGTATAAATTATTTAAAAGGAAAGTATTGGAAATGTTGCAGAAAAATAATTAGAAAAGGGATTGGTGTAATTCATTTTAAATGAGGGCAAAAATGTAAAATTTCTGAAGTTTATTATTATTCATTTACTTAAATGTTTTTTTTTTTTTTTAAGTATTTCTTTATTTTTATATTTTTTATTGTTAAAAGTAAAAACATATTGGTATTATTATTATTATTATTATTATTATTATTTATTCATTTATTTATTTATTTAATTTGTTAAATTTATAAATTATGGAATATAACCAATAATAATATCCCGAAGAACTTTAGTAAAAAAATATATAAATGAATAAATTATCGTAAATTAAAATAATTTTATATTAATTTAATTTTCTAGCGATGAATCGTTGTGCTTTAAGTTTTGTGTCAGAGTTGTTTTCTCTTAGAATCTCTCACAGAGGACCCAGACGATCAAATAAAATTTTTTTTAAGAGCTGCAATTATTAGAAAGATTCATTTTGATTTCTATGACAATCACATTATATTTATTTCTGGATTTGGCAAACATAATTCAAATTGCAAAACAGGTAGAAATGCAAGATTATACCCTTGTTGCCATAAAACGTATCGCACCAAAAAAGAGTTCCCTGAATTAAACGAAATTTTATGTACGTGAGTACAACGTTGATATAAATAAATGATTACAAAATTAACACAAAAATTTATTGACCTCAAATTTTCAATTAGGTTCAAGTAGGAGAATTACCCCACAATTTTGACGCTTCAATAACGCTAATCCCATTTGCATTGATTAATTCCATGGTTCACTTGTGAGTATGGAATGTAGCGGGACTCTAGTGTAGAGGGTGTTGTGACAGATGCGTGCAAGACACTTCCGTACAAGCTGAAAATAGTGGCACTTCCGTTCATGTCCAGGTGGTTTAAATATTACAGGTGTGTTTTCGAAAAATCTAGTGGCACTTGCGTACAACATTTCTTTCGCTTTATTTCAGAATCATTGCATTAAGGGGTTGTATCCATATAATACAAACATTAAAACCTTTTTTTTTTTTTTTTTTTTTTTTTTTTTTTGTGTGTGTGTGTGTGTGTGTGTGTGTTTGTGTGTATTAGGGTGGTTCGAAAAAATCGATTTATTTTATTTTGGAATTGCGTTACCTCTCAAAAGTTGTAGTTTGGTATCCTCAATTGGGGTAAAAAAAAAATTCTAAGTTGACATCTTCAGTTCGCGCACGAGGCTGAAAGTTTGAAAAAATATGTTAAAAATTGAAATTTTCAAAAAATAACAAAATTAGTTTTTTTGTAATTTTTTATAATGCAACAGCCATAAATTGTCAGTATATAGCGTAGTTTGAACCTAAAAAAAATATTTTATAGCTTTTACATAATATCTTTAGTTCGCGCATACGCCTTAAACTGGGCTAAAATCGCCTAAAATTTGAAATTTACGTGTTTAATATACAATAATACATACATGACATATTTACGTTTCAAAAATACTTGAAAATTTCTAAATTTGTTGAATATAACCTTTTATTACAGCATTATACGTACAAGTGTAGTTACACACACATTTATATGTATATAATAACATTGCAAGTCATAGCTAATTACAGAATGATTTATAGATTTTATCTATTTTTTGTGTCTTTAAGCTTCCTCAGATGTGTTGGGCATTGTTTTAAATTGATATTTACAGTCAGATGATGGCATAGTTGACCTTGAGAACACAGTTGTCCTGTTCTCTTCTCCACATACTTTAGTACAAGATTCTGTTACGAGCTTTACAATTCTTTCGGCACTTTGCGTGTGGCAAGGAATTTTAATTAGCTCGAACTCTGGGAGAACATTAGTATTAATAAGTTCTTCGAGGCTGTGCTTTGACTCATTGCTCATTATTGGAGGAGGTGTAAGTTTGCACTTTAACCAATCAATAAGTTCAATGTAGTTTGAAGCTGCAAAATTGATGGTCGGTGGTTGAAAAGTTCGCACCGATATCCCTTTTGGTTCTTGTTTTCTTGCTTTTAGCAATTTTCGATAAGCTATCTGTCTTACGTGCATTCTCTCATCTAGTACTATTGAAATTAAAAGATTTTCGGGATGACAAAAATACGCATTCCTTTGAATGACAGGATCAATTATTCTACCTACCCTGTCTGGCAGCTGTCTTGTCTTCTGTACTAATTTAAACACGTGAACTGCTCCAAACTTTACAGAAGGATGCATTTTAATTCTAAACCACACTGGAGCGTTTATTTTAATAATATAGCTGACCAGCAGTTTAATTTCGTCAGAAGAATTTACTTCAGAAATATATAGTCTTAAGATCCCATTTGTACAAGTTAACTACCTGGTGTTACTAAGAGGACCAGGATCTTTCACAGCGAGATCTGGCGCACACTCTCTTGTCTTGAATGCTCGATAAATATTAAGTAAATACTGTTGGTCCTTGCTTAAGTCAGTTTTGGTCACATTTATCTCCTTACTATTAATCGTTTCAAAATTAGCAACAGGGAGTTTTTCACAGTCAGTCAACTTCTTGTCAATTTGTCCTGAGAAACTTTTGGGTCCTGTAGTATCACCATCTACACTTTCAAACAAATTTCTGAACAGAAGTTCGTTAAAATGTAATAAACATATAAACCATTGTAAAGGACAACCAAGTTTTAGCTCAAGGTTACGAATAACACCGTTTTTCCATCCTGTGTTAGTCGCTGTTCCGTCATATCCAATTGCAATAAGCTTAATATAATCAAAGTTATTGCTTTCTAAATAGCAAAAGATGCTATTAGCTCTTTCACTTTCAGTGGTCCTTGAAGGTGTCAAATGCCCCAGATACTTTCCTCCAGGCTCTAAATGACTTTCTTTAAGTGTAGTACTTATTATGGTAATCCTTTATCAATTTAACAATACGTCTTCAAAACAAGCTAACAAAATGTGAGCTACTACATGTGAGTAAAACACTTTGACTTAACGCTTTTGGTGCACCGAAAAACGGACAAACACTTAAGCGTTTAGAAGTTTTCGGGGGTCCCATTATTTATTATTTGGAGAACGGAGAACAATATAACAAAATTTGAGCATAAAAATCTCCAATAACTTTACAAAATAATCCACTCAAAGCAAAACACGCTGCACTTTTTGATTCACTTACAGTTACAAATTGAAGATGCTGCTTGCTTAGCGGCTACTAACTGGCTGACAAAGCGAGAGCACAGCCTATAAATTGTATACTACAATTTGTCTACTGTCTAGACAAGTCAGCGGTGGAATAAGAATGTGACTGCGCGGCGCCAACTTAGCGCTGGCCTGTCAGTTACTGTTCGTGTTCAGTTTTTGACATTTTTTTCAAATTTTAAGCCTCATGCACGAACAGAATAGGATAGCACGAACAGAAAGGATAATTTAATGGAAAGACATACATCACACTTCCTACAATGTACAGAAATAAAGAAAGGGAAATTTTATCCATGGTTTACATTTTTCTGGAAGATTCGTTCATTGATTCAATTAAGAAATTAAACATGCGAAATTCATTAGTCCTTTTACAGAAATTTAAACATTTCGAGTCTAAAATTAATCGAAGTTATTCATTAATATCAGTATCATTTGTCGCTGATAATGATTGTTTTAACTTTACAATTATTATATATGTATATATATATATATATTACCTTCACTGAGGATTTTTTTAATGATTTCTGAAGAAACAAACTTTCCCTCAGTATACACGCAAAATTAAAAATGATGAGATTTACATGATATACACATGAGATTTTGAGATATAGCTTTTTCAGAAGCAATGAATATTACAAAATATCAGCGCTACGTTTTGGACGATATACAGAAACATTTAAACATAAGTAAGAAAAAAAATAGTGTAGTTATACACATTAGATTTTGAGGTATATTTTTTCATAAACAATTAAAATTAAAGAAAATTTATAACATAACAGAGATCCCTTTTAGATGACAACAAACAATATTTTCTTTAATATACACACAAATTAAAAAAAAAAAAAAATATGTAGTTATGCACATTAGATTTTGAAATAAGCTTTTTCATAAACAAAGAAAATTTCAGCACATCACGTATCAGCGCTGTCTTTCAGCCAATATACACAAGCATTTAAACAAAATTTACAACGTAACAACATCACCTTTCGGACGACATGCTCAGAATTTAAAACATCAATACGGAAAAGAATAAATGTTGTTATACACAATAGATTTTGAGTTATGACGTTTTCGGAAGCAAGGAGAATTACAGCGCAACGGCGTCACCTTTCGGTTGATACACACAAATTTTAACACGAGAAAGAAAAATTAAGCGATGGATACATTTTGTTAAGTTCGTAATGTTTGATAGAAGCTGAGATATAGTCTCAAACCTAAATGGTGGAATAGACAGAGTAGCGTCACCTTTCGAACAGTGATGATGACGATTAATTTATTTCATACACACAAAGTTTATGCAGTAGCTGATCCATTTTTTCTTTCTTAAAATTACACAAGATTAAACTATTTCAGCGGAGCACAATAATGCTACCTGCCATCCTATATACACATAAAGTTTAAGCTGTTGCTGATTACTTATTATTATTATTAATATTATTATTATTTTGTGGCGTTGGGGGGGGGGGAGAGAAGAGAGACATGTAGGTGAACGGAAAATAGTTTCAGGAAGTAGAATATGAATCAGAATTTTTCGTCATTGATAAAGAAGAAAGATCGTTTTATCTACTTGCTTTTGTTAGCAATTCCTTTTTTTTTTTTTTTTTTTGTCTGTTTTTTGAATCGGCAGACAAAAATAATTCATACTTTCAAAAATAATAATAAGTATTTAAGAAATAAAAATATTTTTAAAAACCTTAATAGTATTTATAAGAACTATTATTGATCTTAATTCAGTGAATAAATAATTGTATGTGATTTCCAGAAAATAACTACAGCTATTATATCTTGAAACTTTTATATGCGTTAAGCTAATAACTTTGTCAGTCGTAACTCGTAAGACTACATGTATAAGAGAAAATTCACATATTTATGAAAGAGCATTTCTTTTCAAATTTATCACATGGATACAACCCTTTAGTGTTACAAACCAAAAATACAGCGAGATTAATTTTGTACGGAAGTGCCACTAGATTTTTCGAAAACTCATCTGTAATATTCGAAACATCTGGACTTGTAAGTAAGTGTCACTAATTTCAACTTGTACGGAAATGTCTTGTACGCATCTGCCATATAACCATGCAGAGCATATAAATACAGTTAAAATTGCATTTTTAAAATACTGAGCATTCACGGTTTGCCCTTGAGGAACATTGTGCAATTTTATTGCGATGCTTACATAAATACCGCCAGCAACTATGAATTTGACAGGGAATTTCGGAATATTTATTGGGAGTACTTTACCTCTATTTTTAGTTCTGAAGTATTTATATTTCTTTTGCTTTTTGTATTACTTTCCAGCCAAGATTCATCAGAAAATAAAATACATAATCATAATCTCTTCTTTATTTCTCTTGGTTCAGAAGTCAAACATCATTGTTTTATTTGTTAATTTACTAAATTTAATCCTGTCTGTTACATTTTTTACTGATAATGATGGGTCAAATAAAGTTTTCAATGCTTTTTCAACATAATTTGTTGATTTAATATATCTGTTGTCTGCATTTTGACTGATTTTCTTGCCCTTTTCTTCCTTTCTTTTAGAATTGTTCAACAAAATCTTTGATTTTAGAAAAGATCCATCAAAATTTCTGTACATTGTCTTCTTAATTGCCCTTTTATCAGCTGGTTTTAGCTATGTTGACCTTACTGTACTCTTTTCACAAATTCAAATTTTTTTTTTTTTTTTTTTTTTTTTTTTTTTTCCATTTTAGAGCAATGTTTTTGTCACCATCCAAAATTCTTGATTTTTTTTTTTTTTTTTAACTGAAAGCCTTGCTTTTAAAAGTGCTTCAATTTGAGATTTTACATTCTTTGGACGAACAAACTTTAGGAAGCATTTTTTAAGTTAACAGAAAAATAAATAAATCAGGATAGATACAAATAAATAATAAAAAGTTTATGACTTACAAATGTTTGAGAAACTTTCATTGCACTTTCATCTTTTTTACAAACTTACACCTATACACAAAGAATTTATTATAGTAACACTATAATAAATATTACTATAATAAATTCTTATTATATATTATTATAATAAATTGTTGCTATACACTATTTTATAATATGTTTTTTATGATAATTTCTTTGAGTGTATGTGTAAGTTTAGAAAAAAATTGTTTTAATACTGAAGAAGAAACTCAGTCGTGTATCGAAACATCTATTTACATTTTCAATTGTTTTTTATATGCATAGTTTAGTTTAATTATTTGTCTCATAATTATGAAGCTTTTTATTTTTTATGTACATTAACGAGACATAACGATGTTTGTGTATATTTCATTCTATAATTTATTGTGGTGTGACATTTTTAAATGCTTGTTTGCATAATGTCAGATAAATTATTAAACACTAGTTACGCAAGTTATACCTTACGTAAAACTTTTGAGCACATACTAAAGAATAATATAATTAAAGAAATCTTCCAGTTTACATTCAGTGCATTACTGATAAAGTAGTTTTAGAAATTGAAAATAAAATCTTATATATTCCAAATAGTTACTTAAGATATTTTTTAAATTAGTGCAATTTTACTTTTTTCAACATTTAAAATTGGTATCCATCCCACGATTGTTTTAACTAAGAAGTTTTTTAACTTGCACTTAATTCAATATGATTGTTAAAATTAAATTTAAAATACAATATTTAAATATTTTTTTTTTTTAAATCGCGACATCTCGGGCTTTTAAATGCTTGTGCTTTTAAAGACACACATATTTCGACAATTAAATATCTTTAACATGTTTTTAGAAGTTTAACACAACTGTCATAAACAATTCAATTTAGAAACATATTTCTAACTTTTTTTTTCTGTAATTTTTTGAAACGTCAAATTTGTAAATGCTTGCATAATATCAGACAGATTATTAAATACTGGATTTAAAAATTGTTTTTATCATTTTTATAAAAAAATAAAGTAATATTTATATATTAAAAGCAAATATTACATACAAAAAATATATTACAGACATAAAGTTAGAAGCGCCAAAACGATCGTTCCTATGCATTGTAAATTAAATTAAACCAAAATAACCGTGGAAAGTATCAACAAGGGGGAAAAATACATCAATTGTAAAAAATAATAGTAAATTTTACAGCAGAATGGACTGGCAAAAAGGAAGCCATCACATTCTGCTGTTAAAACGAAATAATTTACTACAAATACATCTCTAAAAGACGTAACAGACGTACAATTCTTCCTCAGATTGCCACAGATTCCATTGTTGGAGCATAAACCAGAGTCAGCGTGCGAACTATTCAAAGGACCATCATTGGTATGAGCTTTCGGAGCTGAACATCCATTCATACATCGTTGTTGACTACACATATGCACGTCACAAAGTTTTTCTCCTAGCCATGGCCCGCCAACAGCTCCGTTGGATTGTTGATGACTGGAAACACGTTGCCTCTCCTGACGAGTGGTGTTTCTAGTTATAGCGGTTGGATGAATGTGTTCAGGTATGGAGAATTTCTCATGAATCCATGCATCCTACATGTCAACATCAGATCGTTCAATCTGGTAGAGGCTCTTTCATGTTATAGGGCTCGTGTAGTTTGCGTGGTATGGGTGCCCTGATACATGAAGTTACGACTGTGATAAATGACCGATATGAAAACATCCTGACCGATCACCTACACTCATTCGTGTAAATTGCGCATTCCAATAAACTTCCACAATCTCAGCAGAACAATACTATACCACCCGTACATCATTGAGTTGCTATTAAGTAGCTTCAGGAACAGTCTTCTGGCTTCAGACACCTACAATGGCCACCTACATCCTCATACATAAGTATTATTGAGAATATATTGCCTTGCAAAGAGGAGATCTCCCTCCTCTTCGCTTTCTTTTCGATTTGTTTATTGCTCTGCAGTATTCTAGTGTGAATTACCTCCAGACCACCTTCGCGTAATAGTCGAGTCCCCGCTATGCCGTTTCGTAGCACTTCTGCGAGATCGCGAGATCCCTACACAATACTAGTCAGGTGTACCAGCGTTTTTTTTTTTTTTTTTTTTTTTTTTTTTTAGCTTATATATTTATTCTGAAATAGTATATAAAAATCTAAAAAATAAATACTTCAAGATCTGTTATGGATATTTCACTGTGCATAGTGGTTGTTCTTTCAAAGATATATTTAAACTATATATTTTACTTTAAGTTCAGTACAATCATAAAAATTTCGAAAAATAATTAAAGTTCAGCGAGATATGTCTTATAAAAAATATTTACATCATTCAAAGCAAATTAGTAATTCTACATTTAAATATTTTACTGTGCGGGTATATCATTAAGTAAGTCATAGATGCATACGGCATAAGATAAAATAATATATAAACTACTGGCCTTTAATATTGTTCCATTAAGAAAGGAATGCAAGTAACAAAAGGATATTTATTGAACACATGCGTTACAGTGGGAAGAAATATCGATTCCATTTTCAGAATATTTTGAAGTATATAGCCTGAGGAATCGGTACGCGAAAAAAGCGACATCTGGCAGCAATAACAAAAGTTATTTGATTATGTCTTGAAAAGAACAGCGATTGGATGACATGTACGAGTGCAGTACTTCATGCAGTTTCAATATGATGATAAAGTTCATCAACTGCAGTTATTGGAGAGTTATGTCGATCCAGTCGCCTTTCAACATTTGACTAGACGTTTTAAATTGGTGCGAGATTAGGAGAACGCACTGGCTAGAGCAACAATCGAACGCATTCTGTATCAAAGATGGTCCAGATAACACGCAGTCGTGCATTGTCCTGTTTAAATGATGCGTTACGGATGCCTCTAACAGAGGACAGAACCAAGTGCCTTCATCATCAGAAATGTAATAACCGCTATTCAGTGTGCCAGCGATGCGAACTAGAAGTGATATAGACGTGTGCCCAATACCTCCACGTGTCATCACTCCTTTCGGTAAACCAGTAATTGGCGATCATGACCTAGAATCTACACTACAGACAGGAACGCGTTCATTGTGGTATCAAAGACGAAACTAGACGTTTAAATGACGGGACATGATATTTCAGACGAATGACAATTCTGTTTACAGCATCAGGATGGTCACATCCATATTTAGCGACATCGTGGAGAGTTCCCATTAACAACTGCCATTCGACATCGTCATACTGGCTCACTATCTGAAGTGATGATATGGGGTGCCATTGGATACAGTTTTCCATCACATGATGTTTACATTTCCATCACTCTGAATAGCGACTGTTGCATTTTTGATGAGTAAAGGCACGTGACGCTGCCTATATTCCAAGCCTCCGTAATGCAACGTTTAAGCAAGACAGTGCACGACCACAGTTTGTCTGTGTTGTCCAGATTTTTCTTATACATTATGTGTTCGTCTGTTTCTCTGACCAGTGCGTTTTCCTGTATTCGCACCGTCTGGTTAATCGTCGCTAAGCGTCTGATGTGCTACCACTCTCCAGTATCTACAGTCGATCAACTGTGGCATCGTGTTGAATGTGCACTGAATCCTGTATTCTTACTTGTCATCCAATAACTATTTGATTCATTGACTATGTGAACATGTGTTGTATTTTCTGCTTTATATATTGAGGTTTCCAACTTTCCTGAAAATTTAATCAATTGTTCTTCCCACTATAATGCATATATCGAATAAATACTTTCACCGTGGTGTCCTGCGGTAGGTGAGACAACAACCAAAAAAGTTTTGTGCAGCTAGAATTGTGGTACTCATAAAAAAGATGGGATACATCCATCAGCATTTCTAGATAATATCTTTAGGAAATCTTCATGTCCCAATCATTTTTCTTTTTTACTTTTTGTAATTTACTTATTGACTTACCTTCGTACATAATGAAAGTGTTATTTGTAAAAAAAAAAAAAAAAAATCTCTTATACGTACTTTGAATCGTTTAAAATAAATTAAAAAAGATGTATTTATTTTCTGTTAATCTTTCTTAAGTCTTTTCTATTTAAAATTCTAAAGCAAATGAATTTAAAAACTCTCAATCAATTAATCAACAAACAGGGAATAAAAAAAAGAAAAAGTTTTATTTGTCAACGACACTGGCATTATTCCAAAATACTCATTTATCAGAGACCATTTGTCAAAAACAGTGAATTTATTGTCGTCTTTTCTGTGCTTAATATCAGATATTCATTTAAAAATTTTTAATAAGAAATAATTATGTTTTCTTGAAAGTTTTGTGTAAGACAAATTACTCTTACAAAATGGGTAAAACTAAATACCGAGAAAAAAAAGTATTTTAACGGTTAAATAAAAGTTTAAAATATTAAAAGTTTTGCAATATGTGAAAATAAAAGGAGTTTATTTCACTACTTTAGATCTATAGCATTAATTTCTTTGAAAAGTATTCCAACATCTGTCATATTTCGAAAGGCAAAACACATTTTCTGTTTTGTTTTGCAACATTTGTACAAAATATAATATAAGTATTTTGTACTTATTCATTTTTAAGAGTAGAGTTTAGATATTGACAATTTGTTATATATTGCTTTTTTTTTTCATTTTTTTTTTTTTTTTTTAATACTCTTACGCGAAAAGAGTAGATGATATTATTTTTTTTACTTTTTTTAATAAGAATATTACATTTGACACAAACTCTGGAAACTTTTGGCATGAATCTGTTAAAAGTTTTTCTTTCTACACCTAATATTCTTTCCGAATTCAATATTTCAATCTGTTTGGAAAAGAACTATTTTATAATCAAAATAGTTATTTTTTAATGTTCTTATTATTTATTTTATAATTAAATCTCTGAATCTTTATATTCTAAAGATCTAAAACAATATGACTACTTCTTCAAAACATTAAGATTTTTCATTTATTAAAATCGACATAAATTGGTAACGAAAAACCAATCCAAATTCAAAGAAGTATTTTTATTTCTTCTATGAAAATAATAAAAAATCAATTTCAAGAAACTTTAGATGAGATAACGTGCAATTTAATGATTAACTTATTATTTAAAAAAAAAAAACACTAAAATGTTTTTTTTTTTTTTTTTAGAAATAAAATCAGATATATTTGAAAATTAGTAAATATTTAAAATTTAGAAAATCTTAATGTTGACCAAATTTAAATTTACAACTGAATATGCAAATGCAGTATTAATAAAGATAAATCAGGTTTAAAATAACTAAAATACTATTATTCCATACAATATCCATACATCTATCTACCTCTATCTATCTATCAATCTATCTACCTCTCTTTATTATATATATGTGGGAAGTTCCTCATACAGACAACAGATGGTGCTGCCTCCGATGCCCATCTTTAGACGAGAAGAAGAACGGGAGTTAGTTTAGATCTGGTTGCAGTGGAGATCGGTTGAGACCGTCAGCGCGAAGGCTGATGTGGTCTTTTAGTCCTAATTTGAGCACAGAATGATCATAATAGTTGGGTAGAGCCATGGAGGGCTCAATACCTCAATCTAAGATATTTAAAATAGTGCGCGTAGGTACTATTGTGAATTATGAGTAGGTGCTTAAATGTTTTGTTACGGTTATACTGATGAAGAGAGTTTGTTATGTGCTAAGCCTCGAAACCAGCTGTTGGTTAATTATGCAAATTCTGCTATTATCATATTTTCTTTGTGTATCTTGTGTTGTATGTGTGTTACGTAATAAATGTTTAGTCATCTAAGTCGCAACTCATCATTGCCCCACCTCTAGACACCCAGCCAAGATTCTACAAGTGGGGACTCTGCCGCGATATTATGGATACACCAACAACTTATAAAAGGTAACTGTTATATATTTATCATTCTGTTTGATAATAAACAATAATGATTAATGCATATATTGAGCAAAAAGAGTTTGAGTTACTATTTTGAATTAGAAATTAATGGTGAAATATTTTTGAGAACAGTTTTGGTTTCACTGTGTGATGAAATAAAATAAATACATTACTTGAGAAGAATGAATAGAAATAGGAATTATGATTGAAAAAATATTCTGAATAATCTTTTAGTATTTTGCTTATTATTGTTTTCGATATTATTTTAACAATATTATCTTAAAACGAAAGTGAAAACAATAATTAAAGAAAGAATAATGATAATGGTGATATTATATGAAATATGTGTATATAGTAAAAATTAAGAATCATATAAGATGTTCTAAATATTCTGTTGTATAATACAAATTGTTCTGCATGTGGTTATTTAAAAATCATGATAATTTCGATTTGAGAACAAAAACCACAGAAGCACTTTTAAGAAAATTGTTCATATTATTTTGTTTCTATGTAAGTATGATATTAATTTGGTAGAAATATTGAAATATTTTTTGGTATAAATAATTATTTAGAGTTATAATGGCCCAAAACGTGTTACAAGGTATTAGAAAAGCCGATTTAAGAACAATTGCTGAAGAATTAGGCCTAACTGTTCCGGCGGAAGCTAAGGTACTTGAAATTAAAACTTTGATCGAGAGTTCTGATATTTACAAAAATGATTTAGAATTTGTCAGAGGTGTTATTAAAATGCTAGTAGAAGAGCAAAAGTTGAAATCTGTAGAAGAACAAACCAAAATTGAGATAGAAAGAATTAAACTATCCCAGTTAGAAAAAGAAATAGAGTTACAGAATTTAAATTACAGGCTGCAGCAAATAATTCTAGTAATAATGTTGAGCAATCAAATTCAGAAACTACTTCACAATCATTAGAAAATTTAATTAGAAGTATTCGAACATTAACCATTTCAGTACCTGAGAAACCGGAAGCTTTGCACTTATTTTTTCAATCCCTTGAAAAAGCATTCGTTTCTAAAAATGTACCGTCTAAATTCAAATCGGAAATATTGATTAATTTATTGGGAGATAAATGTAATCAGGTTCTTGCGTACGTAACCACCGAAGAAATTAACGATTATGAAAAAGTTAAGGAATTAATTTTAAGACAATTTCAACCAACGCCGCGTGAATGTTTAAGTAATTTTAAAAATGCGCTGCGTAGTCCGTCAGAATCTCATGTCCAGTTCGCTTCCCGTCTAAGCGCTTCTTTTGATTACTATTGTAGATTGAGAGGGGTTAACGACGTTAAGCAATTGTGTGATCTTATAGTTTCTGATAAATTATATGAAACGTTGGATTCTAGAACTAGGGAACATATTAGTGTTCGAGAAGGTCAAAATTGGTTTAAACCCAACGAATTAGGTCGGGAGTGTGATTTATTCTACTCTTCTAGAGGTAAATCGCTAATTGAAACTAATAATAATACGCGAAACGAAAGTTCAGATAATAAGCGGTTTGTAAACAAAACTCCTTTTAGAAAGACACATTATAATAATAAAGATCCCATAGTACGTAATTCGGTATCTAATCAAACTCACGAAAAGCATGAAAGAATGTGTTACATTTGTGGTGCAAAAGGGAAAACATTTCATTTCGCTAGAGTCTGCCCTAAACGTATTTCAGAAAAAAAAGAATTCCGTGAAAATCTTCCAATGAATTCAGTAGTTCAATCCGAAACAAGTCCGATTAACCTAATTGTTAATGAGCTCGAATATGTTGATATTTTAGTGGATGATATTCCACTTAAAGGTTAAAAGATTCAGGTTCTTCGATTCTAATTGTGAATAAAAATAGCATTCCACAGACTAAAAATGTTATTTCTTCAACCACTCTAGTTAGCTGCTTTAATGAATAGAAAGATGTAAATCTGACTGAATTTAAAATATCTTTACTAATCATGATTCAATAAATGTAATCGGGGCTTTTTGCAACAATTTGTCATGTGACGTAATTCTCCCTGGTAATAACTTTCATATTTTGAAAAAAACAAAATAAAGAAGAAACAGATGTTTCGAGTTCCAGCGACGTAGGGGGGAAGATAGTTTTCTGAGTTCGGGGGAAAGCGATTTCGATGGAGCAAGTGAGTGTACTTTTTCTTTATTTGATCGAAGGGAAAATGAAATAGATTCTTTTTTTTCAAATATGTGCAATTTTTCAGAAGAAGCAAAATTCGATGTCACTCACATTTTAGATAAGTCGTTAAAAGAGAGATTAAGCGAGTTAATAAAAAATTATAAGCCGGTTAAAACAAAAAGTACTGATTTAAAAATGTCCATTATTTTATCTGATGATACACCAGTATGTTTACGCTCTCGCAGATTATCATTTATAGAGAAATCAGAGGTGGATAAACAAATTGACCAGTGGTTAAAAGATGGTATAATTAGAGAAAGTACGTCAAATTACGCTTCGCCAATAGTGGTGTGTAGGAAAAAAGATGGAGGAATAAAGTTATGCTGTGATTATCGTGCTTTAAATAAGAAAATTATTAAAGATAAATACCCGTTGCCAAATATTGAGGATTTATTTGATAGATTAGGGGAGGGTAAAGTTTTTTCGACATTAGATTTAAAGAATGCGTTTTTACAAGTTGATGTAGAGGAAAAAAGTAGGAAATATACAGCTTTTGTGACCGATAATGCCCAGTATGAGTTTCTAAAAGTTCCCTATGGATTATGTAATAGTCCCTTAGTATTTCAAGATATGTAAATTATGTGTTTAAAGACCTATTAAAAGATGGTACTGTAATTATTTATTTAGATGATATAATTATTCCATCTAAAGATGAGAATGAAGGGTTAGATAAATTAAAACGTGTGTTAGAAACGGCATCAAAATTTGGTCTAGAGTTAAATTTAAAGAAATGTCAGTTTTTGAAACGAAAGATCGATTTCTTAGGTCACATAATTGAGAATGGCACGATTAAACCCTCAGTAGAAAAAACTCTTGCAGTCCAAAATTTCCCAGAACCCCGTAATGCTAGGGAAGTGCAGAGTTTCTTAGGTTTAACGGGTTACTTTAGAAAATTTATTCGTTCATATGCCAACATAGCAAGACCACTCAGTGACTTATTAGGTGCTTCCACTCCATTTAAATTCGAGCAAGAGCAGAAATTGGCTTTTCAAAAGCTGAAAGACATTTTATCTAATACACCTGTCTTACACCTTTTTAAACAAGGCTATAAGTTAGAAGTGCATACAGATGCATCTAAATTAGGATTCGGTGCAATCCTATTACAACAAGATGACGATGGACAGTACTATCCTATTCATCATATGAGTAAAAAGACCTCTGTACAAGAAGAAAAATGCTGTAGTTATGAGTTAGAAGTGTTAGCGATAGTAGAAGCCCTTAAAAAATTTAGGAACTATTTATTAGGTAATCAATTCAAAATTTATACTGACTGTCAAGCGTTCACTAAAACTTTAGATAAACGTGAATTGACACCAAAGGTAGCCAGGTGGTCTTTCCTGCTACAGGAATTCGATTACGTAGTTGAACACCGTCCTGGTAAACAAATGCAGCATGTTGACGCGCTTAGCAGACACCCTGTAATGACTGTAACAACTGATACTCTCACTCATCGTATTGCTACTGCTCAAGAAAATGATCAGTTTATCAACTCTATGAAATCTCTTTTACAACAGAACCAAAATGACGAATATGTGTTTAAAAATAATATTTTATATAAAGTGTTGAATGATAGGGATGTACTAATTGTCCCAGAGACCATGCAAATTGAGGTCGTAAAGAAATGTCATGCCTTAGGACATGTTTCGGTTAATAAAACTGAAGAGTTAGTTAAACGAGAATATTACTTTCCTAATATGAAAAAATGCATAGATAATGTTGTAAAAAGTTGCGTAGAATGTATACTCGTAAATAAGAAACAGGGAAAAGGAGAAGGTTTTTTGGACCCTATCCCTAAAGGAGATATACCATTATCCACGTATCACATCGATTTTGTGGGTCCATTACCAACCACTAACAAAAACTAGAATCACATTTTTACTGTCATCGACGGATTTAGTAAATTTCGTGGCTATATCCGGTGAAATCAACTTCTTCAGCAGACGCCTTGCAAAAATTAAAACAGCAAGCTGCAATTTTGGTAACCCCGCAAGAATAATATCTGATCGTGGACCTGCGTTCATATCGAAGGAATTTGCAGATTACTGTAACTAGAGGGAATCGAACATGACACCATCACAACTGGAATCCCAAGAGGGAATGGTCAAATTGAGAGACTTCATCGAACAATCATTCCTGTATTATCCAAGTTATGTATAAATGACCCTAACAAGTGGTACAAGTTTGTTGAGGCTGTCCAGAGAACAATTAATTCCACCGTATAGAGAAGTACCAAAAGAACTCCGTTCGAATTACTCACTGGAGTAACAATGAGAAAGAAAGAAGATAAGAGAATACTTGAACTCCTCGAAGAGGAAAGGATAAATTCCATGCTTGATAACCTTAATACCATTCGTGAAGAAGCAAGAAAAAACATTCTTAAGATTCAAGAAGAAAATCGCCGATGTTACAACAAGAAGAGAAAGAAAGCCCATGTGTATAAAATTAATGATCTAGTTGCCATCCAGCGAACTCAGTTTGGAACCGGCATGAAACTAAGACCAAAATTCTTAGGTCCTTATAAAGTTGTACGAGTAAAGACCAAAGACAGATATGAAGTCGAGAAGATAGGTGATCACGAAGGACCTATACATACTAGTACTTCTGCAGACCATATGAAATTATGGTCCACAAACTAAACTAAAATCCAATAATATGGACGGATGAACTTTAAAGAAAAAGTTAACTGTGAATTTTTATGTACATAATTTTTTTTTTTAATGTTTGTTTCTCTTTTTTGTTTTTTTTGTTTTAATTGTATTTTGCAGATATCCTTTAGTATACCAGGCTGCTTCGACGGTGAGGTCACCGCACATCAGAATGGCAGAGCGTTGTGGGAAGTTCCTCATACAGACAACAGATGGCGCTGCCTCCGATGCCCATCTTTAGAAGAGAAGAAGAACGGGAGTTTGTTTAGATCTGGCTGCAGTGGAGATCGGTTGAGACCGTCAGCGCGAAGGCTGATGTGGTCTTTTAGTCCTAATTTGAGCACAGAATGATCATAATAGTTGGGTAGAGCCATGGAGGGCTCAATACCTCAATCTAAGATATTTAAAATAGTGCGCGTAGGTACTATTGTGAATTATGAGTAGGTGCTTAAATGTTTTGTTACGGTTATACTGATGAAGAGAGTTTGTTATGTGCTAAGCCTCGAAACCAGCTGTTGGTTAATTATGCAAATTCTGCTATTATCATATTTTCTTTGTGTATCTTGTGTTGTATGTGTGTTACGTAATAAATGTTTAGTCATCTAAGTCGCAACTCCTCATTGCCCCACCTCTAGACACCCAGCCAAGATTCTACATATATACCGGGTGATTCAAAATAGATGTTACAGCAATTATATCGTAAACTAAGAAAGATAGAAACATACTTCCAATTACAAAATTAGAACAAATTAAGAGTAGATTTCAGATATGGCATTTTTTTGTCAAAGGGGCTGTATACATATTAAATATGAAATTTAATTTTTATACGGTCCCTCCTATCATGTGACTTATATTTAGAAAAATATTCTCCTCGCTCTAACAAGCAAAATAAAAAAAAATCATCTCTCTAAGTCAAAATCTCGCTGAGTTATTGCAATTCGAAAATGATGACTTACACCACTTTTTTTTCAATTTTGGCATCTATTTTTCGACGCCAACGGGCTAACTTTAGGGGGTTATCTATGAGTTGAGAAAAATTAAAAAAAGATCCTTTATTTTAAAATAGCAACTAAAATCGTTCAAACGCGTGAAATCAACAATTTTAAGAATTTAATGCAAATTTACATTATTTCGTATTGTTAAAAAATTTAATAGTTAAATTTCTGAGGGGGTCACCTGCAAATTAAAACACGTTAAGAGAGGGAAAAAATAAAAGACTAGCGAAAGCGTGTGAAATTTTCGCGCTTTATTTTTACCACTTTCCATCATGGTTGATAAATTTAATGACTTCGGCTCTTTAACAATTCCAGCAAGATTGAAATGTGTTAATGACTTCGATTTGTGTGTCTGTCCATCCGTCATTCTGCGTGTCTGTACTCTAACTCCCATGAATATTCATAGAATTTCCTAAAACGATATATGTTATTTGAGGTCACTATCGGATGTTCCTTATTGAAAATGGAGTGAATACATTTGCTAGCTTGTGCACAGGGATACCCGAAAGTATTCCAAAGCATTGTGTTCTATGAGAGGTACTTTTATAAACCATATTTTAATACCTTTAATTTATGCATATATGAATAAAATTGAAATACGTTATTATAGTTTTCTATCGGATATTTTCTATAGAAAATGGAGTAAACACTATCACTGGTTTGTATACAGGGACACCCGAAAGTATTCCAAAGCATTGCGTTCTATGTGAAGATATTTCTATAAACCAAAATTTAATTACTTTGCATAAATCTTAATGAAATTGAAATATGTTATTCATATGCACAAAAGAATGCTTTCTATACTGTACAGCACGACAAACATTAGATTTATAGGGCACGCAAAAATATTCAGTTACGTTAAGGGTTATTATTGGTCATTTGCTGGAATTGTATTTTCGTTTACATTAAACATTTTCTAACAATTTTTAACTGTGAATAAGATTTCAATTTGCATTTTTTTTTTTTTTTTTTTGTCTGACTGTCCATCTGTCCGTCTGCCCGCCCCCAGCGTCTGTAAATATTTTCAGAAATTTTCAGAAATGATATATGTTATTCAGGTTTACTATATGATATTCCCTATTTAAAATGGCATTAATTAATTCTTTACAAATGGTTTATGTACAGGTACGCACAAAAGATGCCAATGTATTGCGTTTTGGGACAGATATTCTTATGAATTACATTTAAATAACTGTATACTGTAAAAATCATAAGGAAATTCATATTTATTATTAATATTCTAAAATAATGATTTGTATAGAATGTGATATGGTATGGTATAGATGTATAATTCTATGCCAGGGGGTTACCGCTCTTCTCAACCCCCGTTTAATTATAGTGCCTATACTTATCAAAACAAAAATCAAGTCTGTTATCAATTTCCTTGAAACTTGCAAACCTTCATCAATTTTTCAAGTGGCAACTAGATATGGAATCCAAAGTACCAAATTCGCATTTCCTGTACTTATTACTTTCTCATACCCATAAGGTAGAGAAAGTATTGTTTTTGGGCCAAATTTTCGAAAGTAAGTTTTTGTTATATTTAGACGTTTTGAGGTATCCTGAATATGAAAATCGTGTTTTTAGCGGTTGGTCTGTGTGTGTGTCTGTCTTTTATCAGTTTATCTCAAGAACAAATAGCAGCAGACATTCCAAACTTGGTATTTTAAATATGTATCATATAGGGATGCTACACTAAGCTTTTCATTGAGATGAAGCAAATAGTTCGTGTACAGAGACACTCAAGAATATTCAAATACATTACGTCTATGGGAAAAATTGCAGTTAAGTAGAGTTTAACACCTATAGACTGCACTAAACCAAATGAAATGAATATATATTTTTTATATGCATAAAAACACGCCTCATGTAGAATATGGCAGGGAAATCATTCACTGTTCATTTACAGGGCTACAAAAAATAACTAGATTATAATGCGACAATAGCTGAAAATTGATGGAAGTGCATTTTAGGTTGTGCCGTATATTATTACTATAGGTTTATATTTAGGTGCACTTTGTGGTTTGTACATATTCTTCAAAAGATATACTGGGTTGCAAATATTTAAGCTATAACATTCTTTTTTATTGTTAGTGAAAGTGCTTTACTATAATATTTTACCATGTCCAGGAAAGCTGCTCAGGAATGGAATTGAATTCCTCATAGACATATGATAAATAATGTATGTTTTTAAGCTAAATATGCATCGCTTGTGTTTTGTGTATTTACACGTTTTAAGGCTTCCTTATTACCAAAGCCATATTTTTTAATGTTTGATTTCTGCCTGCGTCGAATAATTTCAGGAAACGAATAATTTCCAGACATCCCCCTCACACAGAACTAATTATCATTAAAACTCTTCCGAAGCCAAATTTGAATTATTTTAACGTAGGTTTACATAACAGTACTCTTTATGTTACCTCTTAATTTCCAACCTGTATTTATGGTATTAAATTTCAGGGTAATAGAAAGTCGTGTGAGTGGCACACCAGATTATTTGTTGTTAAATTATGCTGATAATTCATATATATATATAAGATCAACGAATAAAAATTTACCTTCCGTATTCAGGGGGCCTCAAAATGTCATATTATACAGAAAAAAACTCCAAAAGCTACTTTGTTTACAGTATGGGTATGAGAAATTAATTTTGCGTTCTGTGTCAGCAGTGTTCTTCGAAAAAAAAAAATGCAGCAAACACTTACACCAATTACATTTAATAATAATAAAAAAAATGTTTACCTTAATTTTGGGTAGCCCTGTATATTGTCTATAAACTATATACACATGACTTTGTATACGTAAATTTAGTGTTATATGTAAAATAAGTAATACAAAATGAAATACACTTCCAGCAATTCCCAAGTATAGCTCCAATATATCGAAATACTCTGGGTAACCCTGTAAATGAATGATGAATGGTTGCTATACCAGAATCTACATAAAAGATGCTTTTATGCGTATAAAAAATTTGTTCTTTTCATTTTGTTTAAGGCAGTCTGTACATGTCACTCTGTACATATGAGAAATTTCGCTCACAGACGTAATGTATTTGAATTCTTTTGGATGACCCTGTAAACAAACAATTGTCTGATCATAACGAATACTTTAGTGTAGCACCGCAATATGATACGGATTTAGAATGTCGAATTGGATTTTCTGCTACTATTTGTTCTTGAGATATTCTAATAACAAACAGACACACACACACACACACACAGAGAGAGAGAGAGAGAGAGAGAGAGACCAACCACTAAAAACATGATTTATGAATTCAGAGGATCTGAAAACGTGCAAATATAACAAAAGCTAATTTTCGGAAATTTGACTCAAAAACAACTCTTTCTCTACACCGTGTATATGAGTAAGAGAATGTATAAAGAAAGAAAAATCAATTTGAAAATTCCCTTTCAGTACATAAATTATTCATAAATTTTATTTGTTAAATTATCAATGAGTATTCTCTTGTGTATTCACTAGGGAAAAGGAGACATAACAGGTTAAAATAGCCGTCTTTCCCTGAATGATTTCTTTTTCTTCCCCCCCCCCCAAATGCTGATCAACGTGTGCCTTCTTACAAAAGCAATAAAGCAATAGTAATTCACTTTTGATACAACCCCTTAAGACTTGGCGAAAAATGCTAGAATTTTCAAATTGCAATAACTCAGCGAGATTTTGACTTAGAGAGATGATTTTTTTTTTTTTTTGATTGTTAGAGCGAGGAGAATATTTTTCTAAATATAAGTCATATGATAGGAGGGGTCGTATAAAAATTAAATTTCGTATTTAATATGTATACAGCCCCTTGTACAAAAAAATGCCATATCTGAAATCTACTCTTAATTTGCATCAATTTTGTAATTCGAAGTTTGTTTCTATCTTTCTTAGTTTACGAGATAATCGCTGTAACATCTATTTTGAATCACCAATATACTTATATGTATACTTATAAAATTAAAATTAAAGAAACATACATATTTTATAATATATAATTAATATATATATAGATATACATGGACCCAAGTGACGCATATGTTGGACTTACACTGAGAACAAAATCTATAACTGAGATCTAGAATCTAAATTGTGGCTCTAGAAATTTTAAATGTATTTTAAAAGTATTTTAAATGTTTGATTAATCCTTCTTTATATTTTAATTTTAATAGGTTTAAATATTTTGTTTGAGTATTTTTCATTACAAAATGTGTCTGAGAAACTTCCGTTACACACCTTAGAGTTAAATTTTGGCGCAAATGTATAGCCTACCGTAAATTGGTACGTTTCTTATAAAATAATAGAAGACCTCCACCTTTCACCCCTAAAATCTTAAGATTTAAAAAAAAAATAAATAAAGAGTTATTAAATGTAGAAAAAAATCTTAATGTAAGAATAAGAAAGTAATGTAATAATACTAAGTTTTAATTACAGCATTACACAACTTATAGAAAGGAAAAAAAGGAAATTTTTGGTTTTTTAAAAGCAATTTTTTTTTTTTTTTTTTTTTTTTTTTTTGCATTTTCGATGGAATCACACACAGACTGCATAAAGTTAGACCATTGTCATGAATGATACATTAAAGAAAATATCAACTGAAATAATTTTAAAATATGTGTAAGTTTATTTTCATGTTAGTTTAAAAACTGTGATGGCTCCACTATAAACAAATGAAGAATTAATAAAAATTTAAAGATCTATAAAAGATTATAGTATTACTTTGATTACATTAACTAGTTTATTCCTGCAGAAGACCTGAAAAAATATGATGAATTTCGAACACGCTTACTTACTACATGTTGTTTTTACACAATTCATGTAATGATTTTTGAAATGATGATTTTGTGATATAAAGTGTAACACGTGAAAAAATCATAAGGATTATGGAATTTGACTTGTTAGCTTAGCGAGAAGTCAGCCAGTGAGGCTTTTCTGATTCCGCTGTGAAGATACATTGGGACCAATCAATAACAGATACCGTAAACAGATACCAGTAAGCCCTGCCCACCCCCCGTTTTTTGAAAAGCAAAACGGATAAATTTCAGGTGGGGGGAGGGGGGGGTTATAATCAAGATTCTTTAAAAAAATTGTCAAAAAAAAAAAAAAAAAAATGAAGAAAAGGGAGGGGAGGTTATATTCGATGGAGGATTTTACGGTGCTTACTTAAAAGTAAATATTAAAGGCAATAATTTCTTACAGTAAAGGTAAAAAAAAAAAAAAAAAAAACTGCGTAATGATTCCATTGATAACGTGCATCCGACACATTATGAAAAATTAGTTAAATTAGAAATAATATATAAATACTGGCGCGCGTGCAATGCCGACGTACCATTAGTACGCCCGAAGATTTAATGTAGCTTTATTGGATGGAGAAAAAAAAAGGGGGGAGGGGTTACTTTCAGGATAACAGAGACATTTTACTTTCAGCGAGAAAAGGGGGGGTTTACTTTCGGGATTTTACGGTAGGTCGTTTTAATGTCGTTCAGATTTAACACTGAGAAAAAGTTCTGTAACTGAAATCTAGAACCTAGATTATGGCTCTCGTAAAAATAGTTCCATATCATCCTTATAAATTCTAGTCTCCGTTGAAAGAGAGTTCTAGAAACCCCTATTAGAATTCTAGAGCTTTTGCCTATTTTATCGAGGACAAACTTATTTATAAATCTCTGCAAATAAATGCCAACACAAGAGGCGAGTCTTAGCAACTAAAATCTTGGTTTATGACCCAATTCTGGAAAATCAAGCGAGAATTTCTCGCAATACAAAGGATTCAAATTATTCTTAATAATCAGAATATTGTTTCACCATCTAGATATGTGTAGACTAGAAATTCCCGATCATTTCGTGTATTCAGTTTATTGGCGTTCCTTATGCACATAGCTCGGAAATCTATATTTCTAGTTAAGGGATTTAGAAAATGGCCATTTATTCATTCTAGATGAAGGCGGTATATATTTTTTTCCTCAGTGTACGATTTCATGTTTTTATATATTTTACAGGTAGAATACAATTTCGAGATTATTAAGATTTAAGAAATATAGTATAAATGCTATGTAAAGAGTGATATAAAGTGTCATATTATTGTGTTTTACGATTAACGTTTTAGACATTTTATTATTTCTTTTATATCCGCCTTTAATAATCATTTATATATTAAAACATTTACTAAATTTTCTATATCTCTATCTACATGATCCAATAGATTTGTTTATCCGCGTTAGAAACAACATTTTTATCCGTCTTAATAAATAGTTTTTCTGTTACAAGAATAACAAAGAATCCTGAATAGATCTCCCTAAATCCTGATACCGGAATTTCCCGAGTGTTGTGCTGTTTGCGACTACATAGTATTAGAAAGAAGAATGAAGATAGGTTTCCGAGTGACATGCGAAGAAAAACAATTCTTATTTGTTCTATATTGGAGAGAATTTATATTCTCATCAGCAGTCTTTTCCTGAAGCGTATTTTATCTTTATATGTCTGACATTAGTATTATAGGTCAAAAAAGAGCGTTTAATTTTGAATAATAATAATAAAAAAATAGATATGATTAAAATAATTGGACATAAAGATATTAAACGTAGACAAGGTGCTTTCTTTTTTTTTTTTTTTTTTTTGTTAATTCAAAATATAAAGTACATCCTCTCTACGGAACAGTTCTCAATTTTAATGCACATTTCATTGCTGTTTTTCTAAATAACTTAGAACATAATAATTTTCGCATAATAATTTTAGATTGCAGATTTAAATGTTTTATACATTGAAGGTTTTGTGTATTTTGTACATTTTACATTCGGTAGGAATCTGCTATAATTATACATTATCCCTTCCTATTTATGAGATACATTTTTATTTCTACCAGTGTCTGTGCTTATGTGTTTATCTCGATCTTAAAAAATGCTATTTTAGAAAATAATAACTAGAATTCATTAGTTTTGATTAAAATAAATAAAATAGCTTTAATTTTATACACATTCTAAACAAGTTCGTCCTCAAATTTATTACACAAACTGGCTGCACAGTAAATGTGAAATTTCTAAATGATGTAGCATTTATGTAAATCATGTAATTTCATTTAATTATGTACAATAAATAAGATTTATAGTACATATGCTGAGTACACAGCTTCCATTCCATACTCCTTAATTTAGAACCGAATAATTTTAGAATATAATTATAAAAACGTACATAAGTAAACAAGAATGTTCTGTAAATTTTCTTTTTGCTCTATATTATATCTTGCAGTATTTGTTGTAACCAAGCAAAAAATCTGAAATAAATGCAAATCGTTGTAATATTTTAATTAAAATGTTATGTGTAGAATAATTTTTAAATAGGTCTTCGTAATGAAAGTACTTTTTATAAAAAAAACTGGCTGAAACATTCAATTATTTTGTTTTAAAAAAAAATGAGACATATATCTTCTATTAATGTTTATTTAAGGTTTGTTATTCAAAATTCTAAAGCAAAAGAATTAAAAAATTCTCAATCAATTAATCAACAAACAGTGATTAAAAAAGAAAAATAAGTTTTATTTGTCAACGGCTCTGGCATTATTCCAAGTTGCTCATTTATCAGAGGCCACACGTCAAAAACAGTGAATTTATTCTCGTCTTTTCTATGCTTGATATTAAACATTCTTTTAGAAAATTTTAATAAGAGATAATTATGTTTTCTTGAAAGTTTTGTGTAAGAAAAATTACTCTCGGTTTAAAATTGAGAAAATGGAATTTTATAAAAAGAATGCTTCTTTTTAAGGTTAAGTAAAAGTTTAAAGTATTAAAAGTTTTGCAATATATGAATATTTATGGAGTTGATTTTAATATTTGGATCTAAAACTTTATTCTGAAAAGAATTCCAACATCTGTCATTTTGCGAAAGGGAAACATTAGTTTAGTTCTGGATTATTTGTACTAACCTTAATTTAAATATTCTGTCCTGAGTCATTGCAAAATTGAAGATTTTAGATGTTGACTATATCAGATATATTGATTTTCTTCTTCTTGCTATTATACGAAAAATGTAGATGAATCCTTTTTTTTTTTTTTCTTTTTTCTTTATTATTTAATTTTAGTGAATCAAATAATTTCGTAATAATTTTGGTTAAAATCCTGGAAATTTCAGATACCCAATATTTATAATTTATTCCGGATAATCGTTAGTAAAGACTGTTTTTCACAGCACATTTTTTAAGAATATTTTTGTCTTATTTAATCGTAGATGCAGAATAAAGAAAATTACTCTAAAAATAATTTTATGTGAAGGTAATTACTCCAGTATTTCGAAATAAATTTAAAATGTTAGCAAATTGGCATACACCTGAAATTTATGTTATTGGTTAATCGGTTAAATGTCTTTTTTCTACACGTAATACTCTTGCTGAATTGTATATTTTAAGCTGATTATAAAATAATTAATCCGGAATAAAATAATATTTAACCAATGCTACTTTTTTTTTAATACAAATTATGCTAAAGTCAGTAGCAAAAATTTTAAGAACTAGCAATAATTCGTATTTATAAGATGTGTACCTATTACTGTTTTCTTAAGTGAATATTTGTCGAGTCATGATCTTATTATTTATGCTGTTTGCAAAAAAGTGAGCTAATGATAAAACTTAGAGATCAAACTTTAAAAAAAAAAGAAAAACTGTGGGCATGTACTTTAATAATTTTTCTGCCGACTGTATGTAGAAACTGAAGTTTTATTTTCTAATGTATTATAACAACAGTGATTATTTCAACATCCAAAATATTACGAATTATTTTTATCAAAATTAAACTGAATTAATGTAGCAAAACTCAAATAAATAAATAAATAAATAAATGTTTTGTTACATAGAAATAATAAAAAATCAATATAAGCTAAGTTTAAGTAACTTCAATTCAGTATTGCCAATTGTACGATATTATTTGCTAAAATTTCTAATTTTTAAATTACGTTTCACACCAGTACTTTTTGATAAAGATATTTCATATTAAATTGTCAGATTAAATTAAATTAAATTCTTTATAAAAAACACCTGGTATGAAATCTCCCAGCTTAACTTATTTTTCTGCCTTGGCAACTATGTGTATATTGTTGTGGCTGACAATGCTAGCTGAGTTATAGCTGACCGATTAACTTCATAGTTAAAAATGCTAAGATATAATTAGTTTTTATTTACAAATAAGCTCAGATATATTTGATTTTCTTTTTAAGTTCTTAATATTTATTAGAAAAATAGTGTTGAACACATTAGAATTATGATGGAACGCGTGTATGCATTATTAATCAAAGAAAAAAAATGTTTGAAAATAAAGAAAATGCTACTATATCATATACTTTTTATTTTTATTACCAAACTAATGGATGTAATAAAAATGTTTTTTTCAGAAAAAAAATAAAAAAATAAATGAAAATGGATGTCAAAATTTTAGCTAATTTGTTGTATGAATCCAAAAAAAAATGTTTTGTTCTATTTTGTCAGTTTTAAATGTATGTGTATGGGAGGAGAGGCTACAAATAATAATAATAATAATATCTCCAGAAAGAAAATTATAGAATAAAGAAATTTCATAATAAACGCATGTTAGGCGTACAGGTAATTTTGTAAACTTTCGAAAAAAGTCGGAAAAAATGAAAGTAGGACTGTGCGTTCATGCATCAGAAAGTGCTCTAACGATTTTCTTTTCTATAAACTTCCTTTTGAATGGCCTTTCGTGTTTATCAGCTGGTTCATTTAGGAAAACTGGTAGCGTTCTACATAAGTAGTAGTAGGGAAACAAACAGCTCTAAGCACTTTCTTCAAAATCGCCATATTTAACCCTTTTTATGTATCATTTATTATGTAATTGTTGGTTTCTGGCGATCAACTGAATTTCCCAAATTTTGATGGAAATCAGAAATGGGGCTAAAATTCGGCATCGCAAAAACAGCTCTAACGATTCTCTTCAAATTTGCTACATAAACCCTGTATGAATATTTTTTCGCATGTATTACTTGGTTACTACAGAAAAAAATTGTAGGTTTCCTAATTAGGTAGGTCAGTATTAGAACTGGGAAATAGGTTTTTCACAAACGACTCATTTTCTTTAAACTCATTATATAAACTAACTTTGGTATCTGATAAACTATCTTACGACGTATGTATTAATTCGTTACAACAGAAAAATTATCAGGCGTCGAATTGGATAGGTAAATTTTATATCTTTCGACAAAAATTTTATGTCCAATATAAATTTATAATATACGTTGTAGCGGGTAATGTCAGTTCAGTGATTGATCTGTGATTCTTTATTGCTTTTTATATATAAACACATACATAAATAATAATAATAATAATAATAATAATAATAATAATAATAATAATAATAATAATAATAGTAATCTTTTCTATTAAAGGAAGGTCAATCGAAAGATTTTTTATATAAAACTGCAAATTTTAAATGAAAAAAAAAAAACTCACATATAAAATAAATGTGATCTTATTTTAAAATGAAAACATTCATAGATATTCTACAGGCAAAACACGGCACCGATTTTATTAAAGTTTAAAGAATATATCATCATAAACGTCTAGTAGGAAATGACGCCATGTGCCCCATTTAACTACTTTACAAATAATATTTATTTCGCTTTAAATTATTTAATCTTTAATAATAATAAAAATGATAATATATTTAAATTTTCACTAAGTTTTCTATATATCTGCAGCATCCAATACTTTTGTTTATCTGCGTAGGGAACAACAATTTTATCCGTCTAATAAATAGTTTTTCTGTTAGAAGAATAACAAAGAATCCTGAATATATCTTCCTAAATCCTGATGCCGGAATTTCCCGAATGTTGTGTTGTTTGCGACTACATAGTATTAGAAAGAAGAATGAAGATAGGTTTCCGAGTGACATGCGAAGAAAAACAATTTTTGTTTGTTCTATATTGGACAGAATTTATATTCTCATCAGTAGTCTTTTCCTGAAGCGTATTTTATCTTTAGATGTGTCACATTATTATGGGTCAAAAAATATATTTTTAGTTTAGGTCAGTTTAAGTATTAGATCAAAGTTTAATTTCGAAAACAAGTATAAAAAAGATAGATATGGTAAAACACTGACAATAGCATTTAGAATATGATATGGACCAACAAGAGAATTTAATTTTTAATAGAAGTATAAAAATTAAAATATAGTTATGGATAGAAATTTATAATATTATTACTTATACCATATAAAATAATGTATATACATAATTATGTACACGTGATATTATTACGATAAACCGACATTATTAATATATCTTTAATTATTAAAAATATTAAACTCAAAGAAGCCATTATTTTTCAATTTTAATGAATACTTTTCTTTTAGAATTAGAGATTGCTTTTTCTCTAAACAACACAGCACTAAAATTTTTTCACTTACTTTTTTTTTAGTTAAAGTAATAGTCTTCAAATCAGACAAAGAACGTGTCATAAATTTATACGTGCAGGAGAAAAGTATATTCATTAGCATTTTTTTAAATTTCGTTGTTGCACTTCTTAAAATAATAGTTAAATAGCAAGCATTAATTGGATTCCTTACTCGTTGGATCTTAAAGCGTGTTATTTTTATTTTCTTCTACGATGGGTAATCAAATTATAAGTTTATTTATTTATTTATTTATTTATTTTTGACATATTTTTTTGATTTTCTAAAACAATACTGGAAGAAATGTCTTGAACTTTCAGACATTCAAAGAACATTTAAAAACATATATTTTCCACTATCGATTTAATCCGGAATGTAACTAAGGAAACAACCAAAAATTGAAGAAAAGTACAAATACTTTGGATCACCCTGTATCATACAAAGTTGCAAATTCCTTGTAAATTTAACACTTTGTAATACGTACTATATAAAATACTTTTTTTGTGTGTGTGGGAATTGCGCAGTTATTTAGGCAGATATATATATATATATATATATATATATATATATATATATATATATATATATATATATCTTTTTTTTTTTTTTTTTTTCAAAAATTATTCATTTTTTGACCACTATTATACTTTGACAAGTAGACAATTGTACAACTGATACTGTATCTGACACATCTTTATACAATATTTTGTATATCTGAAATAAATCTCGCAAAAGATTTATTGGAATTATCTATTTATTTATTCAATATTTTTATGTTGCATTTAAAAAATGTTCTAGAAATTACTGTTTGAATATAAACTTAAAAAAGCCTAAATTAGAAATTTTAAAACTGTCACAATAATGAAATAAATCAGTAATTTACATAAAGCACCGAATCGTAATCTGTTTAAAATTCTATTATAATTAATTAACCATTTATCAATTTCCATTTAAATAACATCATATAACATTTACTAAATTTTATAAGATTATAAAAAAAATTTCTTTCTTTATATTAAATATTCACATAATTTAAATGTATTTTGTTTTTGTAATTGATTTTTTTAATTATTATAATACATCTCATCGCATTTACTGTGAAACTCGCTGTTCTGTTTTATCGTATATTGATTCCCTTTAAAAATGTTACAAAAAGCACTACTAGTTTACATACAAAAGTTCATAAAATTATTTTGTTACAATATTTCTTTTGATAAATATTTTTATGATATTTTACTATTTTTATCTTTTCAGAATCTTAAAGATATTTTCATAGATTAATCACACATGTAAATTTATTTCTCTATATAATATATCATAACCAGTATGAAGTTTTTTTTTTCTACATAGTCACACAAAATTATTGAGATACTTTAAAAGATATGTGTATAAATGGCTTGATATGAGCGTTTAGTATTTCATAAAAATAAAAATAAAAAAATCCCCTTTGTCTTTCTAGAGTAAAAAGACCTTAAGCGTCGAAAGAGAAAAAGTATTTTATAAGTTATGAGAAACACGTGTTCTTTTCTGCTATACAGGGTGTCCCTAAATTCATGGTCCAAACTTTTAGGGCAGGTGAAACACATATATAGAAAGACTTTTTATATAGCAATATGGAGTCAGAAATGAAAAGTGTAGACGGATAAAATAGAAATGCATCACACTTTAAAATGTGAAAAAAACGGTGATACCCAGTGTTTCGGCGTACATGTAACTGTCTTTGTATTCAATAGATGGCGCTACTAGCGCGCAAGAGAAAATAGTATGTATGTTTATGTTTTGATCGGCGATTGCCGTATGCCGTAGAGTAAATAAAGATATCCGTGAAGTGAGGCCATGCGTGCTTGTGTTCTTTTAATCAACATAAAAAAAACCCAGAGTTTTTTCTTAATTCAGTGATTATATCAAAATAAGTTATGAGGAGTTTTATTCAAGTTTACTATTATATTAACAAAATCCAGCGATACAGTCCAAATGGTCCGACGAGACGCCGAATACCAGAAAATTCTTGAGAACAGGTAAGAGCTCTCTCCCTAACTCTCCTAATTATTTTGAATTAATTGTTTTAACATAATTGTATCTGAGATGGAACAATTAAAAATAAGAAAAAAGGTCCTAAAAGCCGCATTAACGCGGCATAAAGACAAAATATCGAATGAAATCAACGATTTCGATTTCGTCCAGCTAGGCCTGATAGAAACCAAAACAAATGAGATATCAACTGACATCAAACTTTTATTTAATTCAATCTTTGAAACGTGCAAAGAAACGGAGCTGGACGAATATATAAAGGAAAAGGATAAGATTGAAGATGTAATAGATGAATTGAGAATAATTATAAATCGTAAGTTAATTGCAATGAAAACCGAAACGAAAAATCCTATAACTTCTGTTACAGATACTAATGAAAAAATTGTTACTCCTGACGTTAAATTACCGACTTTATCGGTACCGTCGTTTAACGGAAAAATTGATAATTGGATTATGTTTAAAGATATGTTCAGAGCTACCATAATCGAAAATAAAACTATTTCAGAAGCAATGAAACTTCAATATCTCAAGGCAAGTTACAAAGATGAGGCCTTGAGAATATTAAATTCTATATCCATCTCAGATGCAAATTTTGAAATTGCATGGAATCTCTTATTGGATCGTTTTGAAAATAAGCGAGAGCTTGTTAACTCTATCATTAAAAAGTTATTGAATCAACCTAATGTGAATGAGTCATCTAGTTCTATTCTAGGTTTGATTGATGTTACTAATGAATGCATTAGGTCATTATCTAATTTAAATTACAAAGTAGAGAATTTATCCGAAACTATGTTAGTATATATAATTGTTGAAAAATTAGACAAATCTACACGTTATTGGTGGGAAAAGGAACTAAAAAATTCTGAGGATTTTGGTTCTCTTGAACAATTACTTTCTTTTCTGCAAAGTCAAGCAAGAATGCTCCAAAATAGCAAGGTGAAAGAAATAAAAATTAATCGTAATTTTCCACATAAAGTGGCGAGTATGGTGTCAACATCCAATTCAAAAAGTACAAACTTTAAGTGTTTAAAATGTCGCAGAGAAGAATTTCATGGATTATATAAATGTCCAGAATTTATAAATCTTTCCATAAATGATAGGTGTGAATTTGTAAAAAGAAATAAACTATGTTTTAATTGCTTAAAAAATCACGCTGTCAAAAACTGTACTTCCACTTACCGCTGTCAAAAATGTTCCAAGAAACACTCTACGTTGCTTCACTTTGAAAATGAAAAAATGAACAGGTGCGAGAATAAACAAAATGATGATTCCTTATTTCCAGAAACTGCACCAACAGTAAGCCTCAATCCCCGTGCTGAGAGTTTCGAATTGTCTAGTAATGTAAACACGTTTACCGGTACATCTATCAGCGGAATAAATAATGAAAAAACTGTCATTCTTTCAACTGCAAATATTTTTATCAGAGATAATTGCGGAGTGCTGAGACGAGCCACTGCATTGCTCGATGTAGGCTCAATGTCGTCGTTTATGACCACTGAATTTGCAGATTTATTAAAAATTAAAAAAGAAAAAATATCTGTAGCAGTGTCTGGATTAAGTAATGCTAAGGTAAATGTAAAATCAAAGCTGCATGCTGTAATTTCGAATGGCGTTGACTTTGAGATGCCTTTAGAATTTTTATGTGTTTCTAATATAGCAGACACTATTCCTATGAATCATATTCACATTCCAGTTAATAATTTACCCCAAAATATCAAGCTTGCAGATCCCCTTTTCGATAAACCAAAAAAGATAAATGTTTTACTAGGTGCCGAAACATTCTATCAACTCATAAAATTTGGTCAAATTGAGATGCCTAATTAAGAATTAAAATTTCAAAATTCTGTATTTGGTTTTATAGCCTATGGTAGTGTTTCAAATTCAATAAGTGAGAACCAGCAAAAAATACATTGTGGATTGGTTTATGATTGTAGGGACTTAGAGAATGACATAAAAAACTTTTGGCAACTTGAGGCTATAGGGATTAAAGATGATCCTTATTTACACGAAACGGATCAATCCTTGGAACATTTCGAGAAAACTGTGTGTTTTAAAGGTAACCGTTATGAAGTAGAAGTGCCATGGAAGAGAGATTGGAGAGAGCTCAGTGATAATTATACAGTTGCAAAAAAGAGATTGAATTCACTTACAAGAAGATTTGAAAAAGATCCAATTCTCCACTTACAATATTGTGAAACCTTGTGTGACTATGAAAAAAGAGGTATTATAGAAAAAGTAAATAATTCACAAAAATCTGTAGAGAACCCTGTTTATTACATGCCCCACCAACCAGTGTTTAGAGACCAGAGTTTGACTACTAAAATGAGAATTGTGTTCGATGCAAGTTCAAGCTATGATTTTCATCATTTGAGTCTGAATGACTGTCTTTGGTCAGGACAAAATCTAAATTTAAATATATTTGATATACTCGTGAATTTCAGGCTCAACAAGATTGCATTTGTGGCTGACATAGAGAAAGCTTTTCTTCAAATATTATTGGCTGAGAAGGACAGAGATGCTGTGCGATTTCTTTGGAAAGATAATGACACCCTTAAAATTTATAGGTTTACAAGAGTTCTTTTTGGTGTTACCTGCAGCCCATTCCTTCTTTCTGCCACTATAAAAAAAAATCTGGAAAAATTCCAAGATAAATACCCGAACACAACAGATTGCTTACTTAGAGGCCTCTATGTCGACGACTTTATATCTGGAGCAGATGAATTACAAGAAGCATTAAGCATTTCTAAGGAAGCCTTATCCATTATGAGTCAAGCTAGTATGGTGTTAAGGAAGTGGATAACTAATGATAAAGATTTAATGCAATTGTGGAGAGGTGAAGAGTTCGACACTCAAATACAGGAAAATCATGCCAACTCAAAATCCCATACAACTAAGGTACTTGGCATGTTATGGAATATTAAGGCAGATTGTTTCATAATGGGATTGCAGAACCTAGCAGATGTATTAAAGGAAAATGGAAATACCAAACGCTTCCTTCTGAAAGCAATAGGAAACATTTTTGATCCTCTTGGAATGCTCACCCCATTTACAATTCGTGTAAAATGCATTCTTCAAACTTTGTGGATGAAGAGGATTTCATGGGACGAGCAATTACCTTCATATATTAGAAATGTGTGGATAAAGTGGTTTTCTGAGATTACTGAGCTTTTCGAGCTTCAAGTTCCTAGAAACATACTTAATTCTTCAAAGGAAGAATCCACCGACATCATAGAGCTTCACTGTTTTTGTGATGCAAGCCAAAAGGCTTATGGTGCTGCTATATATCTCAGAGTTGTGAAAGATGATAAAATTGAAGTAAATCTCCTGGCATCGAAAGGTCGAGTTGCTCCCCTGAAGAAAATTACCTTACCTCGTCTGGAACTTCTTGGTGCCTTGCTTGCCGCACGACTTGCCAGCAAAGTTAAGGCGATAGTTTATCACAAAAAACCTTCAAAGGCATTCTTCTGGACAGATTCTAAAATCACATTATATTGGATAAAGGGGTCAAGTAAGCGTTGGAAATCTTTCGTAGCTAACCGAGTGGAAGAGATCCAAAGTCTTTGTGATAGTAGTGCTTGGGCTCATTGTCCCGGGTCTCTTAACCCTGCAGATCTCCTTAGTCGAGGAGCCAGTGTTGACATTCTTCGAAGCAGTGACATATGGTTTAAGGGTCCTCAGTTCCTTAGAAAGAAAATTGAGATTTTTCAAGATTATAATGAAACTTCAGTATCACTCGAGGAAGTTTCACAAGAACTCAAAAAAGACTTTTCTCCCCTTGCTTTTCCTCTTTTTAACCACCATGCTTCCTTAATTAATAAAATTCTTAAATTAAGTAATAATTATATGACAGTTATTCATATTATGTGCTATATTTTTAGATTTGTAAACAACATCAAGAATAAGGAGAAAATTGTGGGTCACCTTACCTGGGAAGAAATAAAGAGGGCCGAGGTATTCTTGATTAAAACTATACAACATGGTGAGTTTGACTCTGAGATTTGCAGTATTAAGAGAGGTAACATTGTTCCAAATAATAGTAAGTTGAAATTTTTAAATTGTTTCTTAGATGAAAATAATATTCTCCGGGTAGGTGGTAGGTTAAAGAATTCTGACCTTGGTGCGTATGAGAAAAACCCAATTTTTTTGCCTGATAAACACCCATTCACCATAATTATTGTAAGATATTATCATTTGAAGTATTTGCATGTGGGATCCCATACATTATTATACCTTATAAGACGTAAATTTTGGATTATAAATGGTCGGAATGTCTGTCGAAAAGTTGTATTTGAATGCATTACATGCTTCAAAAACAAACCTGTATTGGAAAATCAAATAATGGGTAATTTGCCCAGAGAAAGGGTTGCCCCTTCTTTTCCCTTTACAAATGTTGGTACTGACTTTTGTGGCCCCTTTTATATCAAGTTCAAGGGTCAACGGAAAGGAACATTAAATAAGGTATATGTATGTATATTTGTGTGTCTGAGCACAAAGGCCATACATTTAGATTTTGTAACTGATCTTACTTCAGATGCGTTTATTGCTTGTTTAAGGCGTTTCTTCAGTCGTAGGGGAAGGTGTTCAAAAATATTCAGTGACAATGCAAAGAATTTTTTAGGTGCTAGCATTGAACTGAGAAAACTACATAAATTAGTCAAGCATCCAGATGGAACATTAGCTAATTTTTTTTCAGAAGAAAATATTGATTGGAAATTTATCCCTCCAAAATCACCTAACTTTGGAGGTCTTTGGGAATCTGGTGTTAAATCCTTTAAACACCATTTGAAACGTGTCATAGGGAATGCTCATTTGTCTTTAGAAGAATTTCTAACAATAACATTAGAGATAGAGAGTGTTTTGAATTCCAGACCCCTCACCCCCCTTTCATCTGATTTTGATAACTTCGAAACCTTATCACCTGGTCACTTTCTGATAGGAAGACCCCTTACCTCAATTCCCGAACCCCAGATTGTGGAAATTCCTGAAAATCGACTCAACAAATGGAAAAAAAATACCAGGTATAGTCAACAAATTTGGATGTTGTGGAAAAGAGACTATCTAAACAATCTCCAGCAACGTACAAAATGGAGATCGCCCCAAAAAAATGTAAATGTGGGTTCACTCGTGTTGATTAAAGATGATAATATGCCTAGTACGAAATGGTTGACTGGTAGAATTTCAGAAATAATTTTGGGACAGGATGAAAGAGTTAGGGTTATTAATGTCATGCTGCCAAATAAGAAAATACTTAAAAGAAATGTTAGAGATATATGTGTTCTTCCTGTAAAGGCTAATTAGAGTTCCTATTTTTTTTTGTTTTGTAAATTTGACTCTCAACAATGTGGATATAAATTCAAATATGGATGTTATGCTTATATTAAAAAATTGTATGTAATGTTTAATAATGCTGTTTTCTATTATATTAAGTTGTATATGTGCTATGTTTTAGTGAGTCAAGATTTATGTTGAAACCCTTGGGGTTTCAAGGCCGGGAGTATGTTTCGGCGTACATGTAACTGTCTTTGTATTCAATAGATGGTGCTACTAGCGCGCAAGAGAAAAGAGTATGTATGTTTATGTTTTGATCGGCGATTGCCGTATGCCGTAGAGTAAATAAAGATATCCGTGAAGTGAGGCCATGTGTGCTTGTGTTCTTTTAATCAACATAAAAAAAACCAGAGTTTTTTCTTAATTCAGTGATTATATCAAAATATGTTATGAGGAGTTTTATTCAAGTGTACTATTATATTAACAAAATCCGGCGATACAGTCCACCCAGGTTATGCTAGATATTTGCTGGTTCCACCAAAATTACCAGCAAGTCATGGTGTGTATTAGCCCATTGTATTGCTTATCTAACATACATAATCCAGCTTGTGTTGCTTGAATAGTATGTTTCTGGCCTAGCAGCAATCAAGACTACTATTTACTTGCATTTTCTGCTATTCTAGCAGAAATTCACAACCAACAGATACTTTTTGTTGCTATTTTCTCGCTTCTTATTGGCATATAGCATGCCATGCTATTTCTACTAAAACTGCCTACATAGCATATTACGCTGTCAAGCATAGAAAAGCATATAATGGCTTGTTAAGGTACATACCTCTCCATGCTTTGGAAAATCTTACACAACAAATAAGCATAAAATGCTCCTATATAGCTTGTCATGCTATTGCTGTGTAAAGTATCTATATAGCATTTGATGCTGGCTAGCATTACAAAGCACATAATAGCATAAAAATCTAGCAGACAAAGCAATACATAGCAGTAACAAGACTATTTTTGTTGCTGGAACTACCATGAATTTTGACTTCGGTATGGTCAAAAATTCATATAAAATCGCATGAAAAGAGAAAAAAATCACACAATCTCCAGTCTGAAAAAAAAAAATAACAATAGCACCAGCCAAAAAATAAACGAAACATTGACAAGAAAAGAAACTGAAACGGTTGAAGGGTGGGTTCAGGGCCCGCAGATGATTTTAATTTCCGATCGCACATTGCTATACAAAGAATGCTTCTTTATATGTATTTTACTTAGCTTTAAAGTTTCGCCCATAAATTCAGAGACACCCTGTACACTACATGAGGAAACTAATTATGCATATAATTTTGTAAATACACGCTCTCATATTACTGGCAAAAAGTAATAAAATAAACTTATTATGATATAAAAATTTATTCGTTAGAATTATCACTATCAAATACATTTTTATATATAATTTTTACGCGTTTTCTTAATACAAAGCAAAACAGTAAAAAAAAAAAAAAAGAAAAGAAATTACAAATAAATATGACAATCATGCGTATACATACATACACATATATTAATCTCTGTTAGTAATCTTTTTATTAATACACTGTTTGATTCTTAATAAAGCATTATATTCTTAAAATTCTCAAATATTCTAAAAGCATACATTAAAATGTCTTTAAATTCCAATTTATCATTATATATATAAAATACTGCAATACAGTGTGTATTAATATGTGTTAAAAACTAATCGATTATCAGTAATTCTTTGCTTATTTCTTTTGCCATACGATTTAAAATATAAAAATTAAAAATCCGAGTTTATTTTGTTTCTACATATTAACTTTTTACTGAACATTAGAGAGGTCTAAATAATTAATTTTATAGGTCACATGTAACACAAAAACTGTATATGTACGTTTAACCATTAGCATTTATGCTTATGGAATATAAACGATCTTATTAAATTTCTTCAGTTATATCGATTTCCCATTAATAGAGCGATTATTTTTCCTTGATGCTTATAAACAATGAAGCAAATAAACGTACCAAAGTGTGTTAAGTCTTAAGTTATGTAGTTATTTTACATAAAATTCATTACTTCGTTCAATTCACGTTCTGAAATCAGTTTTTGTATTTACTAGATTATAAATAATGTGCCCGGGTAACTTGTAATAGAAAATATACAGAGTATTAAAAACAACATTTTTGAATTTATCGCATAAATTTCCTGTAATGTAAGCTATGCAAAATTATTTACTTTTACGAAAAATCGATAATTAATTATTAATAATTAATTGCATTTTCAAATTAGTAACCATATTGTAAATTTCATTGATAACAAAACCTGATAATAAAATCTAATGCATGGCCCAGTAACATCTAAATAAATAAAATTGGTTAGGTTTTCAATAAATTGAGTAATAGTGGCCATGACTGTATTAACCAAATTTATTTAATTTTTAAATGCTAGTTCCATATACTTATTTAAATATGTTTATTTTCATATTCCAAAAAAATATTTTTTTTTAATATAGGACTGCCCCACTTCGAAATACTCTGATACAGGGTATTGTACTATTTAAAAAATACATCAATAATTTCGCCATGTTGAAACTCCACAGTTTTTACTTTATCTTACCCATAGGGTCGAGAAAGTATTGTTTTAGAGTCAAATTTAAACCGAATTAAATTTTATATAAATGTAAGTGCATTAATGAAACGGGGGGTTGAGAGGGCGGTAGCCCCCCCCCCCTCACACAGTACTAATTATCATATGAAAATCTTCCGAAATCTAATTTGAATGTTTAACATAGGTTTACATAACAGTACTCGTTATCTCACCTCTTATCTCCAACTTGTATTTATAGTATTAAATTTCAGCATAAGATAAAGTCGTGTGAGTGGTACACCAGATTATTTGCTTAGTGTATGTACTAAAATAACGAATAAAAAATCATTTTATACGAAAATTTTTACTCATTTTTACTTCCTACATGAAATAAGATACATATATTTCGTTATATAGAGTGTTTTCAGTCCATTCAGTGGGCAAGAGAAAAGAATTTTAATACATTGCGTTACGTGGACGGAATTTATTTTAAGTGCGTGTAAAAATCAACACTACATTCAAAATAATGGTTTTGGTTTCGGTGTAGGGATTAAAGTAAACTATCTGCGCTAGAAACCTGGGTCAAGTAAACAGACCGCTGTGGGACATTTTCTAAAATATACTAGCCCGTGTAAACGCGAGATTCGGCAAAAATCACGGAAACATCTTACAGCGACACCGATGGGTTCGAACGTGGAACTTTCGGTCTAGCAGTTTCAATACCATAAATTCTCAATTACTAGTGTTGCTCAATATAAAGAAAGTAACAATATTCGATAAATCTGATAACTCTTCAAAGAAATAGCTTCTTTTATTTATTTAGATTTTCTTTCTAATATACTTAAAAATATATTGCATACTAATTTTATGGATTACATTGTTAAAACATTTGACGTACTCTCTCAATAAACTAATAAAAAGAAATGTACAATATTCAGTACAATTATTTAAGATACATTTTATTTTTTAAAAATGTACTTCGAAATTAAAATAGGAATAAATACGCGTATTGGTTTACAAGTATCCAAAATTTTCTAAACTTTTTTTTCCGACATAAAATAATATTTACATCAAATACACAACTTAATGTTAAATTTGTTAGTTTATCTAATTATAAATAAGAAAAATAATTTTAAAATAAAGGAAAGAATATACCATCTGAAAATTATAAAATCATGACTATATATTTACATAATAAATATTGATCTAAAAAAAATATTTAAAATTCGAATATGTTATTTTTATTTCTTAACTTCTTTAAACGAACTTGCTATGCGAAAAAAAAAAAAAAAAAAAAACTGTCTTATAATCATAAAAATTAGTTTTACACTAAAACTTTTATTCTTCATAAAAATCTCTTTTTTCCAGTAATCGAACCGTTGTTCTTTTCTCGCTAAATTCTCTAATACGTGTAACAAACTTTTCTAAAACATCTTTTATGTCTAATTATGAAACGCTTCTCTCTTGCTTTAAGTACGAAACTTGGAAAAATATATATCCCATTATTTCAGTTTCTGTTTTAGAAGAAAGAAAAATGTCAGGTGTTTTAAAAGGAGCAAATGGCGTTTAAGTAGCATTAAAGAGTAGGTGTATGTTTGTAAGAAATAAAAATTATAAAAATGTGTTTTTCGAGAATAGTTTTAAAATAAAACAGAAAGTTATATCATTGTATTATAGCAAATGAAAATGAAAATTGCATTAAAGAAAATATATAATTTTAATTGACTTAAAAAAGCTATTTTTGCACGATTATTTCTGTTGTATTGTATTTTATAAATGTTATGCAATTAGAAACATTTCATTTCTATTTTTTTATGTCTTATCTTACTAGCACACATTACACATATACAGGGTGATTATAATTAAAGTTATGATTTCAAAACGCTATAATTTTAAAACTACTGTTGAGAATGACTTGACATTTTACCAGAAATAATGTTAGGCAATGGAATTTTGTTTGGCAACGGAAAAAAAAAGAAATTCCAAAATGTACCGTTAATCATTCGTAAGATGAATGTTTCATACAGTTCCTCTTCTTCTCTTGTCACTATCACTGTTTCCGTTGTATACACGTATTCTTGTCTTTTTGTTAATAAAGTTGTCGTAAATTCTTAAAGTATATTGTTTCTTACTATTCTATTCTTTTGCTAACAACATTCCTGTGTAAAATGTATCTATTTAGGCATTTCTTTTGAGATTACCTTGACGGCGCCGTCTATAGGCACATTTTATAAATACTTCTTTCCTTCGCCAAACAAAATTCCATTGCCTCACGATTATTCTGGTAAATTATCAAGTCATTTTGACCGTTAGTTTTAAAATTACAGCGTTTTGAAATCGTAACTTTAATTATAATCACCCTGTATATATATATATATATATATATATACCGGGTGTCTCATAAGTCTGTAGGTATTTTTAAAATTCATAAAAATTGAAGGAATTAGTAGAATTGAACACGTCTTGCGAAAAAATTATTGTCAGGAAGGGGGATTTTTTATTTATTTATTTATCTTTTTTTTTTTGTAAAGAAGAAAATATTTGTTCAAATTTTCTTTAATAAAGAGGCTGTTCATGAGTAAATCACACATTTCTATAAAAAAACTATATTTATTCATATTCATATGTTTACAAGCATTTAAGTCCTATTCTATAGGTCCATCATCACCAAAAATTACAGTTTGCAAACGAATTACATCACTGATAACTGCAGCGTCAATAGAAGGTTCTTACATCTTCACCAATAACGCTTTATCCACCAAGTCAGCATCGCAATTAAAAATCCATGTATGCACAAGTAAGAGACAAAGTAGGAAATAAGCTAGGTTAATTATAAAACCATGCGATTTATGACTCCGATTTGCATCTCTTTCGTTACGCATCGCAGCTGCGCCCTCTATCAAAGATTTTTTTTTTCTTTACTACAAAAAATCTCCCTTTATGAGAATAATTTTTTCTCAAACTGCGCTCAATTGTGCTAATTCCTTGAAGTTTTATATATTTTTTAAATGTCTACAGACTTTTATGGAACACAAGGTACATGGCAGATTGGGAATAAAAGCACTTTTTTAGCTTTCTTAAAGTACAGTCGGTAACAAAAGTGTCCGAACACTAGCAAAAATTCCAATGTAAAAAAAAAGTACACTTCATACGGCTTTGTTAAATAAATTCTTGTCGAATCATGTTCTTAGTCAGTCTAAGAACATGATTCAATAAGGATTTATTTAACAGACCCGTATGAAATGTACTTTTTTTACATAAGAATTTTTGCTAGTGTTTGGACACTTTTCTTACCGACTGTATAGTTTTATATTTATTTGCTAATTTCTAGATAAATAAAACAAAGATAGGTTCAAAAAACAGATATGATGATCACCAAGTCCAAATTTATCTTGTGAATTAAGTGGGTGAGTTTAACTTTAGCTCACTTCCAAGGGAGTTGTCCCCATATAAGCTCGAATCGTATAGTTAACTGCAAATATACCTCCCAGATGGTAAAATATACGAAAGGAAAAATGCGAGAAAAATGTGTTAGAATATATTGCTCTTGAACCAAAGGGCGTGAGCAAAGGTTTTATTCGTCCATCTGGATATGCTTTAAATGTAAAAACATATTTAAATCAATATATTTGAGCTTGGTCTTTTCTTACATTCGATAACACTATCCTTGAGGTAAGTATGTTTTTTGGCAAGAGTTTTCTAGTACAGATTATGCAACTGATGTCCCGAACTATTTGATATAACAACGGATTATATCTGTTTCAAAAAGTAACAATCCGTCTAGTGTAATAAGTACAAAACTTTGAATAAGTTCCATAAAATGCATAAACTCGTAACAAATATTTCGGGTCAAAAGACGACACGAACCTTCGTCAGGCGAACAATGTAGGCATGAGAGCTGTAAACAAATTACCAAAGCGTCATTTGCAGCGCTCGTTCTCGAATAATTTCAGCAAACACGAAAAATGTCGATGCTTTGTCTGGTTCAGTGTTATCATAAAATTAAAAACTTACGGATCCCGTGATATCCTCTTGAAAATTTAAACGCATGAAATTTCTAAATTGATATTTTTCAAAAATTGATTTTCCTTTGAGATATTTTGTGTTTACAGATTTTTGAAACACATTATATGTTGGGTTGTTCAGAAAATAATTTCGTTTTTCTTAGCAGAGAATTTAATTGTATTTTTGTTTTCACACCATCTTCACAATTAAGCGAAATTACCAGTATATATTGTGACCGCTGATACAGCAAGGCTTGCTTGTGAAAAAGTTTGTTTTATTCTGCTCAGTAAGTTTTGATTGGTTTCCTATCAAATAAAGAAAATCGGAAGCGACGTTTTCGGCATATTTTGTTTTTGCTATCAAAAAGGCAAAAACACTGTTCAAACAAGGAAGAAAAGCGTGCAATGTATATACAGAAAATTTATTTAAAGAACGACAGTGTCAAAACTGGTTTATTAAATTTTGTTCCGGCAATTTTGACGTTGAAGATGCATTGGGTTCTGGAAAACAAGTTTATGCTAATGAAGACAAAATGAAGTATTGATTTAGGAAAACTGCCAAATAACAACTCGTGAGATCGTAAAAAACCGATCAGTGTGGAGAATATATAATTCAATAAAATATTTATGCAATATAAGAAAGTCGTTTTTCATTTCCAAAGGAAAAAACGAAATTATTTTCCGAACAACCCAATATGTATATAATCTTTCGATATAGTTTTTGGTATTTTTTTTTAAATTCAAATATTGTCATGTATTTGAAATCTATGTTATTATCTAAAGAAAATTATTACTATAAATTATCTAAAAGCAAACAGCATCTGCCTCAATTGTAATTTAAGTGTAGGGAAAACAAATGTTTTGAAGGAATCACTAATAAGCATTTAATCTGATATCATCTAGAAAACTGCATTAGAAATAGGTATTAATTATTCTGTATTTATTCTTCATTTAAAATTCTATTGTAAAAACAAATTTGAAAATTCCGGTCAATTAATCACAAAGAAGAACTGAAATGTAAATAAAAGATTTATTATTCAACAAATTAGGCATTTTTCCAACTTACTCATTTATCAATTATCACTAGAAAAATACACTCAACTTGCTTCCATCTATTGTATGCATTCAAAAATTCTCCTTATAATGCTTAATACGAGATACTTAGATTATTGTTGAAGTAATATGAATGCATTTTGCTTTTGACGAATGTGTCTTTTGATATATTTTAATAAAATATTAACTTGTTGTATATCAATCAAATGTAATCGACATCACTATGAGCTTTTTCTTCAAATGTACCAAACTAATTGTTCTTCTTCTTATTATTATTTTTCAATTTATTTCTTCTGATGTAAAATTTCTTTATTTAAAAAATCAATTCTTACCCGAAATTGGACCGAAATTGATGTTTGTAAGAAACATCATTTTACAGGGAAAGAGCTGTAAAATTGTTAATATGTAGATTTCAACCTAAATATTTATGAAAAACACGTATTCCAAGTTGTTTATGTAATTTTCTCTTTAAGTGATTTTACATTTTGTATATAGGAAATTTTTATTAATGTTTTATGTTATTATTACCATACATGTAGAGAGTGAAAATATTTAATTGAGATACCAAAATTTATTTATAACTTGATCCATAATTACCCGACATACAGTTTCTTGTTTGACAAAAAAGTAATTTATATGTTCAGAAAAAATAGATGTTAAAGAAATTAAAGCTTTGCAGAAAAGTTAAAAATCTAAAAAAAAAAAAAAAAAAAAAAAAAGTAAATAAGTAAAACGCATCAACATTTAAGTTTTATATGGTACCTTAAAAGTACATTATACAAACAACATATGAAGGTGCTCGTGTCTTTACACAGGTGCTAGCTATAAAAGATTTCTTTCAATTGAACATTAAAGGTTTGTAACTTTCAATAATTTTGAGTGACCTCATTTTTCTAAAGAAAGTTTCCTGAATCAAACTTTAAATATGAAAACAAAGTTTGGTTTTAGAATGTACAATCTCTTATGAACTTAAACAAAATTTGAAAATATCCGTTGAATTTAGTGAAGACCGTGATACTGATATAAGCATATACAGTAAATAAACGCAAATTATATCTTTATAAACTAGTTAATTACACGTCTGCAATGACTTTTTTTTGAAAGTGGTGTGTTTTACTGGCATATTTTTGAATGCATATGAAGGAAAAAAAATTAGAAATTTCTATAACTTTCAGTTTTGAAAAAATGGAAATTTCTGACCTTTAAATTACACTATTTCAACTATCATTTATGTTATTTTCCGCAAAATCTATGAGATGTTAATAAAAAACAAGGAGAGCTATTTCATTAAATCATCATAAGAATGTAGAGGAAGTAGCAGGAACGATGGAATGTTACCATGTCAGCAGGTTATTTGTTGGATGCTCCGTAGAAAATCACCACCCTCCTCTTAACACTATCAAGCCGTGCACAAGAGAAAAATCTCTGAACGGGGCTTCGATGTAAAGAAACACATTTAAGTTATAATGTGTAAATAACAGCCTATTTTATTTTATTTATTTATTTATTTATTTTTTTAATAAATAGTTTCGACTTTGTTATTGCTTCTCCGTGAATTATTCTACTTTTCATCTTTACTTTGTGAAACACCCTTACGAGATAAGAAGAAAAAAACAAGAATTTCTGAATTCAGTGTATCGATACACATTAGAGACGCTCAAAGCAATGCAGAAAAATTGAAAATTACGATTTCACAGTCCTATGTTAAATTTATATTTGATTCATCAAGCATTCATACAGTCGGCAGCAAAATTGCTCCATCAATAATTCCTATATTTAAAAAAAAGTACATTTGATACTGCTTTGTTAAATGAATCCTTGTCGAATCCTTGTTAAATATAACTTATCTTTAATAACTTAAATTTCGATCGGAGGAATATCCTAAGTTATTATAATACAACGCAGTTATTATAGCACAAATGCTAGTGTTTTCAATATGCGATGATTTATATAATATTAATATACTCTATCTTAAAATTATAATCTAAAGTATGTGATAAACTTTTGAAAACCAATACGTTGTGGCCATTACAAAACTATCTTCAATAATTTTCTAAACAAACACACACAGTGTAAATTGTATATTATTTTTTTTTTAAATAAATTATTCATTAAGATTATTTTCTATGCATATATATATATATGTATAGTTTCATAACGCTTGGTTAAATTTAGTTTATAACATGTACATTTAAAAGAAACTTTATTCTGTACTGGCATATTAAAAATTACGATAAAACAGGATAACATATTCCCACCTATTCAGTAATTTACATCAAAAGTTGATATATACTAATTTATATCAAGTTGTAATTGCACACAAATTTGAATGTAATTATGGACATTAATTCTTCGGGTAGAGCTTTTATATAAACTTCTTGTCGCACATGCACATACACAAACATTTTTAAAAATGGTTATTTCATGTACTAGATTTTAAAACGGTATAAATCCATTCAAGATTTGATTATTTGATTATTTATTTATTTTTCTTTCTTTCACCGTTTGAATAGCAGTCAACATATATAAAACTCACATTATACCCAATTTAGTGTTGTTTCATCTTCTGTTTCCCCGCAAAGTTAGAAAGAAGAAGCAAATAGTTCGCGGGAAGGAAATTACTTTCTGGAATCAGATGCATATGAAAAAAAAAAAAAAAGAGTTTCATCGGAAGAAGCAGAAAATACCCTTTACAAAATATTTATGAAAATCGTGTTTTTACGTTTTTTACGTAGGTATGCCTAGTAAGAATTTAAAAATTCACATCTAGATGTTTTTCCTAAACTTAAATTGTACAAGAGCAAAGATATGAAAATATTATAAATTTACAGTTACACCAGTATTTGTCTTGAAATTTATATAAAAAACGTTAAATATAGTATGAAACGTTGCTTTTCGTTTTCCAGTACTTTCAAAAAGAAGAAACATGCTAAGGGGTATTACCTGTGTTTTCTTTTTGAATTTTTGCATAGTTATGGACATAAATGAAAGCATACTTAGAATTTTCTCAAAAATGGGGAAAATATTTTCCACAAAATCATTTCTTTTGCTAAAAGATATTTTTATGTTAATCTTTAGTGTTTTATACGTACACTATCTACCAATAAGTATTTGGACACTTTCGAATTTAGACGTTTTGAGAAATATCTAGAAAGTTCTTTAAGAATCACATCTTGAAACTTTGATAGTGTAAAGAACATGTTATACTTCATAAATTTCAGCAAACGTTGTGTCTTGAAAAGGAAAACGGGACCAGTAAAAAATTTAAAGGAATCAAAATGTTTCGGATCACCTTGAAAAAAGTATTGATTTAAACGCGTTTTAGCAGTAGTATGTGATTATGAGGAATTTTTCATCACGTGTATAATTTTTATGAAGCTGCTACATATATTAATGGCGATATAACTTTTTTTTTATTGCAAACAAAAAATTAGACTTTTTTAATTCTAACTCGTATGATATTAGGCACAGTTCAAAGCAATGTTTAGGAAATTTGTTATACTAAATTAGACACATCTTATTGCAATCAAAATGCAAAAATGTTGCCTATCATACGAAATATGAACATTTATACTAAATAATATTTTACTACGCTTGCGCTAGCTTTAAAAAAATAATTATTTGCATAATTAAACAGACAAAATTATTCAGCAAATTATATGAAAACTCCAATCAAATATGGTGTAAATTAAAAATTTATGAGAGACAGAATGAACAGAATTTCAGTTTTTATCGAAGAAATAAATAAATACATAAAATAAAGATGATAGGGGATTTTATTAATATTTATCCAAAATCAAAGAGCACTGCATTAACATTGGGCATTGGTTCAATCAAAAGAAAAATATGAATAAAACCCCTTATAATTTAGCTTTTATTTTGAGGGAACTGAAATTCTGTTCATTCTAATCTCTCATAAAGTTTTGAGATTACACGATATTTGTCTGATGTTTTAATATAAGTTGCTGAGTACTTTGGCTATTAAATTATACAATTTTTTTTTTTTTTTTTTAATATAACAAATACATAGTTAACTAGTTGGCATAGGTGGACTCTACTCAGTTCCCCATCATATTTATGTTCCCATATATTTCTAGTGCGAGACATATTATAATCATATTAAAAGAAATGAATCTGACCAAAGCTTGATACAGTGACAGAATGAAATCCCCGCCTAATAGGCTATCCACCGTTCACTTCGATATATTTATCTTATTCTAATCTATTAATTTATTTTATCAGGGTCGATTCCGTTGTTTAGTTTTCATGCTGCTATTTCCTATGCAATAATCCTCAAAATTCATATTTATATGAAAAATTTACAATTTCGCTATGTTGATAAAATTGTAAATTACGATTAATTTACGAAATTTTCCTATTAGAATATTTGTATTCAATCATGTTCAAACAAATATCATAAATGTAATTTTGAAGTTGTCTAATGTATTTATAATCCTCAGAATGGAAGTTTATGCTTAATTTTGCCTTATTCTGACATGTTAAGTAAATCGTAAATTCCAAATAACTTACGAAATTTTTAAATTGGAAAAATCATAGTCTATGATATTCTTGCCACTATCCTAAATAATATTTCGAAAGTGGCTTGACCTCTTTACGATGAAAATATCCCTCAAGATTGACGTTTATGTGAAAATTTGCTCTATTCTGACATGTTAAATAAATCGTAAATTCCAAATAACTTACGAAATTTTTAAATTGGAAAAATCATAGTCTATGATATTCATGCCAGTATCCTAAATAGTATTTCGAAAGTGGTTTGACATCTTTACGATGAAAATATCGCTCAAAATTGACGTTTATGTGAAATTTTGCCCTATACTGCCACGTAAATTTCCAATAACTTGCGAAATTTTCAAAGTAGCATATTTATAGTTACTGATGTTCATTCCGGCATCAAAACTGATATTTTAAAACTGGTCTGACATTTTTACAGTAAAACGTTTCCATTTAATGCACGTTTAAGTGAAATTTTGTCCTATTCTCCCATATTAAGAAAATCGTAAATTTCTAATAACTTACGAAGTCTTTTAATTCGAATGTTCCAAATGAATAGGGTTCTTGTCAGTATCGAAAGCAATATTTTAAAACTGATCTGACCTCTCTGCGATCATTTGTTCGTGAGATATCGTGTAAAAAGACTAACAAACTAACGGACTAACACACTAACAGACACCCTACAGAGAGACACCATACAAATTTTGTCATTTTCGGATTACTCACACCTGAAAACGTATAAAAAAGTCAAAAAACCGAGGTCAAAATTTTTCACGATTACCTAAGTTCCCCATACCTATAGTATGATGGGGAACTAAAAATTATATAGAAAATATGCTCATATTTCCTGAGAAATTTAAGATTTTTACATTCTGACTGTGCCTAATATAATATGCTAAATTTTCTAAAATGTCTTTTACTCGGTCTAGTAACCTATGTCATAATAAAAAAAGTTATTTTATTTTCCAATTAAAAAAAAAAAAAAGTTATATCTCGAACATAGGTGGAAGACCCATAAAAATTTTTACAGATGATATGAAAAATCCTCATAATTGCATGCTACAGCCAAAACGCTTTCAAAACGTTACTTTTTACAGGGTGATCCAAAACATTTTGCTTTTGTTTCATTTTTTATTGATCCCCATTTCCTCTTCAGGACACAACTTTTGCTGAAGTAAATGAAATATAACATGTTCTTTACCTTACCAAAATTTCATAATTCCCAAAGAACGTATCTAGATAGTTAACAAAACGTCTAAATTCGAAATTTTCCAAATACTTATCCGTAGATAGTGTATAGTCAATATGGACTATACAATTTATTCTATCATGTATTATAATTACTCTGTTTTCGCTCTTGTTTTTCATTTTTTTTTTTAAGTTGTATTTATTCTTAAAATTTTATTAACTTTAATGTTAATTTTATATTTTGTAATTATCGTTATTACATTTTAAATATTATATAAAAAATGTGTTTTAATAAAAATAATGGTTTTCATAATGCATAGGGTGCCTTCAGTTATGTGCATAACTGTCCGTTGATGAAAATATGTATAAAACCCCTAAACCTTTATGAAAGTACTTGAAAATGAATATTTCTCGCGATGATATCTCTTTAGGTTTTAATGATATTTGCTTGGAGATTTTTTTTTTAGTCTATGAATATGGCTAGTAAAAATATTACAAAAGAGAGAATTTTCTAGCGCTTGCACATGCGCGGGTAAAAATTATTTAGTAAAAATGTTCATATTTCATCGGATATTTGATATCATTGTATTTTGATTCTGATTGCATTATGTTTCGTCAAGTTTTCTGAAAATGATATTGGTTTAGTTTTAAAACTCTGCGAGTTATATATACATAAAAAAAAAAAGATAAAATAATCGACGTTGTTATTAAACTTTTTATATATCTGTTTGTATAAGAGAAGCTCTCATGTAAATTTATAATTTGAAGAAGGCTCATAACCATATTCTATAGCTAAAACTAATTTCAAGCATTATTTTGTACACATGATCCCAAAGATTTTATAACATTTGTTAATTTGTGAGTGATCCCCTTTTAGCATCCAGGCAAAATTTTTACTGGAATATATGTGAGAAATGCTTTTCTTTTTACCCCAAAAATTTCAAGCGAATTCGTCAAGCATTTTAGATATTCGAAAAAATATCTATATTGCTTAGCTATTGCCATACGTGATTATCTAAATTTTATGTGGCAGATTTTATCTCCCGAAAACTACTAAATTTTCATAGTTTTGTATTTTAATCTATATAATAAATAAATTATAGTAAATTATTATTTTTTTAAATTCAGATAAAAGTACAATTTTACATACCATGCATGACTACAAAACTTTTATTTTAATAAAGGATTTCAAAAAATATTAAGATGAAGTAGACAGAATTTACATTTTAAACACTTTTTTCTTTTAAATATATACAGATATTCTTTTAAAATTATACACAATGCGATTAAGCTATCTCTAGCAAAAACAATCTATTGACTAATAAATTATTTCAAATTTAAAATTAATTAACCATTCTTTTACTCAATTCCGTTAAAGTCGTATCCTACAAGGACTTAATAAAAAAATATTTGGATATTCACACTTTGTAAAATGCGTTTTAAGATTTATAATATTTTTAAGAAACTAATTAATGTGTGAAAAGATAATAACAAATAGAATAAAAAGTTGAAAAACACTATATTTCACTATAATGTCATGAATTAAAGTTATTTATTGAGGAGTTAGTCTTATTTTGAAAAATTTAAGAAATCATCAAACTTTAAAATAAAACTTAAGATTAAGTACAATTTTTTGAGTGTTAATTAACGATTTCTAAATGATGAATGAAAATTAATTTTTTGAATTATGCCGCATGATTTTGAGTGTTCATTATCTTTTTAATATCAATGTTACGTTTATAATAATTTATCAAATTTTATTACACTTTTTTAAAAAAGAATTGCATTAAAATTGTTGTGATAAATCTATATAGAAAATTTGAAATGCAGTTAATTTTATAATTTCATGTATTTTATTTGTGATTAAAACTTAAATATTAATAAATAGTTTTAAAAAATTATCTACCTAATTTCACTCAAATTTTGATAAATAAAAGGATTTAAATATGGGTTTAAATAAATTATGTGTACACAAATAAAAAAAGTTTAATCTTGGAAAATTTATAGGAATTTTTCATAAAATACTTTTATATTATTAAGTACTCACTTTGTATACATATGATACAACAAGGAATTGATATAAATATTCGGCTATGTTTAAAAATTATTAATCTTATTGACAAAATTATTAAAATATTTCTTATTTAGTCATAAAATTTATATTAATATTAGAAAATATGCATATTATGAACGCCTCTAAAATATAAAAACAATATTGTGTGTAACATTCACACGATTTCCATGACACATTACTACACATATTATAAACTCATTTTAGAAATAGTGTGATCACAAACCTTAAAATTGACCTAACCAATCAAACGCCGAACAATTTTCGTAAAAACTAATAGGTATGTTTTAAAGACACATAAAGTGAATCTATAGAAAAGTTTAAAGAACATTGGTTGAGCCGATTCTTGAACAACTTTTTCCGAGATCTCAAACTGACCTATCTAATTATGACGCCTATCAATTTTCCTGTAGTAACTGAGTGATACATGCAAAAAGGCATTTAAAAAAAGAAAAAAGAAAGAAACTGCTGTACAATAAATATTTTAACTTTAAAACTCACACACCATAAAATTAATATAAACACTACAAGTTACGAAAGGACGTGACTTCTCTTTTTCCAGTTGCAAAAATCATGTGCTATTATCCTGGAAACAACAACAAGACTAAAAGCAAAAAGAAAAGAATACTGTATAAATAAACAGTTCAAAACCAGTAGTGCTTGTATTTATTTTATAATATGTGAAGAACTTTTAAATTTTAAATATCTAAATGAGGTTTATCTAGCAAACTACAAGCAATAAGTTCCTAGTGTAAGCAATAAGTTCCTAGCAATTCAGCAAAAAGTTCCTATCTCCTAGCAATAAGTTCTTAGTGTAAAGTTACATATAAAAATAAGAAAGTTTTTATAAGAAAATCTTTAGAGGCTGTTTTGAGATACCGATATTCGATCTCACTTCCAAATTTCTTCAAAACCTGGTAAATTTATCTATTAAGAAAACGAAAAATTACACACAAAAGGATATGTAAAAGAGTGTTAATATGGCGAATTCTAAGAAAATTCAGAAATCCATTCATTCTCTTCTTTTTGGTTAAGAAACCTGCTTGTGAGACATAAAATTTACCTATATATGCACTACGTGTATCATTTTTTTTTTTTTTTTCAAATGTAACCAAATATTATGTACCAAAGGATATATGAAAAGTGGTTTATATAGCAACTTCAAAGTACAATATTACACAAAATTTGAAGTTATGTTATACAACATTTGTAACATTATATCCAACGATGATTAGCATTGCACCATATTTTTATATTAGAATAACAGTTTAAGATAGCTGCGCTACTTCAAGTTCTTAGTGTAAAGTTACATGTTTATTTGTAGTGTAAGTTTTTTAGATAACTTTAATTATTTTTTAACAGTATATAATAGCATAAAAAAGTGCCCTTATCGGAATTTGACAAAATTTGAAATTGACTGCACGTGATGGTATCTTTCCGTTCCGTCTTTGTTAAAAAAAAACTTTTAATTGCGTAAATAGCAATTAGCATTAAAAATATTATTTCAAAATCAATATTTTGAATTCTTAAAAAAATTAATTCATTGTGATTTTATCGTTAAATTAATTTATGCAAGAATTAATTGGAAAAAATACTCTCCGGTAAGATGTAAAATAAGATTTATTTTAAAGAATAATATTTTATGATAAAAGAGTGAAAAAGTTTCACATTTTTTCAAAACTTTTACAAGGTTATGATGCAGAAATTTTAGAAAGTTTCTCAAAGTGAAATTTTAAATGGATAATTTTAAACGACGAAACATTAATTTTTATGAATATTTTATTATTTTTAGGAGAATTGGTCTGTTTCTGCCTGCAAATTTGATCTTCAAATTTGTAAACTACTTACATAACAATGAATTTGAATGTGTAATATATTAAAGAATTTCGTCCAAGAGTTGGAAAATAACCCCATCGCTATTTTAAATAATTATAACGTTTGGAAAAATTAACTTTTTTTTTTTAATTATATTATCATTTTCTCATTGTAATTGTCACATCTCATTTTTTGTAAAAAAAAAAAAAAAAAAAAAAGTTATTTTTCTATTTTTTATTTTTCAATTGGTTTTCTGCTTTTAAAGTTTTCTGATTGAAATTATGGGTTTTCATCGCCTTTCAATAAGTCCCATTAAGTTTTCAAATTCTTTAATTGTCTGGTCTCTACCACCCCCACCCCTAAAAAACAGAAACAATATTTCCAAAAGTATTTTTCTTTTTCTCTTTTTTTTATCCAATATTTATTCCCACAAAGCCACTTATTCTTTAACCACTTTTTTTTTGCGACTATGGAAACTTCTGCGCAAGTGCTGACTCAACGAGTCCAGTGTTAAAATAGGGGTGATTAAGCGAAGAAAATAGCGATAAGAGAATTTTGAATGACTGGAGTTTACCAAATCTCAACCTATCGATCAGTTTGACACCCCTACAAGCCACTGGACTGTTCCTCAAAGCTAGTTATGTGAAACGTGGTTACACTATACATCCATAAGGCATCTATACGCACATATAAAAGTTAAAAAATTATCCATTAAACTTCTATGAATATCCTACAGATATCTAGTAGCACGATAAATGTCCCTGATTTTTACATCCATTAGATGCCTGTTACATATCCAATAATGCTCCATATATCCAATATTTGGACTCGTTAGATCTAATAGATATTGAAAATATCTAAAACCTGTTTTTATCTAATATATTACATTTAGACATCGTATAAGAGACATCTAAATTTCGTCTACATTTTAAACATCTAATAGTACAGGATATCCAGGACATTTAATGGACATTCTTTAGATATTTTGCCCCTTTTATGGATCATTGGATGTAATTTAGATGTCTATGCCTAATGGATATCAGTGGCTGTATGGGTCCAAAGTAATAGACTGTTTTTTTTTTTTTTTTTTTTTTTTTTTTTTTGTGTGTGTGTGTGTGTGTGTGTGTGTGTGTGAGAGAGAGAGAGAGAGAGAGAGAGAGAGAGAGAACTTAAGATTATATAAGAATTCTGTAAAAATGGAAATTGATCAGGCTGTAAATTTGTAGTAAAATTATATCCTGTGTTACATAGTTATTACGTTAGGCCTACTTTAGTTTTCTCTATCCTTGGTATCTAATCCTGAGGGAATTTTCCTAAAGCCGCTATCAGACGAAGTTGGGTTATAGTAACGCATAAACAGGTTTTCCATGAGAGAAACGGGGGAAATACTACTGTTTGATAGTTTTGTCTCACGTATATTCTTCAATCACACATTTTCGACTGTTAAGAATCACATACGGTAGGTTTTATAATGAAATCCTCCAATCACAAAATCGCAATTCCAGAGTTTCCTCTATCCTCATTCCCTTCAAACCTCTGAGAGGGGAATTAGCGCCAAATGTTGCGCGCGTTGTTTACATTTGTGGATTTTGTTTATGCTAAAAAATGACCCTTTATTGAGCACAAGAAGGTCTTTCTGTAGCTTTGAGCTGTAATAGGTTATACTTCAGAATATATGTTCTTTCGTCTGATAGCCTTAAGAGTTCTTAGCCTATATTTATCTGAGACAAAAGTATAGAACAGTGATCGTGACCTGGGATCAATCCCGACACCTCTTGCGTATTAACTTTGATAGCAGAAATATATTAGTATTAATTACTATTTAATGAAAGTATTGGAAATTTTCGAAATTAATAATTGAAAGAAGGCGCATTTCTACAAACTTTATACAATTGATTTCCTCATTTAGATATTTCAAGCAATTATTTTCGTTTCACATTTAATATTATCATTAAAAAAAATTATTTTCTTGTAATCTCTTTCTCTCTCTCTCTCTCTCTCTCTTTTTTTTTTTTTTTTTTTTTTTTTTTTTTTTTGTGAGGGTGAGGGGGAAGGATAAGAATTACCTTTCTTCATTACCATTTATGACACTTGAATATTTTTATAAGTATAATAGCACAAATCGACTATTTTTCAATTCACCTGTAATGGTGTCCTCAACAAAACATATTTTTTGTGTCTAACTACTCATAAAATTTTTCTAATAAAATAATAAATTAAAAACAAAGTAATTTTTCTTTATAAAATATGTTTTAAGTCTGAAAAATTATTTCATTGAAATTTCAACATCTTCGTAGAAAAATTTTTACTTAACTAAAAATAAATAAATAAAATAAAATAAAATACCTTATAACAATACTATCTATCTATCTATCTATCTATCTATCTATCTATATATATATATATATATATACACGTATATATATATATATATATATATATAATATTAAATATAGTAATTTTTGCATGCGTCCCATTAATTAAATCTTTTATTATATTTACAGGTTTTATTTTTAAATCAGCAAATCTTTTAATTTCTGCTTATGTCGCTATTTTCCACATGATCATATGCATGAATAAAGAAAGAAATTTATGCTGTAGGTAGAATAATAAAACTGTTATACTTATTAGTTTATTATTAAGATTTCTTTCAAAATTTGTATATTCTATTGATATTTACAAATAGAAGTATTATAAAGTAAAATTGATAATAAGGATTTCATTTTGATGAAAAATATTGTTTTAAAACGACTGAAATAAAATTTTAAATCTTATAGTCTGTATTTGAAGGTTTATTTTTTTATTTTTTTATTATTTTTTCAAAAAGAAAAAAAAAATGCTCTTTTGAAAGTAGCCGTATAATGATCAATATTTTACCATTGATAAAACGGGTATCAAGAAAGAAATATATTCTTTTAGCTTTGTTTATCTGATACTGAATTCAGTGTTTTCTCTGTAAAAATAATAGAGATGTTTGAAGAGATTTAAGTTTTATTTATAATATAGATTTTCTTTGGATAAAATGTTTAGATTTAAAGAATTTTAAAATAAGGATTTTCTAGTAACTAAAAAATAATTCTAAATCGTAAAAATATTTAAATATATGAAAAGTAATGTTTTTTAACGTACGATTTTTTTAATACATTATAAGTTTATTTTATGATATATTTACCATATTTAAATAATTAAACTCATTGTAATCAATTGTAACGAATTATAATTTTTATCCGTTGCGCACCCCTAATGCTTTATTTATAGATACAGATGGCATTTAGTATAAGAATATATCTGAATATCCAGGCATACAACTTTATCGTTCCTAAAGATATAGTTATGAATATATACAGAAAATACATATGTTTGTAATTTAAACTTTATGCAAAATTTTTCTTCATTTTTTATAAATTGGAGTGTGAGGTTGATTTTTATACCGAATATGTGAATATTGACAGAGCCGAGAATCAAGCCCATAATTAATAAATAAAATTTTTAAGATGATTTTCATTATCTAAAAAACTTTAATAAAATATAATGTTGTCTTTAAACTTTCCATTAAATATCACAAACAAGAATCTACGGATATATTTTAAGATATAAATCTGCTAAAAACTTAAGAATATTTCACTTACTTTATAAATTTTATTTATTTATTATTATTATTTTTTGTTGTTGTTGGGGGGGGGAGGGTGTTCTATTGGTTTTAATCAGGTTAAATTAAGTATTTCTAGCAACAAAACAAAGATTTTTATAAAGTGTATGACAATGATTTTTTTTATTATTATTGCTTTATAAGTTTCTATAACAGATTAAAATATTTAAGTAATTAAATTCATTTCTGGAACTTTATTTGTCTCAGTAACAAAAATACTTTTAAAAAAAAAACACATTTTAACTTCATAATCGTTTATATAACGTTGAAAACACCAATATAAAATATTAAAAGCAAACTGCAGTTTCGGTAACGTTAATAGCACCGCCATCAATGCAGAGTGACAAAGGTGAATTAGTACTCTTATATATAGATAGGAAAGCGAAATTTAGAGATGGATAGGCAGCCAATAGGAATTTAGGAAACTAGAAATGTTGATCAAAATGTTGTTGAGATATAGAAAGCTACATAAATGGAGGTGAAATTCAAGGATATGTGGATTTTATATAAATTTTCCAACAGTCAGATAGAGGGGATACAGCAAAATCACAATTAATGATATTTTTATAATTTTAAGGTATGAAAAGCTTCTAGAAAATTGTTTTAATGTAAGTGTTTAGGCTTATAGATTATTTTAGCTGAATTAAATGCTGAATTAATTCAATTTTATTCCCTATATGACATTTCTAAAAAATGCATATTTTTTTTTTTTTTTTTTAATCTATAACTTTATTTTAAATTATCACAGATTGATGGCTCACTAGTCATTTAAAGTATTGAAGAGTCCTTTTGAAAGATACCCACAATGAAAATTTGCCCTCTTCGTGGAGGGGAGGAGGAAGAGATGCGTTTACACATACAAAGTAATTGGCTATCACTGTTCTAATTTTTTTTTTTTCGTAATGATTCTTAAAAAAATAATTCTTTTGTACACATTTATGCAAAATTTTGCCTTATACCGACATGTTAAAAATTTAGTAAAAGGGAAATGGGTTCATTTTCGAAAAATAATAATAATAATCACAAATTTTAAACCGATTTCAACAAAAATTAAATTTTAGATATGAATAGTGATCAGGAGTCTTCAGTACAAAATCTCTGAATTTAGCTAAAAATTAGAGTGTGTTTTTAGAAAATATTTAAAGTCACTTAAAATGTCATTTTTATTTAGGCTAATTTTAATACTTTAATATCCATGATCTGTCAGTCAACTCCCAACTTATGCAAAATGAGAAGTCGCTTCTATATATCTTTAGAAAAATAATACTTAATTACATTCGAGTCAGTTCTGCAATGAAAGTTTATAATTTGCGAGCTAGTGTACAACTAAAAGATTAAAATTGATCAGCATACAACTGAAAGATTGAAATGACTATAAATTTCATCCAAAATTAATGTTTAATTAAATTCAAGGTGGGGGTTTTTCCATAATTCTAGTTTTACACTAGTTTTAAATGCATTTTAAAATGTGTTTTTAATATGTCTATAAATATTTATATCGAAAATTTTTAAGTTACATTTTAATTTTAGTTAGAAGTTATTTCAAATAGCTTTACTCAGAGGAAACAATAATATAATGTTTTTAGTAAACTAGTATAAATGCTTTTAGTAAACTAAATGACTAACATAGATTACAAAATACTTCAGGTATTAGACATTTGTGACAACAGAATATGCACTGTTAAAAATTTCAACAAAAAACTCTGTGTATTCTATTATCTTCAATCTTACGTAAAATTAATAAGAAAAATAAACGGAGGTGTTAAAAAACTTACACTCATTTTAATAAGTAATATTAATTTAATTAATTATTGGTGAGAATATATTTCGGACTTGGAATGCTTTTTCTAAAGTAGAAACAGTCATTTTTAATTTTAATTAAATAATTTAATAATAAAATTAGGTAAAAATACAGAATAAAGATTGAGAATCTCGATTATTCACTTTTAACTAAGAATTGCTGTAAATTTACAGAGACTCTAGATAAATATTTATATTAAATTTACAGAAATTTTTAACAGTGTGGTGTGATTGTACATTTCCATTCAAAGTAAGTCTCCTAAATTATTTTGCTATTTCTAATAATAAATCATGGAATTTAACTTTTTGTACTCATTAAATTATTCTTAAAAAAGGACATATCCTACTCATGCTATTAAAGTGCTTTTAAATTAGATATTGTCATTAAAAAAATTAAAACGTAAATTAGCAACTTAGAAATTTAAAATTTTCTTTATGTAGTTCTGTTTTATATTTCAGTATATATATATATATATATATATATATATAGAGAGAGAGAGAGAGAGAGAGAAATAGATATAATTTTTATTTGTGTAAACTAACCAATAAAGAATCACAGGTTTTTTTTTTTTTTTTTTTTTTAAGAACAGGAATATTTAAATAATTCTGCTGGGAATATATATACCTCAGTTACAATACTATAGTCTATGTCTAAGAAATTGCGACTCTGGTAGTCTAAGTAGAATTTTACTACGTACATCGCTATCATACGTAGAATATGTAGTGGTTTTCAAATATGATAAGAAAAGTACCATTTTCTTCCTACTGCACTTAAACTTCCCATTTACACTATGCATAATTCATGACATAAAATACAAGAGAATGTTCTACAATAAAACAATTTGATACGAGGATAAGAGAAATGGTTTGTAAGTTTGTTTCTAAGTAGTACTACTTCTCCCTTACTTCATATTTTTAACATTTTATGAGGAACATATGATATATCACCTATTCCCTATCTTTCTTTCATTCTGTTTTTTAAGAGAATAAGAAATGGATTTGAATTTTAAATTTATGAAATCTTTACAAACTGAAAAATTTCACTTTTAATTTAATAACAATAACTTTTAATTTAATAGTAAGTTTTACCATAAAATCTTGGTGTCATAATGAATATCGTCTAAGAAATATTATCTAATGTTTTAACTCTACTTCAAAATAAAATTTATTAAAAAACACGAATTTTCCATAACAGATAATTTGTTTTATGGATGTAAATTACACTACCTACTAAAAAGTGCTTGGACGCATTCGAATTTACACATTTTGTCAAATATCTAGATAAGTTCTTTCGGAATCATCTTGAAACATTGGTAGCGTAAAGAACACGATATATCTCATGTATTTAAGCAAATGTTGTGTCCTGAGAAGGAAAAAAGGACCAGGAAAAATTTCATGAAAAATCAAAATATTTTGGTTTACCATGTAAAAACCATTGCTTGAAATGCATTTTGACTGTAGCATGTGCTTAAGAAGAGTTTTTTTCATTATCTATATAAATATTTAGAAGACAACCACATTTATTCATTGATATATATGATTCATTGATTATCGATACATGAATATTACATTTATTCATGGATATAAATTTTAAACTTTACAAAAAGAAATTCCAACACGTAGGCTCTGGGTATTAGACCCAGAGCCAAGACATTTTCAGAAAATTTGGCATACTTCATTAGACACAGCATCCTGTAATCAGAAAGCAGGAGTGTTCAATAGCTTACGAAATATGAGCATTTTTGCTAAATAATTTTTATTCACGCATGCGCTAGCTTTTAAAAAATTTCAGTTGCATAATTTAATAGCTAAATGTATTAAGCAACTTATAAGAAAACCACAAACAAATATCTTGTAAATTTAAAGAGTTATGACAGATATATTGAACAGAATTTCAGTTCTCTCAACTTAAAAGCTAAATTATATGGGGTCTAATATTTTTATTTTGATTCAATCAATGTTCAATGACAATACCATAGATATTGTAATAAGACATAAATTAATCATCGAGGGACAAAAATGATTTATTTTTACTCCAAGAAAGGCGGTCATTTTTACCGGTTAATGGCCATCCTTCTAGAAGTGAATACACACGGATAATTTAGCAAATAAAATTTATGAATAATTTATGTACTAAAAGTGAATGAAAAACTGCAGATACAATTTCAAATTCCTTTTTTTTTTTACTATATTTATTAATTTATTTATTAATTTAGTTAATATTTAAAGTTAAACTCTTTTCATATACTAAAACTAACATTCTTTACTTGTGCCACTGCTTACTATATTTAAAAGAATTTTGAAAATTGTACATTACTTACTAATATAAATTCTTCAAAAATATCAAACTTTAAAAAAAAATATTCCATTAAAATTCAAAACAGTTTTTATTTCATAATAATAACAAAGCAACTGATTATAAAAGTTTTTATAATTTAGTCAAATATAATTTACTTTTATGATAACTTATCCCATTTCTTTTCATATATTTATTGGAAGAATTAAAAGACAAGCAATATTTCGAAGTTCTGAAAATTCATCGACGTTCTATTCTATTACAATTGCCGAGTTTCAATACCGGTTAATGGCTGATGCCAATAAATTTTTTCGGCATAAAAATCTTTGCATGATAAAATGAGAATGATAAATCTACATAAATTACTACATCTAACAGACAATAGAGTGTTCGCTGTTTGTAAATAAGTATTCATAAACCCCCCTATCATCATCTCCTTTTTTTTTTTTTTTTTAGAAGAACTAAAATTCTGTTCATTCTATCTGTCATAGCTCTTTAAATTTACACGACATTTGTTTGGGATTGTCCTTTAAGTTGCTCAATACATTTGGCTATTAAATTATGCAAAAGATTTTTTTTTAAAGCTAGCGCATGCGCACATAAAAACTATTTAGCAAAAATGCTCATATTTCGTAAGATATTTAACATTTTTACATGCTGATTAAAATATGCTGTGTTTAATGAAGTATTCCAAATTTTCTGAAATTTGATTTGCTCTGGGTCTGATACCCTACGTGTTATAATTAAAAAAAGTGGATTTTTTCTTTTTTTGCAATATTTTAAGAAAATCGTTATATCTCCATAAATATATGTGGTAGCCTCTTAAATGTTTATACGGTTAATGAGAAAATTCCCCTGAATCATATGCTACAGCCAAAATACATTTGGAGAATTATATTTTACAGGGTGATCTAAATCATTTTTATTTTTCATTAATTTTTTACTGGTCCTCTTTTCCTTATCAGGACAGAACATTTGCTGAAATATATGAGGTATAACGTGTTCTTTATGCTACCAAAGTTTCAAGATATGATTCCAAAAGATCTTTTGTAGATATTTCACAAAATGTCTAAATTCGAAAGTTTCCAATTTTTTTATTGGTAGGTAGTGCATTTGTCACGTTTTTACAGAAACCTACATGTATAGCAAATGGAATGGGGAAAATTCATAGTAAAACAATTTATTTCATTTCCGCCTTCATTCGCGGTATTATTTCAGGAAATTCTGATTTAATAATTCTAAACTTTAAAACCGTAATGTAAAAATTCAAAAAACAAATCATGTATATGTTGTTTTGTGTATACAGACAGTGTTTTTAACTATCTCTTTTTTTTTTTTCATAATTGTTTTAAATAATTTACTCATATTTGATTTCAAAAATTCTAATTTCTCTAGGATATTTTTATATTTTGAACTTTAAATTTATGATTGGTATCATAAACAAATTTCAGTACTAATTTATTATCTCAAAGATTACTAGATATACAAATTTTTATAACGCTTTTATACAATTTATCATTTAAATTTAAACGTCAATTTATTTTTTCAAAATATTCAACAGTTAATCAAAAGAGCATTTGATAAAATTTTAAATGTTATGAATGATTTTTTTAAAATAAATCAAAACAATTTTTAAATAAATAATTTTTTATTATGTTATTTAATCGAAATAGCTTATTTATTGCCGAAACGTCAGTGGAGGCCCTACATTGAGACTCAAAACGGTTTTGGGCTGTGTCTGTCTGTCCGTCTGTCTGTCTGTCTGTCGCGCGATAGCGGCCGCAAAATTAGCGCTATTGACTTGAAATTTGGTACACATGTTCATCAGCCCCACGAAATTAGCTGTATAGTTTTTGGTATGTATTCCATTTGTAGATCGTATACAGGGACACGCCAAAGTTTTTCTTATCATTACGGCCTATGGGAGGAATTTGTACGTATCGCGATAGCGGCCGCAAAAATAGCGCTATTGACTTGAAATTTGGTACACATGTTCATGAGCCCCACGAAATTAGCTGTATAGTTTTTGGTATGTATTCCATTTGTAGTTCGTATACAGGGACACGCCAAAGTTTTTCTTATTATTACGGCTTATGGGAGGAATTTGTATGTATCGCGGTAGTGGCCGCAAAAATAGCGCTATTGACTTGAAATTTGGTACACATGTTCATGAGCTCCACGAAATCAGCTGTATAGTTTTTGGTATATATTCCATTTGTAGTTCGTATACAGGGACACGCCAAAGTTTTTCTTATCATTACTGCCTAAGGGAGGAATTTGTATGTATTGCGGTAGCGGCCACAAAAATCACGCTATTGACTTGCAATTTGGTACACATATTCATGAGCCCAACGAAATTAGCTGTATAGTTTTAGGTGTGTATTCCATTTGTAGTTCGTGTACAGGGACATGCCAAAGTCATTCTATCATTACGGCCTATGGGAAGAATCTGTATGTACCGCGATAGCCACCGCAAAAATCAAGCTATTGACTTCCAATTTTTGCAGAAACGTCAGTGGAAGGCCTCTGTTGAGACTCAACAGGATTTTGTGTTCCGTCTGTCCGTCTGTCTGTCTGTCTGTCGTGTGATAGCGGCCACAAATATCACGCTATTGACTTGAAATTTGGTACACATGTTCATGATCCCCACAAAATTAGCTGCATAGTTTTTGGTATGTATTCCATTTGTAGTTCGTATACAGGGACACGCCAAAGTTTTTCTTATCATTACTGCCTAAGGGAGGAATTTGTATGTATCGCGATAGCGGCCACAAAAATCACGCTATTGACTTGCAATTTGGTACACATATTCATGAGCCCAACGGGATTAGCTGTATAGTTTTAGGTGTGTATTCCATTTGTAGTTCGTGTACAGGGACACGCCAAAGTCATTCTATTATTACGGCCTATGGGAAGAATCTGTATGTACCGCGATAGCCACCGCAAAAATCAAGCTATTGACTTCGAATTTTTACCGAAACGTCAGTGGAGGGCCTCTGTTGAGACTCAAAAGGATTTTGTGTTCCGTCTGTCTGTCTGTCTGTCGTGCGATAGCGGCCGCAAATATCACGCTATTGACTTGAAATTTGGTACACATGTTCATGATCCCCACGAAATTAACTGTATAGTTTTGGGTGTGCATTCCATTTGCAGTTCGTGTACAGGGACACGCCAAATTTTTTTTATCATTACGGCCTATGGGAAGAATTTGTATGTACCGCAATAGCGGCCGCAAAAATTCTCCGATTGATTTGTAAATTGACACATATATTCAGGCTCGGTATAGAAATAGCTATTTATTTTTTTAGGCCTATACTTTTTATGGATTGTATGGATTATAGACAGGGACACGCCAAAATGCTTCACATTACGGCGTATGAGGTGAATTGCGTTTAAATGCATTTTAACATCTTTACTTTGCAATCAAGAAAATTAAACTAGCGTACATGAGTAAGATGTTTAACTTATGTTGTTTGAAGAAAATATGTGCTCTTAAGCTTTCTAATTAATGTACAGGACCTTACAAAATTGTTCTGACAATGTCACGTAGTCATCCAAACGATGTTAAATTTGGAACAATTATTAATTTTAAACGCAAAGTAGTCTGAATAGTTTTTACAGGTGTATAGAATGTTTATGGTTTGCTTACATAGACACGCAAAAGGATTTCGTAGCATTAGAGCCTATGGACAAACTTTTATTTAAGAGCGCACTTTAATGCGTTTATGCTGCATTGAACTTAATAAAATTATCATACATTATAAAGATGCTTAAAATTATGTTTACTCTTAAAAAAGGTTATGTATAGACTAAATAATTTATGGGACCACACAAAATAATTCCGAGTATGTACTGTAATCATCCGAATGATGTCAAATTAGTTTGAAAAATTAATGAGTTATAATTAATTAAGTTTTTTCTTATTATTGGCGTTTATAATGACTGTGGCTACTTTTCCGGGATATATAAAATAATTTCGTACTATTACGGTCTATAGTCGATATTTCTTAAAAGTTTATTTTAACATGGTTACACCCCATCAAATATAATGAATTTATGTTAGAATTTTAAAAGCATGTTTTCTTGTTGATAATTGTGGGCATAGAATTGGAAATTAGTTTAAAAGTTACGCAAAATATTTCCGATATGCTATGTAATTTTTTTTTGTATGAAATTTGGTAGTTATGAAATTTGGTATTTATGAATTTCAGGGAAATAATACAAGACCGTCGTTCATTAAGAATACATATTGTTGCGTACTTGGGGGTCCGTAAGTTGTCCGAGAATGAAAGGCAAAACTTGCAAAAATTCAGTGATGTATTCACAGGAAGTTCCAGAAAAATACAGGTCTATAAACCAAGTATCAGCTTCAATTCAACCAGTAAACACAGCTTAAACAACAGCCGTTAACAGCAAAACAACGATACAAACTATTTAGCAATAACACATAAAGAAAGTCTCATCTAAAGAGGCTCAAAGCAAAGCAAGAATTTCACGAAACTGACACAGATCTGAGGCTGACTGCCTTTGCGAAAAAATGCTCCTTTTATACTTTTCTATCGAACACAGACTGTTCTGGAAAATTCTCGTATCTCATAATGAGATTAGAGCTTCCATATTTGGTATATCCCTAATAAGGATTTTCTCGCAAAGGTCGCCAAAAAAAAATCGCCAAGGAGGGAAACAGTCGCCAAATTTGGCGCCAAATCCATTTCTTCCCTTATTGGAACTTTTTAAAATGTTTTTAAGGGAAAATTAGGCTATTTTAACGCTAAAACGACTAAAAATGCACAAAGTTAGCATTTTATTAACTTTACTAAACTTCTTTGAAAGAATTGATACAAAAATAAATGCAAATATTTACAATTCCGTAACACTTTAAAAGATATGCAAATAGAGACATAGCGGGGGGTTGAGGGGGGCGGCAGCCCCCCTCAGGAATGTATCTGATTATGGTAACAAGTCGATCGAATCAATATATACGATTATATAATAAGGAATAAATAAAAATGACCTATTGAATAATGTCTGATGTAATTAGGACGTTGAGGCTCCTGATCTGCAGATCCACTAGTTTATTTATTGCCGAAACGTCAGTGGAGGCCCTCTGTTGAGACTCAAAACGGTTTTGGGCTGTGTCTGTGTGTCTGTCTGTCTGTCTGTCGCGCGATAGCGGCCACAAAAATAGCGCTATTGACTTGAAATTTGGTACACATGTTTATGAGTACCACGAAATGAGCTGTATAGTTTTTGGTATGTATTCCATTTGTAGTTCGTATACAGGGACACGCCAAAGGTTTTCTTATCATTACGGCCTATGGGAGGAATTTGTATGTATCGCGGTAGCGGCCGCAAAAATAGCGCTATTGACTTGAAATTTGGTACACATGTTCATGAGCCCCATGAAATCAGCTGTATTGTTTTTGGTATGTATTCCATTTGTAGTTCGTATACCTGTCCGTCTGTCTGTCTGTCTGTCGTGCGATAGCGTCCGCAAATATCACTCTCTTAACTTAAAATTTGGTATACATGTTCATGATCCCCACGAAGTTAGCTGTATAGTTTTGGGTGCGCATACCATATGTAGTTCGTGTACAGGGACACGCCAAAGTTTTTTGAAGTGAAAACTTCTTTAGGCGCGTTGAGCACTTTTGGGTGAACAAAAATCTTTAAACTCCCGTCATCGTCAGCTAACGCTTTCCATTTGAAGTGAAAACATTTGGGTGAAAAAAAATCATTGAATTCGCTTCATCGTCAGTAAACGCTTTCCATCCTTGTATGATACAAATAATGTACCATACAATTAACTTGCTAATGTGAAGTGTTAGTAATTTTATAGTATATATTGTTTTAAAATCTGGTGCGGCTCTACACGACTTCTCTCATCTCCGAGCACTGTCTCTATTGCAGTTAGACCTCACAAAACCGTGAGAAAGCCCAAAGCTGCCATTTTTCTCACGTTTTTACAATCGGGTGCGGCTCTACACGACTTCACTCATCACCGGACACAGTCTCTTAAAGATTTCAGCCGGAAACGTTGCAGTTAGACTTCACAGAACCATGAGAAAGACCAAAGCCGCCCTTTTTCTCACGTTTTTAAAATCTGGTGCGGCTCTACACGACTTCTCTCATTTCTGGACACTGCCTCTTAAAGATTGCAGCCGAAAACGTTCCAGTTAGACCTCACAAAACCGTGATAAAGGCCAAAGCCGCCATTTCTCTCACGTTTTTACAATCTGGTGCGGCTCTACACGACTTCTCTCATTTCCGGACACTGTCCCTATTCCAGTTAGACCTCATAAAACCGTGAGAAATGCCAAAGCCGCCATTTTTCTCACGTTTTTACAATCGGGTGCGGCTCTACACGACTTCACTCATCTCCGGACACAGTCTCTTAAAGATTGCAGCCAGAAACGTTGCAGTTAGACTTCACAGAACCATGAGAAAGACAAAAGCCGCCATTTTTCTCACGTTTTTAAAATCTGGTGCGGCTTTACACGACTTCTCTCATCTCCGGCCACTGTCTCTTAAAGATTTCAGCCGGAAACGTTGCAGTTAGACCTCACAAAACCATGAGAAAGGCCAAAGCCGCAATTTTTCTCACGTTTTTACAATCTGGTGCGGCTCTACACGACTTCTCTCATCTCCGGACACTGTCTCTATTGCAGTTAGACCACACAAAACAGTAAGAAAGGCCAAAGCCGCCATTTTTCTCACGTTTTTACAATCGGGTGCGGCTCTACACGACTTCACTCATCTCCGGACACAGTCTCTTAAAGATTGCAGCCAGAAACGTTGCAGTTAGACTTCACAGAACCATGAGAAAGACAAAAGCCGCCATTTTTCTCACGTTTTTAAAATCTGGTGCGGCTTTACACGACTTCTCTCATCTCCGGCCACTGTCTCTTAAAGATTTCAGCCGGAAACGTTGCAGTTAGACCTCACAAAACCGTGAGAAAGGCCAAAGCCGCAATTTTTCTCACGTTTTTACAATCTGGTGCGGCTCTACACGACTTCTCTCATCTCCGGACACTGTCTCTATTGCAGTTAGACCACACAAAACAGTAAGAAAGGCCAAAGCCGCCATTTTTCTCACGTTTTTACAATCGGGTGCGGCTCTACACGACTTCACTCATCACTGGACACAGTCTCTTAAAGATTTCAGCCGGAAACGTTGCAGTTAGACTTCATAGAACCATGAGAAAGACCAAAGCCGCCATTTTTCTCACGTTTTTAAAATCTGGTGCGGCTCTACACGACTTCTCTCATTTCTGGACACTGCCTCTTAAAGATTGCAGCCGAAAACGTTCCAGTTAGACCTCACAAAACCGTGATAAAGGCCAAAGCCGCAATTTCTCTCACGTTTTTACAATCTGGTGCGGCTCTACACGACTTCTCTCATTTCCGGACACTGTCTCTATTCCAGTTAGACCTCACAAAACAGTGCGAAAAGCCAAAGCCGCCATTTTTCTCACGTTTTTCCAATCTGGTGCGGCTCTACACGACTTCTCTCATCTCCGGACACTGTCTCTATTGCAGTTAGCGCATTAAATAAAATTGTAATATAATTTTTGTAGTAGTAGTTTATATTAATGAATAAAAAAACACTTCATTTAAAAGTATTTACTACACAATAAAATATTTCCTGACGATTCAAGAAATACACACGTAATTGTTCACGTTTTCACTTCTGTCGGCACTCCCGAATGCAACTTTTTTTTTTTTTTTATCATTACGGTCTATGGGAAGAATTTGTATGTACCGCAATAGCAGCCGCAAAAGTCCTTCGATTGACTTGCAAATTGGCGCATATGTTCCAGCTTTGCATAAACGTAAGTAGCTGTATAATTTTCATTGCTATATTGGTTAAAAAATGTTTATAGGGACACGCCAAAATTCTTAACATTACGGCATAAGGGGTGAATTTCTTTTAAACGCATTTTAATATCATTACTTTGCAATGAAGAAAATGAAACTAGCGTACGTGAGTAATATGCTTAAACTCATGTTGTGTGAAGAAAATATGTGCTCTTAAGCTTTCTAATTAATGTACAGGACCTTACAAAAGTGTTCTGATAATGTCACGTAGTCATGCGAACTATGTTAAATTTGGAACAATTATTAATTTTAAACGCAAAGTAAGCTGAATAGTTTTTACTGGTGTATACAATGTTTATGGTTTGTTTACAGAGCCACAAGAAAGAATTTCGTAACATTAGAGCCTATGGACAAACTTTTATTTAAGCGCGCTCTTTAAAGCGTTTATGCTGAATTGAACTTAATAAAATTAACATACATTATAAAGATGCTTAAAATCATGTTTACTCTTGAAAACAGTTATGTAGAGTCTAAATAATTTATGAGACCATACAAAATAATTCCGCGTATATACTATAATCATCCAAATGATGTCAAATTAGTTTGAAAAATTAATGAGTTATAACTAATTAAATTTATTCTTATTATTGGCGTTTATAATGACTGTGGCTACTTTTCCGGGATACATAAAATAATTTCGTACTATTACGGTCTATAGTCAATATTTCTTAAAAGTTTATTTTAACATGGTTACACTCCATCAAAAATAATGCAATTTTATTAGAATATTAAAAGCATGTTTTCCTGTTGATAATTGTGGGCATAGACTTAGAAATTAGTTTAAAGGTTACGCAAAATATTTCCGATATGCTATGTAATTTTTTTTGTATGAAAAATGATAGTTATGAAATTTGGTATTTATGAATTTCAGGGAAATAATACAAGACCGTCGTTTATTAAGAATACATATTGTTGCGTACTTGGGGGTCCGTAAGTTGTCCGAGAATGAAAGGCGAAACTTGCAAAAATTCAGTGATGTATTCACAGAAAGTTCCAGAAGTTCCTGATACAGGTCTATAAACCAAGTATCAGCTTCAAAATAACCAGTAAACACAGCTTAAACAACAGCCGTTAACAGCAAAACAACAGTACAAACTGTTTAGCAATAACACATAAAGAAAGTCTCATCCAAAGAGACTCAAAGCAAAGCAAGCATTTGACGAAACTGACACAGATCTGACACTGACTGCCTTGGTGAAGAAATGTTCCTTTTATACTTTTCTATCGAACACAGACTGTTCTGCAAAATTCTCGTATCTCATAATGAGATTAGAGCTTCCATATTTGGCATATCCCTAATAAGGATTTTCTCGCCAAGGTCGCAGAAAAATAGCCAGGGAGGGAAATAGTCGCCAAATTTGGCGCCAAATCCATTTCTTCCCTTATAGTAGCTTTTTTAAGTGTTTTTAAGGGAAAATTAGGCGATTTTACGCTAAAACGACTAGAAATGCACAAAGTTAGCATTTTATTAACTTTACTAAACCTTTTGAAAGAATTTATACAAAAATAAATGCGATTATTTACAATTCTGTAACACTTTATAGGATATACAAACAGTGATACAGCAGGGGGTTGAGGGGGGCTGCCGCCCCCCTCAAGAATGTATCTGATTATGGTAACAAGTCGATAGAATCAATATATACGATTATATAATAAGGAATAAATAAAAATGACCTATTGAATAATGTCTGATGTAAATAGGACGTTGAGGCTCCTGATCTGCAGATCCACTAGTTTATTTTTATTTTAAGGGTCATATTATTAAAATGTTACATATAGCTACCGACTGTCCTGAAAGAATAATTTCACGAGGGAAACCTTTTCATTTTACATTAAAAAATAATATTACTAATTTAAAGATTCGTTTATCAGGTCATCTTCACATCGGTTTTCCCGATGCCTATTCTGTATATAAATATCTCTCATAAATGTATTTTTGTAGATATGTATTTAATATTGTACGCGTTATATAATGTATGATAAATAACATTTGCTAACAATGTACGTAATTATGTATGTGAAATAAAATGATGTACGATTTATATGGCGAAAAATAAATAAAAACATAGAGTTAGATGTATGGATGAACAGATTTACAAAATTAATTCAAAAATGGAAAGAGAGAGAGTTTCAGTTTAACTATGTTAAGTTATATATATTGTTAAAATTTTAACACAAGATTAAGTTAAACATTTTTTTAATATTTTACCTGCCTGTGAATTATATTATTTTTAACTTTTACTATGGATATTTCCAATTCTAATTAATGGCAAAACATTTCATGTTCAGTTCATTATTAGATGCTCCCTATTAAAAATGTAGTAAATGTCACTATTGGTTTGTGTAAAAGGACACCCGGAAGTATTCCAAAGCATTGCATTCTATGAGATGTATTTCTACGAGTATAAACCATATTTTAATACCGTCCGCCTGCCTCCAAGGTCATTAAACTTTTTCAGATTTTTTTTTTTTTTTTTTTTTTTTATTATGTAAATTATTCAAATTCGCTATGAAATGTTCCCGACTTAAAATGATTTTAATAGGCTGTGTATAACTGATTTTTGTACAGGGACACCGAAAAAATAAAAAAAAGGCCAGTGTATCGTGTTTCAGGAGAGACATTTTTATAAATCACATTTTAATCATTTTCTACTTCAAAAAGCATTATGAAATTGACATTCATTGTTAATATGCCTAAATATTATTTTGTATGGAATATAATGACGCTTAGCTTTCAGCTATACAAAGCGATACTAAAATATTCAGACGCATCAATAGTTACAATTGGAAATTTTTGTAATTATATTTAACATTTTTCACACTTCCCAAAACTGTTTATGAGTGATTATGAATTCAATTAGTCTAGCTATCTGCCATCCGCTTCTTCTGTCTGCCCGTGGTTCGATAACGTATGCAAAGAACATTGAGGTTTAAACTATGCAACGAAAAATTATAGTTGGAAAGTGTTAATAATCAATGCTTACCGAATGCTTTTTCGTTCTTGTTTTCATTTTGTTTTCTTTCTTATTTCTATTGCTAATATATCAAGAGACTAAATATACTCTGCTTTAATTTACACTTTTTGAAAGAAAATAACTAAAAACGTCAAATGAAAGTGGGAAGTTTCTTGATTTTTTTATTAACATATGTATCACTATCGCCTGTATTCTAACACATAGCGTAAAAATATATTAGCCGTATCATGTTTATTGATTTGTCATTAATGAACCTAATTTATGCAACAGAATTTTTTTCTGGATAAAAATAAATTCTCATTCTTCATCCTTCATCTGTCGATAATTATAGGTAATTGATTCAGGCTACAAATATTTTTTTTTTCTGTCTTTAGTAAATTTAACTTTCCAGCTGAAAGAGCTTTGAACATTAATAGAAAATGCTGATGATGTTGTTAATCATTATTTTTATATGTTAAAACGTAACATGCTTGTTTTTTCTTTATAAATTTTTATTCAATTTAGATAAATGGGAAACAAAAATTTAAATAAAATCTTATCGTACGAAAAAATTAGAAAGTATTTACTTTAATTTTGAGATGTCCCTTGAAAGAAAAAATTCATTGGATTATAAGCTTAAAAATAAATTATACATGGTGTGAGATTAACAATTATTTCGAAAGATTAGAACTAATAACATTTTAAAATTTAATTATTATTTATATATATATGCCAAATTTGCATTATTTATTTCATGATTTTACTGTAAATTAAAAAAAAAAAAAAACATATATTTTTTTTTTTTTTTTTAATTTTATAATAATAAAACAGATTAATTTCAAATTATAACTAAAAGTAATATTATATAATTCAAAAGGTAAATATATTTTTACAATGCAATGTGATAGCTTATTAAATATACTAGATACACGTGTGATTTTGCAATATTTACGTATATATATATATATATATATATATTAAATAACTTGCTTTATTAATTTGACAAGTTAATGATTATTCCAAAAAAGTTACAAATAGCTGATTATTTCTGCACGAAGTACACTTTAGTTTGCTACTAGCCTGGTCTCGCCTGCGTAGCCGGGCATTTCCTTTTAAAATATCAAATCGAAGCGTAGACACCGTGAACTTTCAACATGGTTTACAGAAAATGGCAGCGAAATTTCTTAAGTAAGCATAATAAATTTTACAACCCTTTAAAAGACAACCCTATAATTCTAATTTTTTTCAAAGTGAAACAAATTAGAAAAAAAGCTAAAATATTTATCGCATAATTCATGAAAATGTTATTTCCTAATAAGCATATTTGCATTAAATTAAATTTAAATTTATTTCTCTTACATCTTTACTATCTGTTTGCAGCATTCCTCAGCTGACAGAGCGTTAACCCCCCAATTAAAAAATTCCTGGTTTGAGATACTTGAGCTGACAAAAGACTGTCGAGTAAATTAATGGTAGTTGGAGGGTGTAAAATCGTTCATGACTGCAATCTCCTTCATGTTTTCAAAAATAATACCTCTGGGAATAACAAAATTCGCATCCGCAGAGAATCAAAAGTGTGATGCTTTATCTCCGTACCAACCGTAGAGGTAAAATCCAGATTATCCACTTCGTAAGCCGATTGCGACGTTAAATTCCTTTGTCCTCAAACTCATCATTTCCCGAGTTACAACGCCTAAAATACACAGTGTGATAACCTTTTACAACTGTAATTCTTAAAATACTGTTCAAAAAATTAAGCCACCCAAGATAGCACTGCGATTGAAATTCTTGCTTAATTCGTAAACATTTCGTAAGTGTTGAATGAGCTCTTACTAGTTTTGTCTAAGTAATAGTATGGTTCTAACGTAATTCAGGCACATAAATAAGTAGTAAATACATTAATTTCGGGTTTTCCAGCAAGAATCTCGATCCAACTAGCCCTTTATGAGATTTTTAATCTTTAGAGCATTGTTTTGCTCGACAATTGCTACACTGTGCATTCTAGGCTCTATACAGCCGGTAACAAAAGTGTCCGAACACTAAGAAAAATTCCTATATAAAAAATGTACGCTTAATACAGTTTTACTAAATAAATCCTTATCGAATCGTATTCTTAGATTGACTAAGAACAGGATTCGACAAGGATTTATTTAACAAAACAGTATTAAGTGTACTTTTTATATATAGGAATTTTTGCTAGTGTTCGGACACTTTTGTTACCGACTGTACATCAATTTAAAGCAAAACATTTAATGTTCATTCTTTCCTCAATCTAAATCTTTCGTTTGCGTTCGCAAGAAAAGTCTCTAAAAATTGAAATGAGTTTTCGCACTCTGCGCAAGTTTTTCAAGAAAAAATTTACCAATGCGAAAATAGAAAAACATATATAATTTTTAATTTCTCAGAAATAAGGAAGGAAATCAAATCTCGGGTATTTATACTTTTCAACCGCATAAATAACGTATTGAAAAAAAAAAAGTATCGTAAGATTATACTTAAGGCGATATAATTATCGAAAACATCTTAAATGCAACAATTTGTAAAATGAAAAAAAGTCGTGCATAAAAGAAATCGGTGATTAAATGAGCTGTTTTTCACCTCTTTTCTAAAAAGGTCTTTACGATAAGGTATTATTCACAAATGAAAATTTGTATCAGAAAAATATTCATTTTTCTTATATAGGTATACGGTGCATACCTATTTAAAAAAAAAAAAAAAGAATCGCAAATATTTTATTAAGTTTCATCATGTAAAATGGTTTCTTCTGATACAAACTTTCATTTGTGAATGATCCCTTTGCGTAATGAACCTTTAGAAAACGGATGAAAAACAGCTTATTTAGTCAACGATATCGGCGAACTTTTGTGATATTTAACTGGATGTTTTTTATACGGATCTCTATACATTTGGGTATCAAAATTGCTACGTGGAACATCAGAGGCTTAGCTACAAAAGAATCAGAACTACTCAAACACCTAATAGAAAGATCTATTAACATTGCTGTGATTACAGAGACAAAAATGAAACAAAAAGGGACTAAGGATATTGACGATTTTATGATGATCTGTAGAGGAGCACACTAAATTAAAAGAGTGGCTTCCGGAGCCGGAATACTTCTGGACAAAAAATGGAACAACAAATTGTAAGCTACACTTTTGTTAGTGAAAGAATCATCATTGTAAGATTCAAAATGGAAAGAGGATACCTTTCGGTGTTTGGCGTATACGCCCCCAGAGAATGGTAAGAAAGATGAAACCGAGCTTTTCGAGATGGCAATCAACCTATCCCAAATGTTGTTGGTACATTTGGAGAAACTTGTTTGAATGAAAATGGTAAACATCTGAGAGATTTTCCCTCTTTTAACAATTTAAGACTGACAAATACTTTCTTTCGGAAAAAAAATATAAATAAGTTCACGTAGAGCGCCAGAGGCTTAGTGTCATTCATTATGTTGTTGTCAGTAAAAAGATAATATCACAAGTTATTGACACACATGTATTCAGAGGTTATGATATATATTCTGACCATTTCTTGGTCATCTCTAAAATCAAGTTAATGAAGAAATGGATAAAAACCAAACGTATTAGAAAGCTTGAATGCGAAGTCTTAAAAGTGGCGTTATTACAAGAACATAGCATTAGGATTTTATATCAAGAACCTTTAAACCAATTAATAAAAGATACAGATGTAAAGGAAACTGTAGATGAAAAATGGAGTAACATAAAGATTATGATTCAGAGAACAGCATTCGAAAACTTGGGCAAGAAAAGAAGTTATAGAAAAAGAGGCCTGACAAGCTGGAATGAGGAAATCCCGAAGGTTGTCAAAGAAAAAGAAGTAGCCTATAAAAACTACCTACAAAAGAATACAGAAGACGTAAAAGAACTACATAAAGAAAAAAGAAACTTTGCAAAAAATACAATTCGGAAAGCCTACCAGGAACCTTGGAAGAAATTCATAAGTAATATTGAGAATGATGTACATCTAAGACATACATTATTAACCTATAAAATTCTATGAAAATTAAATAATGAAGAAAGAAATAATACAAATATGGACATTATTAGAAAGAAAGAATGTTTTGAACATTACAAATATCTCTGGCCCAACCCAGCTGCTCCTATGAATGTGGAAATCAAAACAGTAGGCGAAAATATGGACAATATCGAAATGAGCGAACTACAGGAAGTGGTGAAGACTACTCAAAAAAAAAAAAAAAAAAAAAAAAGCTGTGGGCACTGATAATCTAAATTCTGAACTTATTAAATATGAAGGTGCTTTACTACATGAAAAGTTACTAAATTTATTTAACATCTGCTGGGAAGGAAAATTAAATACCTACAGATTGGAAAACCGCGAAAATCATCTCTATCTTCAAAAAATGAGTTAGAAACTGTTGTGTAAATTATGCTTAATAGCACCTATAAACTATTCAATAAATTATTTATAATAGAATAATGATGATAATGGACTCACTACTTCTAGAAGAACAATTTGGTTTCAGACGAGGCAAATCCTGTATTGATGATGTTTTTGATATGAAACAAACAACTGAGAAACACCGAGAATTCAATCTTGAAACACATAGTATCATCTTCATAGATTATGAAAAAGCTTTTTATCGTGTCGATAGAATAATGTTATGGATTACAATGAAAACGAGAGGCATCCCCGGACATTTAATACAAGCATGCCAATCCCTATACCAAAATACAAAAATACTAATTGGTACGGAGGAAGTAGAAACTAAGGAAGGAGTTAGACAAGGCTGTGGTCTATTCCCAACCCTCTTCAATATTTATACTTATGACATTATACGGATGTGGAAATTGTCAATAAATGCTCGCATCTATTTGAATACGTCAACTGATGTAAATAAACTACTGTTTGCAGATGACCAGATCATCATTCAATAAAATGAAGATAACCTTCAAAGGTCTGTCTATATACTTCATAAAATATGCCAAGACTATCATATGAAAATATCCATTTCTAAAACAAAAACAATGGCATTTAAGGGCAAAGAACCAGTAAGAACGAAAATCGTTATTGATAATAAAATTATCGAATAGATACAACACTTCACCTATCTGAGTTGGACATTACCTTTGACAATGATAGCGATTCCCCAAAAAAAAGCTGCACAAATTTCAACATGCTTGTGGCATTTTCATAAGAACACTAAAGAGGACAGCGAGAAAAGAAACACAGCTGAAGTTTCATAGGATTAAATCAGTGTCCACTTTGCTGTATGTCTCAGAGACATGTACCCTGAGTGCCCAAGATAGAAGCAGAATTCAGGCAGCAGAAATGCGGTACTTACGACCTCTAAAACGTTGCACAATTATGGACAAAATCAGGAATGCAGACATTCAAAGAGAATTAAAGTTTCTAGCCTCTTAAACAAGATCAATGAATACCGCACTAATTGGAAACATCATCTCTAACGTATGACACGTGCGGCGGAGACTGCGACAGACACAGAAAACGAGAGTTAGACCAAGAAGCCGGAACAGGCTCCCAGCCTAATCCTTAAAGAAGATGAGGAGGATGATGGATAATAAAAGCAAAATGACTTTGTCTGTCTGTCAGCTGTCTACAGAAAAATATACCACTTTTATAGACATGACATTTGAGACACAAATAGTTTATAACATCTCCTTGTGCCTCTTCCAATCTGGATTTTAAAATTTCTGATTAGGAAGAAAGTTATTAATTAAAATGTATTAACGTATTTAACCCTAATCAATTTCTCGACATTTTTCTTTGCATTATAATTTCAGCCTGTTGCCAATAAATAGAAACGTTTTTTTATTTCATTTGTTTCTTCTAACATAAAAAGAAACATTTCTCCACAAGTGAAAAATATAAAAAAATAAAAAAATGAAAAAATAAACCTGTATCATCAAAAATTTCTGATAAAGCTAACGTCATAACTTAATATATATATATGTGTCATTTATATTTAAAATATTAATTTCATTAAGTCTTATGACTTCTTTTTTCTTTATTGATTCCTTTACAAAGTAATATGGTTACAGCTTTAGTACAGAAAACGCCTGGTGAATTTAAAAATTTTTTGTCAGTTTGGCGATGATTAAAAATAGCTATCACAATTGCATAAGTAAAGACCTTGGCTGGAAATCTCATAGTTATTTTTCAAATTTAAAATTTCGCCAACGGGGTCATATAGTATAGATGTTCTCTAATGTGAATGCACATTTTGTTTATTTTAATAGCTTATTAATAAAACCGAAATAGCGTCTGTCTTTTCCTTTATCAGATGTCTCGAGAAAAACCTACTGCTCTTATAGATGCGAAATTCGGCACACACATTGTCGTGAATGTCTCCGAGTGCACCTCGAAACCGAATTATCAAATATTTAATTTAGAAGCAATTTATTAATTAAAACGTGATTAACTATCGAGATTTTCACGAGACCTTCCATTTCAGACACCAAGTTGAAAAACTGACGATTCTGTCGTTCCTTCATTGAAATTGATCGCTGCGAGACGTACCCTTTCACCATCCGAGGGGGAAAACCGAAGATTGTGCAGTTTCTTCATTCAATGCACTATAAGGCGCTATAAAATACCATTTTTAAATTCCAATAGTGCATTTGCTAATGGATCGATTTTTATTTATTTATTTATTTTTTTTTTTCAATTCATTTCGACTCCAAATTAAACTTTACGACATATTGTAGTAGTATATTTTTAGTGGAATTGCTATCATTTTATGGTCGACCAGGTAAATAAAATAAAATAAAACAAATAACTTTATAGTAAATACTATGTATAGTCTGTATAGTCTTGCTCAATGTAATCGCAATTAAATTATGAAAAATATACATTGATATATATATTTTTTTTTATGTTGTTCGTTTCGAAATAGTTGTCTGATGAACATCCAAATTAAAGTCCAAGTGTAAGACGTTGGTTGTTTCAGGCAATAAGGACAGAGACCCTAGCTAATGTGGACGAAGAAAACGTTGCCGAAGGCACCAGGGAACCGAAGGAACTTTTTGCATGATTTCAATGGATTTTTGTTTTTTAAAGTTTTTATTTATACAGTGTAAATAGTGATTCTTTATATTATTATTCGTTTAAATATAGTGACCAGCGAAGCGGGCAAATTCTGCTAGTGTATATGTATATAAACAAAATTTTTATAATAATAATAATAAAAATAAAACCTCAATTTTTTTTTTTTTTAATAACCTCTATTGAGATATTTTTTCTTTACATTTTATAATACAGCAGCCTGTATTATTTTATTTAAAATTCTTATCCGTTCTTCTGAGTAACTACAATTTTTATAAATATTAATGATTAGTTCAGATCTTGATTGTAGGTATTAAAACATATTAATTAAAATTGAATTTATGTTAAAATTTCAAGACATTCCAGATAATAATTTTTAAAAATTGTGTATATAAATATTTATAAAAACAAGTTTTTTATAAAATAAAACAAGTACCTACTCTTTTATCCTTAAAATAACTATTTTTAATAACTTCTACTGTGAATTTTTTTTTTCTTCAAAAATTAAATAAAATTATTTGCAGCCTGCGCAACAAACGAAAAAAATAAAAAAAATAAATAAAAATAAATAAATAAACTTTTTTTTATCAACGTTAATTAAATGAACTGCGAGAAATTACAATAGCTTTTCTATGAAAACAAGAATGAATCTGATATGCTGTTGTAATAAGACGTTGTTTGTGAGGCAGAAAACAGTTTTAATTATTTCCACTAACATGCTCGTCTACCTAAAATTAAAGCAATTTTACCGCTATGTAACAAAAGCATAATCTAAACAGATGTTGAATGTCGGTATTTTAAAACAACTTCTTCTTTTGCACCCCTATATATATATATATATATATATATACATACGTATAAGGGTTTTAATTAATTTTTAGAGGCTCGACTGAAAAAAAAAATAAAACTGCACAAAGCCGTAGTTAATTTGAATTTATTTGAAATAAAGTAAAATTTCAGGCAGTAAAATACTTTTATCTGCATTATTTATATATTTATTACTATTATTATTTATTTATATATTTATCATTTATTTTATTTTATTTTATTTTATTTTATTTTATTTTATTTTATTTTTAATTTAATTTATTTTTATTTTTATTTTTATTGGCATATTTTGTATACAAATTATAGTTATTCTGCAGTTTTGTGTTCCAAATACCTTCAGATTATCTGCTTTGTATTAAATACTTTTAATGTAAAAAAATTTCTCAGTTAAGAAAACTGCTGGGGAAAAAAAAAAAATCAGATTTGTAAATTTGAAAGATAGATTTACAGATTTGAGTGTAAAAAATAATAATGCAATTAATTATTATTTTTTTTTTTTTTTTTTACAAATTGTTTCTCTAATTAAGTACTGCTATGAACTCTAACATTTTTATGCATACATATGTCGTTACATACATGATTTTATACATACAATGTTTTCATCATGTTTTACATGATAAAAAGTAATTTTTAAGGGGCAAAGCCTTTTTTCATGGGAAAAATAATACAAAATAATGCTCACTTTCAGAACGCTATATGCTAATTCTAAGTAATTTTAAAACTGAATTTTTTTTTTTTTTTTTTTTTTTGGTATGTATCTTTTGCATGATCTTTTGTATCATCTGAGAACTGAATAATTTTATACCTCAATTATAGTATCGGTTATAAATTAAATTAAAATTAATCAGAATTTTTAGATTAAAGAATTAAAAAAATATCTTTTTTAAAGATAATATAAATAATGAGTTACAAAACTAAATTTTCTGAACAGAAGTATTTAAATTGAAGTGTTGATTAGTACACGGTAGGAGACATGGAGTCAAAAAATTTAAGATCATAAAAATTTCATGCATGATCATAAGATTACATTTACCAATGCAAATACACTATACATTTTTAACAGAGGATCTACAACACCGAACTACTCCAAAGTTAGCGGTATATTCGTCTACAAGGAATAATTTCGTTAAAATTTTTACATCTTACAAAAATATGTTTACATTACCGCCAAACACTTTTTCATATGATGTAATTTAGTCTTTACGAAAGATTCTGCTCTTTCACTTTCATGCTTCCAGTTTCTCTTTTGCTATGCAGTTGGAATTTTATATCTCCAGTTGTTCGTTTATCAAGGAAAAGTCCACTTTATTGACGGTTCTGGAAAGAAATAGCTATCGAAATGCACGCCAAATTGCTTATTTATTTATTTTTTTCTGTCAAATTGTGCGACCAATGCAAGTTTGAATTGTATGTAAATAACAAAATGAAAATAAATTGTATGAAAATAAATTGCTTTAAATCACAAAATTTAGTTGAATTTTAACCATTTAATAAATCGGTAAACACTTTAGTGTTAATTAAAGGTACAGTTCACTAAATCCCCCCCCCCTTTCCCTCAAAAAAAAAAAATTATAATAAAATAAAATAAAAAAGAAAGAAGAAAAAGCTATGAAATTGAAACGGGAAATTTGTAATTTCATCGTATAATATTGAGTACATTTATTCTGCTATTTCAAAATAAGAAACTCTACATTTTTATATTAATTATTTTTAAGACATGATAGGGACATTTATATTGCAAATATCTTATTAAAAATGTAATCCCCTAAGAGTATTTTTCTTTTTGTTGCTATTTTAAGGAAATTCACTTTCTGTTTTATCCAAATTTTTTTGCTGCAATATTTCCATTAGATTCATATGAAAACTAATAAGAAAGGGTGCGGTTTATGTTTAAGATTTGGGTGTGCCTTATTAACAACCTGTAATTTAGAATTTTTGCTAATATGAATATATCAATGTATGAAAGAGTACAGATATATTAAAGGTTAAGTAAAATAGTTTATAATCATTATCATACATTGATATATGTATTATTGATGGACATTTTAAGTATTCTTTTCAAAATGTAATTGAATAGTATTAAGTAATATTTTGAAAATAACTTTCAAATTATTCATTACACATTTCTGCAAAGTCATACTTTTCAGTTTCGTTTCTTTTTTTTTTTTTCACTGTGTTGGGTGACTTTAATGCACTTTTATACGCTGGATTTTTTTTAAATCAAGCAAAAGATCTACAGAAAGTAAGAATGAAGATCGGAAAACTTCACACAGAGTTCATAACAAATTTGAAACTATTTATGTATAAAATACAGTAAAATAGACAGTCATTAACACATAATCTTTTAAATGTGTTTCTTTACATCAAAGCTCTCTTTAGAACTTTTTCTCTTGTGCACGGCTTGAGGGTCTTCGAGGGGGGGGGGAATCTTATATGCTACATCCAACAATAATATGCTAACATGTTAATACGTCATCGTCCCTAATATCTCACAACATTTCTTTAATGTCTTAATGAAATTGTGCTCCTTGTTCTTCACTCACTCAAACAGAATTTTCGGGAAATAACTTAGATGGGAGTTGAAGAAATGGAACTTTAAGCTCCAAAAATCCAATTTTTTGTCAAAACTGTACGTCATGGAAAATTTTGAATAGTTTTCCTTCATCAACATCCAAAGAGACACCAGAAAACATATATCATGTTGAAAAAACAATTTCGTCGCAGACCTGTGTTATTACTTAATTAAAATACATGTTATTGGAAAAAATATTCACTTTTATTGCACACTTTATTTTTGACTGAAAAAATCATTTTTTTTTAAACTATAGCTTGTAATGAGAAAAAGTAGTTTAATGTATTTAATCTACACTTATGCGTTTATCTTCTTTACTTACATATTTTTGATGTTAAGGCCAATTTTTTTATCCTAAACAGAGTCGAATTTAAGTAAGTCAATAGTTAAATTATTAATAACATTTTTGGCAATGGAAATTTTAAATGCTCTGAACTTAAATTATGTAGTTGATTTATATATATATAAAATCTTTTAAAGCCATTACAAGTTAAGTCTATTTATAATTAATGTTAAAAATATTTTTAAAAATACGAACAAAAGTACATAAATGTTTGGTGTAGTTCAAAATTTACAATTTCTTTATTATCTGAAGTTCTGATACTTTGATTGTTAATAATTAAACCTTGTTTTCTACATTATACGTTATCTTCATTATTCATTATATTTCATTCTTCATTATCCGCGTCGTTCGGTATATGTTTTCCTTCTCACATCAACATGAATCCCGGTGCCCCCCCCTATTTACCTGCTTTTACTTCCCCCTCTCCAGCGGGTAAGTTAGAAGTTTCGAGAAATTCCACCACAGTGATATAGCGTGCTCTTACTCAACACTCACGACTCGCATGCAAAAATTCGCCACTCTATGAAAATCTGAAGCATATTCAAACTTGAAACCGTGTTTTTTTCCCCGTCCACCCAAGGGGGTGGGTGGTTTCGCATAACACCTTTAGATTGTGTGTTGCATACACATAGTCAACCGATACATCAAAAAATCGCTTTCCTCGGATGATTTGGAGCAGAGTTATGCTGAAAACGTGTTTTTGTACCATCCCTCCCTGACATTAAAATGTGGAAAGACGGGGATTTCGGATAAGCTCTTTATACAATGTGTTAGGTACGCATAATTGACCCACACATCAAAAACCGCTTTTCTCAGATAATTTGGAGCATATTTAAGCTTGAAAAAAAATTTTGCTGCCTTCCCCTTCCGTAGGAAGGGGGTAGAATGTAATTTCACAAAATCTCTTTGTGGTGTGTGTATTTGGTACGCATAACAGTCGACATCAAAAAATCGCTTTTCTGAGGTAATGTGGAGCAGAATTAGTCTTGAAAATGTATTTCCTTCGAAAATCACGAAAATACAAAAATGGGTATTTGGAAATATTCTAAAGAAGACACGTGGCTTTTTTCAGTATATTTGTACTTTTTGTAAAGCTCTACTCAAAAATCTGGATTTTGCGAAATTCACGCCCGGAAATTGATTTCCTCCCTCATTCTCTTAAAAATTCCGAAATCGTAGAAAATGCTTTCTTGTACTCAAGTCTACTCTCCCCATGTGTAATTTCTTCATCGTGAAGTAATTGGAGACCGAGTTTTGGTTACAAACTTTTTGCCTCCAGTTTCCCACGGGGAAACAGCAAGAAATTTCATAAAATTCCGTTACTATAGGTCTCGGATACATATAAACAATCCGCCCGTCAAAATTCTTGGCCACAGCTCCTAAAAATTTAACCGGACAAAGTTACTGCTAAAAGAGTTGTCTCGAATTAGCCCCCCGTAACGCCTTCCCCACAAAATCGAAAATCACAAAAAGCACAAAAAAAGCTTTTTTTTTTATAATATATATATATATATATATATATATATATATATAATAAAGAAGACGCACAGTAATTTACAACATCTTTGTACTATATTTGTTAGAGTTCTATTCAAGAATTCGGACTTTCCCGGAATAAATGATTTCCCCTTCCCTCCCTCTTAAAATCAAAAATTTCAAATTTGCAGAAAGTGGTTTATTGTTCTCAAGTGTAGTCTTTCAATGTGCAATTTCTGCACCATGAATTAATTAGAGCCGGGTTATGCTTACAAACGTGTTTTTGCCTCCTGCCCTACAGGTTCGGAACGGTGGTAATTTTGTAAAAGCTAATACATATAATTTTAAGTTGGGTAAAAACCTAATTTCCTGCAAAATGTCATGTAATTCCGTAGAGCCGTTCTTGCGTGATACCCGGAAAAAAATGCGTTACAGACATACGGACACAACGACATACACACACACACAATTTTCTGAAGCCGTTTTCTGCTTTCATGGTGTGTGAAATGTGAAGATATCGTATTTTTTTTTTTCTATGACAAATTTACAGACAAAAGTCTAATTTTATTAATATACATGTGAAAATTTATGGTTGTGAGAAATTTTAAGTTCTTATCTCAATTACTTTTTGAAAAAACATGCGCACAGTGAGAAAGTACGCTTGAAAATAGTCTGCAATAACGTAATATTTTTTTTTTTTAAATCTGTTTTAAAGTAAACCAAAATAATATTTTAATTCAATAGAATAGTATCATACTAGTTAACCGAAAAAAATTACTGGTACATGCATTCATTTTTCTTACATTTTTTTTTTTTTTATTTCACCGAAAATGTCTTCATTTTTCCATTTTTAAAAGTGGGTTGTTCCCTTAACATTATGATCTATGGTTACATGACATCAAGAGTTGGGTGCAAAATTTGAACAAATTATAAGGTTATACGTATTGAAACGAAAGTAAATGATGTTTGTCTTTCACATGTAATGCATTTTGTTTTCTAAATATGAAGTATTTATGTTGTTATATCGTGGATCTATTTGTCATGTTGCTTCTGAAAGCCAATGGTATTTTCAATACGTTTTGATACTTGAATGGCCAGGAAGAGCACCAAAGATTAACTCTATAAAAATATAGAGAGAGCTAACTAAAGATAATTATTACCAAAAAAAAAAAAAAAAAAAAAACTTACAACTATGAAGAACAAACAATTTATTAAAATCAATAATTCAATCACAGGATTACATTGTAACAGTTTTAGAATTTAAAGTTTATATTTAAATCATAAATTGTGGTCAAAGTCTTTATCAACAATCTAAATGGTGTTTTTAATAAAATTGTATTTTACTGCCGGAATGAACATGAAATGGATAAGTGCTCTATTAAAAAGATATAAAGCAGACTAAAGCTACTTACTACAAAAAAGTAACCTAATTATAAAAACCAGTACACAGGAATCGATAATTTAATTACGGTATCACATTATAAAATCTATAGAAATAAGCATCTTGTTTCAAACTACAATAAGGTTCTTAACTGTCATAAGTTAGCAGTTGTCTGTAAATATATATATATATATATATATATATATATATATATATATATATATATATATATATATATATATATATTTGTGTGTGTGTGTATCCATTTTCTTCTTCAAAACTATTCTATTAAAAATATTTACTTTATGAAAGTTCATTAAAGAATTTTTATTACTTGCTCTGTCGCATCATTGTCCAATGAAAGTTTTATGTTTTTTCTTCAAGTGAAAATCTTCTGATATGCCATTAAACCTGAAAAGTGCATTTTTTCCAAGTATATTTTTAAATTTCTGGTATTTATTATACACATGTATGCAGGTCAGTGTATTTTCTTAGTTTTGAATTTATAATATTTTGTTTTTTCAATCTTATTTAAATACTTGGGGATGCGTCCCAGAAAGTCACCAATTACCCATTTGCGCAGATCTAGTACGACGCTAAGCCCAATCAACCAACCAACCAAACTTATTTAAATACTCAACATTATATATATATATATATATATATATATATATATATATACTGTAACAAATATTTTCATAAAAATATCATACCATACATAACGTCTGGCTTTAATGAGCAATGTATCTAGAAATTTTATAGAAATTTTAACCACTGTTACACGCATATTGAAAAGATAAAATTAAATTTTGTTTCCTAGATTTGAATCTGTATTCATTTTTTATTCTGATTTATTTATGCAATATCGAAAAACGAATTAGAAAACCGTAACAAACACATTTATGTAAATATTATTTTACATATATCGTGAGGATTTAAGGAGTAATGTAACCATTAATTTTCTGACAACTAAAAATATGCAACGAAATTTATGAGCAGTTCGTTCTTTCATAATTTATGAAGTTGCTTGCCACTATCCCATAAATCGTGCAAGAAAGCAGAGAAATATATTAGTTATATCATGGCTATTGATTATACATCATATGATAAAATTCTATTTTTGATTTATGATAAAATTCTATTTTTGTATAAAAAATTCATTACTCTATATATAGATAAATGTGGTTCCTGATAAATGTGGTTAATTCCCTCCCACTGAGAATTAGTTTATAATAAAATTTCCATTATTAAAATGTTTTTTATTAAATTAAGAGTATTTAGTAAATATTTATTTAGTGTAAATGAGCAAAGTTTTTCGTGAAGCAATTTTATAAAATTGGTATTATTAAAAATTGCAAAATTAATATAAATCATTATTTAAATAAATGAAAATTTATTTTACGTACAATGTATTTTATATTTTTTAAGAAATATTTTATATTTTAAGAAACAAAATTATTCAATTTGTTTAAGAAAAATAAGAAAGAAAGAAAGAAAAAAAATATTGTGAATTTTTGATTACATTATTTCTGAAAAGAAAGAAAATTCTTTTATTTCTAATTGAAACAACATACGATTTTTCTTTTATTTATAGGTAATAATTCTACATTTTCCAATAATTATCTTTATTTTTTATAGAATACTAGTAAGCTATGCCTACTTTGCTAATCACAATATATAAAAAAAATAAAAAGAAATAAAAAGAACATTCATCACTATATTTTAAATCACTTTAAATATAAAAACTGAAAACTATTTTATTGAAATCTCTTAAAACCTCACTGCGGGTTCCCGTCTACGCTATATCGGTTCCGGGTCCCTACTACTTGCAATTTGCACCTTAACCGAACATTCCAATTTAGGTGCTAATTACACGATAAGTAGAGCTACTGTTATGCAAGAACTACGCTTTTCATGTATATATTTACCTTTATATGTACCTTTCTCTGACATATTGCCATCTTCACTCTATGACAATAGGTGGATGCACCAATTAATCTTTCCAGATGAAAAATTCTTTTAATTAATTTTTTTTAAATCCTATCGAAGTTGGAAAATGAGGCTTCGAGGTGCATCAAGAGAGGACAAAACGGACCACCATGCAAAATTTTATAGCTCTAGTATCAGCCATTTGCTTTAATAGCGACCAAAATTCCTCGAAGTTTAACATTAGGGAAGGTGACCGAATAATAGAAAAAATAGAAAAAATATTATTCATAATTTCATAAATATATTTTTTCTAATAAATAACAAAAATAAACATATAATTGATAGTAATGTTTGCTATAGAATCTGATTTTTATTTTTTTCGAAAATCATTTATTTTAACAACTATTTCTATGTAAAAGAGTTCTATGTTTTTTGGATCACATAAATTATACATATTCTGATTGATAATTTAAATGACATTTTTCTTTTTAATTACAGCTATATTTTTGTAAGAAATATATTTTATTCCAGGAAATTTGTTAAAACAACATAATGACATTTTTGTTCCTCATTTTCTGAATTTTACATTAGGGATTAAAAGTGTCCTATTTTAACAAGCTCTTTTGGGAATGGTCTTAATTTGACTTTTTTTTTTTTTTTTTTTTTTTTTTTTTGTAAAATAGACAAAAAAAAAGAATTTTTTAACAGTTTTTGTAACATTAATTAAAGATACGGTAACAAAGTGCATTTGAATTTTAACGAAATAGAAAAATGAGTCTAATATGATATAATTATAAGGTGAAGTTTATGAGGCAGAAAACCAGTTTTAATTATTTTCACAAACATGATTGTCTTTGTGAAGGAGAGAAAATCTTACCAGCAGCAAATGAAAGTGTTTCAAGTAGATGTTGCTAGATAATAATGCAGTAATTTTGCAGCATTCTTTTTTCGATTCATATTATAATAAGGAGCGAGCATTTTAATTATTTTGTTCACTTAGGAATAAGTATATAGTTTTACATAATAAAATTCATTACACTATATATACGTATAATATGTCAAACAATGGTAATGTTTATTAATAAACAAAATATTCTTCAAACATTTATTTTCAAGAAACAGGAATTAAAACAAACACGAAAAAATATTTGCGTAAATAAATATGTGATGCATTGAAATGTAATTAATAATGTAATATTTATATATGAAAATGTTACATTAGGAGTATGGAATTTAGATTACAATATTTTCAATGTAATTAATGTTTATGCAAAGTTTAATAGTATTATGTGCCTATTAAAGTTATAGTTAACTTATAGCTGCTAATATTCTAATTGATATTCTTTAGCATTTTTAGTACTCAAATTTTTCCCACCAGTTTTTTGGAGCGTACTTACTTAATCATAACTATGTTTGGCAAAAATTACTCTACATAAAATTGATGCGGAAAAAGCTCCTGTACTAAAAATGCTACAAAATATTAACTAGAGTTTTGGCAGGTGTGGTTTACCGGAAAATTGGTTAAAAAAATCTTTTTTTTTTTTTTTTTTGGAATGTTATAATATGAATTTAAAAGTTTGTTTATTTGAGAATTTTTTTTTTCTCATCAGTTTTATTCACACACTAATTATTCTCTAGTTATTAAAGTACAAAAATTGCTGTTTAAAAATTAATTTTCTTCAAACGAGAAATCGTTCTTTTCTCCATATTTATGTTTTTTTTCTGCTACATGATTTATAAAGTCTTTTTGTGTGTGTGTGTGTGTGCGCGCGCTCACGCGCATTTCAAATAATAAGGTGTTTATATGTTTTTTATTACGTATATAATGAATGGTGAGCCTTTAGGTTTTTATTTTATTTTTATTTTATTTTTTTATAATCATGTATATGAAAAATTCCTAGATATTTCATGATGTTATACTATCTCAAGAAAAAACTATATGAATTTAATTTAAAAATTAATATACTGTCCTGTGTATTATACACTAATAAATCTTTTTAAAAAGAAAATTAAGTGAATTTTTTTAAAGTAATTATGTATTTTTTAAAACCTATTATTTTATACTTTATTTTAAATAACGGCCCGTTAATATTTGGTATATAGAGTAATGTTAATATTTAGTGTAATACACACACACGCATATATATATTATAAAAATTTAGTTTTTATTTAGCATTTTGTTTTTGTAGATGTAACATAAAGTGTTTTCACAGAATATTTATTTACGTCAATTTATTGAAGTTATTCATAAGATTGTTTCATTTGTATCCTCAAGTATACCTATACCTGCAGCATTTCGACTAATGTTCCGTAAAGCCTGCTACTACGCCTTTTTTCCCCCACCAGTCATTTATTTTTTTTCATTTATATTATTATTATTATTTATTTATTTTTTAAGTCATTTTCTCCAAATGCAATTAAGATTAAATAAGAAGACAAATACTCTTAAAAAAAAAAAAAAAAAAAAAAGAAAAGAAAAGAAAAGAAAAGCGAAAAGACTGGTGTGTGTGTGGGGGGGGGGAGGCAGTACTAATAATTTTACTGGATATTAATTAGAATGTTGGCAGGTATGAGTGTACATGTATTAGTGCATTTAATTAGTTTACTTTCATAAAGCGTATTCAAAAATGATCATTTTCATACTTTTTAAAAAATAGTATAAAGCTACAAGTAGAGTGAATACAGACCTTACTCTTAATAGAGTGTCTGTCTAAAAATAATATCAGTAATAGATAAGAAACATAGTGAAATCATTTTAAATTAAGAAATAAAAAAATAATAATAAAGCACGTCGACATTTTTTTTATTTATTAATTTGCAACTATTTGTAATAGATAAAGCTTAGAAATAATTTGGATACGTACACAAATATATGAGAAAACAGTTCTCTTGACCAAAATTAATGAGACGTATGCCAATGAAAAAAAAGAAAAAAAATTGTTTAATAAATCTAAACATACGTGGAAAAATAATATCTCGTGAATTTTTTTCTTTTAATAACAAAAGTAAAAATTTGAAAAATTGAAATTTATTATTCAGTTACGCATATTTGGAAAACAAAAAGTGAAATAATTAAATACTTTCCTTCAAACGGTGATAAAAATCATAGATTAAAATGTTTCTTTAAAGATGTTAAAAAGTATCCAATACTTAACTATCTATACAATGGTTTAAGTATAATGTGTCTTCGTTGTATTTTCTCTGATGGTATAACAAGGAATTGAGAGGGCCCCAATACACACTTTTCACTTGATTAGACTCTTTACAAGAGCAAACAGATATTTCATATTTTGTTATCTCAAGCTTTATTAAAAATTCCATAAAACACACAGACAAATGCATGTATTAAATGCTAATTTTCCCAGGTTTAATTTTTTTAAAAGTAGTTATAAAAACTCAAATTGCAAAAAGAATCTTTGTCTTTTGTAAAATGATATTTATTGAACCATTTTAGATGCATGCTTTTTATCTATATCTTTACCTATCCTATATAAGGTAAAGCTAGGATAATTTGCGCACAATTCAACAAAACTTTATTTTAAAAAAAATCTAAATTTTAATTTTTTGCTAAACTATTGGTACATAGCTTTAAAGTGATCCTTCTTCTACGCATTTCCATTACTATTTTGTTATTATACTATGTTTTAAAGAAACAGCTGTATTAAAACCAACAAAGCTATTTTGCGCAAGCTCTCCTTATATGGTAGGAGAGATTGCGCTTAATCTTAACTACAAATAAATTGTTAACAATAATAATTGCACTTAAATGACATTGGTAAAATGATTTTTGTAAACACATATTTTTGTACATGCAGGTATTTCAGTTTATCAATTTCAATATATATATATATATTAAAAAGGATTAAAAAGGATTATTTTTTTATTATTATTATTTAAATTAAATTAATTAAAGAAGCAGATTAAAAAAGAAAAAAAAAAAAAAAAAAAAAAAAAAAAACAAGACTTGATAATAAAAATAACATTTAGTTACTAGATAGTATAGTATTTAACATAAAATTAATAAAGTTATTTTTCAGTTTGAATCGTTTCTTGTTTGATGACTTAATCTGACGCTGTCTATTATCGTTGCACTCGTTGTTATAAATGATGCAACTTCCATGCAACCACCTGCCACAAGTAAAATTTATAAACGAGTCCATAATAAATCGTTTAATTAAAAAATATTTTGTAATGCTTCCATTCTACAAAAATTCCTAGCAAGGGTTTTGAAAATTTAAACAAACATTTTTGAAAACGAGACAAAATAACAACGTTTAATTTTAGAATGTTCAAGCAATGAACATGCACATTTAATTGAGCACTGCGCTATTGATATTGTAGCGCTATGGAGTCTCAGAGCGCCCATTTTACTCCTACCTGCCGATCACCAATGTGAGCAATCTCTCCTACCGCGCAATCTCTCCTAGCTTTACCTTATGTTTTTTTTTTTTTTTTTTTTTTTAAATCTAATATATTATAAAGTTACTTTAATATGGCCATTATAAGATATTATATATCACAGTTAATTTTATATTTAGAAGTATGACAATTCTAATTTTCATTTTAGGAAAATTTTAAATGTGAACACAATATTGTTTAAATACAATAAGAAACAATGGAAAGTCATTAAGACTTTTAAGAAATTTAACTGTGTGTGCGCATGTAAAATAAAATAAATGTTTTTTAAAATGATATAATAAATGATATTTTGTCTTTCAGATTTTACATTTGATTGTACAAAACTAGAATGTTGTGGCCACCACAAGACTTTCTTCTATATTTTCCTATATACATATTCAATCTGTAACAATATTAAAAAAAAAAAAAAAAAAATACGATTTTTTTTCTAAGTTTCTTTTTTTGTTAAAAGTAAAAAAAATCGAGAACTTTGTTTTAAATTATCACAGATTTATAGTTCAACCATTCGTTTTAAAGGTATTGACGAGATCTTTCGAAAGATACCCATCTTGAGAATTTACCCCCCAGGGGGGAAGCGATGCCCCCACATGCACAGAAATTTTTTCCTAGTTAACTATTACTATTATCAATAACTCATATTAATTTTACAATCACAAGTTAAAAATAACTCTCATTATGTACATTTATACGAAATTTTGTCCTATACTGCCGTGTTAAAAATTTAGAAAAAATGCTATCACAGCGCCACCTGTTGAGCTTTTGATCCCCAAATGTAATCAGCACCATTCCATGTCAGGGTCCAACTATATACCAAGTCTGGTTAAATTTCGTTAAAGAAAAAAAAAATCAAAGTTCTTTTTTTGTAAAAGTAATACGTATTCAATCCGTAACAATAATAATAATAAAAAAAATACGATTATTTTTTTCTAAGTTTTTTTTTTTTTTTTTTTTTTTTTTGTTAAAAGTAAAAAAAAAAATCGATAACTTTGTTTTAAATTATCACTGATTTATAGTTCAACCATTCGTTTTAAAGGTATTGACGAGATCTTCCCCCCAGGGGGGAAGCGATGCCCTCACATGCACAGAAATTTTTTCCTAGTTAACTATTACTATTATCAATAACTCATATTAAATTTACAATCACAAGTTAAAAATAACTCTCATTATGTACATTTATACGAAATTTTGTCCTATACTGACATGTTAAAAGTTTACATAAAATGCGATCACAGCGCCATCTGCTGGGCGATTGATCCAAAAATCTAATCAGCACCATTCCATGTCAGGGTCCAACTATATACTAAGTTTAGTTCAATTTCATTCATTGGTTCGTGAGATACGGTGAAAAATACGAAATTTTGCGATCACAGCGCCACCTACTGGACGATTGATCCCCAAATCTAATCAGCACCATGCCCCGTGAGGTTCCAACTATATACCAAGTTTGGTTGAATTTCATTCATTGGTTCGTGAGATACGGGGAAAAATACGAAATTTTGTCCTATACTGTCATGTTAAAAATTTACATAAAATGCGATCACAGCGCCACCTGCTGGGCTATTGATCCCCAAATCTAATCAGCACAATGCCCTGCCAGGGTCCAACTATATACTAAGTTTGGTTAAATTTCATTCATTGGTTCGTGAGATACGGTGAAAACAAGAAACCACAGACACACAGACAGACAGACATACATTTTTTAAAAACTATCCATTCGTGTTCAGGACATCCCAAAACGTGTAGATCCGTCAAAAAACGGAGGTCGAAAAGTTTCGCGAATCCAATACCTTCTCTATATTACATACAGAAGAAAGTAAAAATGTTATCCTACAATAGGATATCGTAACTGCATATTTTAAAATTTCAGCGATTTAAACTAATTAAGTAATAAAATAAGCACATAAGGTAAATCTAGGAGAAATCGCGCGGTAGGAGAGATTGCGCACTTAGGGGATCGGGAGGAAGGAGTACAATGAGCACTCTGAAACACCAGGTAGTTCTACAATATATAGTGGAGTGCTCAATTAAATGTGCATGTTCATTGCTTTAACAATCTAAGATTAACGTGGTTTCTCTGTCTCGTTTTCAAAAATGTTTGTTTAAATTTTCAAAATCCTTTCTAGGATTTTTTATAGAATGGTAGTTTTACAAAATATTTTTTATTTAAACGATTTCCCATGGACTCGTTTATAAAATTTACTTAAAGCAAATGATTGCATGAAAGTTACATCATTTATAACAATGAGTGCAACGATCATAGACAATAACAGATTAGCTCAACAAAGCAGAAGCATTCAAACTGAAAAGAAACTTTATTAATTTCAAGTTAAATATATTATCTAGTAACTAAATGTTACTTTTTATTATCTAGTCTTGTATTTTTATCTGCTTCTTTAATTTATTTTCTTTTTATAAAATTTTTTAATCCTTTTTAATTTTTTTTAAATTGAAATACCTTCATGTAATACAAAAATATTTGTTTACAAAATCCTTATACCAATGTCATTTAAGTTCAATTATCATTAACAGTTTAGTTGTGGTTAAAATTAAGCGCAATCTCTCCTACCCTATATGGAGTGATTGTTCAAAATAGCTCTTTTGGTTTTATTACAGCCGTTAATATAAATCATAGTATAACAACTAAACAGAAAGAAGGATCACTTTAAAGTTATGCACCAACAGTTTAGCAAAAAATTAAAATTTAGATATTTTATAACGTTTTGTTGAATTGTGAGCAAACACTCCTAGCTTACCTTAAACATTTAAATCGTTGCAGAATGAAAAAAAAAAGTTATTTAAAATATTATTATTCATAGCTCCAATTAAAATATTTTTTGAATTAAGTTTAGTTTATCAATTTTGAATCGTGTACCTTTATTAAATTTCTTAATTTTTAGGAAAGAAAGAATATTCAATTACTTTCAAAGGATAATTATTTTTATAAATATTTTTGGATTTTCTGAAAATAAAATAAAATAAAATAATTTAAATACTAGACATTCAAAACAATAATTAATCCTAAGTTATAATTACTTCTTTTTCAGCCAAGTTATTAAAAAATCAATTCCACGAAATAATACTCTTCTATGTACATATCAACGGAAATTTTAAATAATTGTACGTCTGCTTATTGAAGTATATAAACCAGTGAACTGAATTCTTTAATAATTCTGTCATTACAAATTTTAAAAGAAATTAGTCGTGGATGTTATTCTATTAATCAATATAAATCGATAGTAAATATTTGGTAACGTATAAGGCATAAAGTTTTTTTTTTTTTTTTTTTTTTTATCAATTTACATTTGAAGTCGTTACTAATTTAACTATCTTGTCAATTAAAATAAATTTCACTGTCTTTTATTAGCTTTTAGTTATATTTTTTAAAGTAAAATTTTTCACTTTTAATTATTGACTTACGAAAGAAGATGTGTAATTAACAAACAAGGTACTTACTTGAATTATCACTAACTAGCAGGCTACGCTCGCTTCGCTGGTCATTATATTTAAATGAATTTTCGAAAGAATGGAATTATTATTTATGTTTTAAAAAACATTAAAAAAAAAAAAAAAAAAAAAACATTGAAATTGTTCTAAACCTCGCTTCGGGTACCCACTGCTTACGACATCTCCTTTTCCGCCCGCAGTGCATCAGGTCCAGGTTCCCACTGCTTACAGAACGGTATTTTTAAAAGAAAAAGTAGATATTCTTTTAAATGGAATTAAATAAATAAAAACAAATAAATTTTAATAAGTTTAATCCTTTCTACTATTACTACCATTTTCCCCAATAAATACCATAAATTAAAAATAATAATAATAATTTCCTTTCAAAGGAATTAATTAAAGAAAATGGAAAATAAAAAGTTGTTATACAAAAAGAATTATACATTATACATAAACATAACTGTTATAAATAAGTTTTTGAATTAAAAATTTAATGTATTTAATTTTTCTACTGCATTATCTTTTGATTTTCAATAAATTTAATACATTTAAAAAGTAATAATAAATAAAAAGATTTCGCATTCAAATGAATGAATTAAATAAATAAAACATAAATAACGTAATATCGGTTGCTAAAATACTCAGACGATTGAAATGAAAGAATAAACTTTAAAGAATGAAGCAGAGAAGCCAATTTTTAAAACTGAAACAAAAAAATAAATAATTAAAAGAAAACCAAATTCGGGAAAAAAAAAATCTCCTTGAGTTGTACACCAGCAGGTCCCCAGCTACGCATCTGCTAAGTTTTGTAGCTCTGTGAACAGTAGTATGAACCCCAGACTGACACTCACACGCACACACACACAGGCATACGCACATATACTTCTCTTTATTTAGATAGATAATTCAAAATGTTGCAATCGTTTGAAATAATTTCCTTTGACTCATAATTACCAACTACGGTCATAATTATAAATCTATTCCTCGTTGGTCTCTTCTATATTGTACTAAAAAGAATCTCTCAATTTAATTTTAATTTTACTTCTAAGCACATATTTAAATTTTAGTGTAGCAAAATTATTTTTGAGGTAATGAAAGAGAAAATATTTTATAAATTTTAGCTAAAAGATCTTCTTAAAGCCATTCCTGTTCTTAGTATCAACAACAAATTTATTGTAAATCAGTTTATTTTCTAAAAAAAAAAAAAAAAAAAATTAAAAATCGAATAAATATTTAAAAAAAATAATAATAATAATAAGATAAAATGTAAGAAACCACATTAAAGTATTTAGTCAAATTATTCATTCTTTTTGCAATTCCGAATGTAATAGAACTTTTCTATTAAGTGTAGCCTAGTTAGGTGCATTCATTGAATTTTTGCATTAAAATAGAATTATTAGTATACAATTGAAGCAAAAAAATAAACAAAATAAATTTTAGCTAACAACTAGTTATCCCTTTAATTTTCTCAAAACTCATAAATATTATTTTATATAATACTTTTTAGAGCTATGTATCTTTGTTTTTAATTTTGTGCTCTGCAATTTATTTCTATAAAATAAAATAATCTGGTGTGTCACTCACACGACTTTCTCTTACCCTGAAATTTAATACTATAAACACAGGTTGGAGATTAAGAGGTAAGATAACGATGTCATGTAAACCTATGTTAAACAATTCAAATTAGTCTTTGGAAGAGTTTTACTGCCCCCCTCAACCCCCCGTTTCATTAATGTACCTAGATTTATATAAAACTTAATTCGGTTATTAAAAAATATTTCTGTATTTTTTTAAAATAATTTATTAAAATTATTATTTTAAAAAATTATCTTTTATGATAATGCAGACGATTTCCATATTAGAGAAGTAGTATAACACTAAATATACAAAAAAAGTCCATTTTATTCTCAATATTTAAAAAAAAAAAAAAAAAAGTGAAAAAAAAAATCGAGAACTTTGTTTTTAATTATCGCAGATCGATGGTTCAACCATTCGTTTTAAAGGTATTGGCGAGCTCTTTTGAAAGATACACATCATGAAAATTTACTTCCCCCCTCCCCCAGGGGGGGAGGCGAGGCTCGTGCATACACAATTATTTTCGCAGTTGACTATCTCTATTACAAAATATAGATGTTCGTTTCATTTGGTTTAGTGCAGTCTATAGACGTTAAACTCTACTTAACTGCAATTTCCCACATAGACGTAATGTATTAGAATTCTCTTGATTGTCCCTGTACACGAACCATTTGCTTGATTATAACGAAAAGCTTACTGTAGCATCTATATATGATACACATTTAGAATACCAAGTTTGGAATGTCTGCTACTATTTGTTCTTGAGATATGCTGATAAGAGACAGACACACACACACAGACACACAGACGTACACACAGACCATTTGCTATAAACATGATTTTCGTATTTTGGGGGCCTCGAAACGTGTAAATATAACAAAATCTCGCGTTCGAAAATTTGACCCAAAAACAATACTTTCTCTACCTTATGGGCAAGAGAAAGTAAAAAAACAATACTTTCTTTACCTTATGGGTAAGAGAAAGTAAAAAGAATTACACTAAAATAGTGGTAAGAAATAAAGACGGGGCTTAAAATGCTTAAAATATATTAAACAGTTGGTAGCTCTGCTAACACATAGGTAAACCATATTGAATTTTAATCATTACTGTTACTATTTTTTTTTTTCGCTGGTGTCTCTACTAGCAATGTCACATCTACCCTTATTTTCCCTAATTAGCAATACAATTTGCCCTTAATCTCTAGAACTAATCCTTAACTTAATTTAAATATTTCAATTGGTCTTACATTTGCATACATGTCAACCCTCTCATTAATAAACGGAAGATTTTTAGTACCCGCCCTTTTTTTCACACCAGTCTTTTTTTTTTTTTTTTTTTGGAAGAGTGATTTTATACTTATTTAATCACAACTACATTTGGAGATAATTACTCTAAAAATAAAGTATTGTGGTAAAAGGGGCGTGTGTTAAAAATTTTCTGATTCATAATTGGCATGTTAGTAAGTATGCATTTGAATAACATATCATTAAATTTCTTATTTTATATAACTATTATTAAAAAACAACCCCATGCAAAATAATTAAAACAAACTCGACAAATTTAAAAAACTAAGAAGAAATGCTATTTTATTTATTTTTACACACAATCAAAAATTGTTAGTACATAATATAATCCTCATAACTCTTTATTAACATTTGCACATGATTCGGCGTGAATTCTACCATTTTTTTTACAATCATTTGTAAAATTTGTGTCCTTGTTCCACACATGAATTAGCGCCGTGATTAGCTTCTCCATAGTTATACAGTCCATATTTAATAGGCGATTCTTGCATATAGCCTAGAGATTCTCTTTGGGTTGATATCAGAAGAGTTCCCAGGTCATTCCAATGTCTCAATTTGGTTCTCAGACGTGAATTTCTTGACCATTTTGGACATATGACACGGGGCTAAATCCTGCTGAAAAATCCCCATTCTATAAGGGTATCGTTTCTTGAATCATAAACTTAACTCTTACACACAATATCTTTTTTTCAGTAATTGAACCATTGTTATTTTCTGGCTAAATTTACCATTATCCTTAACAAACTTTTTTTTTTTTTTTTTTTTAACTTATTTCTGATTATGAAATACTTCTTTTTGTCTTTTGGTACAGAATTCAGAAAAATATATATCTCATTACCTAAATTTATACAATTTTTGTTTTAGAATGAAAAATAAAATGTAAGATGTTTCGAATGAATAAATAGCTTTTACGTAGTACTAAAGAGTAGGTGCATGTTTTAAACACTAAAAACTGCAAAATTATACTTTTCATTTATAATTTTAAAGTTAAAGGGCGATAATTATTTTACAGCATTATATTGAATCTAAGCAAAAAATTTTGCTAAGGAATCGTATCAATTTAATTGACTTATTCATAATTTTATAAAGATAATAAATTTTATAGTATTATACTTTATGAAAACTGTAATTGCATTCATTCTTAAATGTAATTTCTTTCGAGTCCCTGCTGAGTCTAATAGTGTCTTCCTCGCCTTTAATATCTCGGAGTATGAATGTACATATAAATAAAATTATAGCATATTCTCTCCAAATGTAGTACTGCAATATATTATGAAATTTAATTTCATGACTACATTTTTAAAAATCTATTCTTTAGTAAACGCACGATTGTAATTAAAAAAAAATAAGGCTACTTTACATCGCCTTATAGCACACTGAATGCAGAAATAACAGAATCTTCATTTCTTTTATCCCTCGGGGGGGGGGGGGGGGGGGGGGGTAAAACAGAATGTCTCTTGGCGAAAAACTTTGCAAAAAATCTCGATAGTTAGTGATGTTTAGACACTATATTTAAATGATTTTAAAGAAAAATGAGTAATTGAAACTTTTAAATTAGTGTATTTCGATTAGCGATTGTTTTCAGAAAATCAAAACCATGGCCAAATACCATGATACTGTTATAAATGACATGTGAGTATTTTTAATAAAAAGAACGTTGTGAAAAAATTTATTAACATGCAAACACTGTTTCTATCAATATGCGATGATTTGTATGGTTATGCTTTATATGAAATTTTTTGTAATAGCACGTGCTAATTTTTCTGTAATATATATATATATATATATATAAGGCAATGTCTGTGTGTGTGTGGACATCGTAGCTCAAAGACGGTAGCTCGGACAATCACGTGATTTGACACGAAGGTGCCCCCCAAGGGGTCCTTGTGCACCTCGAAGCCCGATTTTCGAATTTTTGATTAGTTTTCTTTTAATTAATTAAAATATTTAATTAATAACCTCGTAATGGCTTTAAATTAGGCATTATAATTTTAACTATAATTTAATTGTCGCCAAAAAAGATTACGAGTTCATTCTTTTTTTTTCGACATAAAAATAAATACATTTAATTAAACGTGAACAATAAAAAATTATAAAAATTGTAATTATGCATTTTAAAAAATTGACGGCATTATATCACTTTAAAAATTTTATAAATATTGATAAAGTGCTGATATAGTTCAAGATACTAATATATTTTGTTCGGAAAGGATTCTTATTTTTTAACACGTTCGCTGCCGGTTTCACGTGACTAAAATTTGAAATGACGTTTTTTTCCTTTAACCCGCCGAATATGTTTGACGTGTTGCACAAGAGCGCTACATCGCCAGATGTTATAGGCTTTGTGTTTACCTTTGCTTTTTTGCGTCATGTGTTACGTCAATACGCTGTATTACGTCAAACGTGTAAAAATTCATCTGCTCGTTACAAACAAACTCTGGAGTTAATGAGTAATAAGTTAAATTTCCATAGCAAATAGTTTCGTTTGTACTGAAGAGATAAAATATCTCGCTGACGCCATCACTTCGGTTGCATATTGATGATACGTGTTTTATAAGAGAGAAAGTATTCTATTTTGAAATACCCTTCCATGGAGGATAAAATTTTTGATCGCATAATTCCGGACTACTTCTAGGGCTGAGTCCCCGACCGTTGCCAATCGCCCATTGCGCAGCACTAGTGTGACGTAAAACCCAACCAACCATCTATTTTGAAATATGAATATTTGTGATGTTTGCGTTAGTACTGTTTGGCTGGTTGAATAGAGTTGGAATTTAAGAGGTACTTTTGAATTTAAGAGGTTGGTTTAATGATTGTGTTTTACGTCACACTAGTGCTGCGCAATGGACAATTGGCGATGGTCTGGGTCTCACCCCTAGAGTTGTCCAGGGACATGCCATCACAATTTTGATTCTCCACGGAAGGGATGACTCTCTCGCTTCGTAGACACCCAGAGGTATAATTAATATGGGAACATGGAAAACATTGCGGGCACGACAGATTTTATGAGCACCAGCCACCATTAGTATACGCAAAGGTTTTTGGCAGGCTCGAGTACCGAACCCGCAATCTTCCAATTCCGAGCCCGGCGCTCTACCGACTGGGTAACCACGGTCCTGAATTTTAGAGGCATATATTTGAATTTCATGCCAATACTGGTTGCTACAGTACAAAGATTTGTATACTTTTTAATTTCATGCATTTTGAGATAGGGGTATAGTGAACAGATCAGAGTACCATTATAATAGAGAATCGTTAAAATTTGCTATAATTATCCAGTTGCGGATTTATTTTTTCATTCCTAATGAATGAAGACTATAAATAACATATTAATGATAAATAATTTACTTTATACAACTTTTGAAAACTTTTAAATTTAAAATTCCTAAGTAAAAAAGTATACTTCATACTTTTTTGTTAAATAAATCCTTGTCGAATCCTGCTCTTAGTCGGTGTAAGAAAATGATTCGATAAGGATTTATTTAACAAAACCTTATGAAGTGTATTTTTTTTACATAGGAATTTTTGCTAGTGTTCGGACACTTTTGTTACCGACTGTACTTATAGCTGTTAAATTATTGGAAATAAAAAAACTATCATCTAAACACTTATCATCAATTACTAAAGCAACACACTTTTCAGGGACATTTGGTGTGATTGTATAATCTAAGTTTTATTTTTGTATTTGTGATTAGTTATAAATTCGTAATTATTTTTTTTTCTTTTAATTCTATTTTATGAAAATTTTCCTTTTGTCCTGTGTATTATTATTATTCGGATATTTTTTTTTTCAAGACGCGTTTTCTTTTTAGGTTAGATCGCCGAAAAGCTCGCTTTCGTATGCCGCCGGTGTAAGGTTGCTATTCGGAACACGATGCGAAATGGCGCCGTCTTGGCTATTTTCGAAATTTCGCAAGCGGCAGCCTAAAGTAAATTTTCACCTGTAAAGCAACACGTGACATCCGCGCTGGTGCGGGATCGGCAGCGAACGTGTTAAACTAGAACTTTTTATATTTTTACTGCAAAATTGTTGTTAAGTAAGTAAATAAATAGGTAAATAAAACTGCCCGTGGCGTAACATTTGACTGAATAGCGTTTCTTTCTTACTTTAAGCATCATAAACCTTTTTAAATTTTATCAGTTTTGTTTATAAATCCTCATGGGCCATATTCTTAATTTTGGCGCTGAAGTACACTGAACATTTTTCGCCAAGAACTTTTATTTAGCAATAGCCATTATAAGCCAAGTACCGCATCAAAAATATAAATACATTATAAAATATTGCAGAACAAATGTTGAAACAGAACTAATAGTCACATGATCTATATTTATCTGAATAGATAATTTTATGGAAAAAAAAAAAATTAGTTTTCGAAACAGAAAATTTATTTCAACAAGCACTGCCTTACACCTAAAAACTTTTTAAAATATAAACTAAATATGAAATATTCTAATAAATTAACGAAAAGGTACAACCAATAAAAGTAATACCAGAATAGGTACTGAAAAAATCCCCCCCCCCCTTTTTTTATACAAGTAAGTATACACAAGGGGAAAAAAATGCCAATATGTCGATACTATGCATAGTACGTAAAGTGTTGTTTATGCATAATTGCAATTTAAATATAAAAGTTTACTTCCATATTTTTCGATAATCTTCGTTTCATTACTGTCATCCAGTAAGCCCCCAAATTGAAGTTCACGGGTAAGGCATTGTCGCGGCACCAGAGAAAATGACACGGCATATTGCGAAGGGGAAGTCTCAGGCGAAGGCAAAAAGGACCCTAAGCGAAGCTTTTGAGCAATTTCAATATATTTTATTTTTTAATTTCTGTTTGTAAATCGGTATAAAAGGGGTGATTCTCTTTCTTTTCCTTTCTTTTTTTTTTTTATTCATTTAAATATAGTGACCGGCGAAGAGGGCAAAGCCTGCTAGTATATATATATACATATATATATATATATATATATAGTTTTATTATAACATTTATATAATTAATTTATTTTTTGCTTTTTAGTACGTTTGATAAATCAAATTTTAATAACTTTACTTTCCACGAAGTTTTATGAAGTTGAAATATGCTATTTATATGCACAAAAGAATGCTTTGCATAGAATATAGCATGGTTATCATCAGATTTACAGGGTGACACAAAAATATTCAGTTATATTAAGAGCTATTAATAAAAAATTGCTTTATCATTTTTTAATGTGAATATAATTTCAATTTGTGTATATGTCTAACTGTTCTTCTGTCCGTCTGTCTGTCTCTCTGTCTGTTTTTCTGCCCTCTAATTCCCGTAAATATTTATGGAATTTCTTTAAACCGATATATTTCATTGAAGTTCACTATCGGATCTTCGCTTTTGAAAATGGAATGGATACCTCTTCTGGTTTGTGTACAGGGACACCCAAAAGTATTCGAAAGCGTTGTGCTCTATGAGAGGAGTTTCTATAAATCATATTTTAATACCTTTAATGTATAGAAACTTTAAGGAAATTTTAATATGTTATTCAATTCCCTATCGGATGTTTCCTATGTAAAATAGAGTACATTTCTAACTGGTTTGTGTACATGGACACGTGAAAGTATTCCATAGCATTGTGTTGTGTGAGAGTTATTTTTATAAACCAAATTTTAAAACTTTTATTTTCCACAAAGCTTAATATTGAACTATATTATTCGTATGCACAAAAGAGTGTACCTTCTGTGTAATATAGTATGGTTAGCATTAGATTTACAGGGCCACACAAAAATATTCAGTTACATTAAGAGGTATTAATAAAAATTTGCTGGAATTGCACTTTTGTTTACATGAGCGTTTTAACACTTTCTTATAATTTTAGTGGGAATATGATTACAATTTTTGCACCTGTCTTTCCGATTGTCTACCTTTCTATCTGTTTGTCTCCGGCTCCTATCATCTGTGAATATTTTGAGAATTTTTTTTTAAATGATACACTCAAGTTCCCTATGGAATGTTCCCTATTTAAAATATCATTAATAGGTCCTGTACAACTAGTTTGTTTACAGGGACAACGACAACAACAATAAAAAAAAACGCCAATGTATTACGATTTAGGACAGAATTTTTTTAAAGTTATATTTAAAAAACTTTCTACTACAAAAATATTAAAATTACATGTATTATTAATATTCTAAACTATTGTTTTGTATAGAATATGTTATGATTAACTTTCAGATTTACAGGGCTACAGTAAAATATTCAGAGAGTTTAAAAGCTGTAATTATAATCTAACGGCTGCATTTTCTTTTGCGTTAAGCCTTTTTAACACTCTTCAAAATGCCTAAGAGTAATTTTAAAATCTATTAGTCTATCTGTAGGTTTTTCAGTCCTTCTGTCTGTTGTTCGATAACGTAGGCAAAGAATATTAATAGTTATTCGATACAACAATTGCGTACAGTTGGAAAGTGTTACTAATCAATCCGTACTGCATGATTTTTCTTTCTTTCTTTTTTTTTTTCAATCTATATTAATCATATCTTTCGATCTTCGAACGGTACTTTTAAGTCTCCCTTCCCGTTTTGAAAATAGGCTAAAAACGTACGACTTTCATGTTTGTCTATTAATAAGTGAATGTATCTTTAGCTCTCAAAAATAAAAACTTCTATAATATTCAAAGATTTTATTTCTTAATCAGTAAAACTTTTAAGTTTTGCTTAGACCACATTTTCTCTACATAATGATATACACCAATTAAAAAAATCTTACTCTGTAGATTAATAATATGTTATAAACTATATATATAACATTATTTTTAGTAGTTTTTACAAAATTCATTTATTCAGTACACGTTTACTGAAAGAAGGATTATAATGGAATGTTGATAAAAGAAATTTCAGTTTGATAAATATTGTTGCTTTAAAACAACTAAAATAAAATAAAAAACATAAAGTCATATATTGTATTTTTAAGATTTTCTTTTTCTTCAAAAAGAATTTAAAAAAATACTTTTTTGAAACTAATCTATAATGATCAATCTTTTTTGCCTTTGATAAAATGGGTATCAAGAAAGAAAATATATTCTTTTTAGCTTTGTTTATCTGATATTAAATTCAATGCTTTCTCTGCAAAAATAATAGAGATGTTTACAGAGATTTAAGTATTACCTATAGTATAGATTTTTAGGGAATTTAATTGCTTAGATTTAAAGCAGTTTTAAAATGTTGTTTTCTAGTAACGATAAAATAATTCTAATTTATGGAAATTTTAAAATTTATATAAAAAAGTTCGTTGAGAAGAAAATTCTTTTCCCTTGTTATATTTTAACTTTTTTTTTTTTTTTTTTTTGAGATAGTTATGATATTTAACGTATTTCTTCACAGTTACATAGAAATGCATTTTTAAAGAAAACGAGTCCCGCAGTTAGGCATTCTCTAAAACAATTATTTACTCAAAAAATATATTTTTCGTGTTTGTGTTAAGCACTTTATGCACAGCTTGCGTATATCAATATGCCATCGGCATTTGCAAGATCGGTGACTGAAGATAAAACATAATTAACATAGTCTCAAATATGTAAACTCTTTCTATTAATAAATGTAACATTTTATAGAAACACTGCAGAAAAAAAAAACTGTTAAAAGTACAGGAAAAATCTGGCAGCTGGGGTGCCAGTATTTCTGCGTCAGATATACAGTTTAAAACCGTAAAATTGTATCACTGACATATATTTTACACAGGAATCCTGTAAATCAAACAGGTTTTTTGTTAAAAATGCAGATTTCTCCTGTATATTTGACGGAGAAATACTGGCACCCCATCTGCCAGATTTTTCCTGTACTTTTAACAGGTTTTTTTTTTTTTTTTTTTTTTTTTTTTTTTTTTTTTTACAGTGAACGCTAAAGGGCGGATTTTACTGGAAAATACTCCGACGGCAATGTGTTTAATAACAAGTTCATTTTAGATATTTCTGGTACTTTACATCTTTCTGTAACAGAATAGTTCTTGAATCTTTCTCTAACACAAAGATTTAAGGAAACATCATATATTTCCGAAAAATTAAATTAAATATTTTCTGTAAACATCAACAATTTACTTAATGTATAAAATCATTATTTTTAATAAGTCATTTCATTTGTAGCGAATCTCTACATAGCCTCCTTAACTAGTTAAACTCACAATGTCAAGTGTGTTAAAAAAAAAAAAAAAAAAAAAAAAAAATCACACCGGAAGTAATAAGGGGACAGAATTGACTAGAAAAATACATTGAACAGCGGGAACCGGGTGGGCTGGGGCATGGGTCCTATCGTCCAGGATTAATACGACTCGCCTTATATAATGCTACAGTGCATTTTTCATATTCAAGAAATATTTGGAATTTGCAATTTGGCACTTTACAACGAGTGCGATTTTCATTGAACACGGTAACATGTTCAATTTTATCCTGCCTGACGCAGGTTGAAAGAATGTATGATGCAGGGACTCTCTGTCTTTTCACATTATAATCATTTTGTAAAAGACTGCTCGGTCGTCCACGCTAAGAAACTGAATACTAAATATTTTCTTTGCTGAATGGTGGATCGTTATCATCATCACTTTTCAGAAATTCAAAATCATCTTCGATGTCAAACGGCAAGTTACCCTTACTTCCTTATTTCTTTTGTAGTGAAATATTTTTTTCTCGTTCAAATACCAAACTGACTCATATATGTATATTTATTTAACCAGTTTAATTTTAATCTGAAATTCTATCATTAGTAAAATAATTTAGAAATTCAAGTTTAAATTGTTGGGGAAAACTATGTAACTCACAGGTAATGCATCAGTTTAAAATTGTTTGAAAACAATCACCCACTGGAACCAAGCAGCACCGAAACGTTCTCTGAACGTTCAAAAATTGTTCTGCAAACACGTTCTAAGAACGTTCACGTTGAACGTGTTATAGACGTCTATCTGTCCATCTTGAAGACGTACAATAGTACGGTTCAGAGAACGTTCAATGAACGTGTAACTATCACCATCGGTGTTATAGAAGCGTTCTGAGAACGTTCTATGTATACGGTCTCAGAACGTTCTAAACGTTTTTAGAACGTTTTCAAAACGTTATACACATTTTCAGAACGTTCCAGAAAACGTACTGTAAACGTTCTAAAATAGTGTAGTTAAAAAAAAAAAAAAAAAAAAAAAAATATATGGCGTCATTATAAAAAATCACCTCAGTACGAGCGTTTAGAAGTAAAAATTACATAGCTGATGTCGAATAATGTTACAACACATGAACAGGGATATGAATTACTTTTTTTTTCAATTCAAATAATGTTTGAGAAATTTTAACATACTTACTATTCCTTTAATTTCAACGTATATGCATCAAAAATTCTATATTCTATGACAGTTTTCCCCAAAAAGTGTCATAACGTCTCTTTATATCTTAAAATATTTCTTAAATTTTTGCATTTTGTAAAATTTTTTTCCCCTAATCTGAAGATAATGAAGTTGTAGTATTAATTACAAAACTTTGAATACACACCATAAAATGCAAGAACTCGCACCAACTGTTTCAGGTCAAAAGAAGACGCAACCCTTCATCAGGCGAACATTGTAGGCACGAGAGCTGCAAACAAGCACGTAGAGAGTGTTGAATGCGTAGCCGCTTTGTTTGTAGAAGCCGTGCTTTGTTTGTAGCAGTTGCGAGTTCTTGCATTTTATGGTGTTTATTCAAAGTTTCGTAATTAATACTATAACGTCTTCAGATTAGGGGAAAAAAGAAATTTTTTAAAAATGCAAAAAATTAAGGAATTTTTTAAGGGTTATAGACACGTTATGACACTTTTTGGGAATTACTGTCATAAAATATGGAATTTTTCATGCATATACGTTGAAATTAAAGGAATAGTATGTATGTAAAAATTTCTCAAACATTATTTGAATTAAAAAAAAAGTAATTTATATCCCTGTTGCTGTGTTGTATCATTATTCTTCATCTGCTATGTACAACTAAACTCTTGATTTATTTTGTTTGTTTTAATCCTTGTGATTCCGAATGCGTCATCCTATGATTAATGTTTGTTTTTCATGGTTGTTTTCTGTTTGATTCTCTGATTTCTTGAAGTAAAAAATTTATTCCAATTTATTCTTCATTTCTAACTTCAATTAATTTCTTGTACGATAGGGTGCCCGCTAGCAATTTGCTATTATAGCTGCTAACGAACGAAATCGTACATTGGTGCTCAACGACGAAAAGGGTCACCCCTGACAAGTTTTTTTTTTTTCTTTTTTTTTCTACCATTCTAAGCTTTTCTTAAAAAAAATGTTTAAAATGCTGTCTTAATTTTTTATTTCCTCGTTGCTTGTTTGTATCTTTTGATTTGAGTTTCATGTGGTTTTTACGCACCGGCAAAATTATTAAAATTGCAACTAACAATATAGGAATAAATTTATGATTAGACTGGAGTTAAATAAAATAAAAATCAATAAATAAAAAATAAATGTTTCAATAAATCACAATCAGTCTCCCGAGGTTATTTAAATTTGTTGTAATTTCCTTCTCACTGACCTATGTGGTTTCAGGGATCTTATATCTGTTGCTTGGCTTTAACTAAGATTAAAAATTCATTTATACATATATATATATATATATATATATATATATATTAATTTTTTTTTTTTAAATACAGGGTGCAAAGCATTGTGACGAGAATACCTTTATCTCCGCAACTATTGGTCGCAAATATATAGTTTCAGTTACAAAATGTTTTAAAGAATATTAGCATTTGTGGTATAACATGTTTAAATTTAAAATATCTATTTTTTCAAAATTGCAAAAGCTAACTTTTTACATAGTCACAGATCCCTATAGTCATATTTAGAAAACTGACACTCATCCTAACAAAAAGTTTCATTTCTATTCTCCCAAAATGGAACAAGATATTTAAAGTTTGGATTTTCTAACATATTTCGGCCTTCAATAAGGGATCGGTTCAAAAATCCTAATTGGACTTTGTTTGCATTTTCCCTGGGTTTATTAAAGAATTTTTCATTGAATTTTTAATAAAGCCCGAGAAAATGCGAAATAATCCTAAATTTTGAAACTAACTATATCAGACAATTTTGGGTGCACAAAAGTGAAACTTTTTGTGTTATATTTTTTAGGTTGGAACTCAACTTTCACTATTAGTGTCATGAAAATTGTATAAAAATTATCAATTTTTGTGATTTTTAATAAATTGATTTTATAAATTTAAACATGTCATATAATGAATTCTTACATTTTTTTTTTTTTTTAAATACATTTTCTTATTGGAGGACGTCTGAGGCCAATTGTTGCGCAAATAAAGGCCTGCTCTCGACTTTGCACCCTGTATATTCTAAACATTTCTGGGTACTACTTTGTAAGTCCATGGATAGTTTATAAATATATTTGAATGCTGAAGTTTATAGAAAGTTTTAATATTTCAACATAAAAAATAATTTCAAAAATGAATGTACCAATACACCGCTAAAATAATATATAATTGAGTTTAGAATATATTGTTAATTTATAATAATAAGAAATTGAAACAAAAAATTAAAAATTAGTTTGAAGGAGGAAATTTTAAAAATTTCCAAATACTTAAATATATATATATATATTTAATCAAAATATTTTTCTAAATTATTTAACATACTTCATATTTTTAAATTTCAGTGCATGTGTGTATACATATTTTCAGTTTACAGCAGCAGTTTACAAAAATGATGTTTGCAGGTATTTAAATTTATTCCACATGGCAATGTAATTGGTATTTTTTAAATGTTTAAATTTCTTTAAATTGAGTCAACGCAATTTTTACCTCATTTGATGTAATTATGCTATCATGGCATATTAAATATTTGATAAATGTAAATATGATTAGTATTAATAAATAATATAGTAAATCGTCCTTTTTTTTTAAGCAGAATATCTTTTTTTTATAAAGATGTGGAATAAAATTGAATAGAATCTTTGTTTTATTATGCAGTTAAACAATTTCATATATTTTATTTAATAAATAACAGTAAAGAGATATTTAAAATTGTAAGTCGGTGAAACTTAGGATATTATTTTAAAAATATGCAATTTGCATAACCTAGATTGTATATATATTATCATATAAACATTAAATAAATACTTCAGAATTTAAAAAGAAAAGAAAAAAAGAATTACGAACCTTCTGAATTTTCATAAGAATTTTCTTCAAGAAAACATCCTTCCAACTAGCATTTTAAAATACACAATGACCAGTCGGAAGGGCATTCACTTAAAATTAGCTCTTATCTTGTAAATCTTTGTGACTTCTTCATACTTCATTCAGAAACAAAATAACCAAAAATTGTTATTTTAACAAATTCCATCTCAGAAGACTAAATTAATAAAATGAATCCATAATTTCTAAGCGGTTTTCTGTAACAGGAGCAGTTTTTTCTGCGATTCAACGTTGCTTTCAAGTATCAAAAGATAGGCTTCAGAACTTACGCAGATATGAAAATGATTGTTTAATTGATATTAAAATAAGACTTTAATAAATAGAACATAGAGAATATTACAGGTTAAAAATATTACATTTTTACCTTGTCTAAAGCTTATCCTAGTCATTATAACGCTAAAACTGAACAAATCAGATTACATGTTTTAAAATTACCGCCTCACATAACGACACGACTTTCCCAAGACCTGGCGTTTGACTTTGCAGTTGCACGGTCAGCGAAAATTAAATAAATGCAATCCACAGATGTCGATGTTATCATCTGCTCTCCCTTCCTGCATCCGCAATAATCATGTTTCAAAGTTCAACATTTGAAACATAAATTTATTAAGCATTTATAGCTGTAGAAAACATATAGTCAATATTTTAAGGAAAAATGGAGTGTAGTTAAAGAATTATTTAAATTTTTATAAAGTATTTTAAAGACTTATGAGATCACTTTATTTTTCCATTTTAAAATCTCGAATTAAACGGAAAAGCATATTTTGTTTTAGTGTATATTTCAGTATTGAACAAAATATTCAGTGAAAATAAATAAAATAAAATAAGAACAATCAAACACAGTAATGATTTAACAACATTATCAATATTGATAATTTATCAGTAACATTTAAACTTAAATAGAATCAAAAATAAAATATAATAAAAGTTTAAAATTATGCTTAAAGAAAAGAAGAAAAAAACTCATTTCTGTAACTTCCCGATGAGTATTAGAGACCGCGATGTTCTACTCTCGAACCTTACAGACGGGAAGTGTAGGTTTCGATTCCTGGTCACGCTCGTCGACTTAGGTTTTCGGAGTTTTCCCGTGATTTTCTTTGAAACTCGCGTAAAGCACTATATTACTTATTCAATAATATCCGTGATTAGCTTTTTGTATCTAAACTCTGGGTCTGGGGAATGCATAGATTTTCATGACAGAAGACAATCATTTTTATGCTGTATAGAAGATCTTAGAAAATGTATTTTTCTAAGGGTTTATTATTATTATTATTACAAATGAAAAAAAAAAAAAAAAAAGAAAAAAAAAAAAAAAAAACGGTAAATTTGTTTTAAATCATCAGAAAACGATGTTTCAATTATTCGTTTTAAAGGTGATATCGAATTCTTTTGAAAGATAATCATTGTGAAAATTTTTATCCAACCCTCCCCCATCCCCCAAGGAATATGTATACTTATTCCTAGGGGAAAAAACAATGTCCTATGAATAATAATAATAAAAAAAACTGTTTGACTATTACTCGTTATACAGCCAAATTGAATCAATAATATATATCAAATGTATGTCACGCAGAAGGTTTGGTGAGTATATATATTACAGAAGCTGATAGATAGCCTTTCTGTGAATGGAAAATATTGGAACGTGGCAGTGCCACCTGTCGTCCGATATGCACCCAAAGGCAATCTGTAGAGTTTTACGTAATATTAATTTCACTTACCAAATTTACAATATTTATAAATCACAGAAGTTGAGATTTTTCGTTTCCGTTATGAGATTAAATTGCAACATAGCCACGCCACCTGTTGGCCGATGTGCATCCAAAATGGACCAGTAAAGCTTTACATAAAATCGATTTCACTTATAACTTCAGTGTATCACAAAATTTATTGTTAAATCACAAGAGTTAAAATATTGCCTGTCCGTTAAAATGATTAAATTGAAGATTAGCAACGCCACCTGTTGGACAATGTATACATCCAAATTGTATTAGCAGAGGTTATGATAATATATGCCAATATATCAAGTTTAATGCATTTGTACACTGTAGAAGCTGAGATATAGCCGTCCCATAACTGGAGGGTTTCATTGCATAGCACCGCAATCTATCGGACGATATATCCCAAATGAAATTCAAATAAACTCCTATTTAGGGCAAGATCTAATATTGTAACAAGTTTGGTTGAACTCCATACATTGATTCCTGAAATACAAAATCCACAAAATTTTTCCATGAGTTTAAAATTTTGTAATTTTTTTTCACCTCACCGCTACTGATTATTGAGAAGCATTCTTTACTGACGTGCTAACAAAACGTTACACTGAAAATGTAAAAAATGCTCTATTCTCTATCATGCTAAAAATTATAAATTTCGAATAACTTACGAAGTTTTAAATTATAATGTTGCAAATCTTTCAATAAGATTCTTATCAATATCATAAGTGATATTTTAAAACTGGTCCAATCTCTCTGCAATCATTTGTTCTTGAGATATCGTGTACATGAACTAACGGGCAATCACACTAATAGGTGCCGATACACATTAACAGATACCATACCAACCTTTTGACTTCCGGATTCCTCACGCCACAAAACGTGTAAAAAAATCAAAAGCTGAAGTAAAAAATTTTAATGATTAACCTAGTTTCCCAACCAATAGTACTAAAAAGTCATTTTGTCATATTCGTTATAATTACGCTGTTACAGAACGTGTTATGACGGTGTCACACTTGAACGTTCTATATAGAACTAGAATTGTACGTTTTATAGATGGTACAAATCAAACATTTTCAGAACGTTCTAAATAATACTATTTCTGAACGTGTTTTAGAACGTTCTTTTGACACGAAACACGGTGTTTGAACTATTGAAACCGTTATTAGACGTTCACAGAACGTTCCTGTGCTACTTGGGGATAAGCAGAAGTAATAATAATAATAATAATAATAATAATAATCATAGGAATTTTCAATACAAACAAACAATACGCATACTACATAATTAGAGACACAAAATTAATATTGTATGCTTATAATTAACAGCAATGCATGAAAATATCGAGTGAGTATTGCTGGAAAAAAAACATTAGCATGAAATAAAAGGCATTACGAAGTCTTATTATTAATTATCAACACCAAATTTTAACCTGATTCATATATGCATCAAACTGCACTCATGATCATATATGCATAGTGATGTATAAATGAATCAAACAGAAAAATTGAAATATTTCACTTTAAAAGGGAATCTGTGGTTAAATCTTAACATAGAAATGAAATATATATACCCTCCAGTTATACAGAATAAAATTTTCAAGTCTCTAATATCGAATTTATGAATTACACAAAGCTAGATTTACACTGAAAAAAAACAAAAATGAATTCTGATCTCTTGGCTGCAGTTCTGAGCCCTTGACTGTTTGATGCTGCCATATACTTGGAAAAAGAGCAGTTAAACATTGATATGGATATATTAAGATTCATATCAGCCCAGTAGACATCCTGTTTTGTAGTACTTTTAATGCTAAATTCAGTAAAAAATGGTATGATTCATATATGCATCACCATGCATTGAAGGGTTAAGAAGTAAAAAAATATTATTATTATTATTATTATTATTGAATTTGAAATATTTAATTATTACATTATATTACTAATTTTTTATATTTAATTTATTTATTTTCTGGTATTTCATTTTTTTTCTGTAATAAAAGTTTTACAAAAAAGCACATTTTGAATAGTTAATATGCTTTAATGTTTAATGTAAACACGGACAATTTGTTTAGAATTTAATACTTTATCCTGAGATATTGATTTAATCCATTTTAAATCTGTAGATATTATGTGTGCTTAGAGACTGCGTTTGTGAATACACATACACATTTATTTTGTTGTTAATTTATAAAAATACACAGATTTCTTCTGGATCAAAAGGCTTACAAAATTTCTCCTTTTTCTTGTGCCATCACTTTGGCATTTTTAGTAATACATAATGTAATATAATTCGTTACACTCATTAAATTATTTTTAAAATGGGACATGTTTTACTTTTACAACTATAAACATTTTAAATTACATGTTGTCGTTAAACAAATTGAATTATTTGATTTTCTTTCTTTTCGGAGTTTTGGTTTACATTATATAGAGAGATAGATAGATATAAATATTACCTTTTCTTTTATAAACTAAGAAATGGTTTCACGTATTATTTTTTATTTCTAGTAAAGAAAGTGTTTAAATAATTCCCTGGGAATTCTAAGTACCTCACCCATTGCACTTTGGTCTATCTCTAAAAGAAAGAAATTACAATATTTTTGGTACAGTAAGAAATTGAAACTCTGCAAATCGAAAAATACTTTTACTACGCACACATCGCTATCATACATATAATATGTACTGCTCTCAAATATGACAAGAAAGATATCATTTTTCTCCTACTGCACTTAAACTTCCCATTTACACTATACATAATTCATACCATAAAACTTTAGAGAATGTTCCAAAGTGAAAATTTTGATATTAGTTTAAGAAGAAACGCTTTGTAAGTTTGCTTCGCTGTGAACTAATTCCTCTTTTATTTTATTTTATTTTATTTTTAATTTTACAAGGAACGTATGATATATCACTAAAATTTCTTTATACAATTTTTAGCTCATTCTAAAAAATATTTATATTATAGTTATTTTATTTAGTTATTATTGAATTAATGTGTTCTAGACATTGCATCTGTAACATATGTAGAAATTGATAATGTAGCACTTTTATATTATGACGAATACCGAAAAATTATTGAAATATCGTAATTATTTATATTAAGCGTAGTATTACTAAAATGACCATGACATAACTATAATCTTTTTTTGTGAGATGATAATAATTATAATTTAATGCAATAAACTATTCCCATTTATTTTCAAAAGTATTTTTCTAATTTAAATATTTTTCTATCAAGTTCTGAGTTTGTTTGTCCCAATAGATGTTCTGTATATAAATATCTCGCATATATGGAATTTTTATACATGTGAATTAAAAATTGTTTGCGTTAAATGCTGCATATTACATAACATTATATATTTTAACACATAATTATGAATAGATGTACGATTTATTCGAAGAGAAATAAATTAAAATATTTAGAGTTATTTTTACGGATGAAATGACTAATACACAACTAATTACGATTTAGTATCGTTGTAGATGTTTTAAATTACATATACTGACAAACGTTTTATTGCACGATTGAGTTCAACCATAGCCTCCTAAACTAGATGCCTGCCGCATGGCTCGGAAACTTGGTAAGAATTGAAGCGGTAGACAGCGCCCCCTGGTACAGATTGCGCGACTTTTTTTATTCAATAGCCACCAAAATTTTTTTAAAGTGGGATATGATAGACATAAAAGGCGAAAACAATCGAAGAAAAGTCGATTATATATATCAGATATCTCTTCTTAAATTTATTGGTGACATTTGAATAAAAAAGTCGCGCAATCTGTACCAGGTGGTGCTGTCTACCGCTTCAACTGTTGCCAAGTTTTTAAGCCACGCGACAGGCATCTAGTTTAGGAAGCTATGGTTCAACATTTATTCAATAACGCCCAATTATATATTTTATCGTTTTATGAATTATTTAATTTTTATTTATTCCTAAAGTGCGCCTTGAATCATTGAAGGGCAAAGTAATTAACTGCATTGAAAATCAAGTGCCACCAGAATTAGAGGACAAGATTAAAAGAAAAGAAATAACGTGATTTTTAAATTATAAAAGTAAAATTTTATTAAAAATTCCTGGAATGAATTTTTGCTGTTGAGAATTAAAATATGTTCTCACCGAAGCTGAAAGAGTTAAACGTTAAATATTGACAAAATATTTTATGTTATGCATACATTTTTTCAATAAAAAAAATGAAGGAAAAATATTGCAATATATTTTATAGTGTAATATATTCTGGGAAGAAATGAAAGAAAGTTTACTGATACCCGATTATGTCTTATGTGATATTATTTTTTTACTTTGTTTTCTTTTCTCTTTTCCTATTGCTAATATGTCTTAACGCTAAATAGCATACGCTTCAATTTATTATTTTTGAAATAATAAAATGTAATAATGTGAGAGGAATGTTGCGAGTTTCTAGCTTTATTCATTAGTCTATCACTCTCGCCTATTTTCTAATACATAGCTTAAAAATATATTATCATGTTTATTGGTTTGTCATTAATGAATCCAATTTATGCTGCAAATTTTTTTCTGGATAAAAATAAAATTTCAGTCTTCAGCCTTCATTCGTCGATAATTATAGGTAATTGATTCATGTTACAAATATTCTTTTTTCCCATCTTTAGTAAATTTAACTTTCCAGTTGGAAGAACTTTGGATATTAATAGAAAATGTTGATGATGTTGTTTATCATTATTTTTATGCGCCAATAACCTGAAGTTTTTGTTTTTCATTATTATTTATTTAATTTAGAAGAGCTGGTAAATGCGAAACAAAAAATATAAAAAAAACTCTTTGCAAAAAACAGAAAAAAAAAATGTAATGTAAAGATATTCTTTCAAGAAAATAATTTCATCGACTTCTAATATGAAAAATAAGTAGGAATTGGCGTAATACCTACAGTTATTTCAATAGTTAAGAACTAATAACATTTTAATAACGTATTTCTAAATTACATCAGGAGTCATAGTGTCCTAATTTTTTTTCACGCCGCTATTTCTTAACAATAAATGTTGATATGATTACTTGTTGAAATATTTCTATGTGATGCTATTATATAAAGAAAATATTATTATAATAAAAAAGTCGTATGAAAAAAATAGGAAGGGGTGACCCCTGAATAAAATGTATGTTAATAATGATTTTTTTTTTTTTTTTTCACGAATTTGCGACGTATTTTTCAAATAAATTTATATATATATATACAAGTATATACTTGTATATATTAATAATCAAATAATAAAATAGACAAAATAGACAAAATACTCTATAGTACGTTTGCACTTATTCAGTTAAAAAAAAATAATAATAATGAAAAATAATGCAATGTGTTTTATAGCATAATTTATTCCTGTAAGAAGTCTGTTTTGTCTTTTATCATAATTTTTTCTTACTTTACTTTTCTTTCTCTTTTTCTATTGCTACTATATTCTAACACTAAATATCATCCGCTTTAAATTATACTCTTTTGAATAATATAACGTAAACACGTTAGAAGAATGTTTCAAGCTTCTGGCTTTATTTATTAGCCTATATATAACTATCGCTTATATTCTAATACATGGCGTAGAAATATATTAGCCGTATCACATTTATTGATTTGTCATTAATGAACCTAATTTATGCAGCAGAATTTTTCTGGATAAAAATAAAATCTCTTCCTTCACCCGTCAGTATTTATAGGTAATTGACTCACGTTAAAAATATTCTTTTTTGCCCATCTTTAGTAAATTTAACTTTCCAGTTGAAAGAGCTTTGAATATTAATAGAAAATGTTGATGATGTTGTTAATCATTATTTTTATGCGCCGACAAACTAAAATTTGATTTTTTCATTATTGTTTATTTAATTTTAGAATATCTGGCAAATGCGAAAAAAAAATTAAATAAAACTCTTTGCATTATAATAATAATAAATAAATAAATAAATAAATAAATAAATAAATAAAAATATTTACTGTAATGTTAAGGTATTTTTTCAAAAAAGAATTTCATTGCGTTATAAGTTGAAAAATAATTTCATACTGGCGTAATATCTGCAGTTATATCTATAGGTAAAAACACTTTAATAATGTATTTCTAAATTACATCAGGAGTCATAATATCTTAGTTTTTTCATACCATATTTTTTAGAAATAAATATCGATATGATTAATAATTGAAATACTTTAAAATTGTGCCATTATATAAAGAAAAGTTATCATAAATGAAAAATGATATGGAAAAAGAAGGATGCGATAACCCCTGACCAATACGTATGTTTATGTTTATCTTTATTTTTATGTTTATTTTTATTTTTATTTACTATTACTATTATTTTATTTATTTATTTTTTAATTTGCGACAAATTTTAAAAATAAAGTTATACAGTATTTATTATTATTATTATTATTATTATTATTATTATTATTATTATCGAGTAATAAACCAGAAAAATATTTTGTGCTTCGCGTGCATTTATTCAATAAAAAATGAATGAAAAATAATGCAATATACTTTATAGTGTTATTTATTCTGAGAAGAAACTAAAGAAAGTGTACTAATATTCTGTTTTGTTGTACTAATATTCTGTTTTGTTTTTTATCATATATTTTGTTATTTTGTTTTTCTTTCTCCTTTTCTATTACTTATATATCATAATACTAAATATCACTCGCTTTAATTTATACTTTTTGAAAGAATAAAAAAAGTAAGTATGTTACAAGATTCTCGATTTATTTATTAGCCTATATATTACTAAAGCCTATTTTCTAATACGTAGCGTAGAAATATATTATCCGTATCATATTTATTGATTTTTCATTAATAACCTAATATATGCAGCAGAAATATTTCTGGAAAAAAATGAAATTTCTTCTTCATCTGTCGATAATTATAGGTAATTGATTCATGTTACAAACATTTTTTTTCTATCTTTAGTAAATTTAACTTTCCAGTTGAAGGAGCTTTGAATATTAAAAGAGAATGGTGATGGTCCGACAAACTATTATTATTATTATTATTATTATTATTTATTTATTTATTTATTTATTTATTTAATTTATAATAACTGGTAAATCCGAAAAGAAAATTGCATAAAACTGTTGCACACACACACACATCAATATATATATATATATATATATATATATATGTGTGTGTGTGTGTGTGTGTGTGTGTGTGTACATAATGTTAAGACATTCTTCCAAAAAAAAACAAATTTCCTTGCATTATAAGCTGAAAAATGAGTACGAATTGGCGTAATATCTACAGTTGTTTTTATAGTTAAAAACTTATAATACTTTAATAACGTATTTCTAAATTACATCAGGTGTCATAACGTCCTAATTTCTTTACACCGTTATTTTTAACAATAAATGTTTATATGATAATTCGCTAAAATACACTCTATAACAAAAAAAAAAAAAAAAAAAAAAAAAAAGACGCACCAAGAAGAGGTGGGGACAAAAATTGGTAGATGGGGTTGAATGGGTGGTCCGAATGGGACAAAAATTGGTAGATGTGATGTACATGTGGAGAAAAACAATTGATTAAAGTTTCAGAAAATTTGAATGATTTAATCAAGAAAAAGGGCCTCACAAAATAAACAAGTCAATAACGCGTTGGTCCACTTCTGGTCCTTATGTACGCAGTTATTTGGCTTGTTAGTAATTGATAGAGTTGGCAGATGTGCTCCTGTGAAGTATAGTGCCAAATTCTGTTCAATTATTGCATTAGATTGGTAAAATCCCGATCTGGTTGTAGGACCCTTTTTATGATGCTCCAAAAGTCAGTGGAAGAGAGATCCGGGGACTGAGCTCAACCCCACTGAGCCGCCTATTAAGGGTATTTGAAGTCACTGAAGTACCAGTTGCACGTAGGATCGACGATAATGATGAACTGGTGCTTGATTCCATCAAAACCTGTATGTATGTCAATTTGTGTCCAGTTTGCATTACTCCTTCTTAGTGCGTCGCTTTTTTTGTTATAGAGTATATTTCAAAGTAATGCTATTTTATAAAGAATAAATGTTATAAATATAAAGTCGTATGAAAAATGTAGAACGCGAACACCTGAATAATACATATTTTAATTTTGAATTTTATTTTATTTATATGTATATATATTTAAGAATTTGCGAAAAATTTAAAAATTAAATGTAATATAGTATATATATATATATTTTTTTATTATTTATAGAATAATAAAACATATTAATTCCAAATTATAACTCAAAGTAGTATATAAAAATTCAATAGGTAAATCTATAGATACAATATATATTTATACAATGTATTACCTTAATAAATGTTAATATTAGTTCAGTATTGCAGGTTGGTTGGGTTTAACATCGTACGAGTACTGCATTATAGGTAATTGTTGACGGTCTGGGACGAACCCCTAAGGATGGTTCGGAAACATGCCATCACAATTTTGATCCTCCATGGAGGGGATGGCTCCTCCACTTCAGTGACCTCCAGAAGTTTAGTATTGCAGCATTTTAATAATAAATTTATTAATGTAATTTTAAATGAGTTTATTAGCAGCGAAATGTTTAATAAATGTAAATCGTAATACGAGAAAGCATAATTACGGTATGTATCTCTATGGAATCCCTTCATAAGTTTATATATTTTTATTAATTTATTAAGAAAGTAATCAAAAATTCTGAAATCGGACTTTCAAGTGTAATACTAGGAAAAATGAAAACGGAACTACATGCTAAAATCCAGAGCTCTACGATCAAATGTTCGTCTTGAAAGCCAAAAACATACACACACACACAAATAGGTATCTTTATTTATTATATGTATATATAATTTTTTGGGGAATTCTACCTTTAGAGAAATTCATATTTGTTGGTGATAGGGGAAAATGTAATGTAAAATTTTAATTAATTTATAAATTTATTAATTTATTAACTTTTTTTTTTTTTTTTTTTTTTTAGGGATATCTGAATGTTTAAGAGACAATTATCCTTAAACATTTTCTGTTCACAATATTTTGTGTGATAATAAAGTTAGGTATTGAAACATATTTATTATAATTGCTTTGTAAATAAAATTTCAAGCAATTCTTTGCATCCATTTTGAAAAAAGAAAGGTGTTATAAAATTTTTATAAGCAAACTTTTTCAAATAACATCATTTTTTTAATCATTCAAGAGTTCTTTTTAATAACCTCTACTAGGAGTTTTCTTATTTATATTTTAACTAAAATAATACAGCCTGAATAAATTTAAACTTTTTTTTCAACGTTAATTAAAGGAACTGCGAGAATTACAATAGCTTTTTTACGCAAACAAGAATGAATCTGATATACTCCTGTAATAAGACGATGTTTATGAGGCAGAAAACTAAGTGTTAATTATTTCTAGTAATATGCTCGGCTACCTAAGATAAAAACTAGTTTACGTTATATAACAAAAGCATAATTTAAACGAATGTTAATAACAATGTCGGTATTTTAAAACATCTCATTTTACACCAGATTATAATGAGATGATAGATTTTTAATTAATAAAAAAAAAAAAATGAATGCACTTGTATACATTGTATACTTGTATACACTATACGTAAATGACTAACACAATAATGTATTCTAATATATGTGAATACAGAGTTCATTCAGTAATAATTAGAAATATACAAAATTTAAAAACAGTTTTGTGTATGATTATTCGTTTTTCATTTAATTAATTATAATATGCTAAAGCTTGTATTACCATAATCAGTAATGCCAAATAGATTCTATCAAATATAATATACACAATTAAAAACTAATAATTCACTCATATTTTTAATTCAAAATCATTTCGTTATTAATTTAACATAATTACTGAACTAATAACACATGATGCAATTACTTATTAACAGCATAATCAAGGCATCTTTAATTAAAAATAAATAAATAAATAATGAAAAAAAAAGTTCTTTTTTTTTCTCAATTTGAGAAAAAAAATTAAGTGTTTTTTTTTTTTTTTTTTTTTACTATGTAAACTACGTTTATGCATTTTTAAGGTAATATATTTAAAAATTACAGTGGGTGTTCAAATTATTAGAATTTGTTTTTTATTATTATTATGTAAAAAATACTAGAGGAAATGAATTGTAACTTCATACATGAAAAGAACTTTCAAAAACTCATATTTTCCATTATCGATGTAGTCCGGTGAGCAATTAGGGGACCAAACACAAATTGAAGAATAGCGAAAATGATTTGGATCACCCTGTATCACAACAAGCTACAAATGGCTTGTAACTTTAATACATTGTTGTACACACTATGTACAAAACTTCTATGATTTGTTGCGGGAACTGCGCAATTGTTTAGGCATATATATATATATATATATTTTTTTTTTTTTTTTCTTCTTTTTTTTTTTTTTTTTTTTTTTTTTTCAAAAATTATTAAATTTTTTACAACTAGAATGGAATTCCATTAAATTTTACAAAACTTGCTGAAAAGTCGACAAAACATTATAAAACATAAATCTGAAACATAAAATTCACACGTGTAATATTCGTTATGATATGAGCATTCTTAGTCAATATTATTTTACTGCGCATGCGCGAAAGATAGAAAATTTTTATTGCATAGGTTTAAAACTAGATGTATTGAGCAACTTGTGTCAAAAGTTCATTTGAATACAGCAAAAATTAAGCAAACAGTCGGCAAAAGAACGAGCAATATTTTAGGTATTTTCCAGAGTTGAAATTGCATAGTGTTGTTTTTTTTTTTTTTTTTTCATCTGCTGCGTATTTAATTTGAAGATCCAATTATTTCAATCACATTGGAAAAGTGTTTTGTGTGTGTGTGTGAAAAACCCCTTATAGGTTTGTAACTTTAACATATTTTTATTTATTTACTAAAGTTTATGAGTTCATAAGTGGTTTTTCATAAATAAAAAAAACTTTTGTAATGTGATTGAAATAATTGGAATTTCAAATTAAATACGCAGCATGTGTAACACCATGAAATTTCCATTCTGAAAAATACCTAAAAACATGGTTGTTCTTTTGTAGACAATTTACTTAATTTTTACTTTATTCAAATGATTTTTTGACAGAAGTTGCTCAATATATTAAGCTTTCAACTTATGCAATTTGTGCATACGCAGTAAAATGACATTTACTAAAAATGTTCATATCTCTCCGAATATAACACGTGTGAATTTTATGTTTCAGAGTAATGTTTCTCTCATTTTTCAGCAAGTTCTTAAAATTTTATGAAAACCTGTTCTACTTATAAGCAAAAAACTTGTCAAAAAATTTGTTAATTTAAAAAAAAAAAAAAAAAATCATATCTGCTTAAATAATTTTGAAATTCCCACACCAAATCATACAAATATTGTAACATAGTGTGTGCAACATTGTATTAAAGTTACAAGTCATTTGTAACTCTTTTGAAACAAGGTGATCCAAAGTATTTTCGATTTTCTTCAATTTCTAGTTGGTTTCTAATTCCACTCTGGACTAAATCGATAATGGAAAATAAGAATTATTAAACGTTCTTTACATGCATGATGTTTCAAGCCATTTCGTCTGGTATTTTTTCAGATAACAGAAAAATTAAAAAAAAAAAAAAAAATCTAATAATTTAAAAACCTACTGCATCTTTTTTAATATATTATAAATAAGAAGCTACAAGAATTAAAAGTGTCATAGAATATTTAATTTCAGGTCTTGATTAGAACACAGTAAAGCGGATCCGATGACATATGTTCAAGAATTTTGAGAACAACAAAATTTCATGCATGGTAATAAGATTATATTTACAAATGCAAATAATTTACAAATTTTTAAACAGAGCCACCTAAACTAACCGATATTAGTAATACAAAACTACACCAATATTAGCATCTAAGTGAAAGAATATTGTTATAAAATATCTCACCCTATAAAAATGTGTTTTCATCCATGATAAACACAATTTTATATGATGAAATTTAGCTTTTGACAGAAGTTTTTGCCTTTCGTTTTAATACTTTTATCACCTTTCCTATTACAGTCGAACCTTGTTAACGTGAATCTCAAGGGGGATAACAAATCTGTTCATGTTATCACTAGTTCATACTATCAGTAATTCGAAAACTAATCTTCGTTTTCACGGGGATTGTGGAAACAGTTCGCGTTAAAAGTAATTCACGTTAAGCATGTTCACGTTAACGGTGTTCGACTGTACTCACAAACTATTTTTAAATCTATTTATGAGTTGATTCAGTAAAAGCTCGTTTTGTTGATGTTTGAGAAAAGAAAACTCTTTGAAAACACGTTTCAAGTTATTCCGTTTTGTAAATGTGTATGAAAGCATCAAATTTCAAATTGTATCCAAATTTGTACTTTAAATGAGAAACTAATCTCGGATTGTCAGAACTTAGTAATTCAGCAAAATCTTGAGTGATAATCTAAAGTGCAATTCACTAAATTACCGAATTTTAAATTCATTCAGGAAATCGTGCCTGAAATTTTTGCAATCAAACAATATATTGAACAATTTCAGCCCGCTGTTACAAAATAAAAAAATTGAACGTATTTTGTTAGTGAGTTTTTCTGATAAAAGTATTGCTGAGGCATTTATATTATAAATAATTTACTAAATATGTAATCCTTTTTAAAACTTATTTTTCATTTTATTGCTATTTTTAGAAAATCCACTTTCAGATTTATTATAATGGTTTGAAATTTATATCACTACAGTATTTCCGTTAGTTTGATATGAAAGTTAATAAGAAAAGGGTGCGGTTTATTTTTAATATTTGGGTGTGCCTTATTAATAACCTGTAATTTAGAAAATTTGAAAATAAGAATAAGTCTAAGTATAATGTACGACAGTTATATTAAACGTTAATTAAAATAAATGTCATACTTTTATTGTGCATATAATTGATAACAACTTGAAGCATTTTTACTTTCTTTTACCCATAGGGTCGATAAAGTATTGTTTTAGGGTCAAATTTTCGAACGTGAGTTTTTGTTATATTTAGATATTCTGAGGTCCCCTGAATACGAAAATCCTGTTTCTAGCGCATGGTCTGTGTGTCTGTATGTCTGTGTGGATGTCTGTGTGTCTGTTATCAGCAGATCTCAAGAACAAATAGTAGCAGAAATTCCAAACTCGGTATTCTAAACGTGTATCATATAGCGATGCTTCAGTAAGCTTTTCGTTCAGATGAAGCAAATGGTTCGTGAACAGGGGCATTCAAAAGTATTCAAATACATTACGTCTATGGGGGAAATTATAGGTAAATAGAAATAGTCAACTGCGAAATTTTTTTGTGTATGTAGGAGCCTCGAAAACCCCCTGGGGAAGAAAACCCCCTCGAGGAGAGTAAATTTTCATGATGGGTATCTTTCAAAAGAGCTCGCCAACACCTTTAAAACGAATTGCTGAACCATCGATCTGAGATAATTTAAAATAAAGTTGTCGATTTTTTTTCATTTTTTAACAATATATATATATATATATATATATATATATATATATATATATATATATATATATATATATATATATATATATATTATTATTATTATTATTATTATTATTATTATTATTATTATTATTATTTTACTGTAATATTGAGAATAAATGTAACTTTTTGGGGGGATATTTAGTGTTATATTACTTCTCTAATATGGAAATCATCTGTATTATCATAAATGATTTTTTTAAATAATAATTTTAATAAATTATTTTTTAGTAACCGAATTAAATTCTATATAGATGTAGGTGGGTTACGGGGGGTTGAGGGGGGCGGCAGCCCTCCTCACACAAAACTAATTATCATATAAAACTCTTCCGAAGCCTAATTTGAATTGTTTAACATATGTTTACATAACAGTACTCGTTATCTTACCTCTTAATCTCCAATCTGTATTTATAGTAATAAATTTCAGGGTAAGAGAAAGTCGTGTGAGTGACACACCAGATTCTTTGAGATGTAATTGGAAACTTTTATGTAATATTTTTGAAGTAACTTTACAATATAATCATTATTGCTAATATTACAATAAATATTGGTGAACAAATCTTTTACTTTGTTTGAAGCGCAATTCTTTATCTGACTGAAAGAAAAAAAAAAAAAAAATCGCTTCAAAGGGAAAAAAAAAATGTAGTGATACCTTTCGTTCTTTCTTTTCTTTTGTTTCTTTTTATTTATTTCTTTTTTTACTTTTTTAAGTTTTGAGCATGCATTTTGAAAAACCCTGCTTTCACATATTTTAAATTAAGTTTTTATTGCAGTTTGGTAAGACTAAATTCAATCTATTTGAACTAAATTCCATAGTAATTATAAAGTTTTTTCTTTTTTTTTTTTTTTTATGAAAATTTTAAATGCTCTGAACTTCAATTATTTCATAATTATGATTTATTGTGTAATCACCTTTAACATGATAAAGTGTAGAAGTCTATTAGTTAGTAGTGATCAATACATTTGTTAAAAAAAAATAAATTAAAGAAAAAAAATAAAAAATACAGAAATATTTAGCGTACATTTTAGCTGAAAAATTAATATTTTCTTCATTTTTTAAAGTACTGATACTTTGCTTGTAATAATTAAATTTCTTCAGTATTGGGAACATATCAAGCATGAATTTCAATAATAAAATATTGAAAAGAATAATAATTATTTTTTTAGAGATTTTTTTTTCTACTGAGAATAATATTAGTCATTTATTTGAGAATGTTTATTAATGTTTAATTTGTTTCTATATGTTGAATAAAAAAATGTCATCAAATTATCATCAAAGTGAAATCTTACAAAGTGCTATAAAGTTAATTGCAAGAACTATGTAATTTATTTTGGAGGAATCTTTCATAAAGGTATTGAATCCTCCCAAAAATGAGTATTATTCAGAGGAGACAAACATTCCTACGTCTTCGAGCGGCAAAACAAACGAAAAAAGATTTCTAACTTGAAGTTATTATAACGATAGGTTAACACTCCTAGTTAGCATTATTATTTCACATTGTATTGCATGAATAATTCTGAGCAAATTTTGGCGAAATTACAAAAAAATCAATAGACAAAAGTAAATCAGTAAATGCTACTAGATTTTCTTTTCTTTTCTTTTTTTTCTTTTCAGGAATAAAATTTTTATATTTTAATATAAAAACTATTTACATAAATATTTTTACATTTACTTGTAATGTTGCTACTCAAATAAAATGTCGTTTTTAATATAATTAGGGGAAAGTGGTGTACCTTGGACATAAGTGTACCGCGGACCTATGCTCTTTTTAGCTTTATTTATTTAGATATATAAACAATATCACATGCAGTTAAAGCATTTACTGTTAGAGGTCTCAATGAAAAAATATGTTTGCTTGGAAGCTCAACTTTTTGAAGAGTTCTTGAAAAGTAAATTCACCTTGCAAAAGTAAATTTTTCTCAGATACTTTTATGTATTTCTATGCCCGCACATACATTGTATATTCTGAAATGAGTGTTATGCACCATGAAGTAGCTTTCTAGCTATAACCCCATATGCTTTCAATCAAGTTAATCCCAATCTGAACATTATGATTAACAATTTTGTTTTTAGTAACAGAGTCGTGTACCTTGAACTCAATACAGGTAGTGTACCTTGGACTGGTCATATTGTGTGGTGTATCAGAAATCCAGCACCTAATGTTAACATTTTGAATTGACCTATCCAATTAAAATCTTGATTATAAATAAGTGTGAAGATTTTTACCAATAATCACAATATGACTTAATGTAGATATCTTTAAGTTAGTATTTAATATTTTCCAATTTTTAGACTCAAGTTAGACTTGATAACAATGCGATTGTGACAGATTAATGATTTTGAAAAAAAAAAAAAAAAAAGTTTATTTGAATTTGTATGTGTATAATTGATTACTAAATAGATTTTCTTACATAAAATTGAATATTTCTGTATCTTTTAATAAATGGTCCAAGGTACACTATCAGTGGTGAATCTTGAACCTAATTGCACTATTTTTTACTTAAAAAAAATAAAATTTGTATAATTTTAATAACATTTTGGAATAAATATATGTTTTAATAACACCATACAGTATTTAAAAGAGCTCTTTGTATTTAATTTTGGTGAATAATTACAAAATTGAAGCGGGAAAGTATATATTTTACTGCTGAAATGGCCAGAAAGTGCACCAAACGTCCCCTGTTCAAAATGTAAGGATCAGTCTACAGTTGTTTATTACACAAAAATATCTCTTGAAAAACAACTAATTAATTGGAATAAATAAATAAATCATGATATTACAAAGAACATACTTTTAAAAATAAATGTATTGGTTCAAATCCTAATGAGCTATTTGAAAACCCAAATTAATAATTTAAATGGCGTTTTCAATATAATTATATTTTATTCCTAGAATTAAAAGGGAATGCACACTACAAAAAAATATAGAGCGCAGATTCAGGGTACTTACTCCAGAAAAATCACCAATGAGTAAAAATCAATTAATGCATAATCAATAATTTAATCATGATATTACATTACATATTTGCCAACTTTTATGCTTCCTGTCAAACAGAATTTTCTATAGAAATCTTTTATGTGTTCTTGTAACATTTTCACTAATTTAGTAAAATAAAATTATCGATAATATTTTTCTGGTAGCCAAAAAGCATAAATGTTGGCAAATATGACATTACACTGATTACTTTACAAATAAATGTTCTTATTTTATCCATAAAAATGCGTTTAAGAAACTTAATTTTTGCTAAATATTACGCAACTAAGTGAGCATTTGTTTGTATATTTCATATTTCTTTATGCATATATTTACTTCATCAAAACTACGATTCTATTAAAAATAATAAATTCTATTAAAATAATATAATATAATATAAATTCTATTAAAAATAATTTTATAAAAGTTCATTATAAATTCTTTTATTGCTTGCTTGGTTAAATCCTTTTTAAATGATTTTTTTATGATTTTAATTCAAACAGATATTCCGTAATAAACCAACAAACCATCTAACCTTAAAAATTCATTTTTTTTTCCCCGAAGATTTTCAAAATTTTTGTCTCCATTATGTGTTTAAAAAAAAGTCAAAATTATGTGTTTTCCAAGTTTTAAAATTTTATATACACTGTAAAAAAAAAAAAAAAAAAAAAAAAAAAAAAAAAAAACTGTTAAAAGTACAGCAAAAATCTGGCAGCTGGGGTGCCAGTATTTCTCCGTCAAATATACAGGACAGAACTGTACTTTTAACAAAAAACCTGTTTGATTTACAGGATTCCTGTGTAAAATATAGGTCAGTGATACAATTTTACCGTTTTAAACTGTATATTTCGCGCAGAAATACTGGCACCCCAGCTGCCAGATTTTTCCTGTACTTTTAACAGTTTTTTTTTTTTTTTAATCTTATTTAAGCAAACACTATTAAAATATTAATAGAGAACTATACAAAGAGATTGATGTAGTTATTATATGTTATATATCTCAGGCTTTAAGGAGCAGTATATTCATTCATTTTATGGAGAATTAAATACATGCGTCTCTTTAAATACATATCGACAAGTTGAATTTATATTTTTCCTGTTTTTGAATTTGTATTCAATTTTTTATTCTGACTTATTCATCCAAAACTGAAAAATGTATTAGAAAACCATAACAAATACGTTCGAGAAAATACTCTTTGCGTATATCGCCAGGTTTAAGGAGCAGTGTAATCATTAATTTTCTGGAAACTAAAAATATTCAACGAAATTTATGAGTTGTTCACTCTTTCATAATTTATAAAGTTGCTTATCACTATCCCATAAATCGAGCAACAGAGCAGAGAAATATATTAGCTATATCAAGCCTATTGATTTTTCATCATGAGCCTGATTTATGGTAAAATTCTATTTTTGTATGAAATATTCATTACTTTTAATACATTTTCTGATAAATGTGATTAATTCACAGATACTACGGATTAGTTTTTAATAACATTTTCTTAATAAAAATTTTTTATTAATATGAAGATGTGTTATATTTTAATACGTATATGTTTGCATGTAGACGAGAAAAATTTTTCATATAGAAATTTTATAAAAACTGGTATTATAAAAATTGCAAAATTATTAATACAAATCTTTATTTAAATAAATAAAAATTTAATTTGGGTATTTGTTTTTCTTTTAGAAATATTTAAGACTTTGAAAAATTTTATTCGGTTTGGTTAAGAAAAGAGAAACATCATTAATGAATATCTTTTATTTTTCTTTTGAATATAAAGCTTTGTTATTTTTCTTATGTTTAATGGTAATAAATTTATTAACTGACCACTTTTCTTCTTTTTCATTGATCATTGAAGGATAATTATCAGTATATTATAGGAAAGATTTGTCTATATTCTAAAAGTATTTAACTGGATAAATATTCTTCGTGATCATTATTTTTATATTTGCTCTTTTATTTTAATTGAATTCATCTGTTAGATTAAAAAAAATTACCAAAGAAGTTTCAATTGAAAAAATGAATGATTTTAAAAAGATTCGTTATCATAAAATTAATAATAGAACACTGAAGAAATGAAAACAGTGTGTTTTGCATGAATTATAAAATATTTTTTTTAATTTCACAATTATACAACATCTATTAACCTTCAATGTACCCTTATTCCATGCCTTAAGCATACGCAACTGAAATTGAAGCTTTGGAAATTTATTTTTATACCCTTTATCCATGTCTCTATGTAACTCAAATGTGATGTACTAAAGAGTGTTTCAAATATTTTACGTTTTTGCCACTGCATAATAATTACATTATTTTTTCGTTTGATTAAGCCAATGTTTGTGTTAAAAGCTTATAATATAAAATAATATACGCCCACAATAAATTAAATAGGTTTCTTTTTATTTATTCTGACTTATATAACAATTCTTTGATGGAAAAGTAAAAATAATATTTAAACTTATTTCAATTAAAACTTTTATATATTTAAAAAAAATTGTGTTCACATTTCTTCTTAACTAAATTTACATTTGATTGTTTCTTTGACTTGATTTTGCATTACCTTTTACAGAAGATCTGGTAATTTTTCTTTTCAAAATACTCCATGGGAAAAGAAGCTCCCCACCAGAATTTTTAGCTGGCTTATTATCTGGCTTATGATAATGATAAAAATCAATAAAACTTTTTCCTGGCTGATTTTAAGACACTATACCTGCTTCGAAACCCTATAATATTTTTGAATTTTCATGTATAAAATATACTTTATTTATTTATTTTAATTTGTATACCACTTTTTTCCTTAGTGGAAGTGTAAAATCAAAATTGAAATATGTTCCAAAATTAATTTCCTCAAATATTTTTTATGGATTTATATTACTTTTACAATGAATAGAGATTGTTTTACCACTTTTCACAAAAAGCATCTGTTAAAAAATTTACAACTATATCTAATTAAAAAAAGGCCCCCTATCAGAAAGCTTAGCTAAAGATCACTATCTTTTATAATTTTGAGATTTTTCTTTTCAGATGTATATTTTTTTATTTAGATGCAAAAATAGATATTTCACCTTATTATATGTAATATATTATAATTAGAGGCAATACTTTGGTATCACTCTCAGCCAAATTAGGGCTGTTAATATCAGGTTTTTAAAGTAGATGTGTTTAATTGTAAGAAGTAAGACTTCTATTTCTACAAGCTGCAAAGACAAGCTACTGTAATTTTCTTAAAGACGTAACAAAGTATATCAATTCCCAAACTTGTTATATATTTTCTGGGATGTTTATGCTTATTTATTGTTATTATTTTACTTTTTAGTTTCTCTTTTATTTTCGTACGTAAATTCGAGACATAAAAATCAAATTTGTGAATAAATAAAAGAGTTTAAATTTAGATTTGAAGTTTTTAAAAAATATACACTGAAAAACAAAAAACTGTTAAAAGTACAGAAAAAATCTGGCAGCTGGGGTGCCAGTATTTTTTCGTGAAATATACAGTTTAAAACCATAAAATTGTATCACTGACATATATTTTACATAGGAATCCTGTAAATCAAACAGGTTTTTTTTTTTTTTAAAGTACAGTTTTGTCCTGTATATTTGACGGAGAAATACTAGCACCCAGGCTGCCAGATTTTTCTTGTACTTTTAACAGTTTTTTTTTTTTTTTTTTTTTTTTTTTGGACTATAAGTCTCAGATAAATAATTTTTACAGTGAAATTACTTTTTTTAGATGTTAAAAAATTCGACGTTAGTCATAAATCTTTATTTTGGTAAACACAATCAAAACTTAACTAACAGTTTAATACTCAAGGTACATTTTTATGAATTCTGAACATAATATAATATGCTTATTCTGAAAATAATATAATATGAACAGTTTTTAATGTGATTATAAGTGAAATAATTGGCTTAATTTGTAAATGTTATGTTCGTCCCCATTGAATGACCTTTTAGATCACGCTTTAGGAACCTAATTGTATCGACTAGCTCATTGCAAAAATTTAAACTTTATAAATGCGCTTTTAACGTGCATTTTCCTATTGTGTAACAATTATTTGTTAACAGTATTTTTTAAAAGAATATTGTTATATAAAATTAAAACTTTCAAAAAGAAATTATTTTACAAAAGATGGTGATAAAACATTAAAATGCACCTTAAAATACAGGAAAGCTGTGACCTTACGCTGTGAACCCTGTGACATTACAATTTTAGAAATTATTTACTTTTTATCCTCGGTATTTCTTTTCAAATTTTTTTTTTAATGTATTAATCTGATATATAGAGTACATTGTAGTTTTACAGGTGATTGTTCTCGTACACATGCAAACAATATAGTAATAAATGCTATTATACGATGGTTTATCAATATGTCACTTTAACAATAGTTTACCAACAAATTTTGTGACAAGGTATAAACTTTAGTTACGCTTACTAAATTGTACTTCTTGTAGAAAGTTTCATATAGTAACGTACTTAAAGAATGAATCGAAAATATCCCTTAACATTTTCTCACTCCATATTATAAACTGTTTATTTTAATGCATTATTTTTTTAGTTTTGAAAAACTATGATTTATTTACTTTTCGAAAACTATAATAGTGAGAAAAGTATTGTAATCATGTCAAAAATTCGCATTTGAGATTTTGGTATTTATATACGGTTTGAGGTCCCTTAAATTCATATTTACTATTTTTATGATGATGTATGTGTATATGCATGAGAGTGAACAGGATAGCGTCTAAACGCTTTATTCGAATAGGCTAAAATTTGATATGTCTGTTATAGCTCACCATATCACAAACCCTATTGTTTTCGGTGAATCTAGCACTTATAGTTTTTTTTTTCTTTTACAGGGACACAAAGAAAAGTTCTTTATTTTTATGGTCTATGGGACCAAATTCTTTAAAGTGTAATAACGTATAAATGAGCTGGAAATTTATGCTCATGTTATGAGTCCTTGTCGCACGAACTATATGAATTTTGGTGAATCTAGCGTTTACAGTTTTTTTACAGGGGCACAAAGACAAATTATTTATCATTATGGTTTATATGGGTCAACTTTTTTTTTAATTGCGATAGCGTCGGAACGTTTTATTCAGTTGAGTTTAAAATTTATACACCTACTATAGGTCACCATTGCATAAAGTGCACAAATTTTGGTGAATTTAGCATATATAGTATTTTTACAGAGACACAACGAAAAATTATTTTTCATTATGACCTATGGGCTGAAATTATTCGAAATACGATAGCGTCTATAAATGTCTTATCAGATTGAGCTGAAAATTTATTTTCGTGTTAAAAGTCACCGTTGTTCGAGCTGTATAGCTCTTGGTGAAACTAGTACTTATAGTTTTTACAGGGACACAAAAAAAATGTCTTTATCATTATGATTTATTGGTTGAAATCATTTGCGTCTAAATACCTTATTCGATTGAGCTGAAAATTTATATACGTACTGTAGGTCACCATCACATGAATCAAAAAGATTCTAGTAAATCTAGCACTTACAGTTTTTTTTACAGGGACTCAAATAAAAATTCTTCATCAATATGGCCTGTGGGTTTAAATTATTTATAGTGCGATAGCGTCTAAACTCCTTATTCGAATGGACTGAAAACTGATACACATGTTACATATCGCTGTCGCACAAACCATATAGATTTTAGGGAATCTAACACTTAGAGTTTTTTCACAGGGACACAAAGAAAAATACTTTATCATTGTACTTATGGACTCAGATTATTTAAAATTCGACAGCGTCTAAATGACTCATCCGAAAAGTCTGAAAATTTATATGCACGTTATATGTAACCATCGCACGAACATTGTGCATTTTAGTGAGTCTAGAACTTATAGAATTTTACAGGGACACAACGAAAATTTATCATTATAACCTATGAGCTGAAATTATTTGAAGGGCAATAGCGATAAATTTAACAGCATACTCTATGAAGTAAAGTACTACTACACCCTATTATACTTCTCTTTTGCTTATTTAACGATTTCTCTTACTTTATTTATACAATCGTTAATTACATAATGTTCATAAAGTCAAGTGGGGTAACGCCAGATTTTTTGAATAATTTCATACATAATTTTAATTGCTATTTTATTTGTACGAGTGAATATAAAGTCCTTATTTACATAAAAATTCAAAAATTATTTGTCGTAGTTTCATGTATATGTATAATTTTAATAAAAGTTAAAAATAAATATACATATTGTGAATTATTTTTACTATAGAATCTAGATAATAATAATAACAATAATAATAATTAGCTTAAAAATCTTTTCAGTGAGAAAAAAAAAAAAAATCTTATACATGAAATATACATCTTCTGATTTATACTTTTAACAATATTTTTTTAAACAATTGTTATTTATTTCTAAGAAATGTATTTTATGAGAAGAAAATTATGAAAACAACAAAATAATATTTTGTTACACATTTTCTAAACATTAGTTTCGGGATTAAAAGTGTCCTGTTTTAACAAGCTCTTTTGGGAATGCCCTTATTTTGATTTATTCTAAGAAAAAGACATATTGCATAATAAAGAATTCTTTAGCATTTTTTTGTAACATTAATTAAAAATACGGTGACAAAGTGCTTTTGGCTTTTAGCGAAACACAAAAATGAATCTAATATGATATTATTATCAGGTGAAATTTATGAGGCAGAAAACCAGTTTTAATTATTTTTACAAACATGGTAAGGCTTTGTAAGGAGGAAACAAAACTTCAGGTAGAAAATGAATGTGCTCTGAGCAGATGTTGGATAATAATGCAGAAGTTTTACAGTATTTTTTTTTCATATTATTATAAGAAGCAAGCATTTTAATTATTTCTTTCACGCAGGTATTGAATTTGTAACTTCCTATGCAGTAAAGTTTATTATCATAAAATTTATTACAATGTATATACATATAATGTGTCGGGATGTATATTAATCAGCAAAAGTTTCTTCAAACATTTATTTTCATTATTAAATAAATAAGAATTAAAATAAATAATCTAAAAATTTCTGCACAAATACATTACGGATGCGTTCAAAATTACATAAAAATTTATTTTTAAATAGAAAAATATTATTTAAAAACAATAAGCCTGTGAAAATTTGTCTAGGTTAATTTTTAAGTAATAACTATTTATGTAAGTTACAATCTTATGTGCCATTTACAAGAAAATTTTACCTCAAGATTGCAGAGTTGTCAACCTAATCAGGAGAATTATTAGTACCACCCCTTTTTCCACAAAAATTAATTTTTAGAGACATCCTCTTCAAATGTATTTACGATGAATTAAAAAGAAACATACTCTATAAAAATACTAGTGTGGAAAAATGGGCGTTACTAACAATTCTCCGGATTAGGTTGGCAGCTCTGAGATTGGTTGAAAAATCGATTTTTTTAAACTAATTTTTTAATTAGGAATAAGGTAGAGTGAATCTCATTTTTGTTCATACGCTTATTATTTCGTAAAATATTATACCATCTAGATTTTTATTTATTATTAACAAACAACAATAAGAAGTTTACATATATAAGGCTTTTCTGGATGCTCAGGTTTTTTCATCTTGCAAGTTCAGAATGTCCAAATTTTATAATTTATTCCGGAGCATTTTTAGTCCCACTTTTATTTCACACCACTTTATTTTGTAGAAAATATTTCTCCAATATAGAATTATAATAAAAATTATAGTTAAAAAATAGTGGTATTAAAGTAAAAGCGGGACTAATAATGCACCGAATAAATTCTAAAAGTTAGACACTTATTCATTATATACCTGAAAAGTCTTTATTATTTATTTATTTATTGTTAGAAATAAATGTATATGAAAGAGTGCTAGATATTTCGTAATTTTATAGTAAATCTTACAGCTGGCAATATTTACAACTTATTCCAGAGTAACGTTGTTATCTGCCTTTTTCACCGTCAGTACGTTTAGAGAACCTGTTTCCTCTTAAATCATTCTACGCAGCACTAGTGCGACGTAAAACCCAACCATCCAACCATCCATCCTCTTAATTCATTGTAATTACATATTGGAAAACAATTACTGTCAAAGTATCAGGAAAAACATGCGGGTACTAACAATACTTGTGAGGTTTGCGTGGATGCAAACTCCATCTTAAATAATCTATTACCTTAACAGCACAAAATGTTCTAGAAACGTAACAATCATGTAACATCGAAACATTAGAAATGTTTCAGTAATGTTTCGAAACGTTCAGTTTGCCTTCCGATTAGTTTCAAAAACATAGAAATGACCGCGATTGGAACAAAATATCATATACGTAACAGAAACATTTCAGTCACTTAACAGATAGAAAATCAAAATGGGCAAATGTTTCAGAAATGTATCAGAGAGCATACTTAAATGTGTTACGTTTTCGAAAGATTGTAAGCTTTTTGTAACATGCCTGAAACATTCTGTGCTGTATGGGTAGATAGCTAAATAGATAAATTAGAGTACGAGACTTGATTAAAATAAAATAAGTTTTTCATTTAACTGAAATAATGGGAGGTAAATATGGCCTTTCAAACTCAAGCAGTAGAATTTTAAGTAACTTAGGAAAATAACTACAAGAATTAAACTGTATGTATCAAAATTTTCGCCCGTTGACGAAATGTTTTTTAATTATCTTGTATGTTCCTGTACACGAACCGTTTGTTTGATATCAATGAAAAGTTTAATGTAGCATCTCTATATGACACTGATTTAGAATACTGGGTTTAGACTTTCTGCTATCACTTGTTCTTAAAATATGCTGATAGCAGACACACACATACAGAGAGAGACTGTCCGCTAAAAGCCTGTTTTTTTTTTTTTTTTTTTTTTTTTTTTTGGATTCAGGGGACTTCAAAGCGTGTAAATATAACAAAAACTCAATTTAAAAAAAATTCATCCCAAAACAATACTTTCTCTACCATACTGCAATGAAAAAAAAAAAAAAGGCGGTCATTAACGATAGTTTAGAATAAATTATAAATATGGCATGCATAACTATAATGATGCAAAAGTCAGGTAGGGAAATACAGAGCCTGGAATGTTGAATGTCAACCCTGATTTGAACATATGCATGAATTTGTAAACTATTTTTCAAAGTTTAAACATAAAAGTATTCACTACTGGTATAGGTCGCATTCTGGCGCACCTTGCCATACAAATAAAAATTCAAAGTATTTTTTTTTTTTTTTTACATTTACACTATAAAAACATTGGTTTTCTACAACTGTTTTTTTTTTTTTACCTTTTTACTTTTTATAGTTGCCACATACAGTTTTACTTGCAATATTTATCCAATTTTTTTAATATATGAATTGATTATATTTTTCACAAGATGGCTTCAGTTGCATCAAGATTTTACCTAAATTAGATAAATTTTAGAATGATCATTTTTATACTGCTTAAAATATAGAAAGAGAGGAATAGAAGTGTTAGAAAACGTATTCACATCGAGCGTCTGTCTAAAAACACTATCAGTAACATAACAAATAAGAAACACAGCAAAGATGTATTAATAGATGAAATTATACCTACAACAGATTGTATAAAACATGTGGCTAGTTATTTTTTTTTTTCAAATTGTTTATAATAGTGCAAGATTAATACGTTTTCGCATGTATCACCAGTTGTATTTAAAAACACAGTCCGATAGAGGTCTCATAATTTAAATTTTTAATTAAATAAATTAGTTTAAGAATCTAATCATATTGTAAAAGTAATATTTCAAGAAAAAATTCTCCTTCTAACATCAAAATAGAAAATTCCTAAAAGTTGGATATTGCCCTAGAGAATACATATTTTGTAAAATAGCAGAAACTAAAGCTCTTAAAAAAAATAAGAAGAAGAAAAACGTAGTAAAAGCATTAAGGAATATTTTTTAATATGCTTAAACATACAATAAATACGTCACATCAATTATTATGTATATGTTCATATATACCAAACCAAAGTCATCATAAAGTTAAAATTTCTCTGAATAAAGGCGTGAAGAGGCCCCAATGCACACCAGGTTCTGGTCGCATGGCTTGTTTAGGTTTTGCTCAGGAGAAATTAAACATTTCATATTTTTTCTTTTTAAATTCGACTCAAAATATCATTATAAACGAAAAATGTAGAGTTTGCATATAATGAAATTTACTAAAATAATTATGGAAAATGAAAGAACAGAAAATTTTATTGTCTGTAAAATGATGTTATTCAACCATACTACAGATATACACACTAATTGAAATCACCACATTAAAATTTATTTACCTAAAATTTCTCAATTGAAAAATTTACAATCATGAAAATTCTCAACATGGATGCATAACATATTTTTATAGATCATGGGAAAAATAATGCCATAATTTGTTATAGAACACGAAATATCCCATAAAGAAAGAAAGTGAAATTTAAACAGATCATTATTTTAAATATATTTAGTAACTTTTTTTTTAATATCAATTAATGGACAGATACGTGAACACAAAATATGGTAAAATGTTTCACATAAAAGTTAATATTTTCACAGATTATAAAATATCATATTTTCTTTAATAGTTACTTGTTTGATAATTCCAATCCTCATTTTACAGAGATTTAAAATATGTCCACAATAGTTAAATACAGTAAAAAGTAAGGAAACTTTTTAAAATTTTTAAAACTATTTGTTTATTTTCATAGTGACAGTGTACTTAAAAAATATTTGTGCTATAAAATTTGATGAAATGTTTCCGATTTTCTGATATAATATTTGATTGTAAAATGAACAGGGTTAAAAAAAAAACTACCCCGATATATGAGACCATAGCTACCATACCGTTCCGAGAAACTGAATAAAAATTTGGTGGAAGGTATTTTGAGGTATGTGCTCAAGAATTATATTAAAAACAGCAGTTAAACTCTAACAGTTACTGTTACAATGAGAAAATTTCGAAAATTTCAAATGGCAACACCTACTTTTTTTTTATTGAAATTGAATCTCCATGGCAAAAAAACATAAATAGCGTTGAAACGGTACCTGTAGCACGAAAATCGGCAGCGCAAGCTAACAAAGAATTAAAAAAAAAAAAAAAAAAAAAAAAAAAACGACTGTTACGTGCCTACCAGAGCACCACTTTCATTTATTTAATGATGTCACATTTCACAATGAGTCTTTGGTTCAGACTAAAGTCTACTGATTCTGCTTGGAAACGAAAAGAAGAGACCAAGGTATCCTTAATTTCGTGTAAGGCTACTGAATAAAGGCTTTAATTTCGTTGTTAGTCGTAAGACGCAGTCATGATGACGTCATCACAGTACGTGAAAAACAAGACATTGTAAAATGGCATCCAAAACCGATTTTGATGATGATAATGATGTTTCCGAGTAAGCGGCATATTGTTCACAGAACAAGAAAGCAAGATACACATCACGCATTTCACAATGCCTTATTTTTCACTTAGTGTGATGACGTCACTCATGACGGTGTCTTACAACTAGCAACGATATTCAGTAGACCAACAAAAAATTAAAGATACCGTGGTCTATTCTTCTCGTTTCGAAGCAAAATCAATAGACTTTAGTGAGAGCCGAAGACTCAGTGTGAAATGTGACGTCATTAAGAAAATGTAAGTCGTGCTCTGGTAGGCACATTCCAGCTGTTTTCTCTTTTTTTTCTTAGTATGCCTAACGTTTGTAATTTTCATGCTAGAGGTACCGTTCCAACGCTATTTATAGTCTTTTGCTATGGAGATTCCATTTCAATAAAAAAAAGTAGGTGTTGCCATTTGAAATTTTCGAAATTTTGTCACTGTAACCTTAACTGTTAGAGTTTAACTGTTGTTTTTTTATATAATTATTGCGCGCATACCTCAAAATACCTTCCACCAAATTTTTATTCAGATTTTCGGAATGGTATAGTAGCTATGGTCTAGTATATCGGAGTAGATTTTTTCTAATCACCCTGTACTATTGCAAAATATGATATTTTAATTACATATTTTAAAATTTTACTTAGTCTACCTAATTAAAAAACTAGTATATTGTGGCCACCATAAGACCTCCTTCTATATTTTCCTATATTAATTCACTAAGTGCAAATGATTTATTGAAACTATTATTTATTAAAATTATCTAACAGGATGCAAACGAGTTTCATCTTAGAGAAAACTAGCACTAAATATCCAAAGAACGTCAGTTTTATTGTCTATAAATTGAATCTTAAAAAATGCGTTTATATAATGGTTATCTCACATATCAGGTTTCGTACAGCTATAAGCCATAAAAGTTGAGATGTAGCCTTCCTATTATCAAGGAAAATTGAAATATAGCAGCGCTACCTATTGGCCGATAAGCATTCAAATTGAATCAGCATAATGTCTCATAATGGCCTTCTTACGTGTCAAGTTTTGTTTGATGATACGCAATAAAACCTGAGATATATAGCCTTCCCTTTAATTACGGAATCACTGTGTAGCAGTGCCATCTGTTGAGCGGTTGACGCCAAAAGTTAATAGGCATTAATTTATGTCAAGATGCATCTTCATACAAATTTATATGCAATTCTGTGCATGTGTTCCTGAGATATAGCCTTCCCTTAAACTGAGGAAATCGCTGTATAGCAGCGCCACCTCTTGGCCGATAGCATTCAAATTGAATCAGCATATTGTCCCATAATAGTCTTCTCCCCTATCAAGTTTGGATGAAAAGATTTTTGATCATAAAAGGTTGTTTTTACTCAAATTTGATTTTTTCCTAGAAATTCATCTGAAATTATAGCTAAGAATATTTCGCCCGTTTTTGAGTAAGCAAATCCGGTCACACATTTTAACAGAGTACAAGATTTTCTACTCTATAAAATCTCAAAAATAACTGTAAAAATATGTTACAAATTCCTGCATATAGATATACGGGTGGCAGGAAAAGCAAAACTGTTTCATCTCTGATGTCTGTAGCATTCGAATTAATGCTCCGTAATATTGTTAGTGTCCACTAATTTTTTTTTTTTTTTTTTTTTTTTTTTACACCAGTATTTTTAGGAGTATTTTTCTTCTTATTTAATCAGATTACCACTTGTAGAAAGTTACTCTATAAAAAAAGTAGTGTGCAAAAAGAGTGGTCATTAACAATACTACGTAATATTAATTAGAATATTGGCAAGTATGATTTTTTCACAATATTGATGAATATGTTTCAATATTCAAATACTTATAAATATTTAATTTTATGTATTATGTTATCCCTAAAAGTGGGGCGGAGGATTTTTTTTTTTTTTTTTTTTCTTTTTCTTTTACTTTTTTTTTTTTTTTTTTAATAAAAATTTGCATAGGATTTATCTAAAATTTTCTATTCCATAAATATGACATACATACTACTCCTTTATTCGTAAAAAACGAAAAAGAAGAAGAAGAAGAGCTCGTTTTTGCTCTCGAGATAATAGATGTAAAATTCTGCACAAAACTGAATTTCTTTTAGTACGACAGGATTTATTTTAATCAATTCTTTCATATAAACGCATGCTGTAACTGTGTTTCATTCACTAGCATAGGTCACTATATTCATTTCTTAAAATTTTATTGCTATAGCTTTAGAGTAGGAGCCCTTTAGAGACTTTTAAATTTTATTGTCATTTTGGTAATAAATAAAAATGGCTATCACAATTGCATAAGTAAAGATCTTGGCGAGGAACGTTCGAGCTACTTCGGCGCCACATTTCAAACTTCTCCAAGGGGTTCTACACAGAAATTGTTCCATTTCTTCAGAAGGATTTTTCTCAATTTTGTTTTAAGTATTTAAAAAATAAAAGGTTTGCGCGTTCATTTTTTTCGACATATAAAAAAATATATTTACTTATTTATTTATTCATTTTTGGCATCAACTTGCATTTTTCTTTCTAAAAATTTTAAAGTTAAAATTGGGTTTTTATTTAACACCTTTTGAACCAATAATCCGACTGAACTAAAAAATACGGCGTTAGCTAGATTTTGTCCTGATTAATAAGAAAATCTTTATATATATATATATATATAATCTAATAATGCGGACTAAAATTTTCGACAGATACAATAAAAAACATTCAAATTTATATAGTTAGATAGAAATAACAATGTTTGCAGGTTCATTTACGGTCACAGAATTTTTTTTTTTTTTTTTTTTTTTTTTTTAACCACGCTGTCTCAAGGAAATAATTCGACCTGTAGTAATAATAATTTTGGGGAGTGAATTTATATATTCAAATTTTTAAAAATATTTAAATTTAATAGACGCTCCTTAAAATACAAAAATAACCTTTTTATATAATTTAAAATAAAATTTTCCTCAGGGCTTACGCAAACTTTCTAATTCATACATAGGATTATGTCATAACCCTTTATTTGTTCACCGGACTAACAAAATTCGATTATTGATGACGTGTGGACTACTGAATATAAAGGATGATTGATCGATTTCGTTGAATTAGACGATTTTCTTGCTTCTGCGTTCTCCTTTATGGAAATAAGTCACGCAATGAGAACCTTCTGCTCCAGCAAGAAAAGGTTAACTGATGATTTCGATAATTTCATAGTTGCCAATTTTATTTACTTATTTTAATTTTTATTTATTTATTTATTTATTTTTATTTTATTTATTTATTTGATTTTTTTTTTTTTTTTTCGGGGGGGGGGGGGTGCAAAAAGTTTAAAATTTGAAAAATACACACACACACACACGCATACATATATATATATATAGCGTAGGAGTAATTCAAAGGTAGGAGTAAAATTTTTGTTCAATTGAAAGCATGCTTTAACCCCACACGTATGTCTCAAGTCATAGGGGGCATTTTTTGACAGTTTAAATCATTTATTTTACGTCTTTGCAGTAAGTTTTACTTATCAATTGTTCCACATTTATTAATTTTCTCGTAAGTTTTTCTTTAGTTATTTTTGTTAAATATTTTCAACTTTTTTATGACTGAAAACATATATTATAATTTCATATATATATATATATATATATACAGTCGGCTGCAAAATTATTCGAGCACTAGCCAATAATTCCTATGTTTAAAAAGTACACTTAAGACTGTTTTGCCAAGTAAATCCTTGTCGAATCATGTTCTTAGGCTGATTAAGAACATGACTCGACAAGGATTTATTTAACAAAGCTGTATTAAGTGTACTTTTTTTTGGCAAGGATTATTGCTAGTGCTCGAATAATTTTGCAGCCGACTGTATATTTATATATATATATATATATATATAAGTAGTATGAAATAAAAGTGAGGCTAAAAATACTCCGGAATGTATTAAAATTTTGGTAGATATGGATTATGTTTCTCATTGAATGGTTAGGGAGAATGAAACTAGCAAATGGTGCTTTTTAACAAAAGAATCAGTCGTTAAAATTATTTTTAAATTTGCTTTAAATATTACTATTTGATTATATTTCCGTGAAAACAATTAAATAGACTATAAATAATATTTTTAATTGAAAAATATAGAATTTTACTTTTCTATTCTCAGTGCATATAACCATAGCCTCCTAAAATAGATGTTTATCGCGTTACTCGAAAACTTGGCAACAGTTGAAACGGTAGACAGCACCACCTGGTGCATATTGCGCGACTTTACAACTTTTACTTATTCAACAGCCAGCAAAATTTCTAAAAGAGGGATATGATATACATAAAAAGCAAATTGAATCAAAGAAACGTCGATTATATATATCATATATCACTTCTTAAAGTTATTGGTGGCAGTTAAATAAAAAAAATTGTGCAATCTGTACCAGGTGGCGCTGTCTACCGCTTCAACTATTGCAATGGTTCCGAGCTACGCGACAGGCATCTAGTTAAGGAGGCTATGATATAACTGTGAAATAAAATATTTTATCCGCCTGCAGCCTTTTCTTTCTTTTTTTTTTTTTTTCTTTTACTTTTTATTTATTTATATATTTATTACTGCATTTTTTCTTACAAAAACTATTTTTAAATATTGAACTGATAATAATCTAATCTTTTTTATATTGTAAAATAAAATGATATCGATGAATAACTGTTTCTTCTTTACTCTTTAGTTTTAACTGATTAAAAAAAAAAAAAAAAAAAGATCAGTTTGTTTATAATGTGCAATAAAATTTTTTAAAAGAATAGCTATTTTGTTTTCTATCCATTTGTTTCTTATTCACTAGTGAATTAGAAAGTGCTATACTACATTTAAAAAGAAAAATGTTTGAAGCAAATTTATGAAAAGAGAATCTTCAAGGTTGGCATTACATCAAGTTCTTTTTCACAGATTTTTCTCACGTGACACTAAATTAATCCTAGATCTTTAAATAATTCTAAATGTTATTATATCATATTCAAAAAAGAAAATAGAAAAAAAAAATTATAGTACATAATATTACAATCACGTAAAACATCTTTCTTTTTATCTACTGAAACATTGTTCAAAATCGCCAAAGATTTTTTTTTTTTTTTTTTTTTTTTACGATATAAAAATGATATTCTGATTTTGTATTTTTAAAAGCATACATAATTGTTTCAGCATAATGCACTGAAAAACAGAATTTTATTAATGCATGAAACGTTTTGTAAATTAACACGTTATATAAAATAAAATAAAATAAAGTAAAGTAAATCACACAGAGAGAGAGAAAGAAAAAAAAACAATTTCAGCGCGAAATAATTGAATTACTTTTATCAGGGAAAAAAAAGAGAGAGAGTTTTAAGAAAAACGCAATTTTTCATTAGCTGTTTTTGTCTGGTGAACGGTCGTATGACTCCTCTCACCCACAAAATAATAATAATAATAACTTGCTGTTTTTTTTTTTTTTTTTTTTTTTTTTTTTTTTTTACAGTTTAATTGTTTTTATAATAAAATTTTAACCTCCTCCAAAATATCCGTATGTTTAAAGTGCTACATTGTTTCTGTACATATATAAGCCCCCCACACACGTGAAAAGCTTTGTAAATATGTAATAAGTATAGTTCACATATTTTTACAATTAGGTACATATAAAAAAAGTAACAAATTTTGGTAATTTATTCAGTAAACAATCTTTGAATATACATTCATCTTATTAATAAACAAGAACTCAATACCATGCGGTACGCATTGGTTATTAACACTTTCCAAATGTACGTAATTGTATCCCTGTACACAAGCCGGTAGAGATATCACTCTATTTTCAATAGAGAACAATCGATAGTGAAGTTCAATATCATATATCCGTATAGATATTCATTAATAGCTATTAATGTAACTGAATATTTTTGTGTGGTGCTGTAAATTTAATGCTAATCATGCCGTATTCTGTGGAAAACATTCTTTTGTGCGTATGAATAATATATTTTAATTTTATTAAGATTTGTGCAAAGTAAAGTTCTTTAAATTTGGTTTATAGAAATACCTCTAATAGAACGCAATGCTTAGGAATACTTTCGGGTGTCCCTGTATACATATACCAGTGATGGAATTTACTCCATTTTAAATGGGGGAACATCCAATAGTAGACTTAAATAACATATTTCTATTTTATTAAGATTGGTGTAAAGTAACGGTACTAAAATAGGGTTTATAAAAATTCCTCTCATAGGGCAAAAATACTTTGGAAAATTTTTGGGTGTCCCTGTACATAAACCAGTAAAGGTGTTCACTCCATTTTTCAATAGGGAAAATACGATTGTGAATTTGAATAACATATATTAGTTTCAAGAAATTCCATAAATATTTACGGGAGTTAGACCGCGGACAGACAGGCGGCGGACAGACAGACAGACAAACCAAAGCCATAAACACTTTTCAACCTTGTTGGGGCTAAAAATGCTCCAGAATAAATTAAAATCTCGTCATCTCTGTAATTGCATGGTTCTTAACCGTTTACAATTTACAAACCCCTGGAATGTCAAAAAAATGACAAAAATGACATTTTAAACCCCCACAAACCATAAGGGATGGAAATTAAAATAAATAAATAAATAAATAAAAATAAAAAGTATTTGCCTATTTATTAATCATTTTAAGTATTATGTATACTGTTTGTATTGTTTTGTGGTTTTGAGTTTTAAATAAATACTTATAAAATAATGCTTAAATATTTATTTATAAAAAAAGTCTTATCATAATTCCATTAAAGTAATTCCGTATTAATATAAAACACATTTTAATAAAAAAAAAATAATCTGCAATTACTTAATTCAATATTTAATTTTCTTCATTAGTGTGTGTTAATTAGCCGAACTACGCAATTCAAAATAGCTTTATAAAATAGTATACATGTAGAATATAAAAGTCAAAACCACAAAGCAATACACACAGTATACAAAACATTTTGATAGATTAATAAATTGGCAAAAAAAAAAAAATATTTTATTTTATTATATTTTGGTTTATGGGAGTCTTAAAATCTCATTTAATCATTTTTCTGACATTTCAGGGAATTGTAAACTCTAAAGGGTTAAAAATCACACGATTAGAATTGAATTTTCTAATTAATGTGATTCCAGTGATTAAAATATGAAATATTTGGTTTTATGGTTTTATCCACTAGAAGAGTTATTCACAGTAGAAATTAGGAAAACTTTTACGTTTGATATTAAAATTTGACCCATTTTAATTATTTTACTCATCATGTTGCAGCAATGTAACTAAACATGAAACACCTTTAACTTATGTACTTTAAAACTGATATTTAAAATTAACGCTCATAAATTTAATTCAAAGAAATTTGTGCCAAAACATAAAGGTCTAATAATCCCATTTTTAACCATGAGGTACAGATATCATTCATACACATTATTATAAAATAACAATATATCAATATCATAAATATTATACATAATAATTATATCACCTAATACACAAACATGAATCTTAAAATAAATAACATTTAGTTTTATATCAAAAGTAACTTATGCGAAAAAGATTAAAATATAAATAACTACATGTATCCGAACTCCAAGTTTACAAGTAAATTAATTAAAATTGTTATAATTGGTCATAAATCTAAAAAGCGAGTTTTTGAACCGATTCCAAAACTAATCATATAAATTTCCGTCTTAACAGTACGAAAAATAATCTTATGTATCTGCAATGAACTCTTCCAAAAGTTATGAAACAGGATACTTTTGAAAGTAAATGCACCATTAATCATAAACATAATTTAAAGGCAGTTCCAGACATTTTCCAAATTAAATCCGGAAATGAAGAATTGCCAAACTTTTTCCGAATTTATTCTCAGGAGTTTCATGTTATGTTTCGCTACTCTTAAAAAAACAGATGAAAATGAAGGACAGGGCATGATAAAGTGTTTCATATCAACACTTTGCCCTACTTTATATATGAATAAAAATCGATGACAGTTAAAAAAACACTAAAAATGAAGAATTGAAAACATATGTAAAAACGTTTATTTTATTATTATTTTTATTATTTACTTTCCTGTCAAATGGATTTTTTTTTTGTTCGTATATTTTATTTAATAAAATGCCATATATTTTAAAACAAAATAAGTAAAATGTTCACAAACAATGTTCTTGTTCATTAAAAATTATCATGTAAGATTTCATATTAACCCATTAATTGCCTGAACATTTTTTTCTTCTTCTTTATATTATGTTTTATTTTAGTACACTGAGAAAAAATTCTGTAACGGACATCTAGAATCATATTTTGGCTCTAGAAAAAACAGTTCCATTTCATCCTTATAAATTCTAGTCCCCTTTGAAAGCGAGTTCTAGAAACCCTATTAGAATTCTAGAGCGTTTGCCTATATTCTGGAGGGCAAAGTTATTTAAAAATCTCTGCAAATAAATGAGAATAAAAGAGGCGGGTTTCAGCAACTAGAATCTTTTTTTATTACCAAATTTTAGAAAATGAAGCGAAAATTTCTAAAAATACAAGAGATTCAGAATATTCAGAATATTTTTTCAACATCTAGAAATGTGTAAACTAGATATTCTCGATCATTTCGTCTATTCAGTTTATTGGCGTGCCTTATGCACATAGCTCGAAAATCTATATTTATATTTATGGGATTTAGAAAATGGCCACTTTTTCATTCTAGATGAAGGCGGTATATTTTTTTCTCAGTTTAAATGGTGTAGAATGAATGTGAAGAATAGAAAAAAATTGAAATAATATTTTTTATTTAATCTATATAAACCTAAGTGACACAATTTTGGGACGCTAGGCACGAATGAGTAGAGGTTTTTAACATTTTCTGACACAAACTTTTTTTTTTGTGTGTGTGTGTGTGTGTGTGTGTGTGTGTGTGTGAAATACTATTACACTGAGGAAAAAATTATAGCATTTTTATCTAGAATGAATATATGGTCATTGTCTAAATCCCTAAACTACAATAATATATTTACGAGCTATGTGCATAAGACACGCCAATAAGCTGAATAGACGAAATGATCAAGAAGTTCTAGTCTATAAATTTCTAGATGGTAGAAGAATATTATGAACATGTGAATTCTTTGTATTGCAAGAAATTCTTGCTTGATTTTCTAGAATTGTGTCATAAACCACGATTATAGTTTCTAAAACTCGCCTCTTGTGTTCGCATTTATTTGCAGAAGATTTTTAATAAGTTTGACCTCAATAATGCAGCCAAACGTTCAAGAATTCTAATAGGAGTTTCTAGAGCTCACTTTCAAAATTTGACTAGAATTCATAAGGATATCATGTAACTATTTTTACTTAAGCAACAATTTATATTCTAGATTTCAGTTAGAGAATTTTTTATCAGTGTAAAAATCAAGAAATGTTGTTGTTGTTGTCGTGTCCAAACAAGTGAAAGCTAGATGGAGCCAAAACCGTTGAAAAATGAGAGACGCCAGGTCTGGAGCCAGGAGGCTATAAAGGTGGATCGTCAAGCTGAAAAACAGAGGCAATAATGGCTTGGCAATCAAAAATATGGTCTTGTGTTAATTGAGTGTCTGGACAATTTCTGCAGAAGGGGTAGGATCTTGAGTTGTCAACTGGAGATATTTTCATGCTTCTAATATGTTCTGTACGGAGTCTTGCTGTAATAGATGACAGGTTTCTAGAGCAATTAAGATCTGGGATAGAAGGCATTTCAAAAAGCTGATAAAAAACTCTACGTTTGACAACCACGTTCGCATCTTCGGAAGTGACGGTAAGAGACTGATCTAAGTCCCGAGCTTCCTTAGCAAAGATATCAGCGCACTCATTTCCCTCGATGCCCACGTGGGCAGGGATCCACTGGAGTATACAAGGTTTGTTAATTTGGCTGAGAAGAGAATTAAGGCCTTGGGTTAAGTTTGTTTCACCATTTCGTATGGCCTCAAGAGTAGATTTTGAATTTGAGAAGGCAACCAGACCTTCTGCCGAATCGTCAGAATACCGAGAGAGGTAAAAGGAGAGGGCTTCTTTAATTACAATCAATTCGCTAGTGAAATTTGAGGCAATATGACCTGCAGGAATTTTGAGTTCAGTTTTAGCTCCAGAAGGGGGGAGGGAAAGGATACTTGCACCATCTCTCTTGAAAGAATTATCAGAGGAACTATCTGTAATTACTTTATTATCTTGGGAAAATGAACGAATTGTGTCAATACCGTTCTGTAATAACACTTGGGTTAGTTCTTTCTTTGAGCAGTGTTCTAATAAGTTCAAAAGAATCTTGACATCAGCAGGTGGTTTGATGGAAAGAAGAGGCTCTTGAAGAATGTCAAGAGAGGAATGATCAAGAAGGATTTATCTTCTCTTTCACCTCGGGGAAGCCTGTAACTTCTAGAAGGCGCATCCCCAGGAGGCGGATCGGAGAATGCCTCCATTGGATTCCAGTGGGTGGTAGAAGGGAAATAAAATACCTTCCGCGGACCAACAGGCAGAAGTCCAACCTCTTGAGGCAATGACACCCCTATTCCATGGATAGTGAAACTTATGGAGCTATCGTAAAAATCAAGAAATATTTGCTTTATATTGAAATAAAACTGATAATAGAAATAGTATTTGTATTCGATATAGTGGTGTAAGCCGTCATGTCATACCTAATGAAATCTTCTACTTTTCATCTACATGTTGTAGTAACAGATTTACATGGTCACGGTTTATTATTTGTTGATAATTGGAAATATGTTAAACGCATACCTCTTCTAAAGTTTGAGAGATCTAATGATTTTGAAGAAGAGGGATATTTGCCAAGCATTTTGGGTTCCACTTTCTATTCCAAATACGAACAATTGCCACAACCATTTTTTAGAATGTATAGAACAACGATATGCATTTATATTTCAGTCCATATGATATGTTTCTTTCATGAGCTGACTATGCTGATATATTATATAAGGTATATTAATTTTCATTATTTATTTTTTCTAAGTTAGACCACTTCTTTGTTTTCACTACAGGAAATATTCCATGTACAGTTGGCAGCAAAATTATTGAAGCACACATCCACATTTTTCGTGTATATATACATAATTTGATCGCTAATTTGCATAATTAACTTACTTTTTTATAAACGTCATGAAGACTAAGATCATAACTCGACAAATATTTACTTAACAAAACAGTATTAGGTGCACATCTTCTGAATACGAATTATTGCTAGCTCTTCATTAATTTTGCTGCCATCTTTATTTCGAAACGAATTGTAATCACATTGTTATCTCGTCATCATATGATTATAAAATATTTCAACTGAACGAAAAAATGTTTACGAGGACTCCTATTCCATTTCTTGGACGATTTTACATTTTCTAAAGCACATTCTACCGTACGATTAACAAGTATGGTTGCTGTTTCTGCAACAGTTCTTTTGGCTAATTAATCAATAAGGACAGGGCTAGTAAATTAATTATCAAAGTAGATTTCAAAAGGCTTGTTTCCAGATAAATCACTGTTAAGCGCAACAGATTATACCATTCCTGTTCCATAAGCGATTGGAACTGTTCCAATTCCGCAATATGGTTCATTTTCGAACATATATCCAAGTCTTTCCAGCAAAACCTGAGATGATGGCCAACACGAGGCCAAGTGTTGACTGTCCCCAACAGCAACAGCTGGCCTGCTAGAGGCAAACGTTATCGGTGTCGAAGGGAATCCGCTACGCCGGGCGATAGGTGATCTTATTCGACCGATCCACTGGTGGCAGCCTGCAGTAGTATGAAAATAAGTTAGTAGGACAGTGATGAATCGCTTCTGGCGGATAGCAGTACGATTAAAATAGTTAGTTAGCCACTGCAGGCAGCCAACGGTGTGATGAAAATTCTTAATGGGTCAGTGTTGGGCCAGCTTTGGTAAACATAAAATTTTCATATTACTGCGGGCAGCTTTCATTGGCCATTTACATTTTTCCACTAACGGGTCAGCAGTAGTTTGGTTACGGCTGTTTCTCTCTCTCTTTTTTTTTTTTTTTAGTTATTGTTATTGTTATTGTTATTGCTATTATTATTGATTTTTGTTTATTTATGATATCGTACATTTTATCAGTACTATTTGCTATGCATTCAGTATATATATTATTTTTAGAAGTCTTTTGATTTTAAGACTATAATTATAAACTCGGAATTTCAAGTACAACAAAGGAAGCATTCAGCTAATAAGTTTCCCCGTATCAAATATATATATATATATATATATATAAACCTATAGTTTCTTTGCAGATAACCCTCTATGTTACATTTTTTTTAATGAGGGAAACAAATTAATAACATACACGTATATAATAATAATAATAATAATAATAATAATAATAATAATAATAATAATTCAATGACCAAACACCAGAGAGAAGGACTTGAATTAATTAATAAATAATTACATATGGAAGTGAAGTCTTATATAAAGCAAAATATATTGATAGGCTTAATATGACTTGTTTCTGAGACATTGATACATGAGATCATATGTAATAAATATGAACAATGTATAACAAATAATAATAATAATAATAACTAGAAAAAGAAGTTGCCACTACTTAAGACGGATGGAGCAGATTAAACTAGTTTGGGGATTGTCCAACTTCCCCCAAATCCTCTGCAAGACTATATGATGAAAAAATGGGTAAAATGAAAATATATTTAATTAATTAACAGAGTAGTTGTATCACCAAAATGTAGAATTTTTTTTTTTTCTTTTAATGAGATTTGTGAGTATTAAGTAATGTTAAATTTTTCGATATTATGTCAGATAATATTTTATATTATTTAAAAAATCTAATTAAAATTTATTTCAACCACTATTGACAAAATTGATTGTCAAGCATGCAAGTTATCAGAAGTAATAAAGTTGTCTAACTTAATGATAAATATGTGATAAGTATGTGGCACTCATTGAAGACGAAAAGTTTAATTAAACAACAGTTTATTGAACTTGAAACAACATATTAGTGAATAATCATTAAGGAAAACATAAATGAAAGATAACTGAAAATATTGCTGACGAAAGTTAAATATTTTAATATACTGCCACAAGGATTAACTAGCTTGCGAGAATCCCAGGTAGCACATAACATAGCTACAACTTTTTTATAACTAATTTTTCACTGTTCAGACTTATTTTCAACGCTATAACAATGTTATTTGCTAACTAGGATATAACCATGTTTAATTAATTTCATCTCTATCTGGATACTTAAAACATATCTCAGAAATACTTCAAATCAAAAACATGATTATAAGCATTTTAAAATAAAATATTACATTTTAATTGAAATAAAATGAAAACCCTTATATTTGAATCAAACTCAAAATACCTTAAAGTAAACGGCTAAAAAATGCAAGCCAATGCAATTACAAACGACATGAAAACATAAGAGAATGAATGTATATTTCTTACCTCTTTTATACAAGCAAACGGATTCAAAAGACAGCCATTCCGGATTGACCAACGGAGTTGATGCTGTGCACACGGCAACGCCTACCACACGTCACGAGATACAGTAACGCAACGAGCCAATCGCCGTCTATGGGCAATGGAAAAAGTCTCTTTAGTTTTAAAGTAAAACGTCAACGTGTTCGGTAGCGAGGAAAACGAAAAAATCCGTAAATGAATTTAAATAAACTTTCTCTCAAATTAATTTTATTAAAACATGCTTTTTAATAAGAGGTGATTTATCTTAAAGTTATTTCAAAAGAATTAAATGAAGTTATACTAATAAGAAACATAATTTTGAACTAAAATAAATACCTTAAGCCTTTTTGTTTTTCACTGTGATACATCATTAACTCAATGGCGGTATCAATTAAACCATATCACTAAACGTTATACTTCATTTTATTAATAATTTAAACTTGAAAGATTATGAATTTAAACCATTTAAATTATATTTAAAAATAAATGAATTTTAACTTGAATTTGAGAATCAACACGGAAAGGGTGCGAATTTTAAAACAGGACCTCCTTTATATTTAGTAACTTGTTCAATCCTCTTAGGCATGCAATAAATAAGAGACTTGCAGTAAGCTTTAAAAATGTATGTGCACCAGACATGTTTTATTGCTTCAACAAGTGCCGTAGCAGTGGATGGTTGCTTTTCAGTGACTATATTTTTCACAATACACCACAGATTCTCTATTGGATTCAAATCTGGGCTCTTACCTTGCCAGTCAAGCACTTTGATTTTCTGTGTCTTCAGATATTTCTTAACAATCTTCGCCCTGTAATACGAAGCCCCATCATGTGTGAAAATTGAACATTTATGAACACGTATGTGCAGCTTCAACTTCTCACATAATAGATTAAGGTACCGCTTTCCGTTCATAGTGGTTTTAGGTAGCACAAAATACAGACTAGCAGTACCGGACACAGACATTGCCAGGGGTCGTACTCTCCGCCCTTTTTACAGGACACTCTCAGAGATAATTTTTTTTTTTTTGTTGTTTTTTTTAGCCACCACTTATTTCATGTAGAAATACTTGTGATATATTTATAGTAATGTGTCATGATTGTACAGGGTACACATTATTTCATAAAAATAGTGGTAGCAATAAATTTAAAATTTCTCATCTCTGAGGGTGTCCTGAAAAAAGGGTGGAGAATACGACTTCTGGATTGCACTCCATATCATTTGGCTTTGAGGATGTTTCACAGTTTTAATGCTATCTCTCATCATATCTTTTTCCCCTTGTGCGGCAAATACTTGTAGCACGTGCAGGAAATTGCTGGACACTTCACTCATCCAAAAATAAGACTCTACTCCACTGCTGTACTGTCCAATTCTCATATTGTCTAGTGAAAGTCAGTCGCTCCTTTTTTATACTTGGAATAAGTCGAGGTTTTCTTGCATGTTTAGAAGATGATAAACCAAAATCTTTCGCCAAACGTCTTAAAACAGCATTCAAACTGACGTTGGTGCCTTTTGCAGCCAAAGGCTGTCTAATCGTATTACAGGCGGTTCTTAGATCTCGTACGACCATCCTTATTATTACATGATCATTACGTGCACTTGATTTTTCTAGGGCGACCGCGTCTATTAAGGTCCACAAATTTTCCTGAAGTTTTAAATTTACTAATAGCTTGATGCACAGCTGTCTTTCCCACAGTTACCCTCGAACTTATTTGACGTTCTGAAAATACAATTTTATGCAGGGTCAATATTTCTGACCTTTTAGTAACAGTAAGTGAAGGTTTTTTACCCATTACAATATTTACACAACAGCCTTGTCAACGACAAAATCCAATAAACAACTGGCGATAAACGTGCCGGCCACCTTTACTTACAGAAGTAGAATGCGTCTGATGCAATCAACACATGAGATGATGCAATAATCTGCGCAAAAGATACAATGTGTTAAAATACTGAAAATCGGCTACTGCTCTTAAACTTTTGCAAATGACTGTACTTATAAAACAAAACAATACAGAACAAGAAAAGAAGTAGTGACGTTCGTGTTAAACTTCTTAATTTACATAGAAAAAATGTACGCAAGTAGCATTCCCCACATCGATTACTGGTTATAAATTTTAAATCCTTTAAACCAACACTAGAAGGAAAAATCATCTAAATAGGCGGAGCTTATTGTTTAAAATAGAAAAAATGTAAAAATTGTTAATTAAAAAAACGAATGGAATTGGAATGCAAGGTAGACTTGTTAAATCACGTCTTAACTCCCGCTATAGTTAAAAAGTTAATCATTTAGTTCATATATTGCTTTATTTATTTTAATTTTTTTGAGGAATGGAGGGGAGATTATTATTTTAAGGATGCGTTAGTCTTTGAAAATTACTTTCAAAAATACATTTTAATTAAGAAGCTATATTTTCATAGAAATTATAAAAGAAATCGTATAGTTTCAAAGAGTTAAACTGACCCCAATCTGGTAAGTACGATTAAAATTGTTTAATGTTTACTTCACGATACTTTACATTAATTTATCTGAAAAGATTTAGTTTATGCATTATTGTATATATATATACGAGATCCGTATATTATGTCACATCTACAAAATAAAGTTGAAATTTTTTTAAGTTTTATTGGTGAGCAGTATAGTCATGATAGACATTTTTTAATTGAAAACTATCCCATGTTTTTCAGAGAGCATTGTCTGAACAATCTTAAGCGTAATATATTTAAATATACCTATAATGCATTATCTAATAAAGCATTTAAGTAATACGTATCTAAAACACAGAAATCAAGGATAACCAAGTTGCTGGAAAGATAATAAAGTTGGAATTTGAACTGAATTACAATTTCTGAAATTCTTAGTGAACGATCACTTTACTTCCGGTCTAGGGTTTACAATCCTTAATCCCTGCCCTGCCTCTCCCTGATTTCGAGATATGGATGTGTGCTAAGTACACGTGGTCATTATCACACAACTTAACATACCAGAGTATTGGTAACAGAGATGGAATTAGAATCACCGTGATGGCTTTTCGGATATCATGTTGGTACTGAAAAAAATCAAAGTGTGCTTATTTCAATATGTAGATGACTCCTAATTCAAACTTTCACATCATTTTCGAAAAGTGGCCTTAACTTCCTGTTGAATGATGCCTATTAGATTTTTTTGCGTTAATTAATAACGAATTTATAGCGGCAGTTGCGTTCCCCTCCCACCCCCTCGACAGTACATTAATATTCTCCAACATTAATTTCTTTAAAGATGATGAAAATTACCCTTCAAAACACTTGATATGGGATGCGGTGGGGAAGGCGCGTACTCTCATTGCTGCAGAATAAATTAAAATGCTTGCAGCAGTCCGTAAGATAAAGATTATTGTATGAAAATAGTGGTAGTAAAAATGCCGACGATTTCTCATTTCTTAAAATGTACTGAAAAAAGTTAGTACGAATCCTAAAATAGGTTTTAAATAGTCGTAAAGAAATAAAGTAATATATATATATATATATATATACTAGCAGACCCGGCCACGCGTTGCTGCGGCTAAGTAATACGTTGATAATTTGATAAGGTATATAGTATTTCCCCACAACTGGATTTGGCGATTTTTTTTTTTTTTTTTTTTTTGGCGCCTTTTTGAACGATAACGAAGTCGTTCTGGATTATTTGCAATGAAATATGTTAACCTGCATGCTTTTATTTTAGATTTATGATTTAGCCATAATCGCCAAATCCAGTTGTGGGGAAATACTATAGTTGTTACCCACAACTATAACTTATAATATAACTTCAGTAATTATATTCGGATAATTATAACTTCAGTATATCCCCACAGCTGAATTTGGCGATTTTTCTTTGGCGCCGTTTTGAACGATAACGATGTCGCTCTGGACTGTTTGTGATATAATATGGCAGCCTATATGTTGTTTATTTTGAATTTATTATTTTATGTTTTTGATTTATGATTTAGATTATCATTAATGATTTATAGATTTATGATTTAGCCATAATAGCCAACAAAAAATCGCCAAATGTCGTTGTGGGGATATACTGATTAATATATTACTGAAAAGATTAATATATTTTTACGAAGTGGTGAGAAGATTCTGAGTATGTTAAAATTTTAATAGTAAATTCAAGTTAATCTAGAAGGAAAGCATTGAGGATTAAGATAAGAAAATTGCAAGATTTTACGATCGCCTTTTCAGCAATAAATATGAGTCAAAATTTAATGCAAAATACATATATAAATCACAAATTTAATCAGGAACGTTAAATTGGTAAGTTATTAAAGAAAAAGTAAAGAAAAATAAGAGAAATAATTAACTAAAGTTTCGAACATCGATCATATAAATTAGCGTTACAAAACAAATAAACAGACTTAAACTCTTCCAGACTTTTAAATAAGTTTTAAATTAACTTTTAAAATTTAATGTTAAATAAAACAGACTTTAAATAAGTTTTAAAATATTGAAATAATTACTTTTTATTTAGAACGTTATGTATAGATCACAAATTTCTTAAAGAAAACGAAGTGATACAGATTAGAATAATGCAACAAAAATTGAAAAAGCAAGGTTATGTCGTAAATAAATTTTTAACACACGTGTCACGTGAAATAAATTGTAGCATATACATAATGTAACTGACATAAGATATTAACATGTTGCAGTGGAATAAATTTCATATCTATCATCCTTGGCGGAAAAAAAATAATATCGCCAAATTATCTGGCGCACACATTTAATTCCTTTCAAAAATCATGGTTATTTTAACAACTTATATTAAGAGAGTAATGAATAATATGAAACAGTATTTCGCACAATACATATTACGAAAATATACATCTAGCTTGTATATTTTCGTGTTACGTTTTTGATCACCAAATACGAAAAACTCCAAGGCCAACAGAGCTTTGAAATTTAAAATTAAAATTTTGTCAATTTGACAGCAAAATAACTCAATCTAACGTATGCACATGATAAATAATACATATCTATACAAAAATATGGGGATTAAAATCCGGAAATAATTTTCCTCGTTTTTTAATAATTTTTTATAAAAAATACAATGGGTGATTAACATAAGAAATCTTTTTCTTGATTTCACAGGCGGTCAGTGACGTCACACTTCGCTTGTGTATAACTACATACTTTATCAATGCGAATAAAATCTTTAAATTGATTATGACGTCAATTTTCGTGAGATGAATAATTTAACTTTTTATAATTTTTTAACGTTCACGTTTGATTAAATGCATTTACTTTTATGTCGAAAGAAAATGAACTCGTATTACTTTCCGAACACTATAGTGAGGAAAGTATTGTAATCATGTCAAAAATCCGAATTCGAGATTTTGACGTTTCTATACGTTTTGAGGTCCCCTGAGTCCGTTTTCACTATTTTTACGATGATGTATGTATGTGTGTGTGTATGTGTGTATGTCTGTATGTCTGTGAGTGAACACGCTAGCGTCTAAACGCTTTGTTCAATTAACCTGAAAGTTGGTACGCATATTGTAAGTCACCATAGTACGAACCCTATAGATTTTGGTGAATCTAGCACTTATAATTTTTTTACAGGGACACAAAGAAAAATTCTTTATCATTATGGCCTATGGGAGCAAAATCTTAAAAGTGCGATAGCATCTAAACGCCTTATTCAATTGAGCAAAAAAATTATACACATATTATAGGTCACAAATACCCAATCTGTATAGATTTTGGAGAATCTAGCACTTATAGTTTTTTTACAGGGACACAAAGAAAAATTCTTTATCATTATGCCTATGGGGCCAAATTTTTAAAAGCGTGATAGCGCCTAAACGCCTTATTAATCTGAGCAAAAAATTTGTACACATGTTATAGATCACAGTTGAACTAACTGTATAGACTTTGGTGAATCTAGCACTTACAGTTTTTTACAGGGACACAAAGAAAAATTCTTTATCATTATGGCCTATGGGACTAAATTTTTAAAAGTACGATAGCATCTAAACGCCTTATTGAATTGAGCTGAAAATTTATATGAGTATTATAAATCACTGTTGCACTAACTATAAGCATTTTGGTGAATTTAGCATTTATAGGTTTTTACAGGGACACAACGAAATATTCTTTATCATTATGATCTATGGGCTCAAAGTTCAGTAGCGTTAAATAAAACATCGTGTAATAAATAGATGGAGAAAAATACTCAAACACTCTATTATGGTTTTCTCTCTTTTGTTTGTTTAACAACTCCTCTTTCTTTACTTTATCTACAAAACTGTTAATTACTCAATGTTCGGAAAGTCGAGTGGAGTCACTCCAGATTTTTTTTTCTTTTTGGCAACAATTAAACTTATGGAACTCACAGCTATTTTGGAGCAACTTTAACAAAGGTCTATAATTAACAAATAATTGCAATAAAATAATATTGTGACAATAAACTGAGATAAAAACTATCCTATCTCTCAAGTTGGACCAAACTGCACACAGTGTGCAAAATTTCATTAAAATCGGTTCATTAGTTTAGGAGTTTATCGCGGACAAACATCGTGACACGTAATTTTTATATATATACAGATATCTATGATAGAACTACATTAGCACTTTATCAATGTGTATAAAATCTTTACATTGATTATGACGTCAATTTTCGTGAGATGCATAATTTAACTTTTTATAATTTTTTAACGTTCACGTTTGATTAAATGTATTTATTTTTATGTCGAAAGAAAATGAACTCGTATTTTTTTTTTTTTTTTATTTATTTATTATTTTTTTTTTTTGGCAACAATTAAATTAATGGAACTCACAGATATTTTGGAGCAACTTTAATAAAGGTCTATAATTAACAAATAATTGCAATAAAACAATATTGTGACAATAAATTGAGATAAAAACTATCCTATCTCTCAAGTTGGACCAAACTGCACACAGTGTGCAAAATTTCATTAAAATCGGTTCCTTAGTTTAGGAGTTTACCCCGGACAAACATCGTGACATGTAATTTATATATATATACAGATATATATATTAATTTTTATTTTTTGCAGAATTTATAATCGCGCACTCCGTAATTCTATTTACAGCGACATAAAATAAAGATTTGTATGTGTGTCAATTATATACGAAAGAAAAAAAAATATTTCAAAAGAGAAATAATTTTAAAAGTGTTATTATTATTTTTAATATAACTGTAATGTCTAAATCTAAAAACGTCTTTAATATTAATGCTGTTGAATAATTACATCTTCAGTAATTTACATACAGTGTATTATTTTATCAAAACAAAATCCCTTGAATGTACTTTTTTTCTCCTTTTAAAACAGCATTTTGTTCTATATATATATATATATATATATATATATATATTTCTTAATATATACATATATATATCTTAAGTGCATTTTCTCATGTTTTGTTTTCCGAAATTCAAAAGAAAAACATCATTTATCACTATTAGAGTATTAAAACAATCCGATTTTTACATTTTTTTTCTCTAACTCTTGTCTCTTTTTTTATTAAAAGCGGGAAATTATTTAAATTTATTGTCCTATTACTGTATGTTAAGGATGATTCCGCTTAAAATGTATTTCAAAATACAAAAAAGTTATGGAGGACGGTTTTGGCTTATACAAATATATTTATTTGTTTTATTTCTCTCTCTCTCTCTCTCTCTCTCTCTCTCTCTCTCTCTCTCTCTTTTTTTTTCCAATTTATATGAAAAAAAAATGGACGAACAATGTAACAGTTTTTGTAAGGTTTAAAAATATTTACGAATGCTAAATTTATACGTTTTTATTTAAAAAACGTTTGCTATAAATCCGCCTTTTCTACCCGATTCTTCCACCATTATATTTGTATGATAATTTTTTCCGTAATTTGAATCGGAGAGAGGATTTCTGAGTGGAATTTAGGCACAATTTACCTCTATCCACTCAAACTACCATCTTCAAAACTGAAGTGAAAAAAATCATTGATAGTCCGGTTTTCTTTTTTCTTTTTTTTTTCTTTTTTTTTTTTTTTTTTTTTACTTAATTATTCGCTTAAACTTACTATTAAAAGCTCTGAAAGAAAAAAAAAACTGTTGGAAGAATCATGGTTAAAATGTGATCCAACACCAACTTGTGTAAAATTTTATTGCTATCAGTAACGTCTCCCTACTCCATTTTTTTTTCGTGAATACTGTATTTACACTCTAAGATTCTGAAGTAGGTTTTCAAGAAGAATTAAGGAAAAAATGATAATAGGAATATAGTGGCAGAAAAGTTATGGAATAAAAGATGATGGATAAACATGAAAAGTGTCACCTAGAATATATTTTAATGTGACTTTTTTTCTTTTAAGTGAAAACTTCTTTAGGCACGTTAAGCACTTTTGGGTGAACAAAAATCATGAAACTCGCGTTATCGTCAGCGAAGGTTTTCCATTTGAAGTGAAAACATCTTTCGGCGCGTTGAGCACTTTTGGGTGAACAAAAATCATGAAACTCGCGTCATCGTCAGAGAAGGCTTTCCATGAGAAGAAACATATATTTACCAATTGACACCACGTGGTTTTTCTACTAGGAATAAAAATTGCAAATTTCAAAATGCTTCAATTTTCTTCTAAATTCTTTCAAACTTTCTGTACGCCATTAACAGCACAGGGGGTAGTTGGAGTTCAAATTTCATCGATTTTGGAAAAAAATTACATTTTAATTGGAAATTAAATTTTATTCTAATACGCGTATTTCAAATTCTAATTATGATTAAATTATGTTTAATACATCATTCGAAAGATATTTTAAAGTACTTTTATATTATTGCAAGTAGAATTCGAGATTTCAGCTGATTTACACGTTTTGAGGTTTCCTGAATGGGTTTTCTTTTGATTCTCAGCTACTAATTAAAATAATTTCATAAGTAATATATCATTAGAATGCTTTGTTGATTTGGAATAGAACAGTAGATTACAGAAATTTCTACCGCCAGATTGCGCTGTAATATTTTAAAGTTTCAATATTTCAAATTCTAATTATGATTAAATTATTTTTAATACATCATTCGAAAGATATTTTAAAGTTCTTTTATATTATCGAAAGTGGAATTCGAGATTTCACCTGATTTACACGTTTTGGGGTAAAAATCAATCGGTTTTCTTTTGTATCTTCGCTACTAATTAAAATAATTTCATAAGTAATCAATATTTTTACCTAATATAAGGTTTAGTTCGTTTAATTTGGGTAGCTACAAATATTGTGCCGAATCATATAATACAGATCATAAACACTTCTTTACAAACCAAAAATTATTCGAAAATAATAATCTAATAGCTCGACGATACAATTCACAAGTTACTTAGTTTTCACTTCTATCGGCAGTCCCCAAACACTGCTTTGATTTTTTTTTTTTTTTTTTTTTTTTTTTTTTTCAATTTCTTGAATGTTTCTTCCACCAAATTTAGTTTCGGACCGCATACACGTTTTCATTGCAGGATGCTATTAAAGGGAAACTTAAGCTATTACTAAACTGCTTGACTAGAAAGCAATCATTTTGGCAATCTAATTGTCGGAGATTCCATATATTGATAAATATTTTTTCTTAAAGAAGGTAAATTTCGATTTGTGAAGAGTTAATCGAAAGCTGAATCTCTCTCTCTCTCTCTCTCTCTCTCTTTTTTTTTCTTTCTTTTATGTAGAATAATTTGTTCTAAGATACAATGCTATAGACCTGCTAACTATGCTAGTTTATCCGTAATGGTAATAAGCCCCGCCTTTTTTCCCCACCAGAATAGTTGTAGAGCAATAGTCTTCTTATCTAATCATGAGAACACGTTGCTGAATATTACTCTACAACTATTCTGGTGTGAAAAAGAGGCGGGGCCTAATACCATTACGATAAACTAGCATAGTTAGCAAGTCTACTGCTAAAATAGGAAAAATATAACTTCGGAACAGTATTGCCAGATTGGGGACTTTTTTATTCAGTAGTCACCAATAAATTTGAGAACTGATATTTGATATATAGAATAGGTGATTCATCTTTGAAGTGATTAGACAACCGCCACAATTATTATTTGGTAGTGGACATTGAATTAAAAAATAAATAAATAAATAAATAAAAACAATTTGGCAATATTGCTTCAGAAAGACAAAACACTTTACAATAGAATTAGTACCGACTTGCAAAAAAAAAAATTGTGAAACAACAGAAATGCAACTTACTTTATAATTAATAATGAAGACTAAATGAATTAATATTGAATGAAGCGATATAAAATTAATTAAAAAAAATTACAACTTCAAAAAAACAAAGTTTATATAAAAAGTTGTTACGAATTTCTAAATACGAGTAGTTATTTTTATGTAATTTCATTCAAAGAGACTTAGTCAGGTTATAAAATGTTAATTTTCGGCATTTTTAGCTTCTTTTGGCGTTAAAATAGCTCATTTTCTTTTTTAAAAACCCGTTAAACCAGAGCATGTAATAACTACAATGTAACGGCATGTAATGACCTTGGCGTCAAATTTGGAGAGTTAATCCCTCCTTGCGACATTTTGGCTTTCTTGGCGAGAAAATCCTTATTCTCGATACGCCGAATATCTAAACTACAGGAGTTACCAGAAAATTCTCATATTGTATGAGGTTATAAAAGTTAATTACATCGCGGCTGTAACAGTCAGTTTTATGCAAACCAGCTTACTGTGAAGAACCCCCTGACTGGGTCTCTTGCTGTTGTTTGATTACAGCCTATTGTTGCTGTGTGCTAATGCTTTGGTACAGTTTATGCTGACTTTTATATTGTCAGCAGTTATTTAAACTGTGTTCCCTGGTGAAACTGAAGTTGATACTTGGTTTACAGAACTTCAATCTTCGAGAATACTCCGCAAAGAAACTTTTAAGCTTCTGCAAGATTCGCCTATCATTCCCAGACAATTCATGAAACCCAAGTACGCAACAAAGTTATAGAAAAAATATATTATTATGCAATCTGGAACTAAGCTAAAGTTGTACATTCTTCTTAAATATTTAGTTCTAGGATGGAATATATGCTTGTGTTGTAGTTATTACAGGAAGCAAACAAGGAAGTGTTATATAATGATACGTTCCTTTATTTTAGCCGTAATTCTTCTTACCGTTAAACCATCCCAATAGTGTAATAATAGAAATCAATTAAATTATATTCATTCAAGAGGGCATAATCTGACGTAATTTTTGACGCATAAACTGTTAGACCGTCGTTCTCGATAAATCTCTGTTTAAGTTTGAGTAAAAATGTAGTAACGAGAAAGGAGTAGGAAGAGTCCCGTTAAAAGCTGCCAGAACCATGACTTATATTCATTTTTAGATTCCATTTTAGCGAATTTTTAGGCATTGCATCTCGATTGAATATATCTCAAAGCCTAAATAGGCAACTGATTAATGCATCAACGACACGTTTGTCTATGCTCTTTCGATTTCTGCTTGTTTTGGATTTCATTCCTTATATTAGTAAGGCGTGGTGTTATCGATTCAGACGTGGTGGCACCGATTATTAGCGAACTTTCAGAATTCGAAAACGAGCTGACGAGACCTATTGTTTTATATGTCAAAAAGCTCTTTCGATTAATGCTTGTTTGGATTTTTTTTTTTTTTTTTTTTTAATGATTACAGTATGGGATGGTTAGGATTACACAAAATAATGTTTTGATGTAGTTTCATATAATTACATAATGTGATAATTATAGAATTATAGAATTATAGAATTTAAAAAGATTTGCTTTTCCAAGAAAAGTAAAATTTTCTTCAAATTTAAGTCAAAATTTTAAAAGTATACAGAAAATATTTATTTTTATTTATATTTATTTTAAATATTTATTCCACATTTAATTATTTATTTTAACCGCTATAATTGTATATGGCTTCAGAATTACTCCTCACTATTCTATCGACTGCAAATTTCTTCTGTCACTTTTATGCTTTTGCACCAACAGGAAATTGAACCACATATCTTTATACTTCGAAAGAGCGTTTTTCGGAGAAAGAGAGAAAAGAGAAGATGATAGATGAAAAGAGATGATGATAGAAAGATAGCTGAAAGAGATAATGATGGATTTATTTTCTATACGGTTACAGATATTACAATTTTTAGAATACAAACAGACAGAAAATGTTTGTAAAAATAAAGAAAAAAGCAAACATTAAATTGCAATAAGCATTTCTAATCTAAAAAGAATGTTAATTTTTTAGTTATAAAGTGAAAGGAAAAAAAAAAATATGTATATCATATATTTTTTGAATGGATTATTTTGATTTATTTTCCTGGTGTAAAGTTAATTCAAGAACGAGTTCCGTTTAAAAGTTATATACTCAGAGCTCTTTTACTCATGATTTATATTTGTAATGATTTTATAAAACGGTCAAGTATATTCTGAAAATAGCAATTAAATTTTTAAATACGTAAGAATCCACTGCACAAATGAATGAATAGGCATTAACTCACAATACACTTAAATATGACATAAGTAATGATGTTTAATATGCAGGTTGTAGTAGATTAATTTAATAAAAACATCTAAAAATACACACTTATACAATAACATTTTATATATAGTGTGTTAATTAAGTAAGTAAAATGTATATAAATGTATATAAATGTATAAATATAGACTATATTAATTAACACAATGCTATAATTAAACTATATACATACCCAGGGTTCGCAGAGCTCTTAAAATTTACCATTCATTTTATTACATTGTCACCACTATTTCAGAACAACTATTTTTTTTAAATAATATTATATTATTAAAACATTTAAGAAAAATTTCTCCTTGAAGATAGTGTTGGCAATGCAATAAAACCTATGTAAAATTTTGGAAACTCTGCGAACCCTGCATACAGTCGGTAACCAAAATATCCGAACACTAGCAAAAATTCCTATGTAAAAATTGTACACTTAATACAGTTTTGTTAAATAAATCCTTGTCCAATCCTGTTCTTAGTCAGTCTAAAAACAGGATTCGACAAGGATTTATTTAACAAAACTGCATTATGTGTACCTTTTTTATATAGGAATTTTTGCTAGTGTTCGGAGACTTTTGTTACCGACTGTACCTTTTAACTATACTTGTATCTATGTTTCTGTTTAACTATATTTGCTATATGCCGGTGGCATATTAACTACCTTTACACCAATTAGTGCGAGGATGAAGTTTTGACGCTGCTGATTGGTTGCTTGATTGTATGACGCAATGAATCTTTACTGAAAAAAATATTTTACTTAAATTAGTCATAATCTATAATACTACTTTCGTTTCTCGTTGAATCAGTAAATGTGGGTATTTGAAAGAATTTTCTAATTGTATCTAAATTGTTTATTTTACCATACTAGCAAAAATTCCTATATAAAAAAAGTATACTTAATACTGTTATCTTAAATAAATCCTTGTCGAATCATGTTCTCAGACTGACAAAGGACAGGTTTCGACAAGGATGTATTTAACAGAACTGTATTAAGTGTACTTTTTTATATAGGAATTTTTGCTAGTGCTCAGATACTTTTGCTGCCGACTGTAGTGTTTTATTTTTACTACAAAATCGACAGCGAAATAATTATAATAATATCATCTGGCATCAATTGATCAATAAGCCATATTTTTAGACCGTGTAATATAAGTATCAACTCTCCCGATTTTTTGCGCGACTTCATAAAATTTTTTGTTTTATTTAAAGTGTCGACTTTCGCAATTAAATAAGAGAAATATGTCTCTTCTAAAATAGTGGCACTGACAAATCGGGAGTGGTGGCATTTGTGATTTAGTAATTATTTTTTAAATCACTTTATCTAAATTATAATCTAATCTATTATAGCTCATGATATCTCCTTAACATTTATTAACATACTTCGTTCACGTCATCCAACACCACAACAATGCATTTTCATCTTTTTAACCCACAAACAGTCGGATTACAGTAAATCATAGCTAATTATTGGTAATAAAGTTTCACTCGCTGCGCAGGTCAATATAATTAAATAAATCATTTACTTAATTTCATACCACTTATTAATGAAATCTCTAAAAAATGAAAAATTAAGCAGAATTCCAATGAAATTTATCAAAACCTTCGCTTCGTGATTCGGGCCTTCGTCATCGTCTACGTTGCCTACAAAATTTCGACTAAGCGATCTTACTGCGTGCGGCAGCGCCTTACTCGTGAGTGAGAGAAACAGACAAGTGAATAATTTAGGGATACTCGTCAGTAGTTTCAGTATGCGTGCCTGTCTGTTACTTAAATTTTGGACACGAGAATTTAGTCATCCATTTAGTTGAGCATGTGATGTTATGAAATTTTATATTTTATATAATTAGGTATAATGTTGTACGATATCCACATTTTTAATAAATACTGACTTTCACAAAACTTTAAAGAAATAAAAGTTAAAAAGTTAAAACTCCTGATCTTGTCAAGCAAGCAAGTTTCAAAGACTCGGTCCAGAGAGGCAATTTGTATAAAGTATCTCAGTTACAAATACAAAATTCAAAGCGATGCAGAGAAGAAAGGACGAATTTTTGATGCTCACTATAGTAAAAAGTGGTGAAATAAAACATTCTGCCATATTTAATCACAGTTGGCTCAACAATCATAATTTCAATTTATCCGAAGTCTCCATTATTCAAAAATGTACTTAAATATACGATCTGAATTTTTTGGGAAGCTTTCCATATTTACAAAAACTCAAACTCTATGGTAAATAATCCCACAGGCACACCGAACTTTGCTAAAATTTCATTACAGTTTATTTAGATAAACACCCTACCATATTTTTCTTTTCCACCCCTCCTTTTAAAATGGTTTCTGTACTACGCTTTCCATTGGTCCCCACTTCGACGGCGTCACTTTGAGTTTTGCATTTATAACTGACAAGGAAACATTCAAAAGGTGTCGTCTTCAAAAAATATTGAAAAAAAAATATATATATGTGATTCTACTCTTCATAAAACACCAGAAAGTGAAAAAATTATCGGCTGAAATGAATTACAGCGACCACAAAAAATTATCAAAATTAAGCATATTTGGCGATTTAGCGCTGTTAGGCGATAAGTTTGCTAACACCGAGATTGACGTGTACGAACAGAATCGTGTTTTTCTTCTCCGCCAAGTACTCAAAATCAATCGCCTAACAGTGTGAAATCGCCAAATATGCTTAAATTTGCTAAATTTTTGTGGTCGCCGTAATTCATTTCAGCCGATAATTATTTCACTTTCTGGTATTTTATGAAGAGTAGAATCACATGTATTTTTTTTTTCAATATTTTTTGAAGATGACACCTTTTGAATGTTTCCTTGTGAGACAGTTAACGCAACTTATCTGTCTGGACTAGGTCTTGGAATGCTTGGGTGGCAAACTCCAGAGTTTTAACTTTTTAAATTTTTGTTTTCCTTATTCATTTAGTTTTATCATGTTTAAATTTGTTCTCTACTAGTACTGATCAAGGAACTTAAAAAGTCCCGAAACGACCGTACACTAAATTGCAATTTTTCCTCTTTTAACGTTGTTTTTACTTCTGTTTTAATGTTCCAGCTCAAAGTATCTCCACTTTTATTTAAAAGTAATATTTATTCATATTTTTGGTCCTTTAATTTTGACTCATTTAGACAAATATCTATTTAAGAAGTTAAAAATTACTTTTATGAATACGCTCACCTGTAATTTATTTCTTAACACGTTGAACGTCGCGCAAATTCTTAAAATCCATTAAAATTCCACAATGATTCCTATTGTAATAAATAAAAATTCAGCAAATTTCTAATAAATTTTCAATTATTAAATGTAATATTTTTAGTTTTATATCCTATTTAATATCCGCCACGGATGGTTGACGCGGCTTTATATCATATTTGACACTGTCAGCCACCGATGGCTGACAGGGGGCTCAACGTTTTAATTTTTTATTGGTACTGCTTTTACTTTCGGGGTAAAACTTTCACTGAAATGTTTGAAGTATAACATATTCTGCACACTCCTAAAGTTTCATCATGATTCCTTCAGTACTTAGAGATATATGACAAAATGTCTAGAATCTAGAATGGCTGGCATGGCGCTCAACGTGTTAAAAGTGTCGATTAAATCTTTATACATATTACGATGGAGTTCCTAATTTTAGATATAAAAGAAAAAAGATACTGGATATATGCGAATGTGCCATAGTAGTTATATAATATTTCAAAAAATTATACATAAACAATTTATTGCATGGATGAGAAAAAAATTGACATTAAATTGTTTTTAAACTATGTCTTACGACTAAAACTTTGCAGTTTTTTAAGAAAAATGAAGAATGTATAAATGGTATGCATTTATTTCAAGATAATATTCTTGAATTTTATCATCTAAAGTTTTTTCATGTCTCCCATTCCTTATTGAACATATCCCCCCTTTTTTTAGACTTGAATGACTTTTATTTTTCTTTCTTAAAAGCTTCTTTTTTTCTTCTTTTTCTTCTTCTTTTTTATCGCGTGAAATTCACACTTTTTAACTGAAAGAAGCATCTTAATTTGAATCTGCAGTACGACGCCTACACTTTTAAAATCCCTTTCTTTTCAAATGCATTTTTCATTGAGAACAACAAACTGGCCTCAAAAGACGGTGCCTAACTGAATTTCTCACTTAAGCTAAACTCTAAATTGCAAAGATGTTATTTATCATTCAGCATTTGTTGGCTTGCGTCCAAGACTTTTCAATTTTTCAGCTTCTGCCGGCTAATGGTTAATGTTGAAATTATTTAGAACTGAAATGATTATAGATAAAACTCTTTTGAAATAAATTTGTAGCTTTAGACTTTTATTATTATTATTATTGAAATGTACTTTTAAAACTTGTTTTGTAAGTTTTATTTATTTTCTGAAATGATGGATTTTATACCCGGATGTTGTTTTGTGTAAGAAATGTTTATGTAAGCTTATAACTATCATAATCATCAGCTTGAAAATAACCTAATTTTATAATAACCTACTTTTAAAAGAGACTAATTTTTTAACCTACATTTCATGCAGAATGAAAATTTATGGAATCTGAATGTTTTACTTACAGATCATTTGTTAAGCATTTTAAAAATATTTTATAACTTGATTATTTCACCAAAATCACGTAAAATGATAAATTACTGGCATAAATAATAATTCACAAAGTTGGAAATTTGTGTGATTTTTTTTTTTTAATTTGTATTCGATATATATATATATATATATATATATATATAGTATTATAATATCAGTGCAAATTTAAAGATAATTTAACTTCGGTATTAAAACAATTATTCGGATCATAAGCGAAGACTACCCAATTCCAAATCAAAAAAGAATTAAAGAAAAATCGAAATGAATATTGGAAATTGGAATGAGAAAAAAACATAATTTGCATTCTAACGTTTTCAAGGGCCTGGTAGAATGCAAATATGCTAAAAATTGGATGTTTTTCTGTCACAAAGAAAGCAAAAGCTAAGAATTTCTTTGTTCACAGGCCCGAAACATCCATAGTAAGACCATACAAAACGAAGATAAAAATAAAACTATTACCTAAAAATGATAATCCAAAACCATTTAAAATTGTAGATTAAAATAAAAATACAAAATTACTTAATATATTAAAATTGAAACGGACTCAACTCTAAGTTAGAGTAAGCGATACACATGTAAAGAAACACACATAGTCAAACCAGAAAAAACGAAGAACATAATAAAACTATTACCTAAAAATGACAATCCAAAACCATTTAAAATTGAAGATTAAAATAAAAACCGTTTAAAATTGTAGAATAAAATAAAATACAAAATTACTTTAAAATTATAAATGAAACGGACGAAAATCAAAATAAGAATAACGATACACATGTAAAAATTTAACAATCAGATATCAGTTAAACACACAGTTAATCAGTTCAAAATTGCAGTGATCATGGAGTAAAATAAAGGATTCACAGAGGTATTCAGATAAAATAAGGATTCAGATAAGGATTCAAGTCCTAATAAGTAATCAGATGATTACTCATAATTATTGTAACATGAATAGTTCTGCCATCTACAGTATATATGTATTGTGATATTCTATGATATTCCATTGAAATATAGGGTTGTCACAGGCGACATATTTTTTTTTACTATTTTATTACCACTATTTCCATAATATAAAATTTATAATAAATGTATGCAGGCAAAAGTAGACTTACCTGCGTAAATATATTATATATTTTATTTTTTGGAAAAAGCAGTACCAAAAGAATATTAAAAAAGTCGCATGTGGTAGCCTTGTAAATGTAAATGTAAATATAGATCATAAGTTTAATACTTTAATGGTTATAAATATGCCACCCATACAGAGCGGTGGTTAGCGCACCTGCTCCCAGAAGGTAGGTATTTTCCCTAATCCCACTCGTTTGAGCAATACATAAATAATAAAGACTTCTGATTTAATTATTGCAAAATTATTGGTATTCAGATACTTGTGCGTGTTGTCGTTTATCTTTGAAAAAATGTAACGATTTATTTCCAACTTGTGGAGAATAAGAAATCAAAATTAATAAATTATATCATCCGCATTTAAAAATTTGTGCAAAAAATTTTGAATTCATGCTTAGATTTCTTTTCTTTCTTCCTTATTTATTTTTTTTTTTAATTATTATTATTATTATTATTATTATTATTATTTTTTATAAAAATTTTCAAATCTTATATCTTACAAATTTTTATTTATAAAATAAATATTTAGACACACTTTGCTTTTAAAATCTGTATTTATATATGTATGCAGTGGTAAAACATTCTTTGATTACGATTAATTTATTTTACTTTGTAAGTAAAATAGAATAGACACAGGTGAAAATAATTAATTAAAATTTCAGCTTTACTTTTAAATAATTCTTTGAATTTACACTGATGGAAAAAAAAATCCCAACACAAAGAAAACATTATTGTACAGTAATGAAATTTCAGCAATACATTTGTCTAGGTAACATATTTAATTGATTAAAGTTTCAAGATCACAGGTAGAGCCATTGGCGAGAAGAGCCATTTCAAATGTGAAATGTTGGTACATTAGTAACCGGTGTAACCGCCAGAATTTTGAATGAAAGCATGCAAACGTGCATGCATTGTGTCGTACAGGTGTCGGATATCAGTTTGTGGGATGGAGTTCCATGCCTGTTGCACTTGGGCGGTCAATGCAGGGACGGTTAATGCTGGTTGTGGATGACGCTGGAGTTGTCGTCCAATGATGTCCCATACGTGCTCGATTGGAGAAAGATCTGGTGATCTAGCAGGCCAAAGCAACATGTCGACACTCTAGAGCATGTTGGGTTACAACAGCGATAAGAGGGCGAGCGTTATCCTGTTGAAAAACACCGCCTTGAATACTGTTCATGAATGGCAGCACAACAGGTTGTATCACTAGATTGACGTACAAATTTGCAGTCAGGATGCGTGGGATAATCACGAGAGTGCTCCTGCTGTCATACGAAATTGCTCCCCAAACCATAACTCCAGGAGTAGGCCCTGTGTTTCTAGGCCGCAGACAGGTCGCTAGCAGGCGTTCAGCTGGGCTCCTTCTAACCAACACATGGCTATCACTGCGCCCAAGGCAGAACCGGCTTTCATCAGAAAACACAACAGATCTCCACTCCGTCCTCCAATGAGCTCTAGCTTGACACCACTCACGTCGCAAACGGCAGTGGTTTGGAGTCAGTGGAATGCACGCTACAGGGCGTCTGGCTCGAAGCTGTCCTTGAAGTAACCGATTTGTAACAGTTTGTTGTGTCACTGTGGTGCCGACCGCAGCTCGAATTTCAGCTGCAGACGCAGTACGATTAGCCACAGCCATACGCTGAACACGGCGGTCTTCCCTCTCAGTAGTGCAATGTGGCCGCCCGGAACCCGGTCTTCTTGAGGCAGTACCTTCCCTTGACGACTGCTGCCAACACTCATGCACAGTGGATACATTCCTGCCAAGTCTTTCTGCAATATCGCGGAAAGAAAACCCACCTTCTCGTAGCCCTACTACACGACCTCGTTCAAACTCAGTGAGCTGTTGATAATGGCTTCTTCGTCTTCTTAGAGGCATCCTTGACTAACATTAACTCATTACGTCAAATCTCAACTGTAAATAACGATCACGAACCTTACAGCGCTTATTTAAAGCAAACCTCATTTGCATGTTCATAGTATTGCTACTAGCGCCACACTTATGCGCGTAGCTCAAAATTTGAATCGACGTCATATTTCAGATGTATTACCAAATTTCGTTTATCTAGCACAGCTCCTTCCTGGTATTGGGATTTTTTTTTACATCAGTGTATTTATTTATTTTATTAATATAAAGATATTATTGGATTTTATTTATTTTAATTTGAAATAAATATTTTGAAGAAGAAATCTATAAAAAGAAGAAAACTTTTTTCGGTACTTCACCAATTCAAAAAATTTTCATTTTCATTTTAAATTCACAAAAGAAATTATTTTATTTAAATTTAGGTACAATTTATGCTTCCATCACACCAGATCGCAACATTTCATAACAGTACAAATGAGAAATAACTTATAATTTATATAAATTTGGAATATTTATAACTTTTTTAAACAAAATTTCTTAAACTAAATAATCTTCTTCACATAAAATTATTAATTACTTAAAAATAATAAATGTCTTACATATATTAAAATTTTAGCTCTACTTTTTAATAATTCTTTGAATTTAAATTTTAAAAACTATATTTCTGAACTTTAAATATTTTAATTTAAAACAAGACAAGTATTTTGAGAAATAAATCTGCAACAAAAATAAAACTGTTTTCGGTATTTCACCGAACAATAAAATTTTAATTTGCATTTTAAATTCGTAAAAGTAATTATTACATTTAAAATTACATGCATTTTATGTTTGCATTGAATAAGGAAGCATTCTGTTCTTTGGCTTCTCTTCTATTGACATAAACTTTTAATTTTGTGGAAAGCTGATAAATATGCAAAGTCAAGTATCTGAATTCTAACAGTTTCGAATTCAACCAATCAGAGGCTTCATTATTCATGAATTGCTCAAAAGAGTGGGATAGGTAAAAATGCATACGGTAGGGCTCGGGTTTCAATCTCGGACAAGGCATGAATGTTTCACTCTGTGTTGTCCCTGTTAGGAGTGGCGGCGACAGCTTATTGACTGCTCCTTCAAAAATGGCCAAGAATTAGGCGACCCTCCGACCAATGATTAGTCGAAAGTGCCAAGCCATTGGAAAAAAATAAATAAATCATAATTGCCAACCTAACCCGGAAGATTGTTAGTCCCGCCCCTTTTCACCTATTTTTTCACACCAGTCGTTTTTTAGAGTATTTTTCCTCTTATTTAATCGTAAATATATTTGAAGAGAATTACTTTAAAAATTAAGTGGTGTACAAAAAGGGGTGGGAACTAACAATCTTCCGGGTTAGGTTGGCAAGTTTGAATAAACAAATAAATAAAAATGTTTATACATTTTACTGTTTCTAATATTCTTCCAGAAAATTTTTTACAGCATGTAAAACATATTTTCAATCATTATGTATTTTGTAAACTGGTGAACCAGCTATTCTATATTTTTGTTACCATATTAGAAAAACGTCGCAAAATTCGTAAAACTTTTATTGTTTTCCAATATTTGGCAAAATTTGCCTTTGCTAGCCAAAATATGCTCCTAGTTGGAAAAATGTAGACTTCATGTTGTAGAAAAATTAGATATAGTGTGCAAAACATAAGACATTCAAAAAAGAAGCGTTTATTATTCTCAGTTTATTATAAATACTGTTATTGTTCAAAAACAATTCTATACAACATCATCATGTTATATTTACAATATAGTGTGGTCCATGTGCGATTGTTAATTATTTACACCATAACAAATAAGGATGACAGCCAAAGATTCCTGCACATAAATACATAAATAGATATCGGTTCTACTCCTCATAATACGATCTGCAAGAAAGCAACTAGTGTTTTCTCGTACACACTATATTTAGCTTAACCTACAAGGAAAAAAAATTACCAGGATGAAGATCCAGCGAGTGAGGAGACTAATTAACCCTTGCACTGTAAACATTTCTATAAATATTTAAACTTTAAAACTTCTTCACACACCATAAAATTGAAGACAGCACAACCGGTTTCGAAAGGGCGTGGCCTTTCTTCTTCAGGTGCAAAAAACACGTGCTACAGCCTTAGAGGCAAAAGCAAGACTGTCTTGTATTTGCCTCCAAGGCTGTAGCACGTGTTTTTTGCACCTAAAGTAGAAAGGTGACGTCCTTTAGAAACCGGTTGTGCTGTCTTTAATTTTATGGTGTGTTAAGAAGTTTTAAAGTTCAAATATTGAGTGTACACCAGTTTTGAATTTAGTTTTGTGATTTGTACAAATAGTCAGTGCAATAACCACAGCAATATATATATATATATATATATATATATATATATATATATATATATTATTCTTTTATGATTATTTTATCGCATATATGTATAAAATCCCAATTTGTTCAGTCCTTTAATTTGGTGACGTTACTTCCAACAAACAGAGAAATATAAGCATTAAACTTTTAATAGTTCTTTATTTTACACCCTGTATATAATTACTCCATAGATGCCAACATTTTAACTTATTCTATAGTACTTTTAGCCCCGCCTTTTTCTTCATACTACTTATTTTTTAAGGATAAATTTTTCTTATTTTATCTGTTATATATTGGAGAAACCTTTTCTGTAAATAAAGTGGGATAAATAAAGACGGGGCTAAAAATACTCCGAAATAAATTAAAATATTGAAATCTGTATAATTACGCATTTTAAAGTTTATCCATTTTTTTCAGAGTTATGATTTTATGATTTTTACTTTCCATTAATCGGCTTCATTAATACTCTGAGGATTCATTTTCAATATATGTCTTAACCATGCAAGTAATATTGAAAATATTCAATAGCCAAATATGTATTATTTAAAACAGAAACTGCAAATTTCTCTTTTCGCCCTTGATCGATAAGTTTTCATCGAATACCCGTCTCAAGCTAAGTCATGCGTAAATTTTTGTCTGAGTCATTACCTAGAGCTAAGTTTTCAAGAAGCTTGCATGTGTAAATTCCGGTTGCCCGTGCGCTTGAATTAACTCCATTCATAGATTGAATTACAATTGGAAACTTTTCCCTCTTTTCATTAGGAATATGCAGCAACAAATAGTTTAAATTTTCATGAAATAAACCTATTTATGCGTAATATTTTTCAGTATATTTTAAATTAAATTGCATTATTATACGTTGTAATATCCAAAAGCGAAAAGCATCTCTTTTTAAAATTAAGGATTTGAAGTTTATGAAGTTTCAATTTGAAATTGTTGAAATTAGTTTATGCATTTCATTTCTCTAAAATAATTGTGATTGATGTATTAAATGTGTAGAAGGATAGGAAAACCTACCGGTAGAAATAAAACTTTATTCTTGAGGATGTTTAGATCAGTGACTATCAAAGAGTTGAAGAAATATTAGGAAATTTGTTGTCGGTGATCAAATAGTCTTACGACATGAAAGTTTATATTTGAAGAAAGAAAACTTTACATGTACTTTAATATAAATATAGATTTATACCCATTAAAGTTCTGAATCATTACACGCACATGTAATACAAGTGATAAATATTATAATTTAAAAAAAATCTTTTATTTTGGTAACCGTTTGTCGAAAAAATGTACTTCCTGCTACAAGAAAACTTAAAATGAAGTAAGTAATTGTGTCATGAAGTGTCAAGTCTCATAAAATCTAGATTGTTAAAATTACAAAATTTATACATTTACATAGTCAACGGTTCTCTTTTTATTTTTTGTAAAAGAAGCTTAATAATCTACCGTGAAAAAATATCTTTTATCATTACACTGTTAAAAATGGTTTCTCAAATATGAGCAAAATTGTCTCAAAATAGCTCCGAAACAACATATACTTAAATTTGAAAATCCCATGTACTCATTTTTGAGTATATCGACATGCTTAAAAATGGGGATGACCACTAAGAATCACAATATCCCATATTTTGAGCATGTTAGTATACTCAAAAATGAGTACATGGGTTTTCAAATTTAAGTATATATATATATATATATATATATATATATATTCCGACTGAGTGAAAATAATGCCTGGACCGGGAGTCGAACCCCGGAACTTTGACTTACAAGGTAAACGCTCTACCAATTGAGCTATCCAGGCCGACAACCGGTCGGCATTACTCACTTAGACAACATTTAGGCAGAAACATCTGGTCTATCATGTAGATAGCTCAACAGAAATAAGCCGCAGGTAATGGAAAACACCATTAAACAATGGGAGAAAGAAATACATTTTTTATTAAAATCACACAATCAACTGATTGGAAGAAAATCATATTTATTGATTTTTTTTCCGACTGAGTGAAAATAATGCCTTGACCGGGAGTCGAACCTTGTAATTACAATTGTAATTAACCTTGTAAGTCAGAGTTCCACGCGGAACTCTGACTTACAAGGTCAAAGCTCTACCAATTGAGCTATACAGGTCGATAACCGGTCGGCATTACTCACTAGAATATAATTACCGTTATTATAGCTATCATAAAGTTTTTGAGCATAAAGTTTTTTGCAAATGATTGCAAAATTTGTGTTAGCTTTGTCGATATATGAAACAATAAATTTATCTTGCAAATCTTTAATTGAGGTTTTTAAATTTTCTTTAATATCTATTGAAATTCCAACATATGTTTTTATAAATATCTTTTAAGTGACTCAATATATGATACCTCCACTCATTGAACACCTCAATAGGTAAACTATATGTATAAGCTATTTTCGATATGAAAAGGTCTATATTTTTCGTAATTCTTTTATATACTATATTTCTGGACAAAATTATTTTTATTCTGTACTTTGTACCATATTTCATGTTATCACGCAGAAAATTATTCGAAACTATATCCAAATCTTCAGTTAGCACATGTCCATGATCTTCATTAACGTATTTAAGATAATTAGTTTCCTGACAATATCATATGCTTTTTTTCAGTGCCCCCTCTCAAAATTTTCCCAAAATTATTATAATTATATATCATTCTATTAATGGGTTTATCATATTTAAAATCTTTAACAATTTTTATATTTCTAATGGCAAAACGTTGTTGTATTTATTTATTATAGTATTAAAGTTTACTTTTTTATAATGTTGTCCAATATAATCCGAGACTAAATACATTTTATTGTCAGTTTTTACTTCTATCTCTCTTTTACAAAGATAATTCATTAAACCTTGCTATTTTTTCCTATATTTTTATAAATCTGAACTCATATCAAATGTTATATTACCCAATTTATTACCAGAATTCAAGTTATGAAACAATTCTACCAACTGTGTTTTTCTGATATTGAAAGTTTAATTCTTGATTGAAATTTTATCACAGTTATCTTTATATTTATTAATTGTACCAATGATCTCTATAGGACTACTTAACTTATTTTTAGCTTTAAAATGTTGAACGTTAGATATAGATTTACAGTTCTTATAATGGTCCAACTTATCATAAATTGAATCGCAAATATCCATCCATCTAAATTCATTTAAGACATTTTTCCTGTTTAATAAAATATTTAAGTCATATGGGTAAATATATACCTCTCTCTCTCTATATATATATATATATATATATATATATAAAAGAAACTTTTAAAACGAATATATATATGGTATAAAATTAAAAATTATTATAATAAAACGTAAGCGTTCCCCTGTTGTTTTTTCTAATCTTTAAACTTCCATTTTAATTTTATATCATATACATATAAGTTTTAAAGTTTTTTTATACATATATATATATATATATATATATATATATATATAGAGAGAGAGAGAGAGAGAGAGAGAGATAAAGCTTCATAATTCTAGTTCATTTTAATGGTGATATGTAAACATATATGCAGTGTAAACGATTTTCATCTGTACTTCGAATAGTGTTTGAGATATTGTGCCTGCAATTGTAAAATATTCTGTTAAATAAACAGCCGTTTGAATTGAAGGAAAATAAATAAATAAATAAATAAAAGAATGATATTTACATTTTTGCTAATATTTCAGTAAATATATAGTGTATTTTTAATACATTACTAGCAATGCATTGAGAATAAAATTATCATAGATAAAATTACCGAATTTGATTTTTTTAACCATTTAAATGTATACTTTCCCCTTAAATCACGGTAATTTTTGCTAGCAAACATGCCCATAATACACATCTTTCCTCCGAGACATATTGATGGATTCTTGTAAAGGATAGGCCATCTTCAGATTTGTGAGGATTTCTTCGGTAGTAAACGTGTTATTTGGACAATGTTTTAAATATATCGATGAAACTTGGTAATTAAATTTATTAAATTAAATTTGTGGGATGTTCAATTTTTCTTTTTACCACCTATGATAGATCCTAATAGAAAAAAAAAAAACTTCCTGCACCTGAATTCTGTGGAAACCATTTTATGAAAGAAATAACAGCAATAATCGTTTAGAAACAAAACATTAACGTTCAGTTTCATACAAAAGTACTTTCGACCTCGGGAATGGTTTCAAATACACATAAAATTTTAAATTTTAACTTAATGATTTTTTTAAGGGGTTGGGGTGTGCGAAGTTAAGATAAGTTCAGTTCTTAAAGTCGGTAAACGGAATGTGACAGATTCGAACACATTTCATTGTTATTGGATTGGCCGTCAAATGTTGTCCGTAGTTTTTATCAAAATGCATATGTATTCGGTCTAGGGGTACCTTAGAAATATACCCAATGGTTGACATTCCACCCAGGCTTGGCTTCTTAACGTGCAAAATCAGTTTTAACTCATATAGCAAAAACATACACTGTTTTTTGTAAAGAATTTTATCTAAAGTTTACTTCTTTGTTTGTACTGTAATTTCCAAATGATTATGATTCAAAATTATGAAGTTGAATTTTGATCTTGCAGATTTAATTATTCTTACTAATTATTATATGTCTTGAAAATCATACCACTATTGGAGAGAACTTACTATTGAGGTTTGATGGAAAATGTTACTGTTAAATTATGAAGAAAAAACTTATTAAATAAATGGCAAAATAATAAGCATTATTAAATTAATTAAAAAATAATAATAAGTAATAAGTAATAAGTAATAAATATAAAAATAATCATAATGTGGGTGTACATAATGACATAGAAGTTGAAAATTAAGAAAATTTAAATTATTAAAATTTAATAAAAGTTTATATGTCATTAGAACGTTTTATCAGTCTTAATATTATTTTCTCAAATATTCGCAATGTACCTGAAGCAAAAGCAATTTATTATACTTGTAAAAGTTTTATTACTTTGTCAGTACACATGGGAACTGTGAATTTGAAAAAAAAAAAAAAAAAAAAAAAAAAAAAAAAAAAAAACTTTGAAATGTTCTTTACATGATGTTTTATGGATTTCTAACTGATTATAGAAACACAGTTAATTATCATATTCGGTTTATTATTGTACATTAATGAATTTTTTTTTCCGACTTTCGCCATATTTGCCAGTTCTTGTTGAAATAGAAAACATCTTCATAATATATAAATATTCGGACAAATATATACTAATTTTTATATTATATTTTTATATAATTATATTTTTATATAATTATTACATTTTTATATAATTTTTATAGTAAAATTAGTAAATTCATATTTTCTAAATGCAAGATTTATATTGTTTTAAAATTCTAAATTAACGACATAGTCACTTACCTCACAAAATAGTCCAATCATTATTTAATGGTACAAACACATTTTATGATATATAATAATTTTAACCATCGCTTTAATTATGAGGTGTAATGAATAATAAATATTTTATGTCCAGACTAATAACGCACACATTCTATAGTGCTATTATTTGCTGCAAGAATAAACGCTATAAATTAATTAAAAATAACAAGGTAAATATACACACAAAAACATATGTTGATTATTTAGCATCTTTTGCACTGACGTCTAATTAAAATGCTAATTATACCAGGAAGCAAAAGTTTCTTTTAATAAATAATGTTAGCTATCATTTTTCGTTTACAAGTAATAGTTAATTGAAGAAAACTGTCTGCGTCGTAATAAAAAAAGACGCAAAGGTGAAGCCAAAACTAATTAAACTCTCAAAATTAGACGGGAGAAGCATATAATATATTAACAAAAAGGAAGCTTAACTAATGTATATTTTTACCTTGATTAATTTTAATTAGCGCATGTTTGGAGAAAATCAATATTCGCAGATACCGTTAAATAAGTGGTCGAAATATGTATTTTGTAATGCGGTATTCCGAAATTAATGTTGAGGTTATCTATGTAATTAAAAGCCTCTATATATAAATGTTTTATTAAAAGTTTCTTAATTCTTTTTTTAATTTGTTTGTATCATATTCTAAAACATTTAATTGTAAGGAAATCTATATATAAGTATACATATTTGAATAATGAGATCAAAGATTGTTTAAGGTCCTGGTTTAGTCAAAAATGCTTTGAATTACACAAATATATGTTTTATTAATTTTATTCGATTTACGACAAAACAATATTCACCTTTCTTTCAACTTAATATAAATTAACAAAACATATTGATTATATATATTGCAGTATACAAACATTAGTTAATAAAATTCATAGTTATGATACTTATGAAAAGAACATAATATCATTTGAAAATTATCTGCAACAGACGTTAAAAAATTCTATTTTTAAGCATCTATTAAAAAATGCATAAATATTCATTACATGCAAATTATATAGAGACGTGGTGGCTATTAAATGTAAACAGATTTCAAACGTTTTATTCATTTCCAGTAAATTTTATACCATTACTTTAAAAAAAAAAAAAAAAAAAAAAAAAAAAAAAGAGGAGAATTGGGATTGATATTAAAACTTAGAAATTTCTTCACCCATCTTAAAATTTATGTAAGTACCACTGGTTTTAGAAAGACGGTATGGAAAAAAAAAACACCTGCTACTACGTGCTAGAAGCAAAACTAAGGTGTATTGCTTCTGCCTCCAAGACACCTTGCCTTGGATGTTTTAAAGTTTAAATATTTATTGTACACTAGTTCTTTAATTTATCATTGGAATTGATACTTTCTATTATCTAATTATATAACACTATATTTGAATAGCAATATAAGCCATTGCTGAATAGTATTATAAGCCAAAGCTGAATACCAATATAAGCCAAAGCTAACAACGCCCACCAGCGGCCGAGCGGTTCTGCGCTCAAAGCTGGTAGATGGGAGGTGCCGGGTTCGATCCCAGGTCGCGCTCATCGACCTAGCCGTTCGGAGTTTTCCGTGGTTTCCTCCGAAACTCGCGTAAATACGGGCTAGGACCCCTTAGAAAGACCCCCACGGAGGGCACTCCCCCTATAGGCCTAGGACACATAAGGAGTCAATCGGCCTTAATCCTCCAACCAACCAACCAACCAAAGCTAACAACACTGGTTGTATACACATACACTTCATTTATTTTGTGTCATTAAATTCAATAAAATGTCTCAATTCACTATTAAGATGCAAGTAACAGATAAAAATAAATAAATAAATAAACTGAAATAATCAGCATTTAGTGTATGATGTTAAATGCATTTAAGTTAAATTTTTTTTTCAGTTATCACTTTAGAATCCTTACGTTAAATTATAGAATTGGCAATGTTTCACCTTCCATAATTGCACAAAATGAACCATGTTGCGGTGCTAGAAAAAACATTAAGAACAAGTTAAAAACGTTATTATTTTCACCACTACTTATTTAATTTTTATGAAATTTTTAACATAATACAGTGAATAACAATTTTGACTATGCATATAAAAATATTGCACCAAATATTCTTTTTGTTTAATAAGTGTTTAGGCCTGTTTAATAAGTTTGTTTTTAAGTGTTTCTTTTTATTTTATAACATACTGCAATTTGCAAAATTAAGTTTAATCAGTTTTACAGCTTCTTTAATTTTTTTCCTGTGGTATTTTGCTGTTGTTTAAGGATCTGCTCGATTAAATCACGCAAATGGCGACAGACGGAAGTGTCCGTATTTGTGTTAGGAAATTAAACACAACTGAACGTTTATGGTTCTGAGTTTTAAATCATGGGGTTTAAATTCGCAGGAAATAACTAAAGATTAAGCACATAATTCTGTAGTTAGTAACTTTAAAAATTGATGATAATTACTCCTAGTGGAAATTCACAGGACTTTTTTTTTAAGTTGACTTCTTAACAAGTGAGAGATTTTATTATGTAAGCAATTCAAAAAATTTTCTTCTTCTTAAAATGTAAACGATTTGAAAATTTTATGCACCAGCCGATCAGTGCGTAGTATCTTATCAAAAAATCAAGATGTAAAATATAGTAAAATGAAATTTCAATCACTTATAAGTAAGAGACATAGAATGAGTAGAGTTTCAAAAAACATCTATTGCTTTTAGGAATAAATAGCAAACTGCTTTTTTTTTTTTTTTTTTTTTTTTTTTACGAATAAATTAAATCTTGACGGGTTGGTGGGTTTTATATACTACTGGAATGACCTTTGACGTTGAATTCTTTTTTTTTTTTTTTTTTCTTAAAAGTTCAGTTTGATGGTGGCTTCATGATAATTCAGAGCGATTTTGCTGATACGAGAACACCACCAACTGATTATCTGAAAACAAAGACAAAGCCGGAAGCCTATCAAAATAATACTCCAAAAAGTTTTTTCTTTCTTTCTTGTCTTTTCTTCTGTTTTCTTTCTTTCTTTTTTTCTTTTTTGCTCCAGAGGCAACATTGATAACATCTGACGAGTAATTATTTCATCAAGATAATGGATTTATACGTGATTCAAGTTTTACAAAATCCTGGCTCCAGGCTAGTCAAATGTAATTGCTTGAGTGGCCCTCAGAAGCTCTAAAGTCAACCCAACTGAAAAATTATAGGACATTCTTTTGCGGGATGTTTATGGAAATGGCAAAACTCATAACATCAAAGATGAGCTTAAAATAACCATTAAAAATAGCTGGAAAAGTATTACCAAAGATATGTTGAAAAACTTTCAAATTCTATGACCTTGATAATGATTAAATGAAATGAAAAGAATGGGAAATCTTTGGATATTTAACAACTTGTTACATATAATGTTATGTAAACTTAATATTTTTCCAACTTTCTACATGTATAAAAGAAACTGAATTTCTCCTTTATATGTATTTGAAATAGTTTAAGTTTTGATAATATTTTTACAGATATAAGTGAAATTACAATTTTTGTTTTGTGTTTAAGTTTTTATGAAATTTAAATATTCATTTGGAAGAATAAAGCAGTTTTTCAGTTTGCCTCCACGGCTTTTCTAGCACTGTATGAAGCTAAAGGAAATATACCTATGTATTTTTATTCGAATGAGAGTTAATTTTACCTTGGGAAAAAAAAAAAAAAAAAAAACTTAAAGTTTTAGTATGCGAGCTGATTACAGCTTTATTTTAGCTTTCCTGAGCCACAGATTTTAATTGTCATAGAAATAAAATTGTATATTTTCTAAAGGAAAACGAAAGTAATGAAATAAAATTTTAGCTTAGATTTGACGTATTAATTATCAAAAAATTAGTTTTGCGAAATTTTCCGTTTACACTTAATGCATATTTATTAATACACCTGAATATTTATTCAATTGTCGGATTTTTAAACATAGTAATTTTTATTTTTATTTTTATTTAATTAGTTAAAATCCCAAATTTTTTATATAAACATAATTGAAACTTAGAATATTCAAATTCATTTTATTGAAAATTTATTATTTAAAGGAAACACATAAGAAATTTATATCAATTATTTATATTTCCTGTAATTCAAATAATAATAATAATAATAATAATAATAATAATAATAATAACAAGTTAAAGAAAAATCGAAAAATATAGTAATGATAATATATATATATGTGTGTGTGTATTTCTCAATATTTTATTTTTTTCAGTTCTCATCATAAAACTTTTTTTCAGTTTTCTTTGAGACTTTCCAAGATATCTCATCGTAAAAGATTTATCCGAGAAGTTGAAACATCTTATCAACGAAAATTTTTTTTCCAGAATTTCTCGTTAAGTACTTTTAGATATAAAAGACAGATGAAATAAATGTTTGGATTCTTCTATGAAGGTAGTTTCCGAGTTAAAATCATTAATTACATGTTTCTGGGTCCTCATCAATCATGACAACCGGCATTAAGGTAGTAAGGTTAAATATGTCATATAAAAATATTTTTGTTAGCAAAAAATGTAATTAATTGTGAATGAAATAAAACGCAATAAATTATCATTTTGAGTAATATAACCCGAAAATTTTTAATTGTTAATTACATTAAAATACATTGAAAAAGTTAATTTATTTTAATCTGTAGATTTCAGATCTCCAGAATTTGTTAAAGTATGTGATGCATCTTCTATAATAATAAAAGAAAAGGTTTGTCTGTCTGTCTGTCTGTCTGTCTGTCTGTTCTTTTATACGTTCAGCCCCTATTGAACGCAGAAGTGCAAAAATTGACATACGGATGCTCAGGAGCCTTCCCGAGGGGCTCCTGAAAACAGAATTTAAAAATTTTAATTACTTGTGGAGATATTAATTAAAATGTCCACTCATGTCTAATCTAAAAGCGATCTCAATGACTGAGAATTCGCCACCATTGCATAAAAAAAGATATTTTAACGGAGTTAAAAGCAGAAAAAGTGAAAAATAGATTAGAAATATTTGTCCGATCGTTACGATTTCGATACCTAATGAAAGGGGCATCTTTTCTGAATCTAAGTGTGCAAGCGGCTTATCGGTACAACAATTCGATTTTTTTAAATTAACTAAAGTATGAATTTTTCGTGGCAACATCATTTCAAATGCCAGACGACCGTCTGCCATGAAAAAGAAAATGATTGTAACCGATCAAGATGTCACGTGTTTTATAGTGGGGGGAAAAATTGCAATTTTCAATTTTTTTCAAATTTTCATTCACGTTGCATTTGAATTAATAATCGGCCTAGACAGCATATTATAAAACTACTGTTCAATTTTCATGAAAATATGTGGATAAACAAAAAAATTAGATTAAATTTTGTTTTATATTTTGCAGTATTTTAAATTGAGATATGCCGTTGAAATTTCGTAATATTTGGTTTTAACGCCCGATAATTCGATTCTGAATATTTTTGAAAGTGTAGACTTATTAGGAAGGGCTTGAGTGGGAGGGGGGGGGGCGAAGGGGAAAAAAAGAGTTACAGCATTTGAAATTGGTATTAATAGTTTTTAAGGAAAGATAAATCGATTGCGGGTATTTTCAAGTGTAAAATTATTAGAAGGGACGGAAAGGGGGGGGGAGGGGCAAAAACGTAGAAAAGGAACGGTTGTTTCGGAGAAAACAACGGAAAACCCAGAACGCCTCTATTCTTTTATATTTTGCAGAGTTTCAAATTTTGATACTCCTTTCACATTCCATACTATGGATTTTTAACAGTATTTAGCCCGGAATTACGCAAGTTTCGGAGAAAACCACGAAAAAGCCAGACATAAATCGTTTTATAATAGTGTTTATATCATTTTTGTATCTCAGCTTCTAATTAGCATAATTTCAAAAGTAATATGTCCTTTTGAAACTTATTTGAATTGAATTTCAAGAGTAGACGCCACAAATTTCTGTCACTTTCCATTAACCGACTACCGTAAGTAATGGAATTCGAGATTTCACGTGATTTACACGTTTTAAGGTGTTCTGTATAGGTTTTCTTTTGTATCTCAGCTACTAATTAAAATAATTTTTTAAGTAATACATTATTTGAAAGCTTTGTTGATTTGGAATTGAACAGTAGATTACAGAATTTTCTACCTCCAGATGGCGCTGTGATGTTTTTAAATTTCAATATTTCGAATTCTAAATGTAATTAAATTATTTTTAAAGCATCATTCGAAAGATATTTTAAAGTATTTTTATATTATCGAAAGTGGAATTCGAGATTTCACCAGATTTACACGTTTTAAGGTGTCCTGATTAGGTTTTCTTTTGTATCTCAACTACTAATTAAAATAATTTCATAAGTAATACATCATTTTAAAGCTTTTTTGATTTGGAATTGAACAGTAGATTACAGAAATTTCTACCGCCAGACGGCGCTGTAATATTTTTAAATTTCAATATTTCGAATTCTAAATATAATTAAATTATTTTTAATACATCATTCGAAAGATATTTTAAAGTACTTTTATATTATCGAATAACCTACATTAAATTTATCCAATAGAGGGCGCTAATCGCAATTATTCGAGATTTCACCTGATTTATATGTTTTAAGGTGTCCTAAAAGGGGGCAAAAAATTAGAAATTGAGTTAGACCGTTCAAAATTTGTATATATAGGTTTTGTGTGCCTACGAGTCGAATTAGGATATTTTCGAAAATGTAAAATTAAGGAGGGACATGAAGGCTGGTGAAGGAATACGCGCGCGCAGCTTGCGTATGTATGAATTCGTGCGCACTGTGCGCGCACGGGTCTACGCTGACGAAGGCAGAGGGGACCCGGTGTAAGTTTTTACCCGATCAGAAATGATTTTTTTTTTATTCCTTTTCTTTAGAATAAAAGTTTATGAGTAATAACATGGAATTTTGAGAAATCATAAGGGTGGGGACGGAATACGCGCGCGCAACGCTCATATATATGCTTTCGTGCGTGCGCATCGCGCATGGGTCTACGCTTCCGAAGGCAGTGGGGATCCGGTGCGACATTTTTCCCGATCAGAGTTTTTTTTTTTTTTCTTTTTTTTTTTTTTTCACATGATAAAAATTAATGCAATTTTGAGAATTCATTAATTATAATGATTCATTTAAAAATAGTGACCAGCGAAGCGGACGTATCCTGCTAGTATTTAATATATTCGTATTTGAATATAATTGAGTAATAGAAAAGATAATAGAAAGATTGGGAAGAATATTTTAAAAGTTAAAAAAAAGAGAAATAAAGATAAAAAATTAACTTTAAAATTGAGCAAAATTTTCAGAGGATTATGACAGGTATTTATAAGAATTATTAGTAGCATATAAATAATGTTTAATTTGACTGGAAGAAAAAAAATAGAGAATGACGTGATTAAAAAGTTACAGCTATTAGAATATTATATTATTATGAATATTAGAGTAACGTTGTTATCGTATAATAGAAAAATTGAAAAAAAAAGTTAAAAGTTAAAGAGAGTATAAGTGAAAGTTGACTAAGTTTGAAAATTTTCAGGGGATTATTGTAAGTTTTTATACGAATTATTCGTAGCGTACAAATTCAAAGTAGTTTGACCGAAATAAAAAATAGAGTAAGATGGGATTAAAAAATTTTTGCAATTAGATAATTTAGTATACATATATATATACAAATTAAAATTTTAACTTCTTTTTTTTTTTCTTTTGGAGAGCTCATAACTTGTACTGCATACGAGTGAAATTTTGTTTTGTTTGGAGTTATAGAACCGGCCATAGAGCTTTCTGAATAGGCGGACTTTAATTAGAACAACCCTGTATATATATATATATATGTGATACACAAAACATATTTTCTTGTTTAATATATATCCTATCTATATCTATATAATTTTGTTATATTGCATGTAATATAAAGGTAGTATACTATAAAGATAACCATGCTTTAAAAATAAATTTCTCATAGATCGTAATGCATCGGTAATTGTTTACCAGTCCCTGCATGCATGCCATTAACACTATTTATAAAATTTTAAATAGAGGATATGCAATAGGGAGCTTGAATGACATAAACTAGTTTCTAGACATTCTGTAAAATCTAACTGAATTGAGAGCGCGAACAGACGGACGAATAAATTAATTGAAGTCATAATCACTCTCAAATATTGTTAAAAAAAGGTTAAAAATGCTTAAAACAAACGAAAATGCAATTCCATCGGTCTCCATTAATAACACTTATTGTATCTGGAAATTTTCGAGTCACCATGTAAAGCATAATGTTAATTATACTATATTCTATAGAAAACTGTTTTCTTTCTCTCTTTTTTTTTTTCACATATAAGTTACATATAAGTAATAAATGTTAATTTCAATACGATTCCTGCAGTGGAAAAATATTTAAATATAATATAAAAATGCTTCTTATGGAATGGAATGTACTGACGTTCTTTTGGGTGTCTCTGTACATAATTCGGTTGTCGCAATTCAATACAGAGCAAGCAATATTAATCTTGAATAGTATATCAGTTTGAAAACAAATCTGAAAATATTTAAGAACTCTGGAGCACGGGCATGCAAACTGACGAACAGACAGACGTGCAGACAGATAAACGGACAAACAAAAAGCACAAAATCATAAACGCTTTTCAACTTTGTGATCAAGTGCTCAAAACTGAAATAATTCATTATATACATTTTTATTTTAATACTTCTTTTTTCACGAAAGGGTGATAACATAAAATTGATGGGAAAAGACAGCGTGATAATAAAAAAGGTATCCCGATATATGAGACTATAGCTATCATACCGTTTACAGAAACTGAATAAAAGTTTGGGGCAAAGTATTTTGGGGCATACGCTCAAGAATCACATAAAAAAACCACAATTAATCTCTAACAGTTACGGTTACAGTGACAAAATTAAAAAAATTTCTTTTTTTTTTTTTTTTTTGGAATGTGATCTCTTTAGCAAAAAACCACAAAAAGCGTCGGAACGGTACCTGTAGCAAGAAAATCTCGAGCGCAAAGTAGACTAAGAAGAAAAGAGAAAAACAACTGTGTTGTGCCTACCAGAGCACGACTTTCATTTTTAATGACGTCAGATTCCACAATGATCCTTTGATTCTGACAAAAGCCTGTTGATTCTGCTTCGAAACGAGAAGAAAAGACCACGATATGCTTAATTTCGTGGTTAATCGTAAGGCACCGTCATGCCTGACATCATCGCGTTAGGTGAAAGATAAAACACTGTGAAACGCGTGATATGTATCTTGCTTTCTCGCTCTGTGAACAACAGGCCACGTGTTTCACACGTTCTGTAAATGCGAATTCTAAGATCTGCAAGATTCTGAGCTTTGTTCTCTAAATGTTTCCGTACCACTTCCAACGTGTCCAAAAGCTGCAAGCAGGTGATAACCACATACGGCTAAATTTTGCGAATGAATTTTTTATCTGGTAACCTTTACGCATTCTGTGGATGGACGAGGTTCATTTTTATTAAACTGGAAACGTGAACTTAAAGAACTACGTCCACTGGGCAGACAGAAACCCCCGTGATGTGGTTGAAATTCTGTTACCTAACAAGAAAGTGTCTGTTCAGTGCGGTATAACATGCAATTTCATCCGCGGTCCTTAATTTTTTCAAGCGGTTATTGCCTCAGAACCACAAACGTGTACGATAACGAATGCTCGCTCTCTAGAAATGTTGACCAATTACGTGATTCCCGAATTGCAACAGTGAAATGTTCCAAGCAAGCTGGTTCTCCCCCGCATGCGGGGGCTTTTATTAAATGTTTTATAACACAAACGTTTGGTGATAGAGTTCTCTCCGGCCATTTCAAATTTCAGTGGCCAACAAGATCTCCCGATCTCACTTCAATGGATATCTGAAGTGTAAAGTCAAATGCTTTTTAACACAAACGTTTGGTGATAGAGTTCTCTCCCGCCATTTCAAATTTCAGTGGCCAACAAGATCCCCCGATCTCACTTCAATGGATATCTGAAGTGTAAAGTCATGCATTTAATACGCAAACTGTATCTTATTTATAAGATGTCATCAAACGTGAGAATCAACAAAATACTCTCGCTATGGTACGGGCTTCTGTGCTATCCACCATTGGCCGCATGCAAAGTATCATCGTGGTTGAAGGAGGTCATGTGGAAAAATTGTGAAACACAATAAAATGTTTTGATTTCTGTTGCTTCTCTGCCCTTATTGGTTGTTTTCTCTTTTTTTTTTTTTTTTTTTTGTTAATCTGTTTAGCCCTGTTGATTTTCGTGCTACAGGTACCATTCCAACGCTATTTATGATCTTTTGATAGGGGGATCACATTCCAATTAAAAAATACTAGCTGGAACCCGTCGAATTCGACGATCATTTTATTGACCGTAATGTTTCAAAAAACGTCGCATCATTATTTAAATGTATTTCAAGTTAAAACAACTAATATAATTTACGACATTTCACTTAAAAAAAAGAAAACCAGAAAAATGCGTATAAATAGAAATACTATATATGATATCACTTTCTACAAAGTACAGTCAATGTGACGTCAAACTGACTCCAAATAAACAGTTCCTATCTTTCATTTTCTATTTCGTTTAATACTAAGACTACATATTAGCTGACCCAACCGGCGTTTCACTGGCCCATGGTAATAACCTTAAATGAACCTTAAATTTGTATGGTTTTACATCTTTAACTCGATTTTGTTTGAATTTCTATTTTTAAATAAAAGCATCGTGAAAAAATAATCAGCTGTAACAAAAAAATTACCTCGAACCGAACGAAACTCTGCCTTGTGACCCTGGTGCCTTCGGCAGCGCATACACCGGCCGCTAATAACATAAAAATATTCCCAAAAATTAACCTGGAACCGAACAATCCCGCCAGGTGTTGCCCGGGCCCATGATACCTTAAATGAACCTTAAATTTGTATGATTTTATACCTTTAATTCGATTTAGTTTGAATTTCTGTTTTTAAAAGAAAGCATCACGAAAAAAATAATCGGCTGTAACAAAAAAAATTACCTCAAACCGAACGAAACTCTTCCTTGTGACCCCGGTGCCTGCGGCAGCGCATACGCCGGCCGCTAATAACATAAAAATATTCCCAAAAATTAACCTGGAACCGAACGATCCCGCCAGGTGTTGCCCGGGCCCATGATACCTTAAATGAACCTTAAATTTGTATGATTTTATACATTTAACTCGATTTAGTTTGAATTTCTGTTTTTAAATGAAAGCATCACAAAACAAATAATCAGCTGTAACAAAAAAAGATTACCTCGAACCGAACGAAACTCTGCCTTGTGACCCCGGTGCCAGCGGCAGCGCATACGCGGGCCGCTAATAACATAAAAAAAAATTCCAAAAAATTAACCTGTAACCAAACGAACCCGCCCGGGAATGCCCGGGCCCATGATGATAACCTTAAATGAACCTTAAATTTGTATGGTTTTATATTTTTAACTCGAATTTGTTTGAATTTCCATTTTTAAATGAAAGCCTCTCCAAAAAGAAAAAAAATCATCTGTAACAAAAAAAAAAAAAAAAAAAAAAAAAACTCAAACAGAACGAAACTCGGGCTCGTGACCCGGTGCCTGCGGCAGCGTATATACAGGCCGCTAATAACATGAAAAAATTCTCAAAAATGAACCTTGAACCGAGCGAACCTCTGACTCGTGTTACCTCTGCCTGTGGCTGCTGCACTGTATAGCAGGCATGCATACTACGCACACGTTGCAAAATCCACTTTCCTCCACCAGGGGGTGCAGTATGTTGTATTCGAACATCACCAATCACCTTGAATTTCCAAGACTTTTCAAATAAGGTGTCACTGGTGGTATCAGCTGCAAAATCCTTTAGTTGCGCTTTCAAAATCCTTTAGTTGCAAAAATTCCAAAAATTAACCTGGAACGGAACGAACCCGCTCAGCATTGCCCGGGCCCATGATAATAACCTTAAATGCACCTTAAATTTGTATGGTTTTATACCTTTAACTCAATTGTGTTTGAATTTCTATTTTTAAATGAAAACATCACTAAAAAATAATCATCTGTAACAAAAAAAAATTACCTCAAACAGAACGGAACTCGGGTTCTTGACCCAGTGCCTGCGGCACGTATATGCAGGCCGCTAATAACATAAAAAAATTCTCAAAAATTAACCTTGAACCGAACAAACCTCTGACTCGTGTTACCGCTGCCTGAGGCTGCGGCACCGTATAGCAGGCATGCTACGCACGTGCTGCAAAATCCACTTTCCTCACCAGGGAGCGCAGTATGTTGTATACGAACATCATCAATCGCCTTGAATTTCCATGACCTTTCAAATAAGGTGTCACATGGTGGTGTCAACTGCAAAATCCGTTAGTTGCACTTTCCACCGCCAGGGGCACAGCGTGTTCTATACGAACAACACCAACGGTCAGGAAATACCAAGACCATTAAAATAAGTTGTAACATGATAGGGTCGACTGAAAAATCACCTAGTTCCATTTTTAACCACCAAGCGGGTGCAGTATATTGTATACGAACATCCCCAATCAACATGAAATTTCAAGATCTCTATCACCAATCGCCTCGGATTTCCAAGACCTTTCAAATAAGGTGTCACATGGTGGTGCCAACTGCAAAATCCTTTAGTTGCACTTTCCACCGCCAGGGGGCGCAGTGTGTTCTGTACGAACATCACCAACGATCAGGAAATACCAAGACCTTTAAAATAAGACGTAAAATGATAGTGTCTACTGCAAAATCACCTAGTTCCATTTTTCCCCACCAGGGGGCGCACTATATTGTATACAAACATCCCCAATCAACATGAAATTTCAAGACCTCTATCACCAATCGCCTTGGATTTCCAAGACCTTTTAAATAAGGTGTCACATGGTGGTGTCAACTGCAAAATCATTTAGTTGCACTTTCCACCGCCAGAGGGTGCAGTGTGTTCTGTACGAAGATCACCAACGGTCAGGAAATACCAAGGCCTTTAAAATAAGATGTAATATGATAGGGTCTACAGCAAAATCACCTAGTTCCATTTTTCACCACCAGGGGTCGCACTATATTGTATACAAACATCCCCAATTGACATGAAATTTCAAGACCTTTAAAATGAGGTGCTACATGTGTGGGTCTAGAACGGATTTCCATCTGAAACTAATTTCTCCCCTTTCCCCCCCCCCTCCAAATCTACTTTCTCCCTTTTTTTCCCCTTTAAAATCGAAAATTACAAATTCTCAGAAAGTGAATTTTTAGTATTCGACTCTATTCTCCATATGTACAATTTCTTCACCGTGAAGTAATTTGGAGCTTAGTTAAGCTCGTAAACGTGTTTTTAACCCGCTTCCCCCCCCCCCCGGGGGGGAAACCGTTCGACTTTTTTTTATTTTTCTCTTTTCATAGCACATCTACAGACCAAGACCATTTTTTTTTTGTCACTTCAACCAAATTTTTCTCTCAATATAGTGGAGACAGACAAAAACATGCTTCAAATTAATATATAGATAGGTGTTTTCATTTGAAATTTTTAAATTTTGTTACTGTTGCCGTAATTGTAAGAGTTTAACTATTTATTTTCATGTGATTTTTGATCGCATTCTTCAAAATACCTACCACCAAACTTTTATTCAACTTCTGTTAGTAGTATGATAGCTGCTAACGCATATACTGGAATAACTGTTTTATAATCACCCCGTATGTCATTCTGACAAAATTATAGAGAATGATTAAGCAAGAATTTTTGTTTCTTACGCTTAACAAAATATTAAAAGCAAAATAAGAGTAATAATATTAAAATAAAATAAAATAAAAGAATAAAGCATATTGTCTAGTCATTCAATTAAAAATTGTAAATTAATTGCTTAGTGGATATTTAGACAATACTTAAGTTCAATTCGTTTGAAATAAAATTGTTTTGTTATGGTGACTGACACTAATGCAGAATTAAGTAATGCTGTTTATGATTATAACCTAAGCATGATTTTCTGTCTTGTGGATTTTGTTTAAGGGAATGTTTGTTTTAAAATTGGGTGAAATCAGTTTTGTACGCTATATGAAATCAATTTGAATGTCAGAGCAACTGAATGTATTAATCTTTTTCCTCTGGTCATTGGAGAACATGTGTTTGTACTTGTTAATGTTTGTTAATGTGTTTGTTAATGTTTGACTCTAAATTAAATTCCGTTAAACCAAATTTATTTTTATTTCATTTTATTTTATTTTATTTTATTTTATTTTATTTTTATTTTTATTTATTTGTTTTGTTTTATTTTATTTTAATTTTATTTTATTTTATTTTATTTTAATTTTATTTATTTATTTATTTATTTATTTGTTTATTTATTTTTTATTTTATTTACTTTTTGGCAGATCCAGGATATTACGCAAACAGAAATTTAAAAAAAATTGCGTTCATTTTAATATTATTATATTTCTTTTTAAATAAAACGCTAATTTCAGAATTTTAAAAATTATATGTAAAAAGATTATTAGTGTACTCTTCTCTCTTTCTGTCTCTCTCTCTCTGAAGTTCAGCAAGTTCTTTTTTTTTTCTTTTGTAGATCAGCTATAGGATTCGAATTAGCAATCCATCATTTTATATTTCAATATATTTCAGTTATTTGCGCTTTATTAGACTTTGGTTGAGATATGTCAAAATTTCTTCCAAACCATCAACCTGGAGATCGATGGCTGTTTGTTATTTAGGGAATACTTTTTTTAAAAAACCACATGGCTAAGAAATATAGGCTATTTAAAACATTTATGAAATAAACAATAAATTTTGTCTTTTGAAAATCGTTCATTTGCTAAATAATAAAAAGAGCTACAATTATTTAGCAAATAAAGATAAATTAATATTGTTTTCACAGACGGTATTCAAAAAACCTTAATATAAATTTTTATTTATTTATTTATTTATTTATTTATTTATTATCTTATATTTCCGAATATACGTTATGTAAGGAAAGTGTTGTAATCACAAAAAGAAAAATACGACTGTGACATTTTGGTGTATTTACATGTTTTGTGGTTTTCTGAATTCATTTTTGCTATTTTTACGGTGATGAGTGTATTTGTGTGTGCATGTGCGCATGTATTCGAGTGAACACGATAAAGTTTAAATCCTTTAATTGATTGAGTTAAAAAGTGGTAGCTGTGTTATAGTTCACCATCGCGTGAACTGTGTAGATTTTGATGAGTCTTACAATTGCAATTAGTCAAAACACTTAGTCAAACACTTACAATTTTTTACAGGGACACAAAGAAAAATTCTTTATCATTCTACCATAATATGTAGACAAATCATTTAAACTGCGATAGCGTCTAAACGCTTCATTCAATTAAGCCAGAAGTTTGTAGGTATGTTAAAGGTCACTGTCACACGATTTGTATAGATTTTGGTGAGCGTGGGACTTGTAGTTCTTTTGCCTTAACACAAAGAAAAGTTCTTCCTTATTATGACAATTGGATTTAAGTTATTTGAAGTGTGATAGCGTCTAAACGCCTTATCAGATTGAGCTAAAGATTGGAAGTTAGATTGCAGGTCACCGTCGTAGAATTTGTATAGATTTTGATAGGTGCAACCGCGTAAATTTCCAAACGTTCGTAAAGTTAAATGTAATCATGCCAAAGTTTTTAATAAACGAATAACTTTTTGCATAAAAAGTACAATTTTGTCAATAGCCTCTATAAGATATGGATGCATACAGGGTTAAAAAAAATGATTATCCAGAAATAAAATTTTATATTATGATGTCTTTTACAGGTAAAGTTATCAAACATCAATAGAAGGTATCTTAGCAGCTTTTTAAATACCAGTATAGTTTAACAGTAAATTTTATCCAAATTGGTTGTCAAGCTCTTGCGATTTTATAAAGAAAAATAATTACTTTGAGAATTAGTAGTGTTCGAAAGATGTGACGCAGCGATCGCTACATATGCGAGTAAAAATCATGCCGTAATTTTATATATGTACAAGTGAAAATAATAATCAAAAAGCAATTATAATTTTATTGATCTATTTATCGCATTGCTTGTTTACTTGTTTATAAGTTTATATGTGTAAGCATTAATTGGTCTCCTTAGTCGTCTGATATCCATATATTTTTTCTTGGGTTTTATGTTAAAGACAGATTGTATGGAAAATTACTAACAATTAATGTATGAATCTGTAAAATTCCTATTGAATCTAGAGTAATTTTAAATCATAGAGTACGGTTGGAAACATAAGGTAGGGTACAAATTCTGCGCGATAACATAAATCAAGGTGTTAACCTAGAAAGTTTAGCTATTTCTATCAAAAACAATAAAACTAAAGAAAATAAAAACAAGAACGTGTGGGACAATGATAATGTGTTTTGAACGGTGAAAGATAAATTTAAATTAAAAAAATAGTTATTTAATGTATTACTTTAAAGTGCGTTATTTAATAAAATAAATATTAACATTAATTAAATAATAGCTGTTTATTAATTATTTACGTGTTAAAATAAATATCAATACAATTTATTTGCACACTTACAGGTATACATTTTTTTAAAAATTCGTTTTATTGTTCGTAAAGTAGTTTCTTAAGTGAATATTAATATCAAATAATATTTCTTTACGTGTATAAATTCGTTTCGAATAAATTAGAAAATTTACATTAACCAATTAAAAATTTGCAAAAATGATATTTTAGTTTTAAATACAATTAAATAATAGTTTCAAATAAAAACATTATGTTTGGATGTATTTTATTGAATTAAATATTTTTAGAAAAAGTTCATTTTAAATTAACCGAAAAACATCTTTAGCAAATTGAATTATCAAATATTTAAATTGTAAAATTACGGATACGCATTCAATGATTAAATGTTGATGTTATACCGCTTTATAATTTTATATATTTTGAATAATAACTGATATTTGAAATTAAAATTATGCAACAGAACTGTTAGATGTGGAGTACAACAAGGACAATTAAAATATTAAACATATTTAAAAAGAAAAGAAAAGAAAAATTATTTACAGTTATTCTTGAATGTGTGTTACTATATCGAATATTTTTAGAGGCACATAAGTAACGGTTGAATAAGAATAAATTATAATCTTAAAGTGATTATAAATAAAGTTTTTCGCTTAATAAATTCATTTAATAATGCCCCCCCCAAAAAAAAAAAAAAAAAAAAAAAAAATTATACAAACACGACATTATTTCATTATTTAAAACATGAAAATCTGACATTGACAGATTTTAATTTAGTGCCAGAGGCCTACTGCTAAACTTGTTAATATCAACAAATTCTTCTTTAGTTAATTCGTGACGATCTGAATTCCATGATAAAGATTTCATTAAATCAAACCAATGTGTTTCAGCTGCAGATATTGTAACAAATAACGTTGGAAGTCCAAACTGTCTTATAGCCGCAAAACAACGTTTTTTCTCTTTTTCCCAATGAGGGGGAGGTGTGCTTTGGGGGGTACTCATGTCAAAGGTGTGCCTTGGGGGGGGACTCATGTCAAAGTTGTACCTTGGGGGGACTCATGTCAAAGTTGTACCTTGGGGGGACTCATGTCAAAGTTGGGCCTGGGGGGAGAGTCATGTCAAAGATGGGCCTTGGGGGGACTCATGTCAAAGTTGTACCTTGGGGGGGACTCATGTCAAAGTTGGGCCTGGGGGTGGGGACTCATGTCAAAGTTGGGCCTTGGGGGGACTTCATTCAATAAATCCCCATTCAATAAACCGACTGAAACAGGCACTTTGCACTATTAAGAGTGTATTATAAAAATTCGACAACGCTGTACCGACTGAAATAGGGGTACCTTGGGGGGGACTCATGTCAAAGATGGGCCTGGGGGGGGACTCATGTCAAAGTTGTGCCTTAGGGGGACTTCATTCAATAAATCCCCATTCAATAAACCAAATGAAATAGGCCCTTAGCACTATTAAGAGTGTATTATAAAAATTCGACAACGCTGTACCGACTGAAATAGGGGTACCTTGGGGGGGACTCATGTCAAAGTTGGGCCTGGGGGGACTAATGTCAAAGTTGGGCCTTGGGGGGACTTCATTCAATAAATCCCCATTCAATAAACCGACTGAAATAGGCCTCTAGCACTAATTAAGAGAGTATTATAAAAATTCGACAACGCTGTACCGACTGAAATAGGGGTACCTTGGGGGGGACTCATGTCAAAGTTGGGTCTGGGGGGGGACTCATGTCAAAGTTGGGCCTTGGGGGGACTTCATTCAATAAATCCCCATTCAATAAACCGACTGAAATAGGCCTCTAGCACTAATTAAGAGTGACGTATAAAAATTCGACAACTGTACCGACTGAAATAGGCCTCTAGCACAAAAAAAAAAAAACTTCATACGTCAATATAATTTTTATGCAACTTTTATTTCGCTGCATTATACTACGTTTAATAGATTACAAAATTTCAGTCAATAATAATAATAATAAAATAGAAGATGAGTTTGAAAAGGATGAATCACATACAGTCAGAGTAAAAACTTAGAGGTCAGTAAAAATTTTTTATAAAGTGAAAAAATGGAGTAAAATGGATTTAAATATTATTGTATTGTTAATTATTAAAGTTCATAGCTTAGGAATTACTCAATAAATAGGATTTGTAAATGTATAATTATCAGAAAAAAAGTAGTATTTACAAAATTAATATTTCAGCCTGAGTAGAAACTTTAAGACCATCAGACGTTTTTTAAAACTAAATGTACTTGTACAGTCGGTAACAAAAGTGTCCGAACACTAGCAAAAATTCCAATGAAAAAAAGTACGTTTCATACGGTTTTGTTAAATAAATCCTTATCGAATCATGTTCTTACACTGACTGAGAACAGGATTCGACAAGGATTTATTTAACAAAACCGTATGAAGTGTACATTTTTTACATAGGAATTTTTGCTAGTGTTCGGACACTTTTGTTACCGACTGTACTGGTTTGATGATTCCTGCAATTACTAGTGTTGTGACAAACTCTTAGATTTGTTGATTTGTCACACATTTCTACGAAATTCCGGTGATATTTGCGATGATGGCGAAAGGCAAGAAGTTAACTGTTGATGAAAGAAGGCATGTAGAAGCTTTTTCTAAAACAGGAATGAGTAGCTGTACTATTGCAATAAATATAAGAAGATCAAAAAACTGTACTCAACAAATTTAAAATTAAAAGGAAATTATGATAAAAAAAAAAAAAAAATACCGGAGGAATGCCGAGAGCTTTGTTTTCGCGTGATGAAAGAATTTCCAGACTTGCATCTACTAGAAAGTACTCAACCAGGAAACTTATTCAGAGGACAGGATTAAATGTTTGTCAAAAAACAATGTACAACAAAATTAGAAGGTCTTGAAGATTCATTTGTAGAGCAAAACTGTCTAAGCCTCAGTTGCTACAGAGACATAAAATAGAGCGTTTGAACTTCAGCCAGAAAATAATGAATGGGACAACAAATAGTCAGAAATATGTTTTTCTGATGAAATAAAAAATTGGAATTTGGACGGAGCCGACGGATTGAAGTGTTATTGGCATGATTTAAGGAAAGACAAAGAAGTATTCTCCAAGCGCCAGTGGGGTGGAGGCGATGCTTTGCTGACAATGTTGTGGGTTCAATTACTTTCGTTTCGGGTATTCCCAAGCATACAGTGCGGCCACATATCCTAAAACGAGCAGTGAGGACGCATCCAAAATGTTGGAGGGATGCCAGTGTGACCGACAGTTTGAAATTTGGAAAACATCCAGCAATTCCGCACTCTGTTATTGCTCATTTTCTCTGAGTCAGATGACTGTCACCCCTATTTTAGCATTGGACTCGTTGAGTTAGAACTTGCGCAGATGCTTCCATGGTTTCATGAAATGTGGTCGAAGAATACTAGTGTGTCCTAGGAAGTCATCCTTTATCAAATACTGAATTTCTGGCAGGAGAAAATTGGAAATTTCAGCTAGACAATGCACCTGTCCATGCGAGTAACAGTACAAAATATCTTTTCCTAGTCAACAATGTTGAAAGTTTGAAATGTCTAACTAAGTCTCCAGATCTCAACCCAATCGTGAACTTAGAGGGGTGACTTAGCAGGAAGAGTTTATGCAAATTGGAGACATTTTACGTCATCAATAGAATCGAAATCTACAATCGAAGATGAATGGTATAAAACAGACCCCGAACTTTGTCAAAAACTAGTTCCATCGATTTGAAGTAATCCGAAGAAATGGTTAATACACAAGCTTCTAAATGTTTGTATTATTATTATTATTATTTTTATTATTATACGCTGTTTTCTAAGTTGGCTTTGAAGTTTTTATTTAGGCTTAAATATTGATCTGTGTGTTCTATAATATTTTCTGATAATAAAATATTTAAAAATGATTTCGCTGCCTTTTTTTTTTTTTTTTTCGCTTGTATTTGAGGTTAATAATTATCACTCAATTAATATTTTAATCCGCAGTTTTAAGTTTTTTTTTTTTTCATTTTCCCAAACATTTTTTTTACTGGCGTTAAAGTTTTTACTCAGACCTGTAACTTTCATATTTAATTGAAATTTAATTATTTAAATATTAAAGTTAATGACACATATTACAGTAATACTTATGTAGGTTTTATACAGGATAATTAATTTATGTATTTTAAAGAATATTTAAGACATTTAATATGCACATAAAAAAAAATAGCATGAATGTTTGCATGTCACAGTAATACAAACTACATTGCATAAGTTTAAATAATAGAACAAGAATACTATGTTTAAAGTAATCCTTGAATATATGTTAGTAGGTCAAATATTTATTAAGGACACTTACGTGCATTTTGATTCTGAATTACATGCGATATCAAAATAAATACAAATTTTCTTAAGAAGTTCATTTAATCGAGCCAAAAAAAGTTTTTAAGTCAAGATTACTATCAAGTAAAGCTCCTTCAGATGCAATACTTTATGGTGAATAAATTAAAAAAACTTAAATCAATTAATCATAAATACAAGAAGTGGAATATGGAAAGGCTTTACATTACACAAGTTTGGCATTATTCCAAGTTGCTCTTTTCTTGAGAATGTTTCTTAGGGACTACATAGAACTTAGTTCTTTCTTTTCTGTATTTAATATACAAAGATGAAAAAAATGCATCATCAATTTCAATAGCACATGATTATGCTCTTTTTGGGGTTCTAAACAAAATAATTTGTTTTTGATGAATGTTCTATTTTTTTTTTTTTTTTACTGAATAAATATATGCTTTTTGATTAATTAACTTAAAATATAAGTTAAGATCCAAAAGCAGATTGGAGTAGGTTTTTCAACGAAAAGGAAATTGATACAAAATTTGTTTTAAAGAAAACATCACAAAATTAAAATAAATATTTCGATTAAATTTAAATTAAGTTTTATTAAATTCTTTTCTAAAGGAAAAATATTTGCTGTTTATTTTTTATCTTATTTAACAGCATTATTTTATATGGTTGTTAACAGCATACTACAATTAATTTAAAATGTAGCGTTTTATTTTATGTGTTTTTGTTTTTAACAAGAAACCAAATTTAACTTTAATTTTCTAATTAAAAAATATAGTTTTAATGATTCATTTTCGTGTATAGATAGACATGATAATAAAAAATAAAGAGTTAAGATGTACTCTAACTCGAACCATTTAAATGAAAGTTGAATTGTACATAGCTGCCAATATGTTAATTTAATCCGGAGCACTTTTAGCTAAGCCATTATTCCATACCACCTTTTTTAAAGTGTAATTTTTTCTTAATTTATCATAGTTATGTATTGGAGAAAAATATTCTAAAAATAAAGTGGTGCGAAATAAAGGCGGAGCTAAAAATGTTCCGGAATAAATTAAAATATATTGGCAGCTATGGTTGTATATAATTGAGAAATATATATTTATATCATTCTGTATAAATGGGAAATTTTTTTAATCATTCTATACAAATGAGAAATATATTTTTTTTTATCATTCTATATAAATGAGAAATATATTTTTTCATAAAATTCAATAGTATTGCAGCACATCAAATAACTGATGCTAAATATCTTTTCTTTCCAAATTGTTTCGAATGTGGGAAAAACATTTCATATGATAAAAAAAAAAAAAAAAAAAAAAAAAAAAAAAAAGTGGATTTTAATTAATTATATATTAATTAGTAACACAACTTTTGGAAACACAATTTAATTTGAGTATTTTAATTTTAATATTATAATATTTTCCAAAAAGTGGATATTATTTGAGATAATGATAAGCAAATCAAAATATTCTTTACGTCGAAAATGATGCCTAATAATAATTGAACGCAAATACAGTCGAACCTCGTTAACGCAAATCTCAAGAGGAATGAAAAATATGTTCATGTTATCAGTAGTTCGTGCTATCAGTAACTAGTCTTCATATAACTAAATTAATCTTCATCTTGATGGTGATTGTGGAAAGAGTTCATGTTAAAAAAAATTAGCGTGTTCACGAGGTTCGACTGTATATTGCCTATTAAAAAAGTTTAACAATATAATTAAATATTGAAATTTATTTCTTTATTCAAAAAGGTCTTAATTTTGCGTATGGAGTTTAGAAATTTAAATGGACTATGCCAACATTTACATTTTACTGTCATCTAAATTAATCATGTAAATCAAAACATATGTATATTATTATTATTATTATTATTTTCCCCTTGTAACCTCTAAACTATGAATACTTTGTAAGTGATTTTATTTTTTTAACCTTTCAATTTAAATTTACAGTTAAAAACGTTTAACACGAAATTGAGGGGACCGAAATATTTTTTCGTGTTAAAAGAATTTCGTGTAAAACATTTCGTAAAAAAAGTACAAAACTGGCCGATATTTTCCATGTCATCAATTATTATTTCCATTTCCTATAAAACTATTAGTAACTTGCATCAATTAGGATAAAAATATTATTGTTTTTTGGGGGTAAAAAAACAGATATCTTTTACTGTCTTTTTCAGCACCATATTGTTCAAAAATTGATCGAGATCATATATTATTTTATTCATCTATGAATTCGAATGCGCTATTAAATAACTGCGGATACTCATTATTTTCTTCATTTCTGAAGCAGACTGGACAGGAACTGTATTTCTGATTCAGTTGTCAGATTCGTCATCAATATCTACATAAGTGGAATCATTTTAATGATGAACGATGTCAAAAATATCATTGTCGGTGCTGTAAACACATGATCATCGACGGCAACATATTGTAGCATAGTTGCCAACATTTTAATTTATTCCGGAGCATTTTTAGCCCCGCCTTTAATTCACACCAATTTCAATATATAACTACGATAAAATAAGAAAAAAATACTCTTAAGAAAATAGTGGTATGAAAATAAAGGCGGGTCTAAAAATGCTTCGGAATAAACTAAAATGTTGACATCTCTGTTGTAGCAAACATGCCACTGAAGATCGAAAGCGAATTGTTTTCGTGTTAAAAGAAAAAATATATATTAAATAGCATAGTATACTGTCCCGATCACTATACCATTTCGTGTTAACCGATTTTTCATGTTAAGCGTTTTCGTGTTAAACGTATTTCACTGTATATTATCAACATCACTTTCGATTCGTCAAATTCCTGTTTTTTAACCGACTTCAAAAAGGAGATGTTCCTTTTTGTAATAACTGTTCAGCAGTTAAAAAGGTGGAGAGGGACTTCAGTGGATATCCTGTAAGTCTGTTTAATTTCTTGTTCGTTAAACCATTATAGGTGGACACCTATAACATTTTAATAAACGCTCCAATTCTGATACTTTTTTTTTTTTTTTTTTTTTTTTTTAAAAAAAAAGACTTGGCCTGAGAAAATTTCTTTTATACAGTCATTAAGTTTTAAACAAAAGATGATTTTCTGTCAGTCTTGAATGTTATTTTGTTGTCTTTACTTTGTGCACCTGTTAATCCTTTAATTTTGTTTATTTTTTGTTGTTGGAAATGTTTTAGCCTAAATGGCAAGTCTCAAATGTTTCATATGAGACTTAATATTGGAAATTTTGCGTAACTATTTGCATCTTATTTAAATGTCGAAAATATATGCGACATATTCCTATTTAAAAAATGCGGGGATAAATCTGATTAAAAATTTAGAAAGTTTGGCCGCTATTGTCTTAGCCTAAGAAAGATTCTGGTATAAAATCATTAAGATCTAAACAAAAGAAATCTGTCTTTTTTTTTCCAAGGGTAGGGGTGTATGTTTATTCATCCATCATGCATTAACGGATGCTTGGAATTTCATCCTATTTAATAATAACAGGAGACTTGGCGTTGGAATATTAAAACGCGAATAAACTACTACGTCAGAAACGCCCAAGAAAAATATTGGAAATGCATACAGCTGTTTCGGTAGCCTAAAGCGTACCGTCTTCAGTGCAAAAAGAATTCTGAACCAGGAGAAGTGCTCGTATATATAGGAGAGGGGCCGGATTAAGTTCAACCAATAGGATTACGGGAAAGGTGAGGAGAGAGTGATCGATCAACATAAAATTAGGACGTTCAAAAGCTAACTTTAAGTGGAGAGAGAATAAATCTTTTTCAACTTTGGCGATGGAGGTACGAGTTTCCTTAATAACTGCACGGAGAATATTAAAATGTGACCTGAGTACTGCTTTGTTAACAAAACTGGAACCAGAAATATTGCATTTCAGTTAAATGAAATTTCTCTCCTCACCTTTCCCGTAATCCTATTGGTTGAACTTAATCCTGCCCCTCTCCTATATATACGAGCACTTCTCCTGATTCAGAATCCTTTTTGCACTGTAGACGTGCTTTAGGCTAACGAAACAGCTGTATGCATTTCCAATATTTTTCTTTGGCGTTTCTGACGCAGTAGTTTATTCGGGTTTCATCCTATTTGTTGTTGTTGGGAAGTCTAGGCCAGAAGAAAATACCACTTATCATTAAGATCTAAACAAGATATTTTTATCGTTATATGGCTTTCATATCTGTTTTAATTTGCTAAAGATATACGCGCTGTAACTTTTTCTCTGGAGTTTCATTTAATAATCTGGTATGGATAACAGAGAATCGTCGATTCTTTTCAAGCTACGTTTCTTTTGAAAATTTATATTTTATATATTTCTTTACTTTTATACCACGTGCCTCATAGTATTGTTGGTTATGAATGCCGTTCATACTTTCTTTACATTTATTGAGTTTTTAGAGTATAATGTCTGTGGATTCCATTGACTTATTTTTATTTATTTTATATTTATTTATTTATTTTATTTATTTATTCATATCGCATCCGGGAAAAAAGGAACACGACTAAAAATGCAGTTTATGAGAAAAATCAACTTAAAGACAATCATATCTCGTTGGGTAGCATTATAATAAAATTGACGCGACTGCCTGTAAAATGGATAACGTTTTTGGACAGAGAAGTAACAATTTTTATGCAAATTGGGGCATTTTACACACATCTTTCGAGATAAATTTAAAATTGTCATTTTTTGAGAGGCGTCACTTTTCTTTCGAAGGTGGCAGGTGCATTACATAATCCGAATGGCATAACTTTAAATTGCCACAGTCCTTGTCCCGTGGTGAATGCAGTCTTCTCACGATCGTCAGGATGTAATTCTACTTGCCAGTAACCGCTCTTCAGATCCAAAGTCGAGAATCATTTATTGCCAGCAACTGTGTCTAATGTCGTCGTCAATTCTGGTGCAATGCAATGTGTCGTCAATTCTGGGAAGAGGGTAACTGTCTTTCTTCGTGATGTCATTCAAACGACGATAATCCGCGCAAAATCTTGTTGAACCATTCTTTTTCCGCACCAGTACTATGGGAGAGGCCCCAGGACTCGTTGATGGCTCGATGACATCATCGTGCTGCATTTCATTTAAAAGTTCAGTGACCTCTTCCTGTTTAGCAAATGGAAGTCTTCTTGGATGTTGTTTGATTGGAGGATGATTTCCTGTATCAATTCTGTACTGGGTGATGTTCGTTCTCCCGACGTCTTCAGGTGTTCGAGAAAAAAGGTCTTTAAATTCTTGGAGTAGCTTCTCCGCAGCACATCTCTGTTCCTTTCCTAACTCTGCATTCTTGAGTAATTCCGTTATTAATTGTTCAGAAGATTTGGATTCGGTTGATTGCGTGATGAATATATTTTCCTTGAAAAGAAAATAGGAAAACTTAAAAATAAAAATTAAAAATAGAACCAACTCTGAAAAGCAATTATAATTATCATTCAGATTAATTAAAATTAAAAGAAAATTAACATAAAATAGAATTATAAACTGCAACTAATAGCATAAAACAAATTCCTTCACCAGACTGTGTAAATATTACTATTAATCATAACAATTGATGTCGGAGTAAAATTAAAACTAAATTGACAGATTTTAGTCATAAATACATAAATTCAATTCAATTAGAAATATAGAAATCACTTTAACATTACTAAACACAGAAGAAAGATGTTTAGATTCAATTAGTGCTTCGCAAATAGCAGAAGTTCGCAACGAAAACTCAAGATACTTCATAGAAATATAAATCCCTAGTTACGAGGGATGTTTTCTGCTCTATGTGAATGTTACTAGTGAGTGAATTGTATACATTGTTATAATAGCAAAGAAAATTATGACGATAAATAATTCGAGACAACAGCGTTTATAACTAACGTTCTTAAAGCAAATCTGTAAAATTAATAAGGTATTTTTTTTTTTTTTTTTTGAACAAATTTCAAATTTTATGATTAATAATAGAGTGTTTATGTTGCCTGGCGAAGGAATTTATTTTATGTTTTTGGGCGCAATTTATAATTCCATTTTATGACAATTTTCATTTTAATTTTAGTAGTTTGAATAATAATTATAATTGATTTATGGAGTCGGCTCTATTTTTTTTCCTTTAAGTTTTACACAACTAACAGAAATATCAGGAAAAAGTATTTTCAATGTTTTCTCAAAATAGGATCAATTTATCTTTTAGATAAAAAGAAAACTTCCGTAGACAAAAAACGAATATTTGTACTAAAATGAATCTTATGTCCCCTTTCCCTTAATACTACTTTTAGAATTATTTTCTAAAATTCAGAAAAATAGCGAGCATTCTCAGATTATGCTAATTGCATAATTTTCTTATACCCGTTTATGCCATAACACCGCAGTACATGACCCCACCTCCTTTTATCATTTTTGGTAAGGATAAAAGGCATGACTAAAGAGTAGAAAAACATTATTCCATTCCAACTAAAATTATAAATGACCCATAAAGAATCACATCAATCACGTAAAATTCTTGAAGTTGTCAATATGTTAGCAAAAAGATATCTTCCATTATTGCTAAAAGAAGGTCAGGTTACATGATTTCTTTTCCATTTACCGTTTTCATTAACACATTTTCTTTAAGGTCTCTAGGTCCGTTTCTTTATCTACTCCTCTTCCCACCACTTCTCCCCCACCCCTCACCTCCCCCCCCCAAAAAAAAAAGAATAATGAAGACAATTGAATTTTAGCTATATTATTATGAGTTTTCTTTCGAGTTAAAAACACCAAAACCATTTTTAAGAAACAGAACTTGTATTTGGCAATTGCGATATTTTGAGTCATAAAGTTAGAAAAATTGTCTGAGCAAAATTATTTTTAAGTTCTTTTTCTTTATTACAGCTATTTCGATGTTTTTTTAAATGAGTTCAAATTTGATTTTTTTTTTTTTTTAATATTTTCCAACAAACTTAAAAAATGTTTATGGCTTTAGTTTTTCAGCCTAGACAAAACTCGAAAATTTATATTAAAATAAAATTTGGAGTCAATTTTTTCATAATTAACAATTAGTTTTACCTTCTAATGCCCCTCCCCCCCCCCCCCGCACAAAAAAAAGTTCGTCCTTTACTATTGTGTTCATCTGTGTGTGCTTTGTTTTACAAAAGCATTTTTGGAATATTTTTAAATTAATACATGTCATTCAAATTTACATCGGTATCTCGTTATTGAATGTGGCCAAAATAACACACCTGATTTGTGTACATCAACACTCAAAATAATTCCATTGTATTATGTTCTATGAGAGGTATTTCTTTAACGAATAACATTTTCTAATATTTTTATACACCACGCAAAATAAGGAAAGTAACGTAAATTTCCAAACGTACAAAATATGCGCTTCCTGTAGACTGTGGTTTTTTTTATCAGTAACATCTGGTTTACAAGACCCCACAAAATTGTTCAGATACATTATAGAATATAAGTCGAAAATGTTAATCGTAAATGTTGAATGTTAAAGGATTTCTTTAAGTACATTTAAGAACACTTTGTCTTCAAATCTTTTCGATTAATATGCAGCAGAATTGTGTCTGTTAATAAAGATAGTCTAGAAGATCTCTTTAAAATAGTACATAAAATTATCAAGTTTCCTCGTTTAATCCCTTGTCATTTGAAATACATAGTTCTGATACGTTGTCAGCTGTTAAAGATTTGTCAAATGAGGTTAAGTATGTCACTGTACGGGTAGATAAAATTAGTCTGTCAAGACCATTATCTCGTAGCCAACGGCATGATGAATCTTATTCTCATCCTTGTTCAAAATGTAACACGTATATTCCTTTAAAATTTGGATTTATTAGAATCATTTACGTTTTCGTATTAAGACAAGGAAATGTGAAGGAAAATGTCATTTTTCATAAACTCAGAAAGAGGTAGTTTTCAACGGTAGTCATCAACGGTAGTTTTAACAATTTTCCGCCAGAGCGTAAATCGCTTATTCGTCTTGAATAGAAGGTCATGTTAAAAATTTCTTGTAGATACGGACGTGGCCGTATCAACAATTCCAAAAAAAGTTAATCAAAATGACAAATACGAAATTGTTTCTTTATGTTACTAATGGTTCAAAAATAAGAACTTAATGGTACTAAGGTATTAACACTTTACTTTGTTTTACGTTGGCCCTTAAGTGGACGTTTATTGTGGTAGATGTCAATCTTCCTATTTTAGGTGCAGATATTCTCGAAAATTTTGGGTTAATTACTGGTATAAAGAACTGATTAATAATTGACAGAACTTTTATGTTTTCTTTCACAGGTTTCTTTGCGTTTGGAAACCCTTTGAGATTGCCGCATATTTCCGATGCTGACAAACAACTATTGATGAAATACACAAATATTAGTAATACTGCTCTTCTTCACAATATATGTAAACCACATTCGGTTAAGCCTAATAATTTGAGTTAAGGCCTACCTGTTTTTGCTAGAACTCGTAGGTTATCGCGAGAAAAATTAAACATAGCTAAAAAGAAATGTCAATAGCTATTAAATCAGGGTTTTATCAGGCCGTCGAAAAACCCTTTGACGAGTCTCATCTACTTGGTTTGGGAAAAAAATGGTGAGTGGGGAATTTGTGGAGATTATCGTCGGTTGAGCTTTGTTACAGTTCCCGATCGCTATTTCTTCCCTCACATTCAGGATTTTTCTTAGCAGTAAAAAAATATTTTTTTTAATTAGATTTGATGAAGGTGTATCCATAAATATCTTTAAGTAGCAAGTCAATAAAAAAAAAAAAAAAAAAAAAAAAGAGGTGCAGAAATCATACCTTTTTGATTATTTGAATACCTGATCTAATGCAGCACAAACTTTTCAAAAGGTTATGAGCGAAGTGGTTAGAGATCTTAACTGATTTGTATATTTAAATGACCATAAGTAGTTTCTGAAAATGAAAATGAACATTTAAAAGACTATATAACGTTTTTCAACGTTTGAATTCTTACGATCTTGCACTAAATGTTGAAAAGTATATATCTGGAGTTAAAGAGCTTACATATTTAGGTTTCATAGTCAATAGTTCAGGTATTGCACCCTTGCCGCACAAGTTTTGAAATCTAAATATTTTCCTTTTTCTATATTAGTTAACAAACTTCGCTCATTTTTGGCGAAATTTTATCATAAAAATTTGTAAAACACTGCTTCTGTTCCACCTCATGTTTCTTGTAAATCTAAAAAAAGAACTATACTTCAATTATCAAGTGTACGGAAGAACCAAAAGCTTCCTTTTGAACCTAGCAAAAAAGTATTGTAAAAGCAATTTTATTGATTCACTCATCTGCTAATGCACAGGTATCGTTAGCGGTGGACGCATCAGATATAGATATAAGTTCTGTTCTAGAACAATCGCACAGTGGTGTTTTAGAACCTATTTAACATATCTTTTTTTTTTTTTTTTTTTTTTTTTTTTTTTCGGAAATTTTTATCTTCGGAAAGGAAGTATAGTACTTTCAGTAGGGAATTACTAGCGGTTTACTGTTCAGTTAAGCATTTTCGGCCTCCGATTGAGGGTCTGTAGATAATCATTTTTACATTTAATCATCATAAACCAAACACGTTCGCTTTTCAAAAACACAGAGATAACGTTTTCCTTCGGCGGCAGATATACTTATAATACGTTTCGCAATTCACAACACCTATTAGGCATATTTCGGGTAAAGACAATATAGCTGACTTTTTTTTTTTTTTTTTTTCGAAATTCAAATACAGTTGGCAGCAAAATCATTCAAGCATACATTCACAATTTTCCATTTTTTTTTTTTTTTAACACTAATTTTTATTATAAACTTACTTTTTTTATAAACAGCATAAGTCTAAGATCAGGACTTGACAGATATTTACTTAAAACAGTATTAGTTGCGCATCTTTTAAATAGAACTTATTGCAAGTACTTCAATAATTTTACTGCCGACTGTACACAGTGTTGTACTATATCAAATATCGCTTCTCAAAATGTTTGATGGTTATTGAATAAAAAATCTGCCAAATCTGGCAACACTGCTTCCTGGCGAATTTTTTCGTTCAAGTACGATGAAGTAGTCTAGTCACGAAAAGTTACTTAGAGGATTTGTTCGCAGTTTATGACAGGTGGCTATTTCACATCATAACAAATAGGATATTTAAGTGTTTTGTGATTTAATGATTTCATCTCGTATTTTCATTTGAAAATAGCCCTTAGAGCAACCAAATGAAGAACCTTGTGCATTTTTAAAGCGTAACCGCAAGTTTTTATTTATTTATTTATTTATTTTAACTTTCTTCTGAAAGTTTGAGAAACAGCAGTTTCTCTAAAAATCGTGTGAAACCTGCTTTTTTGCTGAACGACACCACACTAGAACTTTTTAAACGATGTGTTACGTTACTACAGCTGGCAAAAAAGAAAACGATTTCGTTTCCCAGCAGAAACTTTTCCTTAAATATTTTCGAAAATTTTTGATTTTTTTTTTCTCTTTTCAGACGTTTTTCAAACTGGAGGTGGCTTACCTATGGAGGCATCGGTTTCGGCGACGATTACGAAGTCCAACCTATAACCCCTTTGTTAACCAGTCGGACCACGGCCTTGGAAGCTGAATCGCCGTTTGTGATTACTGTAATTTCTGGTACATAATCCGCAGGCAAGATGTGTCATTTCTCCACCAGAAATTTTATTTAATAGAGAAATCTATACTTTTTCGAAGGAAGAGCTCGTACAAATATAAATTTATTTATCAATTGAAACTTCTGGTGCAAAACTGGATTGTATAACCTGCGGATTAAATACCAGAAATTACGGTAATTGTCCTCTTCAAATGACAGCGACGATAAAACTTTGATTTTGAACTTTGTTGCTCAGATGAACGTGAGATGTGGCATGTTGTCAGACTTGCAAGCAGACAGCTTCGGAAGCGGCATGTGTATGACTTTGAATTTACATTAATGTAATTTATTAATAAATTTTTATTTTGCTAAGTTTGTAACCTTGTTTAAATTAATGTTTTCGTTAAAGTTATGTTTGAGTTTATAATATGTTAGTCTGTTCCATTTGCTTTTACAAAGAATTAAATGTTAATTTGTAGCCTTGGTAAAAGGATAGGATCAGTGTTGTGCACGAACGCGTTTATTTGAACGCGTTCGTGAGCGTAGCTCAAAAATTTTGAGTTTTGAGTTGAACTTCGCTCGTTTTTAAAATTATGAACCTGAGTTGAGCGAAGTTCGTTTTATTCACGAACTTGAGCGTGAAAAAGCAATCAAACTCAAACTCATATTGAATATTTCTGTCTGAAATATAAAAAGGAAAGTAGAAGAAGAAAAGGGCAGAAAAGAGAATAATTGTGCAAAATGGATCCCGGAAAACAGGGCACTTGGAAAAAAAGGCACTGGTAAAAAGGTCATTTTTAAAATTCGGAAATCGCAAAAACAATGAACACCAAAGAATAAATTTAAATAATTATTTTCATAATACGTTTTCAGAAATTTCAATCAATTAAATTGGTACCACTTTCACTTAGTATATATCTGAAGGATGGGGTGGGGGGGGGTCTAGGAGCAGATTGATAGAGAATAATTGTCTTTATATCACCTTCTTACTGATTTTAATGAAACTTTCTCTAATAGTCGCTTGCTGTTCATGACAAAAATACAGTGTCACACATACTTCAGGAGCTGAATTTGTCCCTTTAATCCCCCCCCCGACCTCCCGACGTAGAAACAGAAACACTTACGTTCTCGTTAGTGTTTAGCATGTATTTTATAATTTCTACCACTGCGTGATACTAGTTTTGTTAATTAACTTATTTACTTTTTCACATTTTTCCTAAGTGTTGGAAAAAAAAAAACTTTTATTTAAAACTAATATCTGAAAACAATTCAATAATATGAATATATCTATAGTTTTATGGTTAAAAATATAAATAGACATTAGAAAATATACTAATAATTTACTTAGTCTATCTGTAGCATGTATAAATTTAGTTTAAAACTTCAAATCCAACATGATAATAAATCGGTAAGGAATACTAGTTTCAATCTTTTATGTTTTAAAGAAACTGTCTCTCAAGTCAAGACTTTTATTACGACTATTCACATGTAAGAAATAGCGGAAGTCTCACAGGAAAACAGAGTATACAGTTCTGAAAATCCACCTTCAGGGAATGTTTTCCCCTTGGACAGTGGACAGTGAAATGTCCAAATGTTATTTGTATGAGAGTCCGGTAATTTGTCGCCCATACAACCTGCCTTCGGGCCTCCTGATAACAGTAGGTACCTATACAGTAGTACGTCTCATAGATGGCTCCCCGGTGCTCGCCTCGCAGCGTACTGCAGCTGGGATACGGGCCTAGTCCTCAAATGCAGGAAGTCGCCTTCCATCAAAGTATTGATTTATATCAATCAAGTATACAACAATGGATTCTCTCTCTCTCTTATTTTCTTTCTTCCTCCCCCCCCCCCCAAATACAGTGTTGTTGTGTACATTCTTTTGCTGGGTACACGATCAGATTTTGCTCCCATAATAATTATCTTTATGTCCCGTCCTTTCTTATCTTCGATCGACCAGTCTTTCTCTAAAAGGAAAGGAAAATTGTCAATTAATTGTTATTCAAAACTTGTATGTTGCGGCCACCACAAGACTTTCTTCAATATAATTTTACTCAAATTCATGCAGTACGAATTACTTATTAAATTATTATTTATTAAAAATGTTTTCCATGATGAATGCAAACGATTTTTATCTCAGAGAATTATGCCGAAAGAAAGTCAATTTTGTGCCAACATCAAAAGAATTATTATTATTTTTTTAAATATTTTTTTTTTTTTCGTTAAAAATTAAAAAAATAAAAATAAAATAAAAAATAACCTAAATTATCCCAAATCTATGGTTCAGCCATTCGTTTTAAAAGTACTTGCAAGTTCTTTGCAAAGATACTAATATTCAAAATTTACACGCTTCCTTCCCACGTACTGCATGTACCTTTTTTTCCTAGTTTACTACTACTATTGCTAATAAATCCTATTGATTTTACAATCGCACGATAAAAATAACTCTCATTATGTGCATTTATGAGAAATTTTGTCTAATACTGCCACGTTAAAAATTTAGAAATAATAATAATAATAATAAAGGCTAGTACATTTATTTAATGCATAAAGCTAAAACTCAATAGGTGCTTTATATTTTTCTTATATTTATTCAAGAATATGGAATACGACGGCGAAAAGAATAAGGTTAAAAATATTAAACTGCTTAATTTTCTCTTATTTATTAATTTAAAAACATAAAATTATTTTATTTGTTTTTCTATTATATTTTATTTTTATGGAGAAATCAAGGCATTAATAGAAGTAAATCCCTCTGTGGTGGCCAAGCGGTTCTACGGTCAAAGTTGGTAGATGGGAAGTGCCGGGTTCGATCAAAAAACGCGCTCATCGATCTAGCCGTTCGGAGTTTTCCGTAGTTCTCTCTAAAACTCGTGTAAATACGAACTAGATCCACTTAGAAAGTCCCACACGGAGGGCATTTCTCCTGTAGGCCTATGCCCCTAGTGTAGTCAATCAGTTTTAAGCCATACAACCAATCAAGCATTCTTTATGAAATTAACATGTGTTAGAATTTTATGTTGTAAAATTATAAGTGCTTATTTCTTTATTTTATTTCTTTTTATTTATTTGTTTATTAATTAATTAATTTATTTATTAGGTGTCATATTTCTTTTTATCATATACGTTATTTTTTATTTTTTATCTTTTTTTATTGTTATTATTTTATTATTATTATTTTTATCGTATTTTATTCAAAGGTACAAAATACGAAAAAAAAAATAAATAAAGGGAAAAAATATATATATTTGTATTACATTTGAAGAAAAATAAACTTTTGACATGAACAATAAGGATGTATAAAACTTTTAAAGTGAAAAATATTTTTACAAATATTCCGATTATTAATGATTATGCATTTAACTATAAAATATTGGTATATTTTTAAGTATTAAACTAATTCAATTTTCCTAAACTGAATTATTTTAAGAAAAATATGTAGGTTTTAATATGCCAGGTTCCTACAAAAGAAAGGCCGAGGTATGGGTTTAATAACCTAAGTAAGGGGTGGTCTTTTTAAGGGGTTCTATAGCCCATATTTACGCTTGTGTCGGAGAAAACTACAGATAATTTGAAAAGTTAGCCCAATGAGCGCTACCTGGTATCGAACCTGATATCTCCCGTCTACCAGCTTTGAGAGCAAAGTTAATGTTACAGTCTCAAAAGCATTTGACCCCCTGAAAAACCTTTTATAAACCAACTAAAACAATTTTTAAGCATTTAATGCGCTGAGAATGCATATATTTGTAAGTTATTACAATAAATAAAATTAATCATAAAGCTAAACGTTCATCTCTCAAATGAATATATCAAATCAAATTAACTGTTAAATCGTCAAATTTTTACTAATTAATCTAAATATCAATGAACTTTCTTACCAGTAACTACAAGGACAAATTTGATAAAATAAATTATATTTTAAAATAAATGAAAATAATTTTATTATTATTATTATCAGTTTGTATAAATATATTTTTTTAGACTACAATTCCATAGTATATTATTAAAAACTAAGTATTAAAATTCAGAATTTTTGATATGCAGTATGATAGATAAGATGGTGTAAATTATTTCAATGAATATAGAAATGTAATTTAAATTTAAATAATTATAATAATAATAAAACGAATGTAACGTAATGCATAATGTATTTTAGTTTGATTGCAAAGAAAAAAATTTTTTGCTTTACTTTAGAGAATATCTTTAGAAACTTACACCGATAAATCATCAAATACGCGATCAGCGCCACGCATTGTAAAAGGGTTACTGTAGCAAGAGGGAATCTGGACAAGCGTTTGTTCACTGAGCATGCGTACTAAGTACCTGTCGTATCTCGAAGATTATCCTGGGTTTCTAATAATAACAAGATCACAGTGCCACCTGTTGGGCGATTGATCTCCAAAGCTAATCAGAACCAGTTTAGGTTAAGGTGCAACTAAATTGAAAGTTTGGTTAAATTTCGTTCATTGGTTCGTGAGATACAGCGTCCACAAAATGTGTGATACGCACACAGACAGACATTTCCTAAAACCAGTCAAATCGTATCCAGGATATCTCAAAATGTAGAACTCCATCAAAAACTGGAGTTTGAGAATTTTCACTAATTTAGTACTTTCTTTTTATATGTAAAGAAGTATCGAATACCTTCTACTTTAAAGTATCAAAATAGTTATGTTATCATTATTTTTGAGGGTGACTTATTCATCTTCTCAGCTGATTTTAGCTTTTATGTAGATACACTAAATAGCAAGCAAAAGTTTATAATGATTTATCTGAAAGCCTAAAGCCGACATTGGACATGACGCAATCAAGTAAAAATTAATTAAATCAAACCATGATGCTATTTTAAAAATAGTATACTTCAAAACAACGGAAACTCTAAATGATGGAATTTGTCTTCTATTAACATTTTTTTTCCTACGCAAAAACAAACGTATTGGGAATTTGAGAATGAAAAACCACACAAAAACAGCGAGTCCTCTATTCAGAAATGGCCGCTAAATAAATTTTTACTGCAATTAAGTTAATAAATTATAATTAAAAGTTGTAAGTATAATTAAGAATTAAATTAAGAATAATCTTCATGGTAATTTAAAAAATAAATAAATAAATTATCTATAAAAGCGTTCACAGAGTAGAAAATCTTCGTAGAAAAAAAAATTACGTAAAAATGAACTTTAAATGAGTTTCGCTCTTTTTTAAAAATGAACTTGAACTGAGCGCGTTCATTTTTTCAGAAATGAATTTGAACGCGAACTAACTCGTTTTTTAGACGATGAACTTGAGTTTGAACTAGCTCGTTTTTTTCGTGAACTTGCACAACACTGGATAGGATATATAGGCAAAGAATTAAAAGTCAAAGTTTATTATTCTTATTTATACTTTAAAGGCTAAAACACAAAGCTAAACGAAAGAAAATTCCTATCTCGTAAAAATAAGGTTCCCGAGATTATTTTAAAGAAATTTTTATATTTGTAATAAAAAACAAAATGTACTTTAAAGTGTCATCATGTATGTGATGAACACTGAATGTTAAACGATGTAACAGGTTAGTACAGTTGAAAGTGCTTTGCAAATCTCGAAGTCTCTTACCTTTTTTCAGGATGCTGAGAAATTTACGCCTTATTTGCTATTATTATTTGTTTTATAAGAATATTTATCCTATTTAGTTACGACACATTACGGTAAAACCACGATAAATATTTTTGTGAGAAAAGAGTGGTAGTAGAAAAAGCGAAAATTTCTCATCCCTGGAACTGTCTTGAAAAAAAAAGACAAAAACTTCAATCTCCAGTTTTATGATCATAATTGGAACCGCATGATTTTTCTTTTCTGTTAAAAGTTAAACTGAAATGTTACCTGTAACCAAATCAATATAATAAAAGTATACCAGTATAATAAAATAAGTATCTTATTTATTTATAAATGAGAAATGCAAATATTAAATAACACTTATGTAATTACTGCAGCTCATTTAAAGACACCATTAAGAAATTATAAATATAGACAGTCTTTAAAAAACAAATATTTTAAAAATGTAAGGCTTAAAAATGTTTACAAATAATAGACGATAAATTTCTATATGATAATTTACAACAATGTTGCAATTTCTGAAACAAGTGATTTATTTTAACACTTTCATTAATTTATCAAAGCTGAGATTTGCACTCAGAATAATCTTATTATAATGAAATAAAAAATAAAACATACCTTTTAAAGACTGAGAAGTGTCATAATTCTCGGCACAAAATTACTTCAAAAATCTTGAATTAAGAATAACTTGAAAGTTACTACATAATTCATCAACAGAAGAATTTCTTTTAAAAATGTAGACATTTTCTTAATTAAATTTCAGAAAATAAGAACTTTATTTTGTTTTTCTTAAAGCTTATTTCAAGTAGTTATATATTCTGATTTCAAATTCGAGAAAGTTTTTGAAATACTAAAATAAAGAGTTTGTTTGAAATAATCTTTCCCAGTTAAGACATAAATAAAATTTACAAATCTAGTAAATTCAAGGAGATATAATGTTAATACATAAGTAAAAGTAATGTAGAGATGTTTCCTAAAAGTCACGAATGGAATAAAATGTTACTAAATATCTTTGTTTCTAAATAAAATTTATCAAATACATATAAATATTCAATACAATATTATTATTAATATTGATTAATAATAATATAAAATGTAAATTTAAATTTATGTATACGTATATTGCAAAAGTCTAACAATAATAATAATAATTAAAAAAAAAAAAAGTGTTTAAGTAAAAAAATGCGAGGTACGCCCCGGGTAGTGAATTCCATTTGATTGGTAAAAGAAAATAAGTACATAATCAGAAGAAAAAATAAATAATGATTTAATACGCAAAAACCTTTAAACATCGTACTTTTTTTTTTTTCACAATTTACGCAATTCTGTAAGCATCTGCAGTAGCGTAGCTTCAGTTTTTTATTCAATCTTCGTAAAAAGGTTCCGAATGTGATGCGGAATATCAAACAAAATATTCTTTAATCATGACTGGATTTTTCAACTTCTTGCCACAAAGCAATAATTTCATCTTCAAAAAAGACTGAAATTGCGAGAGGCAAACCACTTCATTATTAATCAAAGATGAATGGTCACCCCAATTGTTATCATTCATATTATCACACCTTTATTTAATTGTCACACATTTACCTCCTTATTACTGAATTTCTTACCACATTTTCGTCCGCTGTAGTCCAGTCGATAGAGCACCGGGCTCGTAAATGGAACATTGTGGGGTTCGTTACTCGAGCCAGCCAAAGACCGTCGTGTACACTGATGATGGTTGGTGAACGTAAAATCTGTCGTGGCCGCAATGTCCTCCATGTTCCCATAAAAATTATACCTCTGGCGGTCACCGAAGCGCGAGAGCCATCCCTTTCGTGGAGGATCAAAATTGTGATGGCATGTCTCAGGACCACCTCTAGGGGTGAGTCCCAAACCATCACCAATTGCCCATTGCGCAGCACTAGTGCGCTGTAAAACCCAACCAACCAACCTCACCACATTTTTCACGCATACCTGACCAGTTAATGAATAACGATAGATCTGTCAAAACATAGAGAAGGGTTTATTGCTCTTCGCACTGCTAAAACGAATTATGGAGTAGAGTTACTGTCAAATGTTTTTCATCATACACGTATAACGAAACGAACACATTACTCATCTAGCTTAAAATGTCGTCAGTGCTTTCTCAGCCGGTCATGCTATGTACCTGCCAGACATGCGCAAAAAATATGATCTAAACCGCGTGCTTGAAAGAAATACAAATGGAACTTTCTTTCCGAATTTGACTTGTTAATGTATTATAATAATCAGGAATACTGATTTTTTTTTATCAAGCACTGAAACTTTTATTGTGCTTTTAAGACGAAACCACACCACTCGATATCTTCAAGGTCTCTTCAAGGCCATAAGGTCGATATAATCAAGGTCCTAATCGGCTATATAAAAATTAAAAATATTTTGTTCTGCGTATAATTCAACAATTCTATAGAAAATTTTATTATGTTATTCTTATATTAGGAATCCTGATAACAGGTTACAGTCCCGTCGCCAACCCAAAATTTCGTCGCCACGACGCCAAAGGCTTGTTTTCGTCAGAATCCAAGACGGCGGCCTAAATATCAAGGCCTTTTTTTTTCTTCCTTTTAATCAGAGGGGCCAGCCCCCTGAAAACCCCGTTAAATCGCTGCAAATGTTATTTACACAGGAAATAAGTTTTTTTTTTTTTTTTTCTTTCTTGAGGCACATATTATAATGAACGGCCAAAAAATCTTGAATTCTGACGAAAACAACACAGACGACAAAATACAATAAGAAATACTCCCCAAAATATTAAAACACTAAATAATTTAAATAGCAAAATTATTTTTTTTATTAATAATATATCTATATCTTTTCTTTTTTTGTCAGGGGGTCAGCTTCCCTGAACTCCCCGTTAGATCGCTGGAAAAAAAAAAAAAAAAAGACTAACCCTAAAAAACAGGGCGTCGTAGTAATCGAGGCAAAATATATAATAAAAAGTACCAAATGCTAAATTATTAAAATAGCAAAATTACAATATTTATTATTATTTTTTTTGTCGGGGGGGAGGGGGGCAACCCCCCGTTAAATCAATGAAAAACAAAGCAATAAGCCGAAAAAAACATGACGTCAAGTAAGATGAATTGTAATACAACAAAAATTTTTACAAAATTATACTTCTTTTTATGCCAGGGACAAAATCAACATACAATTAAAATTATTAATAAAATACCAAAAAATTACTTACATTATTCAGAGGGCTTTGAAACGTCATAAATTTTCGATATGGCACTAAAAAATATTTTTAATTTATCGGCCTTTTTGCCGTCAATCTGCTTCCTCCAGATGCATACCACAAAATACGAATCAAATTTAACTTTATCCTTCGCGTTTCGTCTACTGCCGATCTTCCTGAATTTTTGTTTAATATTCCCCCACATCCCCTCGACTGCATTCGTGTGGGCGCCAATATCCGGATCCTTGAACGTTACGCTATGGTTGACCGTCAAATGTCGATATTCTTCATCTGACAGCCCGCAATAGGAACGCCAACAATCCGAAATAATTGTTGTACACGGTCGAATATGTTTTTTAATTGCAGTCACCAAAACATCCGCACTTCTATTTTTCACAGGAACAAAAAACACACTTATCAGATCCCTTTCGACCCCTCCAAGCACCAAGACATCATGCACTCTTTTTCCTCTGTTATACTTCCTTTTACCAAACATACTCCCATCTATCTCCACAATAACATTTTCACCTCCGATCATTACATCTTCACCCATACACAATTCCATACTCACTTCACGACAAAAATTCTTCCAGTCAATCAAAGTTTTCTCACTCACACCAACCTCAGACATAATCAAATCAGTCGAACCCTCATACACCCAATAATAAGTTAATTTTAAAATCTCATGTGTACCTAACTTGCTTTCCTCAAACCATGATTCCTTTTTCACTGACTTCTTACAAAAATGCTCATTATCTCCATATTTTCTACATGTCCACATCCATTCATCCCCTTTCTTCTTAAAATTCTTTCAAAACCATATCATTACCACATTCAGAACATTTAAATCCACGTGCTAACAAATTATCATTCATACACCATTCAATCACCGCTTTCTTTCCTATCATTTTTAATTCACTCAAAAAATCAATCGTTAACTTACCATTTATCTTAGCAGCAGGGCTCGTCTAAGGAATTTTTTTACCAAGGGCACTTTCAATTTTTCGTGCCCCCTTAGAAAGGATGTAAGTGTAAAAACTATCAAGGGCATAGTGATCAGAATCGAGAAGCAAGATAGCATACTGCCCTCCCCCCCCCCCACACACTTTAATTGGTTTCTATCTTTACACAATTTTTAATAGACAAATGGACTGACTAACAAAGAATATTTGAATGAAAGATGACTCTCTTTCTGTTTATGGCCCGAAAGATAAGTCAAATTATTTTTCACGACAAATTTTAATTTAAATTTTATTAATATGAATGATACAGGAAATCTAGAGGCGTTAAACCAGATATTTTTAACTTTTAATAAAATTTTGTACCCCACAAATATTTCGGGCCCAGGGCACGAGCCCCGAGTGATAATCAAGCACTGCTTAGCAGCCATTCTTAAAAAAAGTATAGTACGAGCATTCAAAAACACGAGCCAAACCGGCAAACGAAGTAAGCGAAATGGCGCGGCGTCGTTCAAATTCAAGGGGTTGCCAAAATGTAAACAAGTTTTAGCCATAAACCAAGAAAGTAGAGTAATTCATCTACATTAGAGTTAACATGTTTTATTTCATTATTGCCGATATTGCTCTAAACTACGTTTAAAGGAATTTATAAGATCATTGTATTAAAATAAAATATGTAACTGAATAATGAATTTGAATTCCTAAATTTTTATTAATTAAAAATAAATAAAGAAAATTAAATATAAACATTTCAAAGAGAAAAAAAAAATATGTGAATATAATTTTTTTTTTTTTTAAGTGGAAAAGAAAATTAATCACCATCATATTTCAAACTGTGAAAACAATATTTATAATGTACTATAAACACAAAACAATCTTCTTAAAATATTTGTAAAAATAAAGAAAGTTATGAAAAGCAAAATATACGAAAATAAATTACAAATATTAAAGTGAATACCAGTTTTACACTTACTCTGCTGTTTATTTAAAATTTATGGTTTTTTCGATTTCTTTTTTCTTTTTTTTTTTTTATGTAGAATCAAATGGTGCTTTTCTGAAAATTTTCATTTCCATCAATTATTTTCAAGCAGATAAATTTCCCAGAGGTTTAAAATAATCCACTTTAGAAGAAAATGCACTTTAAACTTCGAAAAGAAATAATTGCTTAATTTTAAAACTGAATGTCTTTTTCTTCAGTGGAAATGTGTTACTAAATATAGTATAGTTTTTTAAGTTCTTTTATCAAAACAATTATTAATCAGACTTGCATAAATTAATATCATAAACTATCTTGAAGAATTTAAGATTTATTTTTTATAATAGTACTTATGTTTACTTAAGAAAAAGAAAAAAAAAAAAAGGCTATTTTTGTTTGTTTGAAGTATTAGACAAAGAAAATTTCAAATGTAAGAAAAATATTATAAAATATTATAAATATACTATGTTTTAATAGAAAGTCAAACTTCTATAAAGATTATATTAAAAACACTTTAAACGCACGTAAAATTAAATTTTATTTAAAAGATGTTAAAAAAATTTATCCGAAACTTTTCGCTTTAATAGTAAATAATGATCAGGGATTTTTATTATTTGTTTCCAATGAGCAGTTTTTAAATATTTTTTCTTTCCACAGTCAACAGTTAAGTCTTTTAATACCGTGAATATCAGCAAAGTCAATTTGATGTCCAGTAAAGGTTCGATCAAGGAGCTAAGAAAAATAAGAGAAGCTGGAACTATTGAGATATCACACGAGGCTGTTGTAGGAGAAAAACCATCATGAATTAGCAGAAATAAACGATTATCTATTTTATAATATTGTGCCAAATTATTGGCAAAAACACATTTATCCCTTTACCGATCCCGGCTGATTTAGCTCATCCTACTAATAATAAAAGTGCTTTTTTTAATTCCTACATTACCCGAGTTATAAATTATACTACTTTTCAATTTAATGAAAAACAACAAATAAACAATATTATTCAAATAGGTAATGCTGCAGGATATAGTAAATCTAGTATTATGAGATTAATTAATAGAATAAAAAATCGCATGCTAATTAAACCTATTAATTACACTCTAGATTCAGCCCTAAAATTTCGTTATACTAGTAATCTCCCTTTCTGTAAAGAATTCTAAAACTTTAAGCATTATATACAACGTAAATTTTATTTATTTATCCCATTCAGTTCTCCAATAACTATTAAACAATTAACCCTTCATGACCGCGACCTAAATGGACCCACTGGAGGAGTCTATCAAATTCCCATTGAAAACAATAAAGAACTTTTCTATTACATTGGACAGACAAAGAGGACTTTAAATAAAAGAATACAAGAACATATACGAAATATCAAATAAGGAAATAGTTCTACTCTCGTCGACTTCATTTATGCCAACGCAAACGCTAACCCTATATGGGATAAAGCCAAAATTATTACAGCACCATCTACTATCCAAGAACTTTACATTTCCGAAGCTATTAATATAATTAAATGCAAAATACAATAAATTCGAAAGATGCTGCAATTTTGCCAATAATTTGGCACAATATTATAAAATAGATAATAGTTTGTTTCTGCTAATTCATGATTTGTTTTTCTCCTACAATAGCCTCGTGTGATATTTCAATAGTTCCAGCTTCTGTTATTTTTCTTAGCTCCTTGATCCAACCTTTACCGGACTTCAAATTGACTTTGCTGATATTCGCGTTATTAAAAGACTTAACTGTTGACTGTGAAAAGAAAAAATATGTAAAAACTGCTCATTGGAAACGAATAATAAAAAATCCCTGATGATGCTTTACTATTAAAGTGAAAATCTTCGGATAATTTTTTTTTAACATCTTTTAAATAAAATTTAATTTTACGTGTGTTTAAAATGTTTTTTAATATAATTAACAAATGACTCGTGTTCAATTTAACTCTCTTTTTAGAGATTATTTTTTCTATAAAGATTATCTTCTACTGTAAAAATACGATAATTAGTGGGTGTTAAAAATAAATAAATAAATAATACATATACATGTTGTAGAAAAGAAGAAATTCTATTAATTTTTTTTACGGGAAAATCTCATTTTTCTTGCTTAATACAAAGATGGAACACTGGTGAAGAACTCATACCGGTATTTGTTTAAGAAATTTTTCTACCTATAATATCGTTGATTTAAGTACCGTAGTTTCCGGTGTATAATCTGCATGTCAGATACATGAGTTTGACACCAGAAATTTCAATTAACAAACGAATCTGTACTTCTACGGTGCATTTTTTGTAAAATATATAAAATTTTCAGCTAATTAAAATTTACGGTGTCGAACTGGTGTATCTGACTTGCGGATTATGCACCGGAAAATACGATAGTAGAAAATTTTGTTTCATTCATAATGGTATGAGTTCTGCACCAGTGTTCCATCCCTGTTTATGGGATTAACACCTAAATTTAAGCTCCACCCATTTGTTTACAGAATTTTCTAAAGCTATTTACAAGAAACTCCATTTTTAACGAAGGAATGAAAGTAATTTTCAGCGTAAATGTGTTCAGTTTTTTCAGAAATTCTCCCTACTAAGTAGTTAAAATTAAATAATAAGAAAAATACATTTTCCTCACCCACAAAAAAAGTGGTGTGAAAAGTGTTGTATTATAAAATTATATGAACGGGAATTCAACTCCTCTTACAAACTTGAATGTGAATTAATAAAATTAGGAAATTTAAAAATATCAATTTCATTACGTAAAAAAAAAAAAAAAAAAAAAAAAATTGTCAAATGCACTTTATTGTAATCAAAATGTTGTGAAGTCAATCTCAAGCTTTTTTTTTTTTTTTTTTTTTTTTTTTTTTAATCGATTTGTACAAATAGATTTCTACCAAGTACCTTATCTGCTGGTGACCAAGTTTATTACAGGTCAGATATAAATTTTAATAAGATGGAATAATTTAAAAATACAATCTAATCATGTACTTAGTAAGAAGAAGAAGCGGGATACTAGGCAGTGTGGAACGTTGTCGTCCATATTAGACGGAAAACATCATATTTAATATTTGGAATATAGAAAGTATTTTAGAAAAAAAAAAGTGTACTTTTGATATTTTTTCTGTTAGCAAATGAATATAATTCTGTATTGAGGATAAAGTTTGATGAGTTAACGTTGCACTAGTGTTATGCAGTGGACAATTAGCTATCTGGGAATATCCCCCCCCCCTCCTATGTTTTGTTTGGAGATATGCTTTCACTGTTTTGATCCTCCTTGGAGGAGATATTGCTGTACCTCGGTAACTTCTAGACGTTTTAATGTTATGGTACACGGAGGACAATGCAGCCTCGATAGATTTAAGGTGCACTAGTTACAATTAATGTAAACGTGGATGTTATGCCGTCTCTGGTATCAAACTATAAAATTTCGGGAGCTTCAGGCATGTGTTATGTTTGGCTGAATATTTAATTTTGTGCACATATAATCATTTCTTTTCTACCCAGCCATTGCAGGTAGCGGGGATTTTTAGCCGGACATTATTTAGTATTACTTCCTGGTGTCTATTCACTTGTCGCTCTCATACCAATATTAGTAAAGTTCAAACAGTACATTTTATTAAATAAAATATTTTATGTAAAGTCGAATTATATGATCGGCTAGGTATACACTAATAATTACGGCAACTACAGATTTTAGTATCTAGAAATAAGGATGTTTCATTTAATCAATTATTTCATTAGTAAGTTGTACCAAGGGAAAAATAAATAAAATAAAATAAATGATTTATCCTAGATTTTTATTTTATTATTAATATTATTTTATTTTATTTTATTTATTTATTTATTTATTTTGAAATAAATACATACTAGTTCAATTCATTGCGGAATAAAATATTATAAATTTTCTTAAAGCATCGTAAAATATCATTTACCAGCAATCTTCATAGAAAAATTAGAAAAGAAAAGAAAAGAAAGAAAGAAAAAGAAAACTTTAAACTTACGCTAGTCGCATTTCTGTTTATTTTAATAATCCTTTTTCGAAACAATCTGTCGCCTATGAAATTGCACCCTGAAGAAATAATCTTTTAAAAATCTTTTGAAAACGAAATTTCTAATTAATTATAAGACAACAACATATGTTAGCTAAATAGGAATTATTCAATTTTTAATTTCTTTAATTATATAATATCTTGCTTTATTTCCGAACTTTTGAAATTATTTCAAGCTTTGCTGGTTTGTGAATTATCGATATTTTAAATACATAATAAGAACTTCTATATTACCTAATTGTTCATTTATGCCCAAATTTATAGCACAAAAGAAATAAATAATTTAACATTTTAAAACATTTTACGGGTAAATGTTTCTTGCTTTAAAATAATGAATGCGTAATTTGAGAAAGACTTCATGTGCACAAAAAGCAATAAAAATAAATAAAGAAAATAATAATAAATATTAATAATAAAGAAAGTAAAATAAATTTTTTACTCTATCAGCATGTTTCTACATCAAATACGATGCCAAAATGTATTACATATTACCAATACAATTATGTACGTACACAAACTTAATCTTACGAATTACAACTTGAAGCACTTACAGACGTTTCTAAAAACTAATTATAAAGAAAAACGTGTTAAAAATGAACGAAGTAGAATTTTACTGAAGTTTTTTTTTTTTTTTTTTTTTTTAATATATATATATACCAAACTTTTTTTTTTTTTTACTTATGTTGTTGTTGTTAAAATATTAAATAAATTTACATAAACACATTCATAATTATTGACAATGTCATTTGAAATGCATGCTCAGTCAATTAGTTAAAATTCATAACATAAGATATGCAATTTTTAGTGTTAGATTACTGTAAGCATCACATTACGTTATTTAAAAAATAATGAAATATTACAAAATAATCTAACATAATGTAAAATGAAATAACAAATGAACCATAAAAACTATTAACTAAAAAAAAAAAAAAAGATGTACGCTCCCCCTCCTCCCCCTCATAAATTATTATCAGAGATTTCCTCGGCCTCGCCTTTTTATGAACACTCTTCCACCACTATTATCTTAAAATAAAATTCTTCTTAAATGTGCAGTGTACATTTCAGAATAAATTTACCTTAAAATAATAGTGGTGAAAAAGTACTTATAAAAATTTCGGCTATGGGAACCTTGATAAATATACAGGATATTTGGGAAGCCTTAATCTCAACTTTAATTTCTTAAATATTTGCTGATTTCAAACATGTAGCACACATTGCAAAGTTCAGTAAAATGTTACAATTCTAATAAATTATTTAAAATTCTCAGTATATTATAATTTAAGAATTACAGAGTTTAGATTTTTATACAACCCCATATATTTAAAGGAAAAAAAAAAGAAAGAAGAAGACCAACGAGTAAAATGCACCCCAAATCTAATTAGTGGATGAAAACCATTTTAGCCCTTCACCGTCCCAATTTAATTTCACTCTTATGGTCAGTAATCAGTATTTTCAAATTAAGTGGCATTTAATTCAATGGTCACCACTAAATTTTAACTGGAACTGTTGCCTAACCACTTCGAATGACACTCAGGAATCCTTAAATGTGGCAATACTTTTTAGAGCGCATTAGAACTTTAGGGCCAGCAAAAGGTTAATGACATATAAAAAACATACCTGCCAACATCTTAATTAATATTCCTAGAACCCGCCCGTTTTTACACACCACTTTATTTTTAGAGTAATTTTCTCCAAATGTAATTACAACTAAATAGTAATTTTTAAAAAATATTAAATAGAAATAATATTAAATAGAATAAAAAACTGGTGTAAAAAAAGAAAAAGAATAGACGGGTATAAACAATAGTACGGAATATTAATTAGGATACTGGCTGGTGTGAAAAAAGACCCAGAAATAAGTTTGAAACAAAGTTTTGTGGAAATATTTATGGCAAATTATAATGTAAATGTATTAGTTTATTTGCATTAATTTTGTTTTTACTGGCAAATTGTATATAACTCCTGAAATACTATCTTACATAATATCCTCTGCTATCTGAAAACTCATGTGAGCGAAATACGGCTTAAATCAGGTTTTTTTGTCTTGTCATCAGGGTTCCATCAAAAGAAAATTTCTTTACTAGAATTTTTATATAGTAATTATTTTAAACCATGTCAATGGATATCAACGATTATTCAAGTCTAAAATTACTGTATAAAAATAGTGGTATTCAGTTTTCCCTTTGTGAGAACCTGCTTGTCATATTACTTTAAAGTAGACCTAAAATTTAAAATTTTAAGTTCCTCGTCATTGTCCGGTTGATCATTTAAAATAAACGAGAATACTTGTTTTCTAAAAAAAACAAGTCCGTCTTCCAAGCCCCTGCTACTAAATACAAAGGGGAAATTGTTGTAAATTTTTTGTATGAAATCTCTCTTCGAAATTGGGAGAAGTCGTAACCATACAGAAATAATCTTCTCATATTAATTTTTAAAAGAAATTTTTTAAAATTAACAGATTTTTGCGAAGTATTTTCTTTAAAGTCGCCGGTTTTTATGAAGATTTCGTTCTCGTGAAAGGTTTGTTTTATATCGTCGAGTTTTGTGAAAGGTCGATTTTTAAAACTGAAATTTTACTAAATAGACGACAAAAATGGCCCCCTTTTCAATGCATGCAATTTACACTTTTTTATCTCTTATTGTAAAGACGCAATATTTTAGCAGCCTATTGCCGCCTATTTCGTATTAGTTCGCCGTTAATAAAAAAAGAAAGAAACAGTTTATATGCAGCTAATTGTTCAATTATGCTTTTTTTTTTTTTTTTTTTTTTTTTCTCCAATAATTGTTTAAACAGCCAATTACTTTTCCGATAATCGACATATATCACGGATTTTTTGAATGCTACTTCCTAAAATAAGTAATTAATTTGCCATAAATGAAATAAAGTTTACTTTATCGATGTCTAATATACAAAATGTACTTTTTTTTTTTTTTTCGGGCTAATGAAAAAAATGCAGGATATTTTCAACGCCATTTAATTTTTTTATATTTAAATGCAGAAATACGCAATTTACCCGTGGTCAATTAACGATATTTTTTTTTTACAGTGATTTCGAGAGAAACAAATGACAAATTGTTTTAATTTTTAAGTTGACATTTTAATTTGTTTAGTTACCGTTTGGCGAGTGGACAAAGGGTTTTTTCAAGTCTACTCTACAGTCGGCTGCAAAATTATTCGAGCTCTAGCAATAATCCCTGTCTAAAAAAGTACACTTAATACTGCTTAGTTAAATAAATTTTTATCGAGTCATGTTCTTAGTCAGTCTAAGAACATGATTCGACAAGGATTTATTTAACAAAACAGTCTTAAGTGTACTTTTTTAATATAGGAATTATTGGCTAGTGCTCGAAAAATTATGCTGCCGACTGTAAGACATAATATGATACAGTGCCAAAATTTTGTACATTAGCCCTTTTAGGGTTGGTGGTGCTTTATACTTACTTGATATTTTACCGCACGATATAAAGAATTATACTTTTTTCTTAAAATTAATTCTTTGATGTTTAAGCCCTTTTGTAAAATCTAATATATTTATATGCAACACTGAAAGGTATATTTTATGCGTCAAAAATCTATATTTAAGATATAAAATCCGAAGATTTTAAAATACACTGGTCCTGGGTATGGGTGGATACTTGCAAAGCTCGAAGCAGGGGCGAGGTGTGGTTTAGAAAACTATGAAAGCGTCGAAGCGATGTGCTTCCAAAAGCAAAGGAAGAATCAATTCAGTCTTTCGACGAGGCAACGTCACTTGATTACTTTTTAAAATTTTATTAGGTTAAGGGCTGCTTCCATGGACGCTTCAACGCTGGCTCGAAGTCTTCACTCTTTTTTTTTTCAGTTTACTTTCACGAATGAGGCATTTTTACTTTTTTCAAATTACTAATTTTATACTAGAATCTAAGTCCTATTTAATCATGACACATTGCTAAAAAAAATACAGTTAAGATTTCTGTTACACACTTGCCAATTTTCTAATTATATTCCGCAGTATTCTTAGCACCCCATACTTTTTCTACACCCCTTCATTATAAAAGTAATTCTCTCGAAGTTAAATTACGATTAAACAGAAAGGCAAATATTCTTGAGGGGGAAAAAGTGTTTACAAGCAATATTACGGAAGATTAATTAGAATGTTGGTAGATATACTGTCTTAAAAAAAGTGGTAGCAAAATTTTCTCATCTCTGAGAGTTACATGAGGGAAGGGCGGAGACTTTGGCATCCGATCAGAGTTCCCAACATTTATAATTTGTTCACGCGCATTTTCATACCGGAAATTTTGAAAAAAAAATTTCTTCTTATTTAATCGTTGTCACATATTAAAGAGAAATAATCTACAAAATTTCTGGTGCGAAAATAAGGCGAGGCTAAAAATGCTCGTGAATAAATTATAAAAAATGGGAATTCTGCATCCGATACTTGTGAACTTGTGAGATTTTTCTTATTTTTCGTTTACATTGCATTTTGTTATAAACATTAAGGTGCAGTATTTTTTTTTTTTTTTTTTTTTTTTTTTTTACTCTCAAAATATAATAACGAGCTGATCTGACTAAAATTACTTTTAGACTAAATTAAAAAAATAATAAGTTTCAGAATTTTTGAATATATTTTGAGAGTTCACTTTTGCTACAAAATATTAAAAATTTCAAATAATTATTTATCTATAAGGAACCTGAACCCAATATGGACACCCCTAAGGAAAATGTAGTTTTTTTTCACCCCCGTGTACACGTCATAGGACTCCAAAAATGTAGGACCACTACCCCTGGACTGTTGACTATCATTATTAAAATTAGCGACCTTGTATTATTCTGGTTTAATTTAAATGATAAAAACTAAAAATGTTTACAAGTGTCCATATAAGGAACCACCTGTCCCTATTATGGACATGCATGTCCATATTAGGGACAGGTGGCTTCTTATTGACCTACTACACAGGGTGTATGGAAGAGCCACTCTTCAAAGGGATTTTAGAGGAGATGGGATAAAAAAAATATATATCTCTTAAAGTATTGCGGGTGAGTGGACGGGGGGCGGGGGGGGGGACAGTAAATATCTTCAGAACATGCACTTTAGAAGGGGGGTCATTTTCGGTTGTGGCTCTTCGAAGACCCATGTAAAGCACCTCAGTTACTACAAAATATTATTAAATAATATAGTCGCTTTTGCTTAGCTTTATTGCATCTGTCTGCAGAATTTACTCGGTCCTCACAGGATGGACAAATAAAAACTTCTTCATCATGGGCGCTAAGTCCCACACAGTCCACATGGACATATCTGCCGCATTTGATGCATGGCCGCATGTGTGCAACAGCATCAATACTGCATAAGAAGTAGAACCAGCTCTCCTTTGTTGAAGAAGTGACACCGCTGGTACCTGCGATTTCGCCAACAGATACCCTACTGAGGGGAATCTTCTTTTGATTTTTCTGGAAGGGCTTTTTGGAGGATTTTACCACTTTGATGCTTTTTGAGTTAATCGCCTGGCGACATTGTGTCTTCTTCCTTCTTAAAGTTGGAGTCGATAACACGCTGGTGAAAGAATTTTCCATGGAAATCGATCTTGCAGGTGATGAAGGTAGGTCAATACTAGGATAAGGTATGCTATTAACAGGAGCTTCAACATCTGTTGCAGTTTCCAAATTTGGTGCATTTTCTTCCCCTTCTGCTGCTGGTTCCGGAATTGCAGTAATGTCACTAGGCGCGAATAGGGCCTGATTAAGGGGGAAGCTCGCTCATACCGGAATATTTTTACAATTATTTTTTACTTCATGTCATAGAAATTCCACGCTTTGACGAGGAAATATTTTTTATAAAAAATGAACGGTGTAAAACAATCCAATTTACTCACCGTTATTAGACACCAGAATTCTTTTAAAATAATTTTGAATGAAAATTTTCTGTTTATTATAGGAGGAAAGTATTTTTTTTTAAATAACGGTGTAAGTATAAATAATGTGTGAAGAGCGAGCTTCCCCCTTAATCAGGCCCTGGGCGCGAAGGCTTCAACTAGAATTATAGTTGGATCGAAAGAAAAAATTCCAGTTGTCTGAAAACCTAAAGTTGTGTTCGACAGAGTCATCGAACGATTCCAAACCTTCTTAAAGATTTCCCCAAATCTAAGTCGAGTGATCTGTCTATCAGGGTGACGAGTGAAATGGAGCAATACTTTATCATCCCAGTATGATTCAAAAGCTTTAAAAAGAGCTTTGTCCAAGGACTGCAATTCATGAGTCGTGTTGCTGAGCAGGTAGTAGAGTGTTACACTGTGCTCGTCTGCCTTTGTCACGATTTCTGCGTCCAAATAAGAACTGGCTCCATCAAAAACAAGAAGAGTGGGGCCTTCAGTTTTGAACTTAGCGAAATGTTCCAACCAAGTGCAGAATACCTCAGTGGTCATGCTGCCTTTAGGTGTCATCATAACTTCTGTTCCTGGAGGCATGTTATCCTTCCATTCTTCTTTCATTATCTTTCCTTTGAAAAGCATCATGGGAGGAATGCTGTGGACGAGGGCATTACAGCATGAAGCAATTGTTACATTTTCTGCGTGCTCTGGTGCAATAAAATGCACCCTTTTTGCCCCTTTTCCTGCAAGATCATTCTGTTGATGGTGGATAGTAAGCTGGCACCCTTTTTCATCCATGTTATAAATGTGCTGGTTGATTTACAATATCCAATTCTTCCAAGCAAGCTTGTAGTTTCTGAAAATGATCAGAAACAATTGGCCGGTTCAGCTTCTGGGCTCTCTATGGATTGAGGTTCTGAGACTTCCTTATAGCAACAAGTGGGTTGTTTTTCAAGAAAGCTGCCAACCACTTCCTTCCAGCCTTGTGTGTCGCTTGGCTGAAATTGTGCTTCAAACCCACCTTCTCAGCATAGGTGAAAATACTCTTTCGCAGTAATCTCCCAGTAATTGACATGCCAACGTCTGCTAGTCTAAATATTCTTGAACAAAATTCAGCTTGCTGTTTTTCTGTGAGCATGAATTTCTGTCCAACTTTGGCTTTCGGATTTGATCATACACCTGGAAAGTCTTGAAAATTCTCATGAGAGTTGTCCTTGGAATCCCTGCTGCTTTAGCTGCACTGGCAAATGATGTCCCTCTGTGTACGGCTCGAATGGCATTCTGCAATTTTTCCTCTGTCCACTTGCCTCTTTTTTTCGGCACCATAATGAGCAAATCTTTAAAAAATCTGAAAAAAAAAGGTGAACACATAAGAAAGAAAAATTTGACAGTTTATTCACAGATAATTTGGACGACCTTTATTTTCTCTTTCGAAGAATTTTTTTTCTTATGTTTTGCCCCGCCCCCCCCCCGCCCCCCAGGTCCCACCTCACCTTAAAAATTAAAATTTCTTGATGCAAAGTTTTTACATTACTATCTCAGCATCTGATTTGAAACATTTTTGCAATTGAAAACAAAAATTTTAAGAACAGTTCAGAAAATAAAAGTCGTTCAAGTAATCACTGACAAACCTGTAAAAAGGTATACTTTCACTCTTAATTCGTAATGTAATGTACGGATATTATAATTAAGATTAAAAATACATATAAACATTAATTTATTATGAATTAGCTAAATAAAATAACATTAAACAGATATTTTACAAATTTGTGAATCTGAAGATTCACTTGCTGTACTTCCAATGTGGACATAAGGATTCGGGCGTAGTTTTACTAAATCTTGTAATAAATAAACAAAGAAAACATTTTTAAGCAATACATGCAATAGCAATCGAAAATATGTTTTATAAGCTTTATAAAACACTCCACTTTTCAATATTTAAAGAAATTTTACCATATCTAATAAGAATTTAAACTTACCTGTAATTACGATCAGCACACCACGAAAAAGAAGTTTCCTTCAAAATGGCGAACAGCGCACTTTTTTTGCTCTTTCCAGGCTAAATTATCTTTTCAACTGCTTTTCTTCACGAACATGTAGTGCCACTTCTTGATCAAATTTGTTGCTTTTAAAGATATTAGGTGTGTCCATATTAAGAGCAATATCCATATTAGAATTGTTCACAGTTGACAGTACATGTGTAACATGATCAGTGTTGCCAAATTTAAAGTATTTTGTATTCAATATCTACCGCTTAATATAATTACAGACCTGCCAACCATCTCATTATGAACCTTACAATTTTTAGTACCCGCCTTTTTTTTCACACCAGTAATTTTTAGAATAATTTTATTCTTATTTAATCGTAACAACATATGGAGAGAATTACTTTAAAAATATAGTGGTGTGAAAAAAAGGGGGTTAACAATTGTACGGTTATTAATGAGATGGTTGGCAAGTATGTAATTATAACAGTTGTCTAGTCACTTCGAAGATTAATCGTCTATTCTGTACATTAAATATCACTCCTCAAAATTATTGGTCATTATTGAATAAAAATTACCCTAAATTTGGCAATACTAAACAAGATAAATAAAAATAAGTAATAAGTACGTGTTTTACATTATATCCCAACACAGCTTTTTCTTTTTTTTTCACGTTTGTCTAACGGATTACTTGATATAGAAACTAACTTGATACACATCTGTGTGGCTTGTGAAGGGCAAGGTATTTTAAGAACATCACGAAATCTTTCTTCTAGTTCCATTCCTTTTAGTTCCTTCAACTCATTATTTGTAATTTCAGAAATAAGAGATAGTGGAAAAAAATTAACATCAAGGCAGTGCCATTCAATCAAATCAACATTGAAATTCAATTTTGAAATATTGAAATCCCTCATATACTGACTTTTTGCTGTCCTCGGGCTTTCAAAATTAGACGAACTGCCAAATCCTGACAGTGTGTTTGCTTATAAAATAACATCGACAGAAGAATGTTTTCAATGTGGGAGAAGAATATGTTATGCTGAATAACAGGATCTATTACCGAGAAAGATTGTTCGCTAAAAACATGTCATGATGTTGAAGACTTTATTGCGACACATGTACGGGCGTAAACCTTGACAGAATAAGAAGTTTGTGTTATCAGAATTGATAAAGGATTTGGTTCAGCAATGTGTAAACGTAGAATACGGTTAGCCATTGTCAACCATTTTCCTACCTTCTAAATTTTCTTATCATCAACCTGTAGCATCGAGCTACAGCCTCCTTTCTCTGAGAAATTTCTGGTCCCTACTTAAGTCTTTAGAATAAACCTTCAGCATCTTTGATTGTATAAAAGCAAATTCAAGAACAGGTAGTTGCTCACAATTTATTATTATTTTTATTTATTATTATTATTATTATTTTGCAGTTGTACTAGAAAAAACTTGTGGTTCAATAATAGACGCACCTAAGGGTTCTATGAGGTGCCTGTGGTGCTCCTTTGGGTGAAAGAGATAAATTATCATCAGCAGCATCTAAATTTCAGTATCATGTTTTTTTTTTCCTTCTCTTTTTATCTGATTTTCTGTTTACATATCTGCCAACATCCTAATTAATATTCTGTAGTATTATTAGTCCAGCCCTTTTTCTCACACCAGTAAATTTAGAGAATAATATTCCCCCAAATGCAATTATGATCATCATTATGATCACCATAGGAATAGCATGGGAAGAAAAGCAAAAAAACTCACAATGTCAAGTGTGTTAAAAAAAAAAAAAAAAAAAAAAAAATTCACACCGGAAGTAATAAGGGGACAAAGTTGACTAGAAAAATACATTGAACAGCGGGAACCGGGCGGGTGCCTGCTTTTTCGCACCTGGTTCTTTTCTTTCGGTAAATTCATTTCGAGACACATCAAGACACTGATCACACTTGGTTTACTTTTAAACGTATATTTACTTACGGCACAAACATAAAATACATAACGAATACAGAAATTAACATCAAGTAAAGTATTTTCTAAAAAACATGTAAAATGGAACGTTAGTCCATCTTGATTCACCTACGCACACTGTTGCCACACTTTCGTACCAAACTTTTTAGTTCTTGTTTTTTAATACTCTCGAAATCAGAGGTGCGGCGTTCACACCTTCCCTCCAGTTTCACTTGAGGGACAATGGCCTTCACAGTGAAACTACTAACCAAAATTTGTGGATAATTTATATAACTGTTCATGAAAGTCTAATTGTCCTTTTAAATTGTTAATTATTGTTTCATCTTTAAATAAATGTTCATGAAAGTTTAATTGTCCTTTTAAATTCTTAATTATTGTCTCATCTTTGACCTAATATCCGATGTTCCATCAAGAGCAATAACATTTATATTTCACTTAATATTTAAATATTTTCTATGGTATAAAATAAGTAACATTTAAACACATAATAGAAATAAAATATATATATAATATATATGAATAAACATTTATCCTGACATGGATTTTCTTATGCACTTTAAATAATCTTAATGAATTAATATACTTGAATATAAGAAACAAAATAAACACACACACATATATATATATATGTAATAACAAATACAATATTAAACTAACTTATGACTTTATTCATGAATGCGTGATAAAGCATCTGCAATAGTATTACTGCTTCCTGGCTAGTCACTTGATAGCGAGATAGAGCCAATGCCCATCTTTGTAATCTGGCGTTCTTAGGAACTGTTTCTGTCAAATATTTTAAAGGGTTATGGTCCGTGTGTAAGATAATAGTGGCTCCATAAGTCCACATTTCGAATTTACCTAATGCCCATATTACAGCATAAGCTTCCCTTTCAATAGTGCTCCACTTTGATTGAGCAGGGGTCAGTTTTTGGCTTGCAAAAGTTATTGGTTTCAGTTTATTCTGCTCATCTCTCTGCATTAGACAGGCTCCAATTCCGGTCACTGAAGCATCAGTATCGATTTCAAAAGGTTTCGACATATCAGGTGTATACAGAGAGGTTATAGAGCACAAACAATTCTTTAACGAATTAAATGCGCTTTCGGCTTCTTCTGACCATGGAAGGTCGTTTGGCACAGTTTTTCGAGTTAAGTCCGTTAAAGGTTTTGCTATATTAGTATACCGAGGCACATAGTCTCTGTAATAGTTGAATAATCCTAGGAGTGACTTCAATGTTTTCTTAGTTTTAGGGGCTTTCAAATCTTTAATAACTGATATCTTGTCCGGATCTGGGCCGTGCTCTCCTGAGCCTACAACATGTCCTAAATATTTTACTTTCGACATCGCAAAAGAGCATTTCTTTAAATTTGCCGAAAAATTCAATTTTTTCAGAGTTTCTAAAATGGATTTTATATGATTAAGATGATCTTCCCAGTTTGAAGAAAATATGATAATATCATCAAGAAAACTTTCGGCGTAGTCACTATGAGGTCGTAATACTTGATTCATTATTCTTTGGAATGTTGCTGGTGCTCCAGATAATCCAAATGGCATCACCTTCCACTGATACTGACCCTTTGGAGATACAAAACTGGTTAATTCTCGGCTTTGCTCTGCTAAGGGTATTTCCCAATATCCCTTAAGGATATCTAAAGTTGTCAAGTAACGAGCTCCACCAGCTTTAAATCTAAGATTTTCTGAATTCTGCATAGGAAAAGGTGGAATTTTACTAACTGAGTTCAGCTCTCTGTAGTCCACGCAAAGTCGGACAGTTCCATCTTTCTTGGCTACACATACCAATGGATATGCTATTTCTGCTGAAGAGGGTTCTATCAGGTCTTTTTCCAATAATTCTGCTATCTGTTTTTCTATATTAGATCTTAACGTTTCTGGAATTTTATAAAGATGAGGTTGTTTCCTCTCTACTCCAGACTTTAACTGGATAACATGTGGCGGAACTTTGGCTTTCCTTAATTCCCCATCAAATATTGTTAGATATTCTTTAATCAGATTCAACAGCTGTTTATATTGCTTTGCTGATATCGAATTTGATTTTATATCAGCTTTTAGTTCTTCATCTGTTACTTGCCGTGATTCTACGGGCGCATGTTGTATATCTCCAAACTCTTCATCTGTTTCGTAAATAATTCCTACAGCTCTGACAGGTTGAATATATTTACGCAATTTATTTTGATGAAGATGTCGAACACTTCCATCAGGTAGTTTGACATAAAAAGAATGTGGAGACTTCTTTTCTACTATTTCTCCTGGTCCTTTCCATTTTGAACAAAGACGATTTGTTGAATCAGGGATTAACACTACAACTTCATCCCCAACAGAAAATTCGGTATCTTTTGACCGTAAATTATGATAATGTACATATTTCTGCTGCTGTTCTTGAGCTATGCTATTCGCATACTGTGCCGCGTCTTCTAAACGGTTCCGGAGTTTCAACAGGTAGTCAGCTACAGATTCTCCAATCCCTTGAGGAAGTACGACTTCATCTTCCCAACTTGATTTGAGGATGGCTAGAGGTCCTACAGGTGGTCGCCCATGAACTAGTAGGAATGGGGCAACACCCGTTGTAGCGTTAGGCACTTCTCTGTATGCCCATAACAAGAATGGCAACTGTTTATCCCAGCCTCGACCTTGTGAATTAATTGCATGATGTAGCATGGATTTCATAGTTCCTATCCATCTTTCAACCAAACCATTCGATTGTGGATAACCTGGAGTGGAAAATTTAGGAACACATCCTAATCGTTTTAAAAATTCTTTTGTCAGCTGTGCGGCAAAATTTCTTCCGTTATCCATTGCAATTACTCGAGGAATTCCAGTTCGTACAAATATTTCTATAAATGCATCACAGGCTGCCTTTGCTGTTAAAGACTTCAGAGGTATTGCTTCCGGCCAACGACTATGCTGGTCCATAACGCACAGTACATACTGATGGCCACGTGATGACTTGGGCTCTATTGGGCCTAAAATATCGGCATTAACCACTTGAAATGGGAGTTCTGGCCTTCCAACAGACTCGATAGGTGTTCTATCGTTTACTTTTCCTTTCCTGCGCATTTGACAATCATGACACGAAGCACATAATTGTTTAACTTCTTTTGGCATTCCTTCCCACCAGAAAGAAATTGCAATTCTGTCTCTGGTCTTCTTAGCTGCCAGATGTCCACCAGTAGGAGTTTCATGAGCTAATTTCAAAATGTCCTTTCTTCTGCTTGCCGGTACGACCAATTGAATATATTTCTGTCCGCCTACTTTACCCATATGATATAATAAACCTCTTTCAATCCAGTAACCATTTTTATATTGTCTAGCTTCTTCGAAGCACCTTTTCAATGTAGGACAGGCTAACTGCTCATCCCTAAACACTTGTGCTTGTGGAACAGGGATATTTTCATTTCTTTCATCCTTACTATCGGTTTCGGTCAATGTCTGTTTAACTACTGAGTTATTAAAGACTTTGGTTTCTGGATGATGCGACTCGCTGTTGTTCAGCTTTGCCTTTCGAATAGTCTCGTGACTTTCTCCCTCCATACAGAACATACACTTTTCATTATCTTCTGTGAGTGGGGTACTAATTGCCTCATCCCCAAGATAATTGTCGTTTGAATTATTCTCAGGTACACTGAACAAGGATTGTTCACCGACTTCATTTATTGTGATTACTTCAACCTCTTCTTCTGAAGAATAGTTTCCGGGAGACCTTCCCTCCACTTTGAACAAGGACGGCATATTGTTTTCTTCCACTGGGGTGATATTAACCTCAACCCCTGAATTTCCAGGATTTCTTCCTTTCACATGGAACAAGGATTGTTCATCGACTTCTTTCTTCGGGATATTCACTTTATCCCCTAAAGAAATGTTTTCGGGAGACCTTCCCTCCACACTGAACAAGGATTGTTCATTAGCTTCTTTTACTGAAGTGATTCCTGTATCATCTCCCAAATAAGAACGCTTTTGTTCCTTCAACCATTCATATACCCTGGGAGTGATTAAAGCTTCCTCATGCAGCCCTTCTACTACTGCAGCATGCACTTGAACATATGGAATGATTTCTTCATCTGTATGAAGACTTAGCGGAACTGACACAAGTTGTGCTTCCACTGGATTACCTATAGCAGGTCTCAAAAGAATTTTCCCACTTGACTGTAAGTGTTCCTCAGGTACAACTGATTTTCGTAGTACGGTGATTTCTGCACCACTGTCCACGATGCCTTGAAATTTTTGACCTCCGATTCCTAAATCCACTTTCAGAAGCTCGCCATCTTTCTCGTTGACTGGAAATTCCCACTCGAAACAAGCGCTATTTAGATTAACACTGACCTTATTAAGGCCCTTACTTTCTTGACTCTTTTTGTTTGTTTTCACGTAAGATGTACTTGCTGAATTCAATTTGGGGCAAGATTTTTTCATATGGCCTTCCTTTCCACACCAATAGCAGGAGAATTTGGACGAATGTCTCTTTGTTCTTGCTGTGGCTTAGTAAAAACCCTTTTCTCATCTCTATTGTTATTTCGGAAATTCGCCCCTTTGGATGGAAGATTCCAATTTTCTTTATGAGAAATTTCTTTCGGTTTTTTATTGAAAGTAATTTTGACATTTTCATAATCATCTAATTTACTGGAAATAATATCAGATGACTTAAACAATGACCATTCATCGATGAAATGTTCTTTAATTTCTGGAGGTACTTTCCTTTTAATTTGATCTGTAATCATCAAATCATATAATTCTTCAAATGTGTTAACTTCTAATCCCCGAATCCATTCAGTAAAATAGTTTTTCAACTCGTAAGCAAAATCTCTCCATGTGATATCAGCTTTTTTAGTATGCTTATTGAAAAGTTGTCGAAATCTTTCAGGAGTAAGTTTATATCTCTTTAACAATAACTCTTTTACCTTTCCGTAATCATTCGTGATTTCTTCGTCTTCCCGAGCTATAACTTCCGCGATTTCGTATGGCAGTAGCCCAATGAGATGAGAAACCCAATCATCTCTTTTAATTTCGGCACGTTTTGCCTGCCGCTCAAAAAGAACTAAATACAGGCTAATTTCGCATGTTTTAGGATCAAATTTTTGTAAGATGTTATGTAATTTTACGCGCGTTTTCTCAGAAGTTTCATTTATAAATCCTTTCTTCTCAAGTTCTATTCTTGCATTTTCCAACCGCATTTTTTCCAATTCTATTTCTTCTCTTCTTAGGCGTTCCTCCATCTCTTCTTTTCTCTTACGTTCCTCTATTTCTTCCCTTCTTATGCGTTCCTCCATCTCTTCTTTTCTCTTACGTTCCTCTATTTCTTCCCTTCTTATGCGTTCCTCCATCTCTTCTTTTCTCTTACGTTCCTCTATTTCTTCCCTTCTTATGCGTTCCTCCATCTCTTCTTTCCTCTTCCGTGCTTCAAGTACGTTCGCTAATGTTTCTTTAACAAATTCTTCATCGTAATTCTTTGAAGCCAAAATAGCATCTCTTAACTCATATAACTTTAAATGTTGAGTTCCTTCCACTCCAAGCTCAGTAGCAACTTCTTGCAAATCTTTTTTATTCCCTTTACCCAAAAATGCCATCTTCGGATGGATGAAATCAAATCAAGTTCAAATTTTCCTTAAGAACGCCAGATTTGACATCTTATTTTTTATCTTAAACAACATTTTCCCCCAAATTAAATAAAATAATCATTAAGTCGGAATGCATACATAAAAGGAGAAAAAAAAATAATATGTATCGAAATAACAAATAAAAAAAAAATGTTTACACAATCAACTCTTTCATTAAATAAATCAGAATATACTTTATTACATAACCAGCTTTCAATAAATTAGAAATAATGTTGCCATAGCAACACAATCAACTCTTTCATTAAATAAATCAGAATATACTTTATTGCATAACCAGCTTTCAATAAATTAGAAATAATGTTGCCATAGCAACCTTTAATCAAACTTACTTTTAAACAGGAAAAAAAAAAAAAAAAAAAAAAAAAAACAATTTCCGATTCATTCCTCAGAGTAAAAAAAATAAACAAAACCGGACGTTCACAAGAATAATTCACTAGTTTTTTTTTTTTTTTTACTGAGATATTTCATTAATATTCCAATAATAATAAAGATAAATAAATATAAATAATTATCAAGGTCTAACAAATACACAATCATTCAATAAAACAGAACAAATAAATCAAAACAGAGCTCTCTCTTTTTTTTTTTTTTTTTTTTTTTTTTTTTATCTGCTTTAATGAAATCTTATTTATTCTAAATCACGTGATGAATAAAAAGAACACACAGAAATTAATCACAATTATCTTGAATAGCATAAAAACATATTCTTTTCATCATTCTTTTTACTATTTTCCGGCTGTTTAAATACAAATAAACAAATATATTTCTATTTTTCATTTTTCAAACACTAGAATTATTATTATTTCAACATTACGAAATATTCAATTTTCATTTACATACTCTTTACCTTGTTGGAATACAAAATCGGAACAAAATATCTAAATGCTTAATCCGAATTATTTAATATGAAACTTATACAAAATATGACTCTTGATGGAACATAAAAAAAAACATACCCCTTTTTTTTTTTTTTCATCACTATCATGACATAATCCATACGAGTACTAGCTATATCACATATGCTTGTCGACTTCGCCAATTGTGGTGCCTGCTTTTTCGCACCTGGTTCTTTTCTTTCGGTAAATTCATTTCGAGACACATCAAGACACTGATCACACTTGGTTTACTTTTAAACGTATATTTACTTACGGCACAAACATAAAATACATAACGAATACAGAAATTAACATCAAGTAAAGTATTTTCTAAAAAACATGTAAAATGGAACGTTAGTCCATCTTGATTCACCTACGCACACTGTTGCCACACTTTCGTACCAAACTTTTTAGTTCTTGTTTTTTAATACTCTCGAAATCAGAGGTGCGGCGTTCACAATGATAAAATAGGAAAAAAAAAAAAAAAAACTGGTGTGAATGTGAAAAATAAGGAGGGACAAGCAATACTACTTAGTATTAATTAGAATGTTGACAGGTATGTGTTTACTGCATTTGAACCTAGAGATATTTTCTGTTTGCATTAAAATTTTGAAGAATTTTTAAATAACGTTTACAGGTGCTTTTACAACAATTTGTAAAGTATTTTCCTACCGCCATTTACAAATAACAACATTCGTCTTATTGAACTGCTGATAAAAGTTATAAAAGAATACTACTAAAAAATAGTGGTAAAAGATTATGGACACTCTACAATAAATTTGCACCTATAAACATTTATTTTTATTGTTTCTTCGTTGTTTTATATTGAGAGATATTTAATTATGCGTTATAAATGCTATTAAAATACTAATTTTTTTCGAAATTCGTGACATTTTTCATGCACATGTGGGCCCTCAAGATACTGTTAAATATTTAACTTTTCACGGCCCTTAAATAACTTTAATACAAACTTTTTTTTTTTTTTTTTGCTATTACATACAAAGAGAGGCATTTTTATATGAGTTATAAGAAATAAAAGAATAATCAGTTTTTGGAATTTTTTGACATTTTGGAGCAAATGTAGAGCCTCAAGATAAATTCAAAAAATTTTGATACTCGGTATTTTTTTTTTTTTTAATTCAATGTAAAAGACAACTTTTGGTCGCCTTTACATTTTGAGGTTTATTTATTTATTTTTTTTTTTTTTTCATTGCACTAAAAACACTTTTTTTTTCACTGTAAAAAAATTAAGCATACTTATTTGTTTTTATTTATTTATTTTATTATTTTTTTTTTTTAATAAAAATTTAGAGCTCTAATCGATCTTAAGATTCTGTAAAGTACTGGATGATTTGAATAGGAAAAAATGATTCTTCCGTTTACAAAAGATTTTAATTAAAATAATAATAATAATAATAATAATAATAATAATAATAATAAATAAATAAATAAATAAATACCGTACACACACACACACATACAGGGTCTGTAGGCTTTTTCAAAATTCTCAACTATTGAATGAATTGATGGAATTGAACGCAGTTTACGAAAAAATCATTCTCGTGAAGGGGGATTTTTTTTTTCTTTTTTTTTCTGTAATGAAAAAATAATAATTTAGCTATTTGTCGATAGAGGGCGCTGTGCGTGACCAGATCACACATTTTCATGAAAAAACTGTACTTATTCGCATTCAAATGTTTACGGACATATAAATCCTATTCTATGTGTCCGTTGTCACAACAAATGACAGTTTGCAAACAAGTTATAACACTGCTAACTGCAATTTCAGTCGACGGTTCTTACTTGTGGGAAAACATCTTCACCAATAACGCTTTATACATCAAGTCAGCATCGCAATTAAAACTTCATGTATGCACAAGTAGGAGGGAAAATAAGAAATAAACTGTTCTAATCGCAAAATTGTGCAGTTTATAGGACTTTCTTTTGCATATTTTTCTTTCACATCCATGCGAAAAATTCGACTTTTTGTCTAACTATCTTGACGAAAAATTTAACTATATTTTTTTCTTTACCGAAAAAAAAAATCCCCCTTGACGAGAATGATTTTTTTTTTTTTTTTTTTTTTTCCAAACCGCGTTCAATTCATTCAATATTTAGGAATTTTTAAAATATCTACAGTCTTACAGGACACCCTGTCTATAGATACATATACAGATTTAAAATAAATTAAATATTTTATTAATTGCATTATGAGTTGAAGAATATTGATTCCCCCTTTTATTTCCACTAACTTTTTTTTTTCTTTTTTTTTTTTTTTTCTCCACGTGTTTGTATTAAAGTCATGAAAATATCATCACGCAAACTTACATGCTGTCTTCAAGATATTTCCTGCTAATGGTCAGGAAAGGAAATCGAATAAATAATCCATCATTTTATATTTCGATATATTTCAGTCATTTTCACCATACTGGATTTGGTTAAGACATGTCAAAAATATTTTCCAAAACATCAGTAATAAGATTGATTAACCTTTGTTATTTATAGAATAATTTCTTATAAACCATCAATCACAGCTATTTAAAATTTGGTTTCGTGTAGTTATACAAAGTAATAATCGATTTTTCATTACATCGAATCATTTGAAATTGTGCGTTTGTTTTCTGCTTGCACGCGTTAAATCAGAAGTTTCGTGTAGTCAGCCATATGGACTAACGAATTAATTTTAAAGAATAAAGTATTTGTACTTTAGTTGTACAAATAAAAATAATGATAGAGATTTCTGCTTAGTTGTAAAAAAAAAAAAAAAAAAAAAAAAAAAAAAAAAAACTGCTGTTCACTTATAAACATACAAATAACTTGTGTTCTAAAAGTTTAAAAATGTTATATTCCTGCTTCAATTTAAGCCAACCGCCGGTGAAGCTACTTTTTTTTTTTTTTTTTATGTCTGTAGTTGCCATGATTTCTCTGCTGCTGTTTAATTAGCATTAATGTAAGTGTTAGATTGTTTTCATTCTATAATGCATTTCTGTAATTTTTTGTAATATACTGAAATTTCATTTTTGCTTCAATGCACGAATAATTCTAATGGTGTGCTAATTAAATAGTCATTATACAATTATACAAACACTGCACTTTCACAAAAGTAAAAAGTGAAAAAAGTTAAAAAATCAAGAAATAAACAGACATGCCGACATTTTAGTTTATTCAGGAGCATTATAATTACTACACCTTTTTTCACACCATTTTATAGAAGGGTATTTTTTCTCCTTACTTAATTATGATTACATAGGGGAGCGTGAGGCTAGTTGTCACAGAGGTAAGAAGTACTACGCAATTTACGAAATAGTTTGTAACATTGTGATTAAATATTTTTATAAACATAATTCTTATGACGCGCTTTATAATGTAAGCACAATCAGTGCTCCACAAAAATGGTTAGTGAAAGGTTCTGTACACGTGCTTCATTTTAGCTACCTAGTGAGGGAAAAAATATTTCGTAAATTTTTATTAAAGGCATGTTAATTTAAACTTTAATGAAATGTTTATAACTATTTATTTAGTCTATGTGTTGAGTTATAAAATGCATGTTTAATTTTTTGTATAAATCGTTATATATTTATGACCAAAATCATACGATGAGGCAAGTTGTAGCATGTTAGAGGGGTGGCTTGTGGAGATGCCTATAGCCAGAGCTCGAAGTCTCCGCCCATTTTCAGGAAACTTTCAGAAATGAAAAACTTTTGGCTTCTTTGCTAATACTATATTTATGCAGAAATATTTTCTGTGTTTTTATATTATAGTACCGTGATTATTTAACCACGAATGAAAATCACGATTTAATCACGAATTAGAGAATATTGCATAAAAATAGTGGTAGAAAAAAAGCAGAAACTTCTCATCAATGAGAGTGTCCTGAAAAAAGGGCTCTGCTAAACGCTCTCTGTGGCATAAGAATCGATATAATGCTTAATTTTCAAAATGTGTGCACACATCAAATGTATGAGAGGGAATAAAATATCATTTGCTTGAATTAATTTAGATTTCAATTAAGTTTGACTTCTATGTTGATTTTATCTTTCATTTTCTCTTTATTTTACTACTAGCAGGCTACGTTAATATTTATTTTTTTACGCCGCATTATAGACAAAAAAAAAAAAAAAAGAAAGAAAGAAAGAAAGAAAGAAACTGAAATTGCACCAAAGCTTGCTTCGGGTACCCGCTGTCTACGGCAGCTCTTTTCCCGCCCGCACTGCATCAGGTCTAGGTCTCCTATGCCTGCAGGGAGATCTTTCCCGGGCACTTCAATCTGGATATTTATGGACGACAGGGGGGATCTGCTACTATTTAAGAACTACGATTTTAAAGATGACTATATCTCAGCATCTATTATATATTTTAGTTTTGAACCATGTATTTTATAGCCCATGCTATTTACACTATATTACGATTTGATTCCGAGCAATCTAATAAAATAAAATAAAAAGTAGATTAATATATATATATATATATAAACAAATAAATTTTAAGCAATTTAATACTTTTTACTATGTATCATATACCATTTTCCCCGATAAATACAGTAAATAAAAAAAATGAATAAATAAAAGTTTTTTCTTTTAAAGGAATTAATTAAAAAATGAAAAATAAGAAGTTCTACTATAAAAAATTAATCATAACTGTTATAAATACGTTTTTAAATTTAAAACCCATTATACTTAATTTTTTCTACTGCATTACAATTTTATTTTCAATAAATATAACAATTGAAAAAAAACAAAAAAATTCGCCTTTAAATGAACTTATTAAATAAAAATAAGTTGCGTAATTGCCGTTGCTAAGATACGCAGACGGTTGAAGCAAAAGAATAAATCTATGAAAAATGAAACAAAGAAGCCAATATTTAAAATCGGAAAAACATTAATTTAAAAAATTTCAAATTCGAAATTCGAAAAAATCTCGATGAGGTGCACATCTTCAGGGTCCCAGGTACCTATATGCCAAATTTGGTAGCTCTGCAATCAGTAGTGTGAGCACCAGAGCGCAGACAGACATACACACACAGAGACACACACACACACACAGACACTTCTCTTTATTTATATAGATAATCCATTTGATATAATTCATTCTTACTATACCAAGAAGGTAAAAATTCAATATTAGTTATTAATTGTCTTTTTTAATAATTAATAAATGATTGATAACAAAAAATTTTTGAAATATTGTTGTCTTTATTGTTAGGGTTCCCTTTGTATCCGTTACAATTTGTCTCAAATCCGGGGCAAATTGTAACAGGCAAATAATTTTGAAAAAATATTTTTTGTGTTAAAATTAGCAAAATTAGTGAAAGATTTTTTTTTTTTTTTTTTTTTTTTTTTTTTTTTATATGATAGGTGAATATGCATGCTATGGAAAACAGCAATTGCAAAGAGGAAAACGTAAATACATTTCAAAATATACTTAATTTTCCAAAAACTGTTACAACCTTCCCTACGCTCCCCTATATAGACATATATATAATAAGTTGATAAATTGTGATACAATAACCATGACAACTTAATTATTAAAATTCGCTCGACTTATTTCAAACGAAAAATCTGGCTATTATGTTCATTACAATATATTTACAGCTGCTTTATAGTAGTAAACATGAACTAAATTACTAAGGAGAAATATTTAATCTGTATGAAAATATACAGTCTAAATTTAAACACAAATTTTCTATCAGAAATTAAGCCAATCTTTCATAATAATTTAAATTGGCAATTAGTATTATAAACAAAAAAAAATCGTTATTATAGTGCAAATCTATCAAAAATAAACAAATAAATAAATAAAATCTCTGCTCCCATATAATGATTAGGTTAATAATTTTTAACTTAAATAAATAAAGAAATAAAATCTATGGCGTATTTCTTCTAAAGAAAACGCATTAAATGCTTCAAATTAAGTAGAAAAATATGTTTTTTCTTTTATATTTAAAATTCCTTTTCTTCATAAGCCGATTATTTCCAACCACCGGGAATTTTATACGCTTCGAAATGATAAACGCAAAAATATAGAATCACCTTTTATTTTTATCCTTTTTTCCTCCATCGTTAGAGAAATGTTTTGCTCTAAAATATTAAATTCTAAATAAATAAAAAATAGCGTAATGAAAGTAAGGATATTATATTAATATAACTTTTTTTAAATCTAAATATACATTTTTTTTTTTCTTTTTCTTTTTTTAATTTTAGCGCTGTTTTATTAATTTCTGTTATTTTTGTTATAGTTAACCATATATTATATACTCCTGAAATTTAAATTTCTTTTTGAACTGTAAGCAGTTTCTGGATGAAAACAATTAATTGTAAATAATATTAAAATGTATATAAGAAAAATACTTAGATTTATATTTATTCTTAATCACTAAACACCGTAACATTTCATTTAATATAACTAATTGAAGATTTTAATTTACTTTTTATATCAACAGATTTAAATTTCATGTAAATAAATGGATATGTTTATTTGATCTAACTCAAATATAGAAAATAAATATATTTATTTTATATAAAAAATTAACGGTAAAAATACATTGTAACAAAATACTTTTTAGGAGATATATTTAATTATATTTTCACTATAAAAAATATTATGAAATGATTTTTAAAACATGACGTAAATTGGAAGTTTTGGAATTAAAATTCAAAATTTTGAATTTTTTAAGCGTCCTTGATATCTAAACAATAGGACTCAGGTTCGAAGTCCGGATAAGGTATGGATCTGTTACGGGTAGCGATGGCCTCAGATTGGCTGTTCTTTCACAAATCTTTATCAGTTCCATGATTAACTATAATTAATGTTTCTTTGATAAATTATAATTAATCACGGCAGCATCGCTGATAGCAATTTAAGGTTTCTAAAACCTTTTAAAAACCCAAAAAATGAAAGTGTTACAAGGTTTTCGAAAGGTTATCAGCAACAAGCTTGTAATGTTTCAACGATATTCCTAAAAGGTTGCTAGTTGACAAAAACAAAGACAGTTTATGAAGTTTTGCGAGAAACTTTTCACAAGGTAATCAGACAAGAGCTTTAGTAAGGTAAACAGATGAAAGCTTTTTGCAAGGTAATCAAATATAAGCTTTTTAAAGTTTTTATGTGCAGGCTTTCTAAAGGTAAAATCGTAAAGACATTTTTTAAGGGTTTTATATACAGGCTTACAAAAGGTAAGAATGTAAATGTTGTTGAAAGGTTTTTCGCAAAACATTCTTCTTTCAACCTTGAAAAACCTGTGACAAATGGTATAGGTCGTAAACCTTTATAGAGCAATTCTTTAAAAGGTAAGAATGATCCTTCTCAGAAGCTTGCGGGCTACATAGCTGCCAAGTTTTTTTTTTAATTATTATTTATTCCAGAATGTTGTTAGTCCTGCCCTTTTTTCACACCGTAACATTTGTAGAAAAATTTTCTTCAATATATAACTACTATTAAATAAAAAGAAAATTACTCTAAAAACATGATGGTGGAGGAAAAAGGGCGGGGCTAACAACATTCCGGACTAAATTAAAAAACTTGGCAGCTATGGTGCTATCGGGGATATAATAAAAGTTAACATTAATTAAAGTTAAATATATTGGGGAAAGAGTCATGGAAAAAATTGTATCGGTAGATACCCTGCATCTGTAGGTAATAGAGAAAAACTGGAGTCTTTTTCGGTTTCAGTGCACCAAATAAATGAATAACATACTTGACAACATCCTAATTATAAACCGGAAGATCTTTAGTTCACGCCCCTTTTTTCCCACACCAGTATATTTTTAGAGTAGTATTCTCCAAATTAAAATACTATTCAATAAGAAGAAAAACACTCAGAAAATATACTGATGTGGAAAAAAGGGCTTGTAATAAAAAATTTTCCATTTTATAATTAGATTGTAGGCAAGCATGAAATAAAACTAAAAGATTAGCCAAAAATATCAAAGCAAAATTTTATATGTGTCTGATAACAAATAAGAATAACTGCAAGTGTTTAAATCACTCTTCTAATGTTAAATAAAACTTTGATACAGTTTTTAGTGTCATATGTTTTACTACTATTTGTTTTAACATTTTTTTTTTTTTTTTTTTTTCCTTTTGGTATTATGGTTCTTGTAAAGCACAAATTCTTTCTTAAAATCATTTTATGATTCAAGGACTGTCATTCCATTAATACTGAAATTTAATTCTACCCCTGACAAATTTTGAACAGTAAATGGAATTCGCATAGAAGTGCTTCAACAAATTGTGCGTAAAATCATACTTGCCAACATCCTTATGAATTTTCCGTAGTATTGTTAGCCCCGCATTTTTTTTTTTTTTTTTTTTTTTTTTTTTTTTCACCAATAAATTTTTGCAGTAATATTCTACAAATACAATTTCGATTAAATAAGGAAAAAAAAAATCTAAAATGATACCGGTGTAAAAAGAAGACGAGTAAATAATACTGCAGAATATTAATAATACATTGGCAATTATGGTAAAATGCTTCAACAGCTCTCTAAAAATACATTACACTGTGAAATTTACTTTATCGAATTAATCCATTCGTGGCTGACGTCCTAATTTTCGGACGCTTAAAAATAAAATAAAATAAAATAAAATAAAAAGAATCCTGCAACAACGAGAATTATTCTAGATCGTCTAAACTTTGTAAAAAGAATGTTTAAGATCTATTTCTAATACTTATTTATGAATGGCAGCACATTTGAAGAATAAAATTGGAAAATACTATAAATTTAAATCTAGCATAAAAGTAAATTTTCTTGGAATGAAATGGCGCACAATAAAAGCTAAGATATTTTATTAATTAGTTAAGTATTTTATGAGTATTGTGATAAATTAGAAGAAACATTATTTTTGAAAACGTATTTCCGTATTTTTCCATATGTTGTACTTTCAAGTTAAATCTGAACTTTTAAATGTAGTCCTAATTTTCAGACGCTAGGCACGAAAGGGTACATATTTTTGCTTTTGTTTTGAATGCACTAAATGTATGTTTTATGGCATTTCCATTTATTCAAAATCATTTATTTCAGGGGTCGTAGTCTCCGCCTTTTTTTTTTTTTTTTTTTCAGGATACTTCGAGAAATAAAAAATTTATGCTTTTTTTGACACCACTATTAATATACAATAATTTCTATACTGTTTAATCACGACATGTTACTTTAAAAATACTATAGAGATTTCTCTAAGAAAAAACTGGAGGCAATAGAGACAAATTTTTCTCATTCTTGAAAGTGTCCTGAAAAAAGGGCGGAGACTACGACCCCTGTTTATATACATTAATTAGGGGTGTTATTTGTCTTTATTTTATTTATTTTTTATTATTATTCATTTTATTTTGTTTAAGTCAAATTAAATTCATAGCTGCCAACTTTTTAATTTATTCCGTAATGTTGTTAGTCCCGCCCCTTTTTCACACCGTAGTAATTTTAGCATAACTTTCTTAATATTTAATAGTAATTATATATTAAAGAACATTTTTCTACAAAGATTACGGTGTGAAAAAAGCTCGGGGTTAAGAACATTCCGGAATAAATTAAAAAACTTGGCAACTATGTAAATTTTTCGCTTATTTATTTATAAATGGTGGTGAAGTACATATTAACTTTAGCGATCTTTTATTTATATTTTCTATTAACTTAATAAATAATTTTGTCAAATTTAAATACAAATGTATTTTTACTAAACATTTTATGATACTTTAAAACTTACACATGTTTCTAAACGAACACATTTTTTTTTTTTTAATATTTAAAATATTTTTTTATAAATAATTACATATTTAATTATCTTTTAATGGAAAATGAAAAGTTTTATTGTACTATCCATTGAAACAGCAACTGTCTCTAGATGAAAGTAAAGAATTTATTAAAAGTACACCAATTAGATTTTGTTATAAAATGTAGTCTCTGGCTCTGAACCCAACCCAGAAAATCGTTTACTGATAGGAACGGTATGAACTATAGTTGGCATCCCGCAGTAGCCATCAGCGTTGAATATTACCACTTCAGGCTCAAGCTAATCCGTTTACGGCTGGCAGCGAAGAGAGTGGTGGCTTAAAAATAGCCCAAATAAAAGTGCTAGCTTTATCCAAGCTAAGTGTGCACGGGCAATACAGCATGCCTCATTATGGCCACAATCCCGAGGGTCGTCAGACAAACCATATCTAGCAAAATAAATAAATATAAAAGTAATTATTGTACAACCTCGATAACTTGGCACGCGAATCACGTGTTTTCAGATGATTCCATTAATGAAATAAGGTGAGAGAGGTTGTGTTTCCATGGTAACACAGAGTAGAGTGGCTTCCAGATTTGGCGTTGTTAGCCCGTTTCTTAGTGTGAAATTATAATTTGAAGTTGTTGATAAACTTAATGTTTGGAGTTATTTTTAATTACTATTTAAAAGAAGTGTTCGGAGGTACTATTGTTTACAAATTTTAAAGTTTCGGCGATCAAATAACATGCAAAAAGAAATTCTGATTTTTTAAAATAATCTTAACTCTTTAAAGACGGATACGGCCCATAACGGCTTTCGTAGCAAAGGACTGAGTGGGCCGTTTTCGGCCGTAAGGAGAGAATTTAGAGGTGACAGGTATATACGGAAAAGTTTGTGCTTGGGTGAAATACTCATTGTATCCACCATAGAAAAGAACTCTTTTAATCCTTTCGTATGCACATTGTTGAGACAGGAGGGCGGATTAGAGATGTCAGGCGATGACAAGTGATGGATGCAAGGGGAAAGGGGGGGTTAGGAAAAATTCAGGATTCTACAGCTCATTTTTCTTTCTTTTATTTCTGTAACAATGATTCATTTATGAAAAACAATTATTTACACACACATGCATTTTATCGTAAAAGATCATATTGAAGAAATATATCGAAATATCAAAATTTTTACGGGAATATTATATGTAATAGTGACAAATATCTTTTACTGAATTGAAGTGCTCATTGAATTATTTCATTATATTCAATAACATGATATACACTTAAAAATTCAAATGCTTATTATTATTATTATTATTATTATTATTATTATTATTATTATTATTTATCTTACTAAATTAGATATGTAATCTGTTAGTCTCTGGAAGTTTGTTATTGAAAAGTTGAATAGTATTGTAACCATTTTTATTTTTACAGTTAATCAGCCAGAACTAATACAATTTCGCCTGTAAGTTCAAGACAACAGGGAAGAATGAAATTTTATTTTAAAGAAACTAATTATGTGTTGTTTTTTTCTAAAAATTAAAAAAAAAAAAATTGGATAAGAATATATATATATATATATATATATATATATACATATATATATATATATTAATATGCAAAATACTTGCACTTTTGAGAAGAAATATTATTATTAAATTATACATTTGAGGTACTTAAAATTATAATTAATACGAGGAATTGCTTTTCAAAATTTTAGTTTACTTCTTTCCTTTTTTTTTCCCCTTTAATAACATATGCATTTTAATATTTTTTTTTACAAAATGGATAAATTTCTGGAAATAAGTACAGGAATATCCGTTTGCCATATGGCGACTAAATCAAAAGAAAAAATAATAGACTTAAAAAATTAAATAACTTGAATTACATTTTCACAATTATTGGTGAACTTAAAATGGACTCTTTATGAAAAGTATCGGACATAGAATGAAAAAATTTTTAATTGATTTTTTGATATATATAAAGGTTTTTTACAGAAACTTTTACGGAAATTATTTTATTTAAAAAATCTCAAAAATTGGTCGAGAAAATTCACTAATTGAAATAATCAACTGAAAAAATTGTGATTTTGAGAGTAAGTTCAAAGCATCTACCGGCCGCTGGAGAATAACTAAATTTTTTAATATTCAGGTCTTCTCGAAATGGTTCCATAGAAGTATATCTTTACTTAATATCACAAGAAAAGCTAATGGGAGTTGTATAAAGACATATTTTTCCGTTATAATTTTATTTGAGTATATGGAAAAGAAACTATCTAGCCTCTCTTCCACATAAATTTTTAATTGTTATTCTTCTAATTATTTCAAGAGTTATTCTAGAGATTTTTGATGCAACAATTTAAGAGATTCCTAGAGGGAGAATAACATATTTGTTCACTTTTTGGAAGATATATTCATGTGTACACTGCTTTCGAAATACCACGAAAATATTTATGCAGTGAAGTGTAGAATTCGAGGAAAGTTGATTAATGTTTTTCATTTTACATTTGAGCTATAAAAAAAGTTTGAAGAAAAGACTGTCAAAGTGAAATTGATTTTAATTTTGATGATGCGACTAACGAAGAAAGTTATTAGTGCAAGGGAATCAATTACACTTAAAATGTAGCTCATTGGATAACAAAAAAAATAAAAATAAATAAATAAATAAATTAGAAAAAAAACCCACTAATTTACAAATTTTTCATTCAATAACAGTTGTAAAAAAACTTTCAATCCCTTGTGTCTAAAATATCGAAACATTTCACAAAATGATCTGTAAAAATTATAAATATTTCAACAAAATTTTAAATACATAATTCATTTATATTCTATGTTTTAGTTTCTTCACAATGTATAATATTTTATCTTCTTTGAAATTCTTTCATCTTTTTAAAACCCATTTTTATGAAGATTGAATCTATGTAATTTTTTTTTAATTTATTGTTTTCTACCGATTTTATCTCTTAAATAGTAATTATTTATTTATTTTACTTATTTATTTATTTTTTAAAATAAAGCATTTAAAAAATATTTCTCGATAACTTGTAAAAAGAGCTCTTATTTTTGATATTCTGAAAAATACTTCCACTTACAAAAAACAGAAAAATCATTTTATATTCAAATTCCCAAATTACTTTCATTGCTTTTAAATGCCATGTATAAACCTTTAAATATTCTCTAAAATTTTCTTTAAAAAAATAATAACACTTTAATTAACCAATAATAATAATAATAATAACTTTCTAATTTTTTATCTAAAGATTATTTATAAATTTCTGAATCTAAAGATTTTTTTTTTTTTCTTTTTTTAACTGTGAATTCGTAATCACAACCTAAAATGCAATACAATATTTCCGTTACCTACAGTAGTTGAGAAATGGAAGTAAAAATTATAAAAAGATCATTTATTTATAAAAAGAAATTTTATGAAAGAGCAGCTTTAAATGAATTTTACTGTCATAAAAAAATTCATGAAATTTATTGGTATTAATTTTATAAATTTGAATTATGTGAAAGGATCCATTTTATGAATTTGAATAATGCATTTCAATACCATAAAGACAGATAGCAGTTTAAAGCGTAAGATTAATAAACTAAGATAATAAATTTCAAGCTAGTTTGGAAATAATTTAAAATAGGTTTAGGAACAATTGTAGGTACTACTGTATACACCATTAAAACAAAATATACCATCATATAATTTTTTATTACTTATACAATGTTTATAGCTTAAAACATAAAATTTTAAATTGAATAACGTTTCCCATTGCGTAAGGAAGTCCTTGTTTCAATAAACTACCCTAAAATTAATGTTTAAAATTTTGTTCTAAATAAAATTAAATTTTGGATAATATCCTCCTCCCCGTATATTGCGGATTTCATATTTTACCCAAAATGGTCAACTGCAAAACAGCGATGACCTTTTTTGCAGTTTGAAAGAAATAATTCTCTCGCTCCAGTAAAACTGCTTTTTTTTTTTTTTTTTTTTTTTTTTACAAAATTTAATTTTGTGCTAAAGGCATCCTATAACCATAAAAATGATTTGTAGTCTTTTGAAAAGCTTCACAAAAAATTCAGAAAATCATGATAGTTGATATGTAAATTTATTCCTTATGTTTACGAAATTGGTATTTAATTAATAATTAAAATTGAGTAATTTTCATTGACTTTCATTTAATGTAATTATTCTATATAATTAAAACTAATTCTTATATTATTAGTTACATATACTTAAAGCGTTAAAAAAAAAAAAAAAAATATTTAAGTTATGAAGTTTTGCTCCTCAGCAACGATTATTATATTAATTTCTTAAAATTTTAATGGCAAATATTATTATTATGTTTCAGTTGCTGCCAAAGGAAAACAAAAAGTAAAACCGTTTATCTAACTTGTCTGAAAGAAACAGGTCTCATTTCCTAAAAGAATTTTGTGATTAAACTAATTTTAATAATTTATATAAATAAGTTTACCGTAATAATACATCGTAAAGATCAAAGTTTCTTAAAAATTTATTAAAATAACATGGCATAGAAGTTTCATTCGAAAATTTAGAGCACGAATAGAGGGAAAAACCAAATACTTAATTTTGGAATGCTAACAAAATTTAAAGCGAAATAACGAAAAGAATAAACCATTGGAAAAAAAATTATAATCATTATAAACGAGTGTTCATGAAGATTTATATATATTAAAAAAAAAAAAAAAAAAAAAAAAGTTTAACTTTTTTATTTTATTTTTCTTTCTGTGCCTTTCAAATATTTTCAATATGCAAATCATAAATTAGGATAATTTTAAGTGATTGTCCGGTAAAGCTACTGATTACTCAGTTGTTATATTTTTTATTTATTATATTTTTTATGTATTATTTATTTATTATTATTTTCGATTTTGATGTCAAATAAACAAATGAATAAATAACAGTTATACTAGACAATTATAAAAAGATTATTATTAATAAATGTTAGAAAATCGATGTTTCTATTGCATAACTTCTCATTGTTTTACAGGGAAGAAATGGAATAATAATAATAATAATAATAATAATAAATTCTTGCTTGACAAACGCAAATGTTAAATTAAATATCTTATTTAAAATTTGTGTGTTTTCCTTTATGAAAAAAGGATCATTGAATAAAAATTATTATCTCAAAAAGTTTCAATCAACAAGATTTAATTTAATAAGTACTTTCTTTCAAAATGAAAATATCATCTAGTAAGTTATTATCTATCTCTTCTAAGTTGGAATTTGCTACGCTTTACACACAGTTACATAGAAAATCCCCCGTTCCCCAAGTCTCTTATAATCCGGCTCCATTGTCAAGTAAAAATGTAGGAGAACGTTTTGACAGGTGCTACCCCACCTTCTTTTAGAAACTTCGTGGTGACAGAGATAACGAAAACTGGAAGATTCCAAGTTCATTTTCACAGTGCAAAATTCTCCCGTCTTTAAAGGTTAGAAAATCGAGCTTGGTCCCGTCTCTAAAGGGTTAATGGCTTCCGAGAAGTAATTTTTAAGTACAAACATTATCAGCAGAAAGGGATGAAAGAAGCAACTTAATTAAACATTTAAAAAGTTTATTTCTACAGTGTATGAAATAAAAGAAACCATGATTAATACCATTACAGTTTTGATAAAATAAACATTAAATTATTGTAATTGTCATTAAATAACATGACATTACATGACATTAAATAACATGACATATAATGGTTGTAATAAAAGTAGGAAGGAAGAAATTTAATTAATCACGATAGTTAATATTTACAAATCATTCAGTTATGATATATTTTTAGATTTAAATAATTGAACTAATCATGATAGTGAATATTTACAAAAAAAAAAAAAAAAAAAAAAAAAAAAAACTGTTTTACGCATACTTCGAGAAGTTAAAATCTAAACGAGTAAATTGTAGGGTTTCAATTAATTTAAATACTAGAAATAAACATACATGTGAACACAAATTATAAGCAATGTTTAAAGCTATTTTGTTTTCTCGATTTTCTGCATCTAAAAAAAATTATAAGAAATAATTAAAACAAGATTTAAATTGACAAAAATTTAGCAATTTTCTTTGTAATTAGCAACAATAGACACTTTGACTGCTCGTATAGGTGCCAAAGAAGCTGATAAGTCAAAGAATTGTTTGGCGAAAAGAACTGCCGCCAAGCATCATTTGTATTTCATTCGGCAGCCCCTTCTTCAAAATGAACTATTCCAAGGTCGTATGCCATCTTTACGCGGTTGCACAGTACTTACAAACTTTGAATAAACACCATAAAATGGAAAAAACTTGCAACAATTGTTTCGGGTCGAAAAAAAAAACACGACCGTTCATCAGGCGAATAAAGTAAGCACGAGTGCTGCAGTCAAAGCGGCAACGCACAAACTCGTTTACTATGAAAAGAAAAACTTTATAAAGTAGAAAGTAAATATAGCTACTGGTGTCAGTAGAATTGTATAAGAAAACAAGAAAATAAATAAATGATTGAGATTAAAAGTATAACAATCTAAGGATATTAAAAATTAAACGAAAATCTAAGTTACGTGACTAATTTCCAAGCATCAGAGAAGAATGGAGTGGAAGAAATATCATTAACAAGATTTTTCGAATTTTTAAATATGTAAAATGCTTCATGAATATCCAAATGGGAGGAACAGACAGGAGATGAAATTATTTTAGTTTGGGAAAAATCAAAACGATGACCTTGAGACCAGCAGTGGGAAGCAATAGAAGATTTGGTAATCTGTTCATTACGAACATTCCGACGGTGCTCATTTTTACAACGCCAGTTTTGTGGTGCTTTTTTATTAAATATAAAAGTAGGCACTGGGGTTAAACTTCTGTTAATTTGAAATTCTTAGCATTTCGTGCGTCATAAAGTTTATTGTACAGTATTCAACGAGGACGTAATTTCTTACAGATTGTTTAATAGTAAGTTATTCTATATTTAATTTGGTTTGGTATTGGTGTTTGAATAATATTTTAAAAAGTTTTTTATTCTAAGCTGTGATTAGAAAATTGGGATTTCTAAAACAATGTAACGTCAAATTAGACCATTTGCATTAATTATCATTATTATTATTGTTATTATTATTTTAATTCAAATTTTCATTTTCCCCCCTAGAGCAAATGTTTCTGCATATGTACTATAAATTTTTAAAAGAAAAGGAATATATTTTTCACTGCAAGTGTTAAATTTCAATAATGTTTTTTTTTTAATTTTTTTTAATTATTTAAGATAAATAAATATAATTTTGCTTTATATGTGAATGTGGTTGAAATATTGATACTATAAATATTTTGATTTAAGTATACAACACGAAGAATATTTAATAAATAAGCAGTTCTAAAAAAAAAAAAAAAAAAGCTTATTTAGCTGTTAAATTAATTCTTTATAAGAAGTTTAGTAATAAAATATATGCTTCTGTCTATATTCTGCAACGATTTGAATTGACCATTTTTTTCTTTTAATTCATGTTGGGTTTACTAAATTATACTTTGATTGTGAGTCGAATGGATTAAAATACTCTTTTTTCTGGAAGTCGGATTAGGACTAGGTTAATCTTTAATTTGTCTAGTCGAGTTGTGAGCATATTTTAAAAATTTATTGTACTAATCAGAAATCCGTTCAATATAAATGTAGCTGCATAAAATATATAAGACACTGTTAACCTTTTGAAAGGGGCTGTGACAGCATCTGTCACGCTTCACTATAGGATTTCGTAAGAGCCCCTCTCAAAAGGAAAAATATACGTATACTCTATTAGTCTTAATAAGTAAACTGCAATATCCGTAACCGTTTCAGAGACTAATCAGAGATTCAACGGGCATATATATTAAAGGTAATCTAATAGATAAAGCGAAGTGTCTATTTGTGTGTTTGTTTGTGTGTGTGTCTGCGCTCTGTAGCAACAAAATTCAAGCTGCCTTGCTTTTACCTCTTAGGATATTCACGCGTTTTTTTACACCCGAAGGAGAAAGGACTGGAAAGGCCGCTTCAGTGTGATAAATGCATCACTTAGAAACAGAACTATTGCTACGTATATTTCTGAATGTAAACATTACATAGCTGCCAATATTTTAAATTATTCCGGAGTAATTTTAGCCCCGCCTCTGATTCGTACCACTTATTTTTTAAAAGCAATTTTTTCTTATTTTATCGAAGTTATGTATTGAAGAAAATTTTTCTATAAATAAAGTGGTGCGAATTAAAGGCGAGGCTAAATGTACTCCGGAATGAATTAAAATATTGGCAGCTATGACATTAACATGTTTTTTTTTTTTTTTTTTTCTCAAATATTTGAGAGCCTCGCCCATTTTTAGATTTTAATGTTAAAAACAAGCAAATTCGTTCCATTCTTAAAAGTTAAATTGACGTTTGTAGCCATGGGTTAATGAGCAATTATCAGTCCTTGTGATGATTTCTACCTCCCCTCGAAGTCGGCAACATGAACATAGAATAACCCTGTGTGTGTGTATATATATATATATATATATATACTAATGAAACATACAGGGGGATTCTGAGGTAGTGAGACAAACTTGGAGGAGAGGTAGAGATCATCACAAGGATTCTGAATTGTATGGGAACCCATGATCGCAAATGTCATTTTATCCCTTTTTAGAAGTGAATATTTTTAGCTACGGTGTACTACTAACTCCGCCTACTATGTAAATTTTAAAAGCTGGTATGATTCATTATTACAAAATAATAATAATAAAAAAAAGTAAATAAATATATAAATAAAATAAAATATATAAGTAAATAAACAAAAATAAATAAATAACATACACAATATTCGTATTACGATAAAATACATCAATTAAAAACAGAATTTATTTTTTATGTAAACAATAGCATGTAAACAGTAGCAAAACACACCTTAAAAAAAAAAAAAAAAAAAAAAAAAAAATGTGAGCCACGCCCATATCTGCCCTCAAACATAGTTCTTAAAATGTTAAAATAAATTTTACGGTCATGGGTTCCTATAAAGTTTTCAATCCTTGCAGTGTTCTCTATCTCCTTTTCAACTCTATCCCACTACCGCAGAATCAACCTCTATGTATGCATAAGTGCTAAGTATTTAAACACAGACTTAATACTGAAATTTTTTTACTCTTGATTTCGTTTTTTTTTTTTTTTTTTTTTTTTTTTTTTTTTCTCTTCTTCTTTAAAAAAAAAAAAAAAAAAAAAAAGGTCAAAAATACATGTGTAGAATACTTTTGAAAAATACTGCCGATAAATCTTCTCTAAAAATTAGAAAGCTTGCCATCTGTGTGTGTGTGTATTTATATATATATATATGCATAATCCCAACCTTTCTAATTTATATATAATTAATAATACTTAATACTAACTAGCTGAAACCTGTCGAATTCAACGATCACTTTATTGACTGTAATGTTTCAAAAATCATCGCATCATTAAAAACGTATTTCAAGTTAAAATATGTAATATAATTTACGATATTTCACTTAAAAAGAAAAGAAATTCGGAAAAATACTTATAAATAGAAATACTATATATGACATCACTTTCTACAAAGTACTGTCAATGTGACGTCAAACTGACTCCAAATAAACAGTTGCTATCTTTTATTTTCTATTCCGTTAAATACCACATGTTAACTGACCCGACCGGCGTTGTTCGGGCCTATGGTAATAACCTTAAATGAACCTTAAATTTGTATGGTTTTACATCTTTAACTCGATTTTGTTTCAATTTCTATTTTTAAATAAAAGCATCGCAAAGAATAATCAGCTGTAACAAAAAAATTAACTCGAACCGAACGAAACTCTGCCTTGTGCCCCCGGCGCCTCCGGCAGCGCATACGTCGGTCGCTAATAACATAAAAATATTCCCAAAAATTATTCTGGAACCAAACGAACACGCTCGTTGTTGCCCGGGCCCATGATACCTTAAATGAACTTTAAATTTGTATGATTTTATACCTTTAACTCGACTTTGTTTGAATTTCTGTTTTTAAATAATAGCATCACGAAAAAAATGATTAGCTGTAACAAAAAAAAAAAAAATACCTCGAACCGAACGAAACTCTGCCTTGTGACACCCGATGCCTGCGGCAGCGCATACGCGGGCCGCTAATAACGTAACAAAATTCCAAAAAATTAATCTGGAACCGAACGAACCCGCCCGGCAATGCCCGGGCCCATGAAAATAACCTTAAATGAATCTTAAATGTGTATGATTTTACATCTTTAACACGATTTTGTTTGAATTTCTATTTTTAAATGAAGGCATCATAAAAAAAAATAATCATCTGTAACAAAAGAAATTACCTCAAACAGAACGGAACTCGGGCTCGTGACCCGGTGCCTGCTGCAGCGTATATGCAGCCCGCTAATAACATGAAAAAATTCTCCAAAATTAATCTTGAACCGAACGAACCTCTGACTCGTGTTACCGCTGCCAGTGGCTGCGGCACCGTATAGCAGGCATACTACGCACGCGTTGCAAAATCCACTTTCCTCCACCAAGGGACGCAGTATGTTGTATACGAACATCACCAATTGCCTTGAATTTCCAAGACCTTTCATATAAGGTGTCACAGTGTGGTATCAACTGCAAAATCCTTTAGTCGCACTTTCCACCGTCAGGGGACACAGCGTGTTCTATACGAACAACACCAACGGTCAGGAAATACCAAGACCTTTAAAATAAGGTGTAATATGATAGGGTCTACTGTAAAATCACCTAGTTCCATTTTTAACCACCAGGGGGCGCACTATATTGTATACAAACATTCCCAATCAACATGAAGTTTTAAGACCTTTATCACCAATCGTCTTGAATTTCCAAGACCTTTCAAATAAGGTGTCACATGATAGTGTCAACTGCAAAATCCTTTAGTTGCACTTTCCACCACTAGGGGGCACCGTGTGTTCTGTACGAACATCACCAACGGTCAGGAAATACCAAGACCTTTAAAATAAGGTGTAACATGATAGGGCCTACTGCAAAATCACCTAGTTCCATTTTTCAGCACCAGGGGGCGCCCTATATTGTATACAAACATCTCCAATCAACATGAATTTTCAAGACCTTTAAAATGAGGTGCTACATGTGTGGGTCTAGAACGGATTTCCCTCTCAAACTACTTTCCCCCCTTTCCCCCTCCTCCAAATCTACTTTCCCCCCTTTTCCCCCTTTAAAATCGAAAATTCCAAATTCGCAGAAAGTGATTTTTTAGTATTCGACTCTAGTCCCCATATGTACAATTACTTCACCGTAAAGTAATTTGGAGCTTAGTTAAGCTCGTAAACGTGTTTTTAACCCGGGGGGGGGGGGACGTTCGACTTTTTTTTTTTTTCTCTTTTCATAGCACATCTACAGACCAAGACATTTTTTTAGACACCTCAACCAAATTTTTACACCCAGTAGTTCTCTCAATATAGTGGAGACAGACAAAAACATGTTTCAAATTAATATATAGATACTTAAGTATAACGTATAACTAATAACGCAGGGTGTAGACAGTCGAATTTTTTCCCCCTGATTCTTCCACCAGTATATTTATATAATAATATTGTACTTAATTAATAAACATACGCCTCAAAATTCCGAAAGGAAAATACCAGTGGAAGAAACAGGGTACAAATTTCGATTGTGGTCACCCTGTAACATATTCTATATATATATATACATATATATATATACATATATATATATATACATATAGTTGCCAACTTATAAGTTTCTTTCACATCCATTTCTGTGAGTAAAAATTTTCTTATTGTTTAATCGCTGAGAGCTTCTAGAATACGCATAAAAAATTCCTATTAAAAATTTTTGGTAGCAAAAAAAGTACAAATTGGCCGCTATGTATATACAGGGTGATTATAAAAAAACTGTCCCGATATATGAGACTATAGCTAACTTACCGTTCATGGAAACTAAATAAAAATTTGGCGGAAGGTATTTTGAGGTATGCGCTTAAGAATCATATAAAAAAAACATCAGTTAAACTCTAACAGTTACGGTTACAGTGACAAAATATCGAAAATTTATAGTGGCATCTCCTTTTTTTTTATTGGAATGGGATCTCCATAGCAAAAAATCATAAACAGCCTTGGAACGGTACCTCTAGCATGAAAATCACCAACGCTGGACAGACAAAGAAAAAAAGAGAAAACAACTGTGATATGCCTACCAAAGCACGACTTTCATTTTCTTAATGACGTCACTTTCCACACTGAGTCTTCGGCTCTCACTAAAGTCTACTAATTCTACTTCGAAACGAGAAGAAAGCAGAGACCATGGTATCCTTAATTTCGTGTAGCTCTACTCAATAAGGGTTTTAATTTCGTTTTTAGTCGTGAATTTCGTGAATTTCGTTGGTATTTCGTTTGGTGTTTCGTTAATTTCGTTGTTCGTCATGACTGACGTCATCTCCCTAAGTGAAAAATAAGACGTTGTTAAATGCGTGATGTGTATCTTGCTTTCTTGCTCTGTAAACATTATGCGGCTTACTTTGAAACATCATTATCATCATCATCAAAATCGATTTTGTTGCCATTTCACAATGCCTTATTTTTCCCGCAGTGCGAAATGTGATGTCATTAAAAAAAATGAAAGTCGTGCTCTGATATGCACATCACACTTGTTTTCTCTTTTCTTCTTAGTATGGCTAGCATTGGTGATTTTCGTGCTAGAGTTAACATTCCAACGCTATTTATGTTTTTTACTATGGAGATCCCACTCCAATGAAAAAAAAAAGGAGTTGCCATTATAAATTTTCGAAATTTTGTCACTGCAACCGTAACTGTTAGAGTTTAGCTGATGTTTTTTATATGATTATTGAGCTCATACCTCAAAACACCTTCCACCAAGTTTTTATTTAGTTTCTGTGAACAATATGATAGCTATGGTCTCATACATCAGGATAGTTTTTTTTATAATCACCCCACTTTGTATAATACATTACATTTTTTCCCTTCCAAATATCAGAAACACATTAACAAAACAAAAGTAAATCTATAAAAATAAAATAAAACTGTACATAAATAAATAAATATACTAACATACAATAGAGAGATGTAAAATCCGATTTAAAATTCTAACTATACAAATAAGAAATTTGCTAAAGTTCGAAATGACATATGTATGAAACATACATAATTAAAACAATCTCTCTCTCTCATGTTTTTTTTTTTTTTTTTTTTTTTTTTTTTTTTCTAAAAGTGGGCATAGCGTAAAAATTCGAAAAAAAAAAAAAAAAAAAATAGGGGATATAAATACATGCTAAAATCTGTTCAAAAAGCAAATTATCGGAAGGAAAAAAATGCACTTCTGACACGTATTTATTTATTTATTTGCTTTTGCACCAAAGGGCGAGAACACCACAAAGTAGCTCTCAGTAAGCTATATTACTTATTTATTTTGTGTGTGTGTGTGTGTCCACTCTTACTCAAAATTTTAACAAAAGTGGTAAGGGAAAAAAAAAAAAAAAGTTCAATTTACAAATTACACATTTAATGCAATATTATTGAATATTGCATTAAATGTGCAATATTTATTGCAATATTATTGCATTAAATGTAAAATATTTTGGGGATGTTAGGAACAGTATCAGACATATATTTTTCAGTGAAGACAGGATTACCACAAGAAGTAGGCAACCGAGAACAGATTAAGTATAAAATGTACTGTTTGCGATTACCCTATATCATGAAACAATTCAAGTAGTTTTTAATATAGCAAATATTAATGCAAATCCTGTTCAACGTTTTAATGCATTTGTATAACAATAGCATGCCACATAAAAATTTTATAAGCATAGATGTTATGCAACAGATATGATTTTTTGACACTGGTATCTTTCTATGGAAAATGTTTAGAATATTTTGTAATAGTTTTCTATTAATAAAAAGGAGAAAATATTCCTAAAAAAATATTGGTGTCAAAAAATGTAACGGCTGGGATCTATGTTTAAGCATTATTACAGAAAAAACGAAAAAAAAAAAAAAAAGGTAATGTGTACCAAAGGATTTTGAGTTATTATTATTTTTGTTAGAAAATACGTCTTTATATATATATACAGGGTGTTTTGTTGGTCATGAGATAGTCTTGGAGGAGAGGTAAAGAACATAGAAAAGATTCATAATTGTATAGGAACCCGTGACCGCAAACGTCGTTTTAACCCTTTAAGATTTGGATGTTTTTGCTTACTATGTACTACTAACTTCTCCTACTATCTCAATTTTAAAATTTGTGTTCTGAGTTATTTCTCACAATTATACATAATGTTCATATTAATGCAATCAGTGTGATAAAATACATCGATTAAAAACAGATTTATTTTAATTATGTAAACATTAGCATGTAAAACCTTCATTTATTTTATAATCATTTATATATATATATATATATATATAATTTTTTTTTTCAAAAAATGCAACATTTAAGAGCTACGCCCATATCCACGTAAAACATCCGGTCCTTAAACGGTTAAAATGACGTTTGCGGTCATGAGTTTCTGTACAATTCTCAATCTTTGTGATATTCTCTAAGTGATGTTTCTTCCGATGTTCTTCAAGTGTGTCCCTTCACCAAAGATTCATCCTGTATAAATCTATATATTTTAAATCAGTAATTATATTAATTTTATATTACGGTTTTATCGAAATATCGCACTTCCTAAACACTTTATTGCATCCTATTATATTATATTGCTCTAGATTTATTATTCAATATCTAAATTCAGTTAATGAAAGAATTCTAATAATAATATACAGACACGACATTATTTCATTATTTAAAACATGAAAATCTGACATTGACAGATTTTAATTTAGTGCCAGAGGCCTACTGCTAAACTTGTTAATATCGACAAATTCTTCTTTAGTTAATTCGTGACGATCTAAATTCCATGATAAAGTTTTCATTAAATCAAACCAATGTGTTACAGCTGCAGATACTGTAACAAATAACGTTGCAATTCCAAACTGTCTTATAGCCGCAAAACAACGTTTTTTCTCTTTTTCCCAATGAGGGGGAGGTGTGCCTTGGGGGGACTCATGTCAAAGTTGTGCCTTGGGGGGGACTCATGTCAAAGTTGGGCCTTGGGGGGACTCATGTCAAAGTTGGGCCTGGGGGGGGACTCATGTCAAAGTTGGATCTTGGGGGGACTCATGTCAAAGTTGTACCTTGGGGGGGGACTCATGTCAAAGTTGGGCCTGGGGGGGGGACTCATGTCAAAGTTGGGCCTTGGGGGGACTTCATTCAATAAATCCCCATTCAATAAACCGACTGAAATAGGCCCTTAGCACTATTAAGAGTGACGTATAAAAATTCGACAACGCTGTACCGACTGAAATAGGCCTCTAGCGGGGGGACTCATGTCAAAGTTGGGCCTGGGGGGGGACTCATGTCAAAGTTCTGCCTTGGGGGACTTCATTCAATAAATCCCCATTCAATAAACCGACTGAAATAGGCCCTTAGCACTATTAAGAGTGACGTATAAAAATTCGACAGCGCTGTACCGACTGAAATAGGCCTCTAGCGGGGGAACTCATGTCAAAGTTGGATCTGGGGGGAGGAGTCATGTCAAAGTTGTGCCTTGGGGGACTTCATTCAATAAATCCCCATTCAATAAACCGACTGAAATAGGCCCTTAGCACTATTAAGAGTGACGTATAAAAATTCGACAACGCTGTACCGACTGAAATAGGCCTCTAGCGGGGGGACTCATGTCAAAGTTGGGTCTGGGGGGGAGGATTCATGTCAAAGTTTTGCCTTGGGTGGACTTCATTCAATAAATCCCCATTCAAAAAACCGACTGAAATAGGCCTCTAGCGGGGGGACTCATGGCAAAGTTGGGCCTTGGGGGGACTTCATTCAATAAATCCCCATTCAATAAACCGACTGAAATAGGCCCTTAGCACTATTAAGAGTGACGTATAAAAATTCGACAACGCTGTACCGACTGAAATAGGCCTCTAGCGGGGGGACTCATGTCAAAGTTGGGCCTGGGGGGGGGACTCATGTCAAAGTTGGGCCTGGGGGGGGGACTCATGTCAAAGTTGGGCCTTGAGGGGACTTCATTCAATAAACCCGCATTCAATAAACCGACTGAAATAGGCTCTTAGCACTATTAAGAGAGACGTATAAAAATTCGACAACGCTGTACCGACTGAAATAGGCCTCTAGCGGGGGGACTCATGTCAAAGTTGTGCCTTGGGGGGACTTCATTCAATAAATCCCCATTCAATAAACCGACTGAAATAGGCTCTTAGCACTATTAAGAGTGACGTATAAAAATTCGACAACGCTGTACCGACTGAAATAGGCCTCTAGCGGGGGGACTCATGTCAAAGTTGGGCCTGGGGGGGGACTCATGTCAAAGTTGGGCCTTGAGGGGACTTCATTCAATAAATCCGCATTCAATAAACCGACTGAAATAGGCTCTTAGCACTATTAAGAGAGACGTATAAAAATTCGACAACGCTGTACCGACTGAAATAGGCCTCTAGCGGGGGGACTCATGTCAAAGTTGTGCCTTGGGGGGACTTCATTCAATAAATCCCCATTCAATAAACCGACTGAAATAGGCCCTTAGCACTATTAAGAGTGACGTATAAAAATTCGACAACGCTGTACCGACTGAAATAGGCCTCTAGCGGGGGGACTCATGTCAAAGTTGGGCCTGGGGGGGGGGACTCATGTCAAAGTTGGGCCTTGAGGGGACTTCATTCAATAAATCCGCATTCAATAAACCGACTGAAATAGGCTCTTAGCACTATTAAGAGAGACGTATAAAAATTCGACAACGCTGTACCGACTGAAATAGGCCTCTAGCGGGGGGACTCATGTCAAAGTTGTGCCTTGGGGGGACTTCATTCAATAAATCCCCATTCAATAAACCGACTGAAATAGGCCCTTAGCACTATTAAGAGTGACGTATAAAAATTCGACAACGCTGTACCGACTGAAATAGGCCTCTAGCACTTAAAAAAAAAAAAAAAAAAAAAAAATCATTTTTTTTTTTTTTTTTCATGCAAAATTATGAAAGTAACTTAAAGCCCTTTCAGGTAAATTAAAAAAGCCATGTAGAAATAGTATTATACTTCCGAATATAAAAACATTGAATACCTTGTGAAATATATTTTATTTTACTTATTAGCGAAAACTGTAACTGTTTTATATTAAAATTTCTATTATTTTTTTTTCTAATAGCTTAAGAGCGTAAAAGGTGGCAGTCTGCTCATACCTGAATCATAAAAAATCTTTCTTTGCATAATTTGTCGGCTAAATAAGTGTTCTCATCCAATAGGACTTTGAAATATCGTGAAAATTACTAGTGTTACATGCAAAATACTACTTTTTTTTTTTTTTTTTTTACTTATTGAATAAACTTGACTGTTTTATAACTGCATAATTACAAGTTGTTGCTTTCATGATTAAGTCAATGCTTAAGCAAATTTATGTGAATAACAAACAGTTGTTTATTTTAAGAAACGTATATATATATCATACTTGCCAAACTAACCTGGAAGATTTTTACTCCCGCCTCTTTCCGCCTATTTTTTCATGCCCGACTTTTTTTAGAATATTTTTCTTCTTATTCAATCATAAATATATTTGAAGAGAATTACTCTAAAAATTAAGTGGTGTACAAAAAGGGGCGTGAACGAACAATATTCCGGGTTAAGTTCGCAAGCATGATATGCATACTTGCCAACCATCTCATTAATAACCGTAATATTGTTAACGCCCCTTTTTTCATACTACTTTATTTTTAGAGTAATTCTCTCCGAAAGTTGTTACAATTAAATAAGAATAAAATTACTCTAAAAAACGAATGGTATGAAAAAAATAAAAGCGGGTACTAAAAATTGTACGGTTTCTAATGAGATGGTTGGCAAGTATGGATATGTAATTTGTGATGTATATGATTTGTATATTTGTGACGTGTAAACCAGAGATGTCAGCATTTTACAATTAATTTCATTGATTTCATGATTCGTAATTTATTCCATAGCAGATTTAGCTCCCGCCTCTTTTTCACAACTTTCTTTTTTTTCTTTTTTTTTTTTTTTTTTTTTTTTTTTTAAATAATGTAATCGCAATTACATACTGAATAATTTTTTTTCCACAAATAAAGTGGAGTGGGAAAGAAGGCTGGGACAAACAATGCTACAGGATAATTTAAAATGTTGGTAGCTTTGGTAAAATTATTACAGTACAAGTGTATAATTCACTTTATTTATAAATAGTTTGTGTTTTTAATCTGAAATCGAAATTTTCACCTTTTATTCAGTGCATTTTCAGGGATGAGATATTTCTGCCTTTTTTAAAAACATTTTCATGCAATAATCTAGATCCTATTCAAACACAACACATTACAAAAAAAAAAAAAAAAAAAAAAAAAAAAAAAGAAGGAGAATAAACAAAGAAAGAAACATACCTGCCACAGGCGACTTTTATTATTAATATTATTATTATTATTATTTTTCTACAACTGTTTCAAAAACATAAATTTACAATATGTGTACACAGGTAAATTAGCATGCTGTCTTCATAAATTTATTATAGTTTTTACATTATAGAAATGTCATCTTTGGCAGCCATCCCCCCCCCCCCCCCCAAAAAAAATAAATAAATAAATAAAAATAAAATAAAATAAATAAATAAATAAATAAAGGGAAAAAATTAAAATAATAATAGCTAAAAAGGCAAAAAATTCCCATCACTGAAAATTTCCTGTTAAAAGGGCGGGAAATTCAATCTCTGCACAAACTATCACAGATGCCAACATTTTAATTTATTCCAGAGTATTTTTAGGTCCGCCCTTTTTTCATACAACTTATTTTTTAAGGATAATTTTTTCTTATTTCATCGAAGTTATACATTGGAGAAAAATTTCTAAGAATAAAGTGATGCGAAATAAAGACGGGGCTAAAAATACTCCGAAATAAATTAAAATATTAGCATCTATGCATACTATACATGGAATATTTTTTATTCTTCGTCACTTGTAGTGTCCCATTGTGTGTAACTCACACAATCTAACTGGTGTATGAAAGTTAGACCAATGAATTGTGACATTAGGGGAATACCATCAATAACATTTGTTACTGGCTACATCCTTATCCATGCCAATACCACTAAAAAGAAATTTACTATTTCAGGTACTTGAAAGTTAAATTTTTCGCTTTTCAACAAGTGCCATACAGTGAGTAGGGGTATAATTTTTTATGAATAAAAAACATAACTCTTAGCTTCTTGAAACAAGTGCAAGGATAAAGAAGTTCCTTTTTTTCTGCCACCAGTCCAGATTTTTTTTTGTAATCATATTTTACTGTTATTATTGTGATTTTATAGGTTAGAAAATTTTGTTGAAAAATACTGGTAGCAAAAAAAAAAAAAAAAAAAAAAAAAAAAAAAAAAAAAGCGGAACTATTTCATCCCTGCAAGTGTAACCGATTTTTCTACAAAAATGTGAACTGTTTGAACTTTCATTATCGTATCTGTCTCTGGATAATAACAGACAAGATGTTTTTCCTAATAATTACGAGGTAAAAATTAGTTCAGCTTAATGCTCTCACCCAACCTAAAAAATAAACCTCAACTTTTGTTTCGTCTATCTTCAAATAAAATTCCTAGAATCTCTTGGTACAAGCGAGAAAATAAATGTCTCTGAAAACGAAAAATTCAGCATCTTCCTCTCATAACGTGTTTTAATTTGCAGGTGACCCCCTAAGAAATTTAACTATTAAAATTTTAAACAATACGGAACAATGTAAATTTGCATAAAGTTCTTAAAACTGTTGATTTCATGTGTTTGAATGATTTTAGTTGCTATTTTAAAATGAAGGATCTTTTCTTAATTTTTCTCATCTCATAGATAACCCCCATAAAGTAAGCCCTTTGGCGTCGAAAAATAGATGACAAAATTGAAAATAAAGCGGTATAAGTCATCATTTTCAAATTGCAATAACACAGCGAGATTTTAACTTTGAGAGATGATTTCTTTATTTTATTTTATTGCTTTATTTATTTTTTTTTTTCTTGTTAGAGCGAAGAGAGTATTTTTCTAAATATAAGTCATATGATCGGAAGGACCGTATAAAAATTAAATTTTGTATTTCAATGTGTATTGACCCCTTGTACAAAAAAATTCCATATTTGAAATCTGCTCTTAATTTGCACCAATTTTGTAATTGGAAGTATGTTTCTATCTTTCGTAGTTTACGAGATACGCTGCAACATCTATTTTGAATCTCCCGGTATGTAGATATATATATACTGAATTAAAAAAAAAAATTCTTAAAGAAATGCTTATAACTTTTTTATTTGACATGCTATTGTCAAAATGTATACAAGTTGATTCAGAACTATTGTTCAAAATTCTACCATGTAAGTCAGGAACACAAAAACAAGAAAGAATCGTAGAGGAATATATAGTCGCAAGTGCATTCCATGCCTCTGAAACAAGAGACTGAAAGGTGCGAGACAGGTCACAAATAATGACAATTTATTACACAAAAACAATTTTCACAATATTTTTGTGTAAAAGAAAGAGTTTCATACTGTAAAGTTTCTCCTACCCCGCACCTTAATATATATGCAAAAGCGTTTTTATTTTTTTCAACCTCCGGTCTCCGGTAGGCTATCAAAGAAAATCAGGAAAAAAAAAAAAAAAGATTGTATTGCCAAAAGTAATGCGTATGTTACAGGTTACTTCTCTGCATAATCTTCTTGACGATTGAGGCATATGTCATATCTGTGGACAAGATTTGAAATACCCTTTTCATAAAATGTTGCCGCCAGTGACTTGAAGTGAGTTATGACGGTTTCTTTGAGCTCCTCGTCAGTTTGGAAGCGTTGCCCTCCAAACCACTTCTTTAGTTCCGTGAAAAGATGGCAATCACTGGGCGCTAGGTCGGGACTATATGGTGGGTGTTCGAAAATGTCCCATTTAAATTGCTTAAGGAGCCGTTGGGTTACACGAGCACTGTGAGGACGGGCATTGTCATGGATCAGAACAATTCCGGAAGTTAGCAAACCTTTTCTTTTGTTTTGAATAGCCCTCCGTAAGCGTCGCAAAGACTCGCAATAAGAATCTGCAGTAATTGTTGTCCCCGGCTGCATAAACTCCACAAGCAACACACCTTTTTTTTTTGTTCCAAAAAACAGTTGCCGTAATCTTACGGTTTTTGAATGTTTGTTTGTATTTTTTAGGTTTGTTTGAGGAATTTGTGTGCATCCATTGCTGAGAATGTCGTTTCGTTTTGGGCGTGTCAGATTGAATCCATGCTCATCACCGGTCACAATGCATTTCAAAAAATTTTCTCCACCAATATTGTAATGGTCAAGAAACGATAAAGCTGCTGCCATTCGGTAACTTTTGTGGTTGTCCGTTAACATCTTTGGAAGCCAGCGAGCACAAATTTTTCTGAGCGCAACTCTTCAGTAACTATAAAGTACAAGGAAGATCTTGAAACTTCCGGAAATTTCATCGATAATTCACTTATGGCCTTTCTTTAACCACTTGGTCAACTCATTGAACAAGATCGTCTGTAGCGACAGAGTTGCGTTCTTGACCTCCTTCATCATGCACATCAGTTCGGCCATCTTTAAATTTTCGACACCATTCACGAACAACACCCTCACTCATAAAGCTGTCTCCATACACTCGACTCATTCTTCGATAAATTTCCTCTGCACTATTCCCTTCTGCCTGCAAGAAACGAATAACACTTCTCAATTCACACTTGGCGGGAGAATCAATAAAAACAGCCATGTTTAATTGACTGCCACTGAAAACGAATTAGCGTGTTGCACTCGGCAGTGACAGATCGTGTAAAAGAAGAGATGCGCAGCCACATACTGCGCACGCCAGTCACCTGCCGCATGTCTGGCCTTCATACCGTGCGATCGGAAGTTGGAAAAAAGCAGCCCTCGTATATATATATATATATAATAAGTACAAAAAAATAAAAGAATCAAGAGGGGACAGATCTGGTAAACGAGGTGGCCATGAGTGTTCATTACAATTATCTGCCCTGTAAACGAAGTGCATATCCGCTGTTTCTCTATTCGTGTAGCAATTCATCCTCCGTTACGCTCCTACATGCAAAATACGCTTTTCGTCGCTTCATCCTGGCGAGCTTTTCTGGCGACCTCTTCCGCGCATGTGACTATATGTTTCTATATTATTCTTGCTTGCTATATTTCTGACCACCATGTACATAACTGAATAAACGTTCCAAATCAGCCTGTACATACATACACAGAAAATTTTAAAAGTTGGATATGTTAACATTTTCTACAGTTCAGATCATTTCACTTTTCTAGTGACACAGGTTGATTGTAAAAAGTGTATTTTTTACTCAATTATTACTGGCTCTATAACTATCATCTTCACCCGAATTTCATTGAAAAAAAATGAGAACGTTCCTGTGTTTTACATCACCAAATTTTTAAAAAATTTCATTACTTGAGCAATTTGTCTCTTTTAAATCTTGTTAAACATCTGAATTCGAATAACGTTTCGCAGATCGCGTGGTCAGCTAGAGACCCTCAAAACGGATGTGATGTTATAGAAAATTCTACTTCGTTCTCTGCAAGAACATTATAAGTAGCAGTCTATACTCTGTCCGACGTTTCTTAAGCCACAACCAACCGAAACCTCCGATCGGTCACATTTTGATTCACTTAAAAACTTACTCCCTTTTATTTAATTATTTTTTCTACACTCTTGATTTTCTCCTAGTTTTTTTTTTTTTTTTTTTTTTTTTTTTAATATAAATTATAAATAAAAAAAAAAATCAATTTAACACCTGTCAAAAAAGCTAAAGAAAATAATTTGTTATTAGAAAGCAAAGCATGTGTGCATGATTGTCAAGCATCACAACTGAGTAAAGAAAACCCAGTCTCTCGTGAGATTTGGTAGCTGAGTTCATTGAATATATTCTGTTTCTTTACCGTGAATTTATGATACCGAAGTAGTCTGAATACGGCACTTTTGCGACCACTGTCGTAGATTCATATCAATTGAAAATCTGTAACTCCACCATTGGCCGTCTCTGCAATTTGTATGTTATTTGTTTCTTAAAAATTATACACTATTCATATTTGTACAATCAATACACAATGAATACAAATTCTTTGATTAGAGAGACTATGATTATAATGTATATCATTTGTAATATAAATGTGAATACAGAAAATTTTGTTCTGAAAAATTGTAACTTGGGAGATTAACGCCCACAGGCGGACTTTACTGACAAAAACATGCGGTCGCGAAAGTGTTAATTTGCTATCTGTGCTGTGTATAAAATGCACAGAGCTTTCGCTTTTTTGTTCATTTTATCAGCATTTTTGTTTTTTTTTTTCACTTAGTTACTAAGGCATATAGTTATGGTGCATGGAAACAATATAAGATGCTTATATTTAATATTAAAGGATTTTAAAAAACTTCTTGCTTTAAAACATGATCCAAAAATCAAAGACATTTTTACAAAAATTCAATCCTTTAAAAAATTTAAAAATGTTTGTGATTTAAGATCATTTCTGTGTTTGACAGTATGTCTGTCTGCTGTCTTACTTAAGGAAAATAGTCACCAGACTTATGAAATTAACTGAAATGCAAGGACTGATTTGTTACTGCGACTCGCAAAAGGTTTCGACACATTACGATCTATGGAAGGTATTATTTTTAAGCATTTGATAATATCTTTATACTGGACGAGATGAATCATATTCATAATTAATAATCAATATTTTAATACACGCTACATTTAAAATATAGTGTAATTTGCATTTATAGCTAGTTTACAGGGCAATACAAAACTTTTCATATATATATTAAAAAACAGAAACTGTTCAGAGTACTTTTGAAAATCAATGTAAAATTCATAAGAGAATGTACTTTACATTCATTTTTAGTATGTATGATATAACGGGAAACAATTAAAACGTTTTTCCTAAACAAAATCATTTGCAGGATTTTTTTTTTTTTTTTTTCCTGTGTTTTCTTTTTCTTTCTTTTCTTTTTTTTTTTTTTTTAATTTTGCTTTACCTTTTAAGATAAAACAATGCTAGAATCTGCGTTTGAGTTAAAATAAGTTATACAATTTATTTCTTCTTTTTATGAAATATAATAGGGGAGACTGGGGTACAGTGGACCTAGGGGCACAGTGGACCACCCTATTTAAATCTCTTAATATTTAAATCTTATAGTTTATATTGAGACTCATAGATGGAAGCATGGTACTACTTCTATACTTCTATACATAAAAAAAAAAAAAAAAAAAACATGGTAAATGCTATGGTAACCATTTTATACAACTTTCATGCTTTGAGCTGCTCAAAGTAATTTTTTAAGTTTGAAGTTTTTTTAAATTTTATCAGAACAGAACAATTGACTACAAGTATTGGATAGTTGTTAAGAAAAGCTAAGATATTGCTGTTTTTAAATTTATAAAAATTATTAGCATATTTATAGTCTACATAGAATTTTAATATTATTATTATTATTATTTTATTTGTTTGTTTGTTTGGACATGGGGCACAGTGGACCACCTTCCAATGTGCCAAAAACTCCAAATTATATTTAATACATTATTTGTTTTATTTGAATTTACATATACAAATATAATGTGACTCAAAATAACTAATAAAAAAATAATAATCTTAATATTATAATAAAATAAATTTCTGAAAAGGGAAAATAGTTGAATAGTAGTATAATAATTATGAATATCTAAATTTAATAACTATTTGAATTGTTTAATATTAAAAAAAATAAATAAAATGATTATGTGATATAATAAATAGTAGGTTATATAAATTTATTGTTGTTGTTTTTAGGAATAGCATGTAAAAGATAAAAGTAGAATAATTTTAGTTAAAACTATCTCACAAATATAATGTAAAGTATTAATATCTCAAAATAAGTAATAAAAATGTTTGAATAGTAACATAATGTTTAATTATATATTTCATAATTTTATAACTATAAAACATTAATAAACAAATTAAAAACATATCTTATTGTTTTTAGTGATGGCACGTAAAAGGCAAAGGAAATCTGATATAGAATTCTTACTCTAATTTGATTTCTTTTTTTCTTTTTTTTTTTTTTTTTTTTCGTATTCTTTAAATTTTAGTAATTTTATTTCATGAAAATGTTCGAATTATGTTATTTAGACTAGAATTGCATAAGAAACTAATTTTAGAAAAAAAAAGAGTAATTTATATTAATTAAACATGAACAACAGAGGTTGGTCCACTGTACCCCGGTGATGCGGCACAGTGGTCCACTTTGTGAGTGCACACAATTTATTTTTTAATTCGTAATGTATTAGAAGTATTGTTATAAAAAAATTAGGACACGTCAAGAAAGGTTTAAAGAATGTTTGCTAATTTTTTCACGTACCTTGCTTTTTTATTTTTGGTGAAAAAAAAAATTAAAAGTGTAAAAGTGGTCCACTGTGCCCCAGTCTCCCCTAAATGAAAATTTTGAGATTATTAATTTTTACGTAATTATATGTGAAAGCTAACGATAAATACAGGACTAATCAATGATAAAAATTAATTAAATAATTGCTTTTATTTGTTATAATATTTTTCGTTTGTGATCTCAAATTTAAAAAAATCTAGATTTCATTTATTTATTTTATTTATTTATTTTTTTTTTTTTTTACTTTAATTTTAGTAATCTTATATATTATTCAAATAAGATTCTTATCTCACTCAATTATTATAATAAATTATTTCAAAAAACAATGTTGCATTACCTGAAAATATATCTGTAATTTATAAATTGTTTATATGTAATATAACATAATAAAACACGGTCTCTGAGTTGAAAACATATGACCAAAGTCTACAAATTATCCAGAGGAACTAAAATAACAAATATATCAAAAAGTAGTTTTAATTGAAAAAAAAAAAAAAAAAAAAAAAAAAAAAAAAAAAATCCTTAATACACAGTTGATGATAATCTATAAAATCCCACATTCTTAAATAAAAAATTGATTAAATATAGAGTGATATGTTACAAATTGATATTAAATAAGAAAAAAAAAATTAACCTATTAAATAGTTGAAAAATTTGGATGAACTGATTAAATATAGAGTGATATGTTACAAATTGATATTAAATAAGAAAAAAAAAAAAAAAAAATAACCTATTAACTAGTTGAAAAATTTGGATGACCTCTAAAGCTGAATATTTTTTTAATAAAGAGTGTAAAAAGGTATTCAGGAAGTTACAGAGTCTAGTTGATAAAAAAAAAGAAAGAAAGAAAGAAAGAAAAGGAAGAGAAGGAAAAAATCCAAGGCAATCAATTAACTGACCTTCACTGTAACAAGAATATAAACCGAATTAAATGTAGACTTGCCGCTTATCCTAATTTATTTAGTAGTAGTGTTACGACCTTCCTTTCTTTCACACCATATATTTTTAGAGCATAGCTTCCAACATTCTAATTGATATTCCATAGTATTGTTTGTATCCCCCCCCCTTTCTTTTAATACCAGTTTTATTTCAGAGTATTTTTCTTCTTATTTAATCATACTTACACTCAGAGAAATACACTAAAAATTAAGTGGTGTACGAAAATGGGCGGGTACTAACAGTACTACGAAATATTAATTAGAATGTTAGAAGCTGTGTTAGAGTTATTTTCTGTGTGCTTATTTTCTGCGTGCTCTTATGTGTGCGTGCGATAAAATAAAAAGAAATTTATTGACAGGAGACTTGGCGTTATCGTTATATAAATAGACACAGGAATAATAAACAACATCTTGAATGTCAAAGAAAAATAATATACTAGCAGACAGCTATTTCGATAGTACTTAGCGTACCGTCACCAGTGCGTACTTGTCAACATCCTGATTTTTAGTAAACGCCCATTTTTTTTTAACCCACCAGTATATTTTTAGAGTAATTTTCTTCATATTTAAATATGATTAAATAAGAAGAAAAACACTCAAAAAATACACTGGTGTGGAAAAAGTGGCGTGTACTAAAAAATCTTTCGGTTAATAATTAACACTTTCTCGACCGCATGTTTTTGTATTTTTCACAGTAAGGTCCACCCGTGGGCGTTATTCTTCCCAGTTACAATATTTCAGAACAAAAATTTTCATATTCACATTTATATTACAAATGGATATGTATTATAGTTATTCTCTTTCTAATCAAAGCATTTATATCCATTGACAGTACAAATATGAATATCAAGCATATTTTTAAGAGATAAATAACATACAAATTGCAAAAGAAACGCCCACTGATGGAGTTAGAGATTTTCAAATGACCTGAATCGACGTCAGTGGTTGCGAAAGTGTTAAGATGTTGGCAAGTATGCCAATGTATATAAAAGAAACAAAGCGGAAGTGTTCCCATTTATAAAAAAATAATCGGATTGTGCGAGTGATATAATGAGGAATTTGCACACATGGTGAAATTCATCAAATTTACTTTATATTTCGGAAATTCAGACCCACAGTCTCGAAAAATGTTCTCAAAAATACGAAAAAAGAAAAAAAAAAAAAAAAATCTATCAGTTTCTTGAAAATTTATTTTTAAATTCAGCGAAAACCGCTCGACTCCGAAAGTGGGCGTGTTTCGATGTATCGTCACAATTTACTACGGTTGGGTAAACGAAAATCTCTTTTTCGTTTGCATTGTCAGAGCTGCCAACCTAATCCGGCAAATTGTTAGTAACGCCCCTTTTTCTACACCACTTAATTTTTAGAGTAATTCTCTTTAAATATATTTACGATGAATTAAGAAAACAAATACTCTAAAAATATATTGGTGTAGAAAAAGGGGCGGTACAAACAACTTGCCGGATTAGGTTGGCAGCTCTGCATTATTATGAAGCGACTTGCTTCCTGACTGATATTTTTCAAATTACTTTATTTCAAACCTAGATATTTATGATAATTCTATATTCAGTTGATTTTGCTTATTTATTTTAGAAAAAAGAAACAGTAGTTTAGCTTTTTCATTTAATAATATGTTTTGATTACTAAAATGTTACAATATTTTTCAAACTGTATTAACTACCATGTTTATCAAAGGTGAATGGAACGGCAGATACAGAAAGTTATTTCTCTAATAACAAAACGTTCGTTTTTCTTCAATTTTACTTTAATTATCTGTTATTCCTCTGAAAAAATTCTATTCAAAATACCCCCCCCCTCAAAATTTCGTAAATATTAATCTGCTTTTTAACCCTTAGACAGAAATTAAGTTGCTCTATGGTCGCATATTTTTTCAAATACTGGAGACTGGAAATTTTGCATTTAAATCAAGGTTATTGAATTAAATCAATCTTGAACTGAAGAAAAGGACATTATTCAAATTATTAACGTTTGACTGATACTTATTAAGTAAAATGTTCTCTTGCATTAATTATATACATAGTTTGTATATAACACAAGCATGGCTAACAATATAAACTTTAAAACTACGAAAATAATAATTTTGTTCTAAGCTTTTATTTTGAGTTCATTCAATATATCTCTTTTTAAGAAGAAAAGCAAAATATTCTTTTATAATAATTTCTCCCCCCCCCCCAATCTTTTTTTAAGCTAGTTTATAATTTAAAGACAATAATCTAGGGTAAGAGTGACACTCTACACCACTTTATCTTACTCTACATTATACAAGAGATTGTTATCGACTCATTTTTAGTGTAGCAGTCTATATTGCTTATAAATCATGCGCATCACACAGTGTGCTTAAATTTTGCACAGTAATAATAATAATAAACTTGTTATGGCTTTTGAACTATTTCCAACCATACCGTCTACTATATCCTAATTCCGTTTGTCCTTGTAAACGGAAAAAAAAAAAGATTTTTTTTTTTATAAATTATTCTCTATAGGAAACTCATTTTTATGAACATATAAAATATATTTTAATTTCTTTATCTTTAATATTGTAAAATTACAGTATATTATAATGTAGTTTAATTGGTAAAGTATATCAAAGATAAATTCTGCTTATGCATTTAAGGCGCTTGAATTGCAGCGTATGAGGGAATACTTTCTTATATACAGAGATGCCAATATTTTAATTATTTCGGAGTATTTTTAGCCCCGCCTTTATTCCGCACCACTTTATATATAAAATAAATTTTCTCCTTAAAAAATAATTGATATGGCAAAAAGGCGTGGCTAAAAGTACTCCGGAATAAATTAAAATGTTAGCATTTATGTTATACATACAGTGGTCGTACTCTTCGCCCTTGTTTCACGACACTCTTCAATTCAGATATATTTATTCCACTTTTTTATATATGCTGCTTTTATAATTATGAAAAAGCAATAAATAACTTTCAGCATATCAATCTTATAAACTTTAATAAATTTTAGATCCAACGTTTCGGCTAAATTCCTTCATTAGCCTTCCTCAGGGAAGAATGATGTTAAAAAACACATAAACATAGAAAATTTAAGTACATGATCCCTTAATCCCTGTCTTGTAGTGATCATGTTATAAGATTGATATGCTGAAAGTTATTTATTACTTTTTCATAATGACACTCTTCAAGTTAAGAAAATTCTGACTTTTTGGCCATCATAAATTTTACGCAGAAATATTCCAGAATATATTTATAACAGTGTTGCCAGATGAAATTTTAAATTATCCCTACTAAATGGAGGCAAAAATCCCTTCATTCCCTACGTTAAAATATTTTTACCCTACAAAATACCCTACGACGTACGATTCAAAACTATTAATAGAAATTATATAAAATCATTTAATTATTATTTTAATATTTTCTAGCATTTAAAGGAAAAAAAAAAAAAAAGATCCATTCTTATTAATATTCACATAAGTTGATTGTTGAAACAAACGGGCAAATAAAAACAAGTAACTAATATATGTATAGAAATGCATATTCGTGAAAACACGGTAAATAAAATGGACTATGTTTCTATAATTTGTTTAAATTTAATACTGTTAGCTCTGTATTCTATTAAATTATTAAATGAAACAACTAATCTCCTTTAACATGTTTTCACATCAAACTTACCTAATATATAAATTTGATTTAGTAATAAATAATCAATGTTAACCCTTATCGCTCGTATGTCCCTTCGGAGGTGACATTAAAAAATTGAGCCACGCCTTAAGGTGTTCCTCTGCAAATGAAATGCTATATTTCTAAAACGTGTAACAATAGGCTAACTTTCGGCTACCGGAAAATTCTAACAGAAAGATTTATTTTATTTAATAATGAAGTAAAATAAAACAAATTATTACAATTTTTCGGTAGCCAAAAAGCAGTAAGTTGGAAACTATACGTGTGACGTTTTAAAGGAACGCCAAAAGGCGTGTCTTACTGTTCAAAATAGGAAAATATGACGAGTGCAAAGAGTTAAACCAGCGAATATCGACTTGATACCTTACTCCGACTCCTTAGTGGGGTGTGGCTACATGAAATGAGTGGAGTGAGCACATCAAACAGAAATAAAAAGGTTAATTTACAGAAAGGAAAACGAAAGACAACGCATTCTGATGTAAAACAAAATAAAATACACTGTTAGATCAGTATAATATATTTATGATTAAGATTTTGTGCTGCACAATATATTTTATTTGAGGGGTGGGTGCATACAAATTACTTGACAATTGTTAATGAAAACAATTGGCATTTCGAGGAAATTCACTTTTAACATGTACAGTCAGCCAAAAAAAAAAAAAAAAAAAAAAACGCCCCCCCCCCACCTAATTTCGCCGTAAATTATCGTAAAAGCATGCGGCTGGTACCTATCGATCTGCATCAACGTCTAGTTTTTAATGGTGTAGTTCGATTTTACTTAAGGGGTCATCTACATATTAAAACAGGTATAAACTTCATTTTTTTCAGTGACGACCCCTATTTTTGACCTCATATTCCGATTTTTGAGATCAAGGAAGTTCGGAAAATTTATCTATTTATATACTTTAAATCAATTCTAAACAGAGTTACAATTGAAAATGTGTTAGGGGACCGTCTATACATTTAGAAAAAATAAATCTTGATCTACACACAATATACATTATTTATTAAATTTCACACCGGAAACAAAGTTGAGAAATGTTTATTATAAAATAAAAAATGATTCTAATTCGCGAAACTTTCTTTGTTAGTTTATGAATTAAAAGATTTTTATTGGTTTCTATTTATTACACATTGCATATTAAAATACATCACTTCATACGAAGAAAATTAAATGACTTGAATCATATGAACCCTACAATACAATGTTGAATTACAAAAATCTAGGTACCAAGGTAAAAGAATAATAGTAATAATGATAATAATATTAATAGCGGTTAAACGAAAAAAAAAGTGTTTAATATTTAAAAAAAAGAATTATCTACTTCTTTTTGGGTATATTTTTATTTTACACAGTAAGCCCCGCATGGAAGTGTTACTATAAAGTTTTACATTTAATTTTAGGCGTACAAACCAACAATAGATAATATACAAAAATATAGATAACAAGATTTAAACTAAAATCTGAGTAAGGATATTTAATATTTGTAATTATATTATTATTATATTATTATTATATTATGTAATTTTATTATTATTTGTATTTTATAATTGCTGATGTAGTTTCACGCCATTTGGAAATTTGTAACTCCTCCAGTGGGCGTTTCTTTCACAATTTGTGTGTTACGATATTTCTTAAGAATATTCCTTATATTCATATTTATATAAACAAAATAGTATGAAACAAATACTTTCACTAGAAAGAGTATAATTATTGTTTATATTCATATTAAAATAAATATGGATATAGAAAAAACGGTTTTCTATTGCCTAGAACGAATATTCCCCGTTCTGCAGTCGTCTACTGTACAAGAATTCATAATTTTAAATGCGTAAAATCTATATCTTTAAAAGTTATAAGACATATTACTTACTTTTAAATTCTTTTTCCGTGATAAATGTGTCGCCAGTTTTACACCGTGATTAGAATAATCGAAAATAAATAATATTGCGCTTTGTTTCAATAATAGATTTTAAAAACTTTAAAAAAAAAAAAAAAAAAAGTCCACTATATTATTCGGTATTAAAAAAAAACATTTAATAAAAAGTTTATATTTTATTATGTTACGTCATGCGATAAAATTTAAATAGCATAAACGGTAGAGTAAACGAATGCGGAAATGTCACAACAAGATTAAAACAGAAAATATGTTTTAAAAAATTTGATAAAAATTAATTATATTAATTTAAAAGAAAGCAAAAACAAAAGTATTTTTCACTGCATATTGCTCTTTCAAATAATAATCCTCGTCCTACCGCATTTTCTAAATCATGATATATAACTTGAGATGCACGAATATTAGAATATTCAAGTTAAAACAAAAGACAAAAGGGATAAAATAGAATTTTAGCAGTGAGAAACTAGAAAAAGTTATGTAATATTTAAGAGCAAAGACTTAACATTTCAGAATCGAGTAAACTCCTTTTTGCAACGAAAGCCACGCCTTTACAGAATTTTTCTAAAACTTTACATTATAAAAAAAAAATTATTTTACATACTTCCAATTAAATCATTTAAATTTTTCTTCAGCATTCAATGCAGTAAATGCCATTGACATTTATGCATACCAGCGTCACATATAAAGTCATATACGAGTATGCAAACTAGTTTTTTTAAATACTGTTTCCGCAATATAGAGGCGGGGCTACATTTCTTTTGGAATTCTTTCCCAATCTCTTGCCTGCATTGCGACAATTTTATAAAAAATAAGCCAATTTGTATAATAAACATCGAAATGTTCCTTAGAAAACAATTATAATAATATAAAGGTAAATTAAAATAGTTTTTCGTCAAAATGTATAGAAATATTGACTCACAGAGGATACAAATTATAACAAGATATGATGGTTTATATGTAATCACGTTTTGGATCGAATTTGTAAGATTCCAGGAATTGGTTTTTAGTCCCCACTTGAGGGGGTGAAATTCGCAAAATCGCTTCTTAAAGGGTGCTTATACTATATGTTCTGAAATCTGATCCAGTTTCGAGTCAGTCTCTTCAGTAGATTTTGCTGTGCGTTGATGAGTCAGTGAGTTAGTCAGTGAGTGAGTGGAAGTACTCTTTTATATATATAGACTAGCAGGCTTTGCCCTCTTCTATGGTCCTTATATTCAAATGAATTCGCAAAATTCCATATCATTAATAATAATAATAATAATTACATATATATAAATTAGTCAAAATATAAGTTAAATTTCCCGCTACCTCCGGTAGCGGTTTTTCTGCTCGACCTACATCGAATCTGGAGCTCCAATGCCTTTCGGCAGTGCCTTACCTACTTTTTACTTCCCCTCCTTCGCGGGTAATGTTGAAAGTTTTGCAAAACTCACTCCCGTCAAAGTGCATATTGCGTACTCCCACACATCAAAATCCACCATTCTAAGGTAATCTGGAGTATATTTAAACTTGAAAACGTGTATTTTCCCCCCTCCTCGCCCGAAAAGACGGATGGGGGGATTTAGTGAAATCCCCTTATAGCGCATGTTGCAAACATATATCTAACCAGACAAAAAAATCGATATCCTGAAATAACTTCAAGCAAAGTTATGTTTTAAAACGCGTTTTTTACCCCTACTCTTAAAGGAAGGACGGAGAGGGAAGTTTGGAAAATCTCTTTATATTCTGAGTTAGATACGTATAACCGACCTAAAAAAAGCTCCTTCCTAAGATAATTTAGTGCAGAGTTATACATGGATACAGGTTTTTTGTCCCCATTCCCCAAGAACGGTAGGGTGGAATTTCACAAAATCCCTTTATAGTGTTGGTTGAGTACGCATAAGTCGTCCACACATGAAACATTGCCATTCTAAGATAATTTGGAACATAGTTACGTGTGGAAACACCTTTTTGCTCCCCCCCCCCCCCCCAACCCGCAAGGAGGATATAGGACGGAATTTGAAAAAATCCCTTTGTATTTTGAGCAAGCATAACCAATCGACATATAAAAAAAAATACTTACTGAGATAATTTAAAGCAAAGTTTTGCTTGGAAACGTGTTTATTACTTGCCCTTCCTTAAGGGGAAAAAAAGGGGAATTTCGCAAAATCTCGTTACAGTGGGTGTTGGATACACGTAAATAAGCCACGCACTAAAATTTGTGGCCTCAGCTTCTATGAATTTCCCCGTACGAATTTCACCCGCTTGGCTGGTCATTATATTTAAAAGAAACTCTTTCTATATCGCTTTATGAACAAAAAATAAAAATAAAATTCATTGAAATTGCTCAAAAGTTCGCTTCAGGTGTGTGTTCCTATTGCATGCGACAATGTGGGCTTCCAGAGTGGTCTTCCACTTTTATGCTTATCATATAACGATTTCGAAACAGACATTATCGAAAAAATGGAAGTACCCCTCTTATATTTGAATTTTAATTGCATATAAACAACACACTATACGCACTGTACATAAATTTTCACGTTGTTTCCTATATTTTTTCGATTTTTCCGGTCGACCGTAAAATGACAGCAATTTCACGTCAAATATAATATTACAATATGCTATGTGACAATTAACTTTTTTGTGGTTATATGTATTTCATTGTTAGTTAATAGTGGTTGGTATACAGAAAAAATAAATAAATATGTAACCTCTGATCGTGGTACAGATTTATTATAGCTCCCCTTGCTGACTTTTGAATTTTTGTCGCCATTAAAAATAAATAATTTATAAGATTATCGTTTTTGTTTCTTTCCTTTTTTTCCCCTCAATATTTTATAATTTATTTATTTATATATTTTATAGGCTACTTGGCTTAAAGTTGCTACTGTGAAAGTAGAGTCTTTGGCGAAAAATGTCCTATCTACTTCAGCATCAAAATTAAATATTTACCCAGGATAATGAATAAGTAAAGCTCTTTAATATAATGATGTTGAATTAGCTTTCATTCCAAGCGTACCATCCGTGCCAATAAATAAATAAATAAAAACACTATTGAAAAGAAATCTAAAATTGAGGTCTCTTAAAAAAGATTTGGAACAAAATTTGAGGAAGTATGCTGGATTATTATTATTATTATTATTATTATTCAATTTTGATAATGACGTCATTTTGTCATATGCCTAAGAAAGTTTAATATTTAATATATTACTCCCATTACCGGACTACCGTAGGTAATGGAAGTACTGTATTCGGTACAAAATTCGATATCGATTTTTCACCTGATTTACACGTTTTAAGGTCTCCTGAGTCCAAAAAAGTTGTTTTTGCCAATTGGTCAGTGTGTGTGTGTGTATGAATGTAGGGAATATTCTGGCTATCATATCTCCGTAACTAACAAAGATAGAACTACGAAACTTAAAAATTGAGACAGGTCTGGTGTACAGATGAATTTTCTAAATTTTGGCGAAAATTGGAAAACCGGAAGTAGGACGTTGGAAATCGGAATTGGGACCGAAAGTCCGTATCTCAAAAACGGCTCTAACGATTTTCTTCAAAGTTGCTATATAAACACTCTATTAAATGTACTTGTGAATAATATAGTGGTTAGTTCAGGAAATTTGATTGGTATCCTGTGTAAATAGCTCAATTTCAGGTCTCGCAAGTGCGTTTATTTAAAAACGGCTGTACGATTTTTTTTTTTCAAACTCGCTATATTAACTCCCTTTTAAATATCCTTTTGTATATAATTATTGTTTTCCGGTCAATATTTGAGTATGCCAAGGTAAATGTTGGTATCTCAAAAACGGCTCTAATAATTTTCTTGAAAATTCATAAGTCCATTTTAGTTATCCTTTCTCATGTATTACGTGGTTATTACAGAAAAATTAACAGCCATCCTGATTAGTTAGGTCAGTTTTAAATTTCGGAAATTGGTGTTTCAAAAAATAACTCTACGATTTCTTTTTTCTTATTGTTTAACTCGCTATGTAAACTCTATTTCACGTGTCTTTATACATTATCAAGTTTCTCTTACCGGAAAATTTTTTGGTGTCTTCTTCGTTGGGGCAATTTTACGTCTTCTGATCACATTATCTAAAAAAAATGCATATAATATGTGTAATAGTGAGTAAAGGAAGTCGTGTGCTTGTTTCACAGCAGATTTTTCTTTCTTTTTTATTATTCGCGTGAAAATATAATTTATTATATGTTGAAAAATAAATTAATTTGTAAACTTTTTTGACAACAATTGAAAAGCAAAATAGCTAATTTTAAAGCTTTATAGAAGATATCTATATTAAGTAGAAGATATGATTTAGATAAGGTTTTGCTTTCTCCCTCTCCCCCTGAGCACTGAATTTCTAAAATTCCGAAAATTGGTTTTTAGGTATTTGTGTTGGCTGTATTTTAAAGCAAAAATTTTACGGATATCTGTTTTTTTCTTTGAGATATAAAAGTATTTGTAAAATCACGTTTGGGCCCCTGTCCCCCTACAGGGGCCGAATTTCTAAGATTCCAGAAATTGCTTTTTAGGTATTTATGTTAGCTATATTTTAAAGCCAAAATTTTACTGATATTTGTTTTTTTTTCTTTGAGGTATGAAGGTTTTTTCTGAAATCACTTTTTGCGTATGTGGAATCACATTTTGCCAGGCATCCTCTCTTGTGGACCGAATTTCAAAAATTACAGAAATTAATTTTTAGGTATTTGTGTTAGCTATGTTTTAAAGCAAAAATTTTACGGATATCTGTTTCTTCTTTTCTTTGAGCTATGGAGGTTTTTTCGAAACCACGTTTTGCCCTCCTCTCCCCTTGGGGGGGGGGGGGTGAATTTCTCAAAATCGCTTTCTTAGGGTGTGCTTATGTTCTATAATCTGACCCAGTTTCGAGTCAGTGGCTCCAGTAGATTTTGCTGTGCGTTGATGAATCAGTGAGTCTGTCAGTGAGTGAGCGGATGTACTCTTTTATATATATAGATTAAGTTTACAGTGGCATTACGAATTTCAAGCTACACTAAGATATAAAATAATGTATATAGGTTATCCCAAAAAACTGAAATGCGGCTTAGGTTTTAAATTGTTAAAGATAGGTAATTGTTTAATCATTATTGGGTAATGCATTTTACAAGTATATACAAAATAAGGTACAAAATAAGAAAATGCAGTTATTATTATTTTTTTTTTCGTTAATTTTTCATTGAGTTACACTTTTTTAATTTTTATACGACCCCCCCACTAAATAAATTTGGTCAAATCGAAAGTTTTTACTTTTAATGGAAGAATATCATTGCAAAAATTCACATATCTATTTCTTTAAAATTGAACGAGATATATTTAATTAAAATTGAATCTTGTGCATATGGCTATATACCAAAACAGAAAAGTAAATTTATGACAATAAACCGAATGATTAAATAAACAAAATGTATATTAATATTATATTAAAACCATTTTTGAGTATTTAGGATTGATTCGCCGCTCAGTCACTTAATCTTAAGTTTTATTTATTATTATTATTATTATTTTAATGAATACTGTCTTTTTTTATTTCGAAAAAATAAATTTAAACACAACTACTACATGAAAATAAGAATTTTTTTTTTTTAAATTTTTTTTATAGTTTTTGAAAAAAAAAAAAAAACCAGACGATTCTGAAGTTTTCAATTTGTTTCATGAAATTGGCATATAATTTTATGTGAAGTAAAATTGTTGAACTAAAATGTTTCGAAATCTTTTGCACACAAGTTGCTAATTTCTTAGCATGTTCTAAAACTTAAATGCATGTTATTCAAAATCGACAGTTTAAATTTTGATTGTATGAAATTTGAAAGCCAGTTGTCATTATTATTATTATTATTAGTAGTAGTAGTATTTTTATAAAATACATTATATAAAATATCTATCTGTATGCACAAATTTTTATTGTGTGTCTCAAATTTGAGACAGCATGATTTCAAATTAACAGAGCTGCCAACATTCTTAACTTTTAAATCAGAATTAACAGCAGTAATTTTAAATGGAATATGTTATATATTTTTTCGACGATTAATATTACCGTAAACAGCTATCAAAAATTTCCGGTTTGAAATCTCCCTTGAAAAACGGGAGACATGCACCCATGAATTAAAGACAGCATCCATTCCGCGAGTCGCATCGACTCTCGACATTTGTCTTTTTCTATAAAGACTTTATATATATATATATTGAAACATAATCTGGAAAATTTCATTATCAGTTCGCAGTAGGTCTTTTTTTTTTTTTTTAACAGTTATGTTTTATAAGAGTATTCTTGGATGAGAAAAAAAAAAAAAATAATAATAATAATTTGCATAAGGGCAGGGATGGAAATTCGGCTCAGAGCTCATACCACTATATACAAAAACAGATATTCTTCTTATTCAATTTAAATTGACTAAAAAAGATAAATTTTCTTCATAAACAGTGGTACAGAATCTGCGCCTAATTTCCATCCCTGTAAGGGATAATAGAAAAAATAAAATAAATAAATAAAGTGTATAACTTTCTGAAAATTAACGAGAGAAGTGAATATTGTTCTCAACGTTGTATCATTCCTAACTTTACTTTGAACATTTTCACAATTTACAATATATATATTTTTTAATCTGTAATAGATAAAGAATTAAACCGTATTTCAATCTTTTTGAGACACCCTGCACATTATAAAATTCATACTTTTTTTTTTTTTTTTTTTTTTTTTGAGGGGGGGGCTCAAATTTCAAGTTAAGTGCTATTATTTCGACACAAAACAGAGTATATATTGTAATCATATTTAAATATTTTATTATGCACTTACTTATTTTGGATACTTATTTGGTGATAGGTAGTAATTTTTCTATTATAATTCTAAATGTAATGAAATTTTTGGAAAAAGAAAATTCATTTCTATTAAAAACGCGTAATTGATATTTAATTAAATTACAGGCTCAAAAATTATGTGTTTGTATTTATTATCAGCCTTGTCAAGTTCCTTATTCGGTTAATTTATTCGGAGCGTTTTTAACCCCACCTTTTTTTCATACCACTTTTTTAGTAACAATATTTTTTGCTTATTTTATCGCAGTGAAGTATTATTGAAAAATATTCTATTATTTGAGTGGTGTGAAATAAAGGCGGGGCTAAAAGTGCTCCAGAATAAATTAATAATTTCTTATAAATTAACGCTTAATACCAGAATAAATTAACGCGACCAGTGTTCCCAGATCTGGCGGATTTTTATTCAATATTCACCAATAATTTTTAATTGCAACATTTGCCTAATCACTTCGAAGATTGATAGGCTACTATGTATATCAAACACCACTTCTCAAAATTATTGGTGATTATTGAATAAAAAATCTGCCAGGTCTGGCAGCACTGTTCGCTACCGCATGATTTTGTCTTTTTGACAGTAAAGTCCTCTGTGGGCGCTATTCTCCCAAGTTACAATTATTTCAGGACAATATATTCTGTATTCACATTTATATTACAAATGGATATATATTATTATTATATTCTTTCTTATTGTTATCCATAGTATATTTGATTGTACGAAAATGGATATTGGTATATTATTAAGAAATATGTAACATAGAAATCGCGAAAGAAACGTCCTCTGGAGGAGTTACAGATTTTCAAATGACGTGAATCTACGTCAGTGGTCTATGAAGAAGATAATACATGTCCAGGTCACTTTTAATAATGACCGTGTAGAGCTTGCTAAAGAGTATAAAGATGAAGGAAAATATTTCAGGCAATATTAAATAATCCATTATATATGTGTGAGTGTTCACTCATATGTTCTATAAAAGTTAATTAATTTTACAAATTTATAATTGCAAAGAAAAAAGAGAGATTAATATAATTAAATAAAAAAAATACCGTTTTAAATTTAAGTAATTCACTTAATTAATTAAATAGAATTTCCCGTTTTATTTTTAAATCAAAACTGATTTACTAAATAGCATTTCATTGTTTTTTAATAGAAGGATATTTTCCTTAGAGTAAAGTAAAGCAATTTTTATATCGGGTTTTTTGAAAAGTAATTTTATTTGTACTTCTTCCCCTAAAGAATTAAATCAGTTTCGCTATAATTTATTTATTTCAGAATGTATTTTAAAATTCGTTACCAACGTATTTCTAACATATGTCTGAATTAATAATAATAATAATAATAAAAGAATATCCGTTAATAATTATAATGCTTCTGTTTACATAAAAAAAAGCTATTATTACTTTCAAGCAGACGATTATGTTTCTAAAAATAGATTTTTTAATGGATTATTAACTTCTTGCTGGCGCGGATCTTGTAACCGGCTGAGTCCGTTGCTTTGATTGACAGCTGGCGTATATTGTTTATGCCAAATTAGTTCGAGTTTTGGTAACGACAAATTATATTAAAAAATATTGTATTAAAATGTACTGAAGACAAAGAAACAGTTTAGCATTCTTTTTGGCTTAATTTTAACTACGTCAACGTATTGGGTTGACACTTTTCGGCTCGGGAACAGGGAGATCGTTTCAGACCTCTGCCTGCTTCGCTGGTAAAAAGAATTTGATTTCTTGATCCCGTCCTCTCCCTCTGTTTCATTTGCTGTGTGGAATTTTATTCTTGATATTAACAGGTATTAACGAAATATTGTTTATAATTTTTCACTATGTCAATATTTGTCATCTTTAAGAAAATGATATATTTTCCTCCTGAATAAAAGAACAGTATCCAATGGATTGTTTAATATTGCCTGAAATATTTTCCTTCATCTTTATACTATTTAGCAAGCTCTATACGGCCATTATTAAAAGTGACCTGGGTATGTATTATCTTCTCCATAAAAATATGGTGCCATGAGCAGGATTAGAACCTGGGCTATTGCGGGCACAACGCAGTGTATTAACCACTATACGATAACGGCACCATATTTTTATGAAGAAGATAATACATACCCAGGTCACATTTAATAATGGCCGTGTAGAGCTGGCTAAAGAGTATAAAGATGAAGGAAAATATTTCAGGCAATATTAAACAATCCATTAGATACAGTTCTTTTATTCAGGAGGAAAATATATCATTTTCTTAAAGATGACATGTATTGACTTTGCGAAAAATTATTAACAATATTTCGTTAATACCAGTTAATATCAAGAGTAAAATTCGACACAGCAAATGGAGCAGAGGGTGAGGACGGGATCGACAAATCAACTCCTTTTTTACCAGTGAAGCAGGCAGAGCAGATCTTTAGAGATCTCCCAGTTCCCGAGCCGAAAAGTGCCAACCGAATAAGCTGGTGTAGTTAGAGTTAAGCCAAAAAGAATGCCAAACTGTTTCTTTGTCTTCAATACATTTTAATACAAAATTTTTTAATATAATTTGTCGTTACCAAAACTCGAACTAAATTGGTATAAAAAATATATGCCAGCTGTCAATCAAAGCAACGGACGCAGACGGTTACAATATCCGCGCCAGCAAGACGCCAATAATCCATTAAAAATCTATTTTTAGAACCATGATTATCTGCTCGAAAGTAATAATAGCTTTTTTTATGTAAACAGAAGCATTATAATTATTAACGGTCATTCCTATTTTTTGTTTTATTAATACAGACATGTGTTAGAAAAAAGTTAGTAATGAATTTTGAAATACATTCTCAAATAAATAAATTATAGCGAAACTGGCTTAATTCTTTAGGGGAAGAAGTATAAATAAAATTACTTTTCAAAAACCTCGATGTAAAAATTGCTTTATTTTACTCTGAGGAAAATTTGCTTCTATTAAAAGACAGTGAAATGCTATTTAATAAATCAATTTTGATTTGAAAATAAAACGGGAAATTGTTTTTAATTAATTAAGTGAATTACTTAAATTTAAAACGATATATTTTTTATTTAATTATATTAATATCTCTTTTTGCTTTGCATTTATAAAATTGTAAAATTAATTAACTTTTATAGAACATATGTGTGAACACTCACACATGGTCGCAAAAGTGTTAAGGAACTTCGTAACTCTGTATTATTTTCCTTAATAAATAAAATATATATAATAGTAAATATTGAAAATGTATATAAATGAATAAATAAGGATACTGAGAAAATAAAAGTTTGATTTAAATATTCTATTAAATGCGACAAAATAAATAAATAAATAAATATATTAATAAATAAATAAATAAAATAAATAAAAATAAATAAATAAAATAAAATAATATATATATATATATATATATATATATATATATATATATTAATTTTAATCTATATTAAACTCAGATTAATTATAATAATAATGAAAAAAAAAAAAAGGAAAAAGCCGTTAAATAAATTTAAAGAAGAATGATACCTCATTTAAAAATTTTCTTTGTAAACCGTTAAATTTACTTTTCAACAATAAAATATGTTTATGGTTAAGATAATATCTTAAAAAGTAAAATTAATATGTAAATATATATTTTCAAAGCAAGTTTTAAAACATCATTTTTATCAAATGTTTTTTCTTTTTGTTTAGAAAAAAAATATTTTAAAAATTCTTAATGCACGCAATTATAATTTATAATAATCATTTTGAATTTCAATAATTTAACTTTAGAAATATATGTGCCCACCTATATATATATATAATAAATAAATAAATAAAAATAAAAATTACAGTTTATTAAAAACATGACTTATATCAAATGCTAATTTATATAAAACGATTAGTTTGAAATAGTTTATTAAGTATTTATTTACAGTGTACAAGGGGATGATATTCCAACACAGTTTTTTTTCTATACACAAAATTTTATTTCAAAAGGTTTTTTTTTTTTTTTTTTTATTAATGTTTGCTGAATTCATGAATATCTAAAACAATCTCTATAGAAAAATTTTATTTGAGATCAGTGAATTCGAATAACAGGGAAGATAAGTTGGAAAAAAGAACCATTAGATTTTTATTTCATTTCATATCACCACAAAAATGATCAGATTCTATAGAAGAAGAAAAATGAGGCGGTATATACCATTCACTGGAAATAGGGAACATGACAAGAGATGTATGGTTTAACAGTTCATTCTATGTCATTATCATAATTCAGCTATGGCTGGATTCTTAAAAGGCTGCTGAGCGAGGATGGGAGAAAAATTCTCTGAATTCTGTCCATACTGATAAAGTGTCCTTTTGCTCTGACCTAGTTTGTTTTTCTTATTCGCAGCATATTTGTACCTGTGCCAAAAACTGAAGATTACAATCACAGCAACGGCCAGTCCAGCGCCAGTAAAAGCAATAGCCAAAATCTGCTTCAATGATCTAGCATCACAATCCATATCGTCTGGTGATACATCGACAAGTAGACGATCTTTTAGTGATGCTGGACCATTGCACATTACTTGCGTCACATCCTCACCGTATGTTGTAAAATTCTCATTCTTAAGAAGATGCCAGAGCCATAAAACACTACAGTTACATGTAAGAGGGTTATCACGCACATCAAAAACATCTAATTTGTCCCATGGCAACATATCTTCTTGGAATGTAGTAAACTGGTTGCCTCTGAGACTTAAAAATCGGAGGTTTTCCAAACCGCGAAAAGTACCCTTTTCTACACGATTTAAGATTTTGTTGTGGCTTATGATAAGGCGTTCAAGCTGATGATTATCTGCGAACGTCCCATTTTCAATAACCTGAAGGTCATCTTCACCGTTTACAGTAATAGTCCGGAGTGAACGGAGTCCTCTAAAGTCATTGGGGCCAAGACTCTGAAGTTTATTTTTACCTACATGTAATTCCTGTAGGTAAGGAATATCCAAAAGGACATCAATAGGCACATTTTGTAGTTCGTTGTCCTGGAGGAACAGGGAAACGATATTGTCTAGTCCAAGGAAGGCACCAATTTCGATGATATGAATACCACAGCCGTCTAAACTAAGAACTTGAAGATGGTTCAGGTGCTGAAATGAGTTTTTGGGCACGACATACATGAAGTTCATACCCAAGTCTAGACTTCTAAGTTTCGGTACATTTTGGAAAGAATCTGAAGGTATCCGAGTAAGTCTATTATCTCTCAGGAGCAGTTCCTTCAAATTTCCAAGACCAGAAAAGGCAGAAGAGGACAAAACGGATATGCGATTTCTGGACAAATCTAAGTTTTCTAAACTGTACAGTGGTTCAAACACATCATCAGCAATTTCTTCAATTAGGTTACCATCTAATCGAAGGACTTTTAAATCTGAAAGACCATGAAAAGCTTTACTTTTCAATTCAGTGATTTTGTTGCTATTAAGATGTAACACCAGAAGCTCTTTTTGCTCAGAAAAGTTTTCACTTCCAAGAGATGATAGAAAGTTTTGGGACATATCAAGATATCTCAGATTTTGGTACACAGTAAAAGAGGCAGCAATACTCTTGATTTTGTTGCCATTTAAATGTAGTTCTTGTAGCACTGGGTTTAAAGTAATTGGTACGACATCTAAGGCCGCGCCATCACACCATACTGTGAGAGTATCCTCATTACAGAGGCATCGGAAAGGGCAGAATCCCTCCACCTGTTGATACCAAACGAAGAAGAGGAGGAAGAGAAGTATTCCTCTCCTGAATACAGAGCCCCTCCTCCCCAAACATCCTAAAATCATTGCTCAACCACAACATTCAGTAGGAACCTGAAAATAAGAAATATATATTATTAGATATTAGATCAAAGAAAACATTCAAGATATTATTTAAATATAAAATAACAAATATATATCCATGTTAGTTGTTTTCTGAAATTTTAAAAGGTATAAACAATAAAAAACAATCTATGAATTTTCAGTTTCTTAAAACTTATGCAAACATAATGTAAAACACAAGTTTATATCTGATAGCAAATATTTTCATCAGTAAAATTTTGGGTCATTTTAAATATTTGAAACATAGAGCTAGCAGTTTATTAAAATACGTAATGTATAATGAAATGAAAGTGATTGACATTTTCAAATAATTGTAAAATGTGATATTTTAATTCATTTTTTTCTGGTAAAACAATAAACCTAGTGAAAAGTAATCCACTCTTATCATGTTATGTTTTACTCAAAATCCAATGTTCTTATTATGTTCTTCGCTACACAGGATTAATATTGTGATGACATATGTCATCGGACTTCTTCTAAGGGGTTAAAACCAGATCGTAGCCAACTGCTTATTGCGTAGCTCTAGTGCGGCATTAAACTTACTTAAACTCAACCTCTTCTTATTACAGATGTCATAGTTTTGCAGTATATTGAATGAGAAATAAATTCTAGATGGTACACTGAAAATGAGGTCATTTTTAAATTCAGCATCCTCAAATACATAAAGATTACCAAACAACAACAACAACAACAAAAAAAAATCATGCAGGTGAAAAAAATAAAACCATATGTAGTGTAACCACGTTTCCTAAAACTAGCAGTGAGAACGAGTCGAAAAGTTTGGAGGGGTGTCAAACTGACGGACAGGTTGGGATTTGGAAAACACCCAGTCAATCGGAGCTCTCTTATCGCTTATTTTCTATGAATCAGACGAGTATCCCCCCTATTTTAATAGTACGCTTAATTATATATATATATATAAACACGATTAGAAAATTGTGGTGGTTATTCATAAAAATAAATAAATAAATAAATAAATAAACTGTCAACTAGTTATTTTGTTAGTCTTAGTTGCCTTGAAAGATATTACCTAAAAAATTATATTTGCTTAGGGCAGCATTCTTCGGAAAATACAAATTCTCCATCTCCCATCCCTATCTTTTTCGTTAAGTAAACACAACTAGACCTGAATTTAATATTCTAAAAATATTATGTGTTAACTTTTCACAATAAAAATACATTTTGAAGATTCCACAAACCTACTTCATTTTCCCATTTATTAATATTTTTCATAAATGACATATTATTTATATAAAAGTCTTAGATTAAAAGAGTTTATGCAAAAATTTCCTTTAAATCCTCATTATAAAACTCAACTAGTTTCTGTTCTTTCATTGACACATATATATACATACAAAAGCAATAAAAGATTATGCAATATTTAGTATGTTTAGCATAGATATGATTCATATTCTGTTTACTTTCTTTCTGTTTAATCATCTCTCTTAATCTGTACTATGTTTATTCTATTAATTAAGTCATTATTATTGTTTACCTTTAGAGATTTTAATGTCAGTAGATCTAAGAACGTTTTACTTTGACTGCTACGCTTCCCAAACGGGCAAGCTAAATATTTAAACAATGCCAAAATATTTCACATCAATAGTTTAATAATATAAGATTTTTTTTTCCATTGTGTTTAACAGTTTTAAGTAAACTAAAGTAATATCCTTATTATTGATTGAGTTTGATGAATGAACAGCTTATGTGGATTAAGTTTATATCTCTAAATTTATTTTTCTTTATGGATCCTCCATGTTTCTTTCAGAACATATCAAATATACCAGAATGTATTAACTTCATTTTTGAGATAATTTAAACAGATTTCAGTTAATTTATATGTTATCAAAATTATTTATTTCAAAAGAAATTTCTACATAAAAAAAAAAAAAAAAATGTTTGTCTATGCCATGTATGTGACATGTTTCTGTATGAAGAGAAACTTTCCCCTTATATTTGAATAATATTTTAAACTTTTCTAACTTAATAGATTTTCTACGTACGATAACTTATACATGGATTTCTGATTTGTCAAAATGCAATTTTACTGCAAATTGTAATTTTAGAGAAAAGGGTTTCGATATATATGGGATTTTCATTTCTGGCTCCAAAACCTACTAAGTATTGAATAATTGTTACGAAAAATTTTATTTCATCCAAATATATATTTTTAGTAGAAACAATTACAACACTGATACGTGAAATACTGGTTGGTTTGTATACATACATTTACATACACGTATACATGTGAATATAGTATAAAATGAGTGGTAGCGCATATGCAAATGTATATACACATAGCTGCCAACCGTTATGGTTTTTTGACACCGGTATTTTTTATAGAATTTTTCTCCTTATTTGTTCTTAGAAATTACTACAGAATCTTTAAAAAAAATTCTATAAAAAGATACCGGTGTCAAAAAATCGTAACTGTTGGCAGCTATGTACATAAGTTAAAGCTAGGAGAGATTCCGTGCATACTGGTTTGTCGGTAAACAGAAGAGTGGGTTCGATGTGACACCAGGTAGTTGTACAACATCAACAGTGGAGTGCCAAATTGAATGTGCATCTTGATTGTTTCAAATATCTAAGATACAACATAGTTATTTTGTCTCGTTTAAAAAAATAATTTATTGCATTTTCATAACTCTTCCTAGGAATTTCTATAAAAAGGAAGTATTACAAAGTATTTTTAAATTAAAGGATTTCTCATGGACTAGTTTATACATGTTACTTGTGGCAGGTCGTTGCACGAAAGCTGCACCATTTACAAAAATATGTGCAGCGAATGGACACAGTGACAGATTAGGTCATCAATCATCATCAAACAAGAAACTGTTAAAACCGAAAAGGAACTGTAATACTTTTAAGTTAAACGTGCTACCTAGTAATTAAATGTTATTTTTTATTATCTAGTCTTGTTTTTATTTTATTTTATTTTTCTTTTCTGATTCTTTCTTTTCTTTTATTTTTCTTATATATATATATATATATATATATATTATCTTTAAATTTCTTTAATTATTATTATTATTAATAATTATTATATTATTATTAATTAATTATTATTATTATTAAAATAAAATAACCACTCCTAATACACAAAAAAAAAAAAAAAAAAAAAAAAAAAAAAAATACAAAATCTTACAACAATATCATTTAAGTGCGATTATTATTGTCAATAATTTAACTGTAGATATAATTAAGCGCAATCCTTAATACCCTATAAGAAGATATTGCGCAAAATAGCTCTTATGGTTTTACTACAGCTGTTGTTTTATTTAATTGCATGAAAACAAAATAATATCGGAAATACATAGAATACAAATGAATTCAAAATTATTCAGCTGTAGTTTAGCAAAAAATTGATATTTGGATGTTTTATATAATTCTTTTGAATTGTGCGCAGTCTCCTAGCTTTATCATAAGACTAATTGCTGAAAATATGTAAATTTTTAAGAATTTTAGAAATAATAAAATATTAAATGCTTATTACAAATGATTATTGCTAAATTCAAAATTATAAAATGACAAAACATTATATTCTAATTTATATATTTAATACTAACAATTTAAATTTTTCTATAACTGAATTGTAGTTTTTATAGATTAAAAATACTTGCTATATAAAATTGTTTTTTAAATTGGGAAATACAATCCTGCCTCATCGGTAAGAAGTATTTTCAACAATAATAAAAATTACTAGAGGCTTTATATTTTTTCCAGATTAAAGTTACATTATAAAGCAAAAATTATTTATATATATATATATATATATATATATATTAATAATTAGGGAAGAAAATACTGCAAAAGGAATTTTAATCTTTTAAATAAATATCATTTATAAATAAAAGTATATTTCGATTTTATTTATTGAATTCCTCTTTCTAAAAAAATTTAATTTATCCCATGCATTGTAAAACCCATTTACTTACAGTATAGTATTATTTAAATTACCTTTATGAAAAACGTTCAATTTAAATTATAATTATCTTTCAGAATTATATTTTAATATCTTTTTGATGATATTTGAAATAGAATCTCCAAGGAATCGAATGATGTGTAGTTAAAAGTAAATTGATTTTTTGATATTTGTATCAAAATACATTTAAATTTAAAGTCATTATTTATCAAAAACGTAATCCTTTATTATTTTTTGATAAAATTCTAAAATATATTAAAGGTTAAATGAATTTTAGAAAATGAAAAAATAAAATAATAATAATAATAATAACAAGAAAATGTAGAGGTGGAAAATTAATCTTTATACAAATAAATTTTGTTGAACCATTTAATTATTTTTATTGTTGCATTTGTAAAGAATTGCATGTAGCAATAATTTTTATTGTTTAATGATCTGCTAAACATTATTCTTAAAATAATTTGATAACATTTATTCTTAAAATAAATTAATACGAATTTTTAGTGTTTAATTCAACATATCGGGAATGGATGATATTTTTTATTAATACACTGAATAACAATAATAATAATAAAAATATTAAAAAAAAAATTAAATTCCGTAAATATATATAGAATATCTTTTTATATTTTATTTTTTAATTACTTTTCATATTTCGCGATTATATTTAATGACAAACTCAGCAATTTAATTTTGAAACTGCACTTTTTGGGCTTATGTTGTCAATGAATAATAATTGAAAATATGCAATGAACGTTAAAATATGTGGTGAAGTTTAATGTGAAATAAAAATCGCTCTGGTTAACTGCTTTTCATTTAACAGATTTTAAGATATTTTTAAAAAGAATTTTTTTAAAAATAAAGAATCTGTTTTTTATATGTATGTATGAGGCAATTTAACCTCTTTGCAAAGGGTAGAAATCGAGGAACAGTAGCGCCACCTCTTGAGCAGTTTGCACCAAAGGTTGACAAACAACAATTAATGTAAATTTTTGAAAATTCTGTTAATTAGTGAGCTTTGAGTTATTTCCCAGACTTTCTGTTTCAAACGCACAGACAGAAGAGCGTTTTCTAAAATGGACAATTCGTGTTTAGAGCGGCACAAAATCTATAATTCCATCAAAAAATGAAATTCGAAAATTTTTATTAATTCAGTATTTTGTTCTATGAATACAGAAGAAAGTAATAAATAGTTAGAAAATCGTGTCAAAACAAAATATTTCATATAAAAGTAAAAGGAAAGTGGGGAAAAATGGAATTCTTTCCTTGAGATTCGTATAAAGAAAATGAAGTGGTATATGTTTTAAGGGCTTTAAAATCAGTTATTGAAAGCCAGAGTCCTCCACCCGAACCCGATAGGGAAATTTTAAATCAACCCGAAACTCGACCCGAACCCAATAAAAATAATAAAAAAAATAACCCTTGCTTTCCCAAGATGGGGTCATTTTGACCCCATTTTGTAGTTGAAATTTAGTTAAGCCCACCTCATTCAAAAAGTGCGCTAGTTCACCAGAGAAAGCAAACGTAACCAGGGGAATGTCGCAACTTTTAAACGATACAAAAAGGCGCGATGCTGGTGAATTTCGCCAAACGTGCCAAGCGGCACCTGAAAGCAATTTTTTCTGCATTAACACCTTGATTTTGGGAAAGCGAGGGTTAATTGACCCGAAAACCACCCGAACCCGCAAAAGGAAATTTTGACGACCCGCACCCTACCTGAATTCGGCTTCTTTTTACCGGAACTCGACCCGAAATCTGAATCTAAATGAAAATGAATAGTTCATCTAAAAAATCATGCAAAACGTTTTAAGCTATAAAATAATGTAAATCACCATTGTCACGTATTCCGTAGCGTTGTTACTATCTGTCTATTTTTTAAACAAATTTTTCTGTAGATTAATTTTATACTTATTTATTTGCAATTATATTTTGAAGAAAATTATTCTAGAAAGAAAACAATGTGAAAAAAAAGTCGTGTACTAACATCGCTACGAAGTAAATGAAAAACAGTTGGCAGCTATGTTATATATATATATATATATATATATATATATATATATATATATGTATATATATGTGTGTGTGTGTGTGTGCAATGATTATTATTTACTGAAGCAGAGAGAGATGACAGTCGTTGCACACAATGATTACTAGGCTTTCTTTCAGGCAACATCTTTATTTCTTCATTATTGCTAAGTCAGAACAGAGAGGAAGGCAAATGTAGTCAGACGGACGAATCACCGATCCCCATACGGCACATAACATCGGGGCTAGTCAATTCGCCAAGTCATTAATACAATTATTTATTGCTTTCTTTTTGACATAAGCAATCATACCCTAATTTAAAATTATAAATCATTTATTCTTTCAATTGAATCTTTCCGGCACCCAGATATTTTTCTATTGCTCATTAAATTTATTTATAGGATATTTCCAGATATCAAAATACTTAAATGATTAATTTATTTTGGACTGATCGCGACTGTAATTTCGGCTAGCGATTTTTATACTTTTAATTTGGATTTTTTTAATAATTTAAATTTATTTACTTTTATTCCTTTCATATATATATATAACCTCATATGATAATTTCTCAGGATTAAAGTTATTTTGTCAATTAGGAGTTCAACATAAAAATCTCAAATTATTCTCATAGGAGTCTGAAGATTTGTCTTTTTAATAATATAAATATTAGAGGAGTAACATAGAACTACTACTGTATTTGTAAAACTTTTAATATTTTTTATGTTAAATTTAAGACTTACGGTTACATGCCAGATTTGTCCGATATCACTTTTTTTCCCGCATTGTTTTTATCATATAGAATTAAGGAAGAAATTTTCATAGCCATCAGCTCAACATAACGACGCTTGTTCCTAAGTGGTCCAATATAAATTGAAAGCATAGATTTTAATTATAACCATATTGCATATAGATCTTGATACGATAATTTACCACACAATTTAATACATAATTTTATTGTTAAACGATATGCAATAAAATTTAACCAGCAAATCTCCTCATATTAAGCATCTTACATAAATATACTAACACGATTTCATATCGTACGATCATTATATACATGACAACCAACTCTGAGTCATGTATTCTCATTGAAATTTATGTGCATGTAGAGAAATAGCATTTGATATATGCACCACAACCTTCCAACATTCTATTTAATATCCGTAAAATTTTACGCAAGTTGCGTGGAAAAAAAAGCGGGCACTAACAATTGTTAGTAACTAATCGTTAGTAGCCGCCCTTTTTTCCTACAACATTATTTTTAGAGTAAATTTTTCCCAATGTTATTCCGATTAAAAAAGAAGAAAAATACTCTAAAAAAAAAAAAAAAAAAGATTTTCGAAGAATTTTACGCAATATTAATTAGAATGTAGGCAGGTATGCATACGCGTAGAAGAAAAGAATAAATAAAAAATAATAATTATTAAAATAATCAAGATTTAAAAAAAAATTTCAATTTTACAATATTTTTGCGTGTACATTCATATTGAAACAAATTTTTGAAATGCAGAAGTGCCGGAGTTATTACAGAGTAATATCTATTAAAAACATTTGTGGTAAAAGGCATACGAATCGCAATATTATATATATATATATATATATATATATATATATATATATATATATATATATTATATTGTGATTTAATATATTTCACTTTTTATCTCGTACATTTTCATTATTAGAAGTCTAAAGTATTATTATATTAGTAATAAAAGATATTTTTGATATTTACTACGCAGTTTGGAGGATTCATCTCAGTACTAGTCTCTAAAACATGCAAAAGGCACAACCATATGTCAGTTCTGCAGTTCTACATAATTTGCATAACAAGAACGAAACTTGCCTCAGCCGATACAAATTAGCGAAAACTGCATAATGAAACTGTTATAACTGTATAGTCTATACACCATCTATATATATAAATGGCTAAGAGATTTCCTTGGACTCTGTGTGTGGACGAACCGAGTATAAGGTCACATGCTGAAAAAAAAGTAAAAGAAAAAAAAATGTTTAAATGAATTTAATGTTTTGATTTTTATGTAAAAATATGATCACGTGCTACCTTTAAAAGAGCGTAAAAATTAAGAGTTTTTGTGATGCATGTGGCATCTCTATAAAATGATTAAAGATTAAAAAATTAATTATTAAAGATTATTATATATATATAAATGGCTAAGAAATTTTCTTGGACTCAGTGTGTGGACGCACCGAATATAAGATCACATGCTGAACAAAAAGTAAAAGAAAAAATAATGGCAACATGAATTTAATGTTTTAATTTTTATGTAAAAATTGTTTTCACGTGCTATCTTTAAAAGAGTGTAAAAATTAAGAGTTTATGTGATGTATATGTCATCTATAAAAAAAAAATGATTAAAGATTAAAGAATTAATTATTAAAGATTATTAAATATTAAATATTAAATTAAAGAAATGGAATTAAAGAAATAGAATAAAGAAAATGTTTATAAGAGAATGTTTAAAGAGAAGCAACTATGTTGGTTACATTTTGTTTGATTTTGAAATTTTTTCCGCATTCAGAATTCGGTTCGTTCACAATATATATATATATATATATATATATATATATATATATATATATATATATATTGTGATTTCATGTATATTTCCACTTTTTATCTCGTTCATTTTAATTATTAGAAGTTAAAAGTATTATTATATTAGTAATGAAAGATATTTTTGATATTTACTAAACAGTTTGGATTATTCATCTCAGTACTAGTCTCTAAAACATGCAAAAGGCATAACCATATGTCAGTTCTGCAGTTCTAGATAATTTGCATAACAGGAACGAAACTTGCCTCAGCCGATACAAATTAGCGAAAGCTGCATAATGAAACTGTTATAACTGTATAGTCTATACACCATCTATATATATAAATGGCTAAGAGATTTCCTTGGACTCTGTGTGTGGACGAACCGAGTACAAGGTCACATGCTGAACAAAAAGTAAAAGAAAAAAAAATGTTTAAAGATTAAATATTAGATTAAAGAAATAGAATAAAGTTTATAAGAGAAAAATGTTTATAAGATAATGTTTAAAGAGAAGCAACTATGTTGGTTACATTTTGCTTGATTTTGAAGTTTTTCCCGTATTCAGAATTCAGTTCGTTCATGAACCGGAGCTTTTCTAATTATAAGTAGTCGAACAACAGGAAAAATTTTTAACAATAAATTGCATCGTTTTATGCAAGCAGTGAAGGATATTTTTTCTTAACTAATTTAATCCCGTTAATTATATAAAAAAAGGGGAATCATTGCTATGTTATATTTGTATAAATTACCTTTAAAAAGAAAATATTTTTATCTTTTATTTATTTCTTAAAGTCTGATTCACATTACCCCCCTTCGTATATATATATATATATATATATAAATATATATTAAATGTCATATTTTTAGAATTGGCGCTGTATATTTTAATTACATATTAGAAAGAGATATAATTTTCTTTCAATATCTTATTTTAAAAGTAAGTTAAAGTTTTAATAAAAGTAAATATTTTTTTTTCTATGTATAGAATACTTCTTTTGCTTAGCAAAATGAGGTAGACACGGTTGTAATTAAATATAAAATATGCGATGTTTACATTGAATTACTTTAGAATTTCTTAAAAGTTTTTTTGATAAATATAACCTATGTATAACAATACTTATAATATATTAATTTGAGGCACATTCTAAATTACAACTAAGTTTAGATATTTTAAAGATAAATAGGTTTCACATGCAGCGGAAGCATTTAAAACCTTTTGCCAGTTAATTGAACAGATCTCATGGCTTAACGTTTTTGCAGACCATTGGATAAAGTTCTATTACAATAGTCTAAAAAAAAAAAAAAAAAAAAAAAATCAAGAAAAGTTTTTCTTTAGCGTTTTAACAGTGGAAAATAAACGAAATTTAATTTATTATATATGGACTGTACAAAAATTTCCATAGCTGACACATTTTACAATTAATTTTGTCTTTAATCTGCTCTTTAATTATCATCGGTTTATTTATCCATATAAATAAAGAGGAGTGTTTGTGTGTATTTGTCTGCACTCTGGAGCTCAGACTACTGATCGCAGAGCTACAAAACTTGGTAGAGGGGTAGCTTAGATCCTGAAAGGGTGCACATCATCGAGATTTTGTCGATTTGTGAGTTCTAGTTTTTTTTTTATTATTTATTATTATAATTTTTTTCAATTTGATCTATTTTCATTTCTGCTTCATTTTCTTAAATTTATTCTTTCATTTCAATCGTTTGCATCGCATAGCAATGGCTGTTACACTATTTATAATTTATTTAATTAATTAATACCTTTGAAAGGGATTTTTTAAAATTTACTCTACTTATTTGAAAAAATTATAATATAGGAGAAAAGAGTTAGCTTTTTAAAATTTAAGTTTAATTACAATTTATTTATTCAATTCCTTGAAATGTAAACCTTCGTTTTTATTTTGGTTAAGTGGTAATCAAATGGTAATATTGTAGAAAGAGAGAAGGTTATAAAATACATAGTGCTAAAATTAAAATGTATAATAGACGCTGAGATACCGCCATCTTTAAAATCGTAATTCTTGAATAATAACAGCTTCACCTGTCGTTCGATAAATATCCAAATTAGAATGCCCAGGAAAGACGTTGCTGTAAGCAGCGGAAACCTGGATCCTATGCCGAGCGGGCGGAACATAAACCCAGTGCGAGTTCTGATCACCCGCTCAGAGCGATTTAAATGTATTTTTTTAAATTTTAATTTATAGAGAGATATAAAAAACAATGATTTAATTTTCTTGAAAATTCATGTAAATTTTGCTGCTAGCGATGCAAGTAAATCTTGCTGCTTTCATTTTTCTTTTCTTTTCTTTCTTTCTTTCTTTCTTTTTCTTTATATATATATAAACTAGCATTATTTCTAATATCTTTGTTACAAAACATGTACTTTTATTACTTTACACAAAAACTTAGAATTTATACGTCTTCCCATTCTCCTAACATTCGAACTATTCGTTTCAAATTATTAAATCATAACAACTGCATTTTTTCCCCACACAAAAATCAATTATATCATACTTTTTATTCTTACGCAGTTTCTATTCATAAGAAATACCAACAAGTTTTTTGCATAAAAGTAGATTTCAAGAAAAATTAACGTCTTAAGTACAGTTAAAAGTAATATTTTGATATTATATCGAAAATGTTTTATCCAAAACGGAAAAATCAAATGTGATTATAGAGAGGGTTTATTTAGTTTTTTTAAATTTCGTATTTTTCTTATTTTAGGGATTATAACAATTAATCTTTAATATTATTTGCATATTTAACTTTTAACTAACGTTTAAGCAAGTTATAGATAATTTTTTAAAGAGTCCGTTCTATATATCTATATCATTATATAAAGCGCAAAAAATTGTTTGTTTGTGGAGGGTAATCTCTGAAACTACTGAACCGATTTAAAAACTTCTTTCACTGACCGAAAGCTACAGTATGCCATATTGTTATAGGCTATATTTAATTTTGATAAAATAAATTTTAGTTTAAAATCTGAGCATTTTAATTAAAATCCCCATAGAAGCCGTAATAGAAATGGAAATAATGAAATATTAAAAAAAATTAGCTGCTGCCAACATAAAAGAAACATTTACATATTCATTTCGTTTTTTAAATATCTTGACGTGAAAAGAAAAGAAATATATTTGCACGTGCATTAAATTGAAATTCATATAAAGATTTTTTAATTGTTAAACTTACACGTTAAATCTGACGTCATTATAGAATTAAAAGTGTTTATTTTTCTAATAATTTAATTTGATATGATATGATATAATATCTAAGCATCAATGTTTAAACCACGGAGTCTTTATTACTCCGTGGTTTAAACTGATGTGTGTAAACGAAATTAGAATTTAAAAATAAATAAATAAATAAATAAATAAAATAAAATTAAATAAGAAATTCTATTTTATAATATTATTTATTTTAATTTATAATTGTTGCCAAAAAGATTTACGAATTAATTTATTTTTAGACATATAATAAAATATATTTTCACGCGAACAATAATATAAAAAGTGAACTGGATTTTTTGTAAAAAAATAATAAAGATCGAGGAAAATTATTTCCCCATTTTAATCCCCATATTTGGATATAGATATGTATTAGTTATCATGTGCATCCGTTAGATTAAATTGTTTTTGTTGTAAAATTGATAAAATTGGAATTTTAAATTTCAAAACTCTAGAAAAAAAAAATGGCAAATTTCCATATTCGATTGAAAACATAAACATTTCATTTCAAAGGATGATATTTACACAATAAACATCCAACTAATAAACTAATTAAAAGGGAAAGGATAAATATTCTATCATAATTTGAAGTCAAATTTGTTTTCAAATGTCTAAATAAAGTATCTGATATAATATACTAATATGTTGCAGCGGAATAGATTTGATATCCGTCATCCTTGGCAGAAAAAAAAAAAATATCGCCAAATTATCTGGCGAATATAATTTAATTCCTTTCAAAAATCATGGTTATTTTAAAAACTTACATTAAGAGTGTAACGAATAATATGAAACAATATTTCGTACAATACATATTACGAAAATATACATCTGGCATGTATATTTTCGTATTACGTTTTTGATCGCCAAATACAAAAAACGCCAAGGGTGACAGTTTTGAAATTTAAAATTAAAATTTTGTCAATTTGACAGCAAAATAACTCAATCTAACGCATGCATACAATAACTAATACATATCTATACCCAAATATGAGGATTAAAATCGGGAAATAATTCTTCTAGAATTTTAATTAAAAAAAAAAAAAAAAATCCAATGAGCGATTAACATGGAAAATCTTTTTCTTGCATCCACGGGCGGTCAGTGATGTCATACTTCGCTTGCGTATTGAAATGTTTAAATTTATTTGGCGACTATTTTTAGCAACTAACAGTTATGGCAAGTAGCTCAATATACATAGCGCATACAGCCATTACTGAAATGTAAATAGCATTTAATTATTTGAGTTACATTATGTTGACTGGAAACCTATTTAATATACCTATGCTCTATAGCTATACTAATATGAAAAAAAGAAAGGTTTATATGCATATGTAGAGAACGATCGCTAGAACTAAAAAGCCGATTGCTTTTTTTTTTTTTTTTTTTCTTTCAATAATCAAAAGTTACACTGTCTCTCTCTAAGAGCTAGAAGCTATAATAAATTTTGGTAAAATAAATTTTTAATTAAAATTTTCAATATTTTAATTGAAAACAAAGCATAGATTTGATATCTATCGTCATTGGCGATTTTTGTATTTGGCGATCGAAAACGTAATACGAAAATCTGTATATTATCGTAGTAAATACGAGATGTATGTGTTTACTTCAATTACCCTACTACCGTAGGTAGTGGAAGTATTGTATAGGTTTTGGCAATTGGTGAGTTTGTGTGTATATGTGCACGTGTGTGTGTAATCTTCTGGCTGTCATATCTCCAAAACTAATAAAAATAGAACTACTAAACTTCACAAGTGATTCAGGTCTGGTGTACAGATAAATTTTCCAAATTTTCGTGAAAATTGAAAAACCGGAATTGGGTCATCGAAAACCAGAAATGGGACCCTAAGCCCATATTCAAAAACACCTCTAATGATTTTCTTCAAAGTTGCTATATAAATAATATATTAGATGCCCTTTCGATTGAAAAGTTGCTTAGTTCAGGAAAATTTATAGGCGTCCTCTATAAACAGCTCAATTTCAGACTTCGCAAGTGCGTTCCTTTAAAAACGCCTGTACGGATTTTTTTCAAACTCGCCATGTTAACTTCCTATTAAATATCCTTTTGTATGTAATTATTGTTTTTAGGTCAATAATTGAGTATGTTAAGTTTCGGTAAAAGTTGGTATCTCAAAAACGGCTCTAACGTATTGTTGAAAATTTTTTCTTTAATCCAATTTAGATAACCTTTCTCAAGCATTACGTGCTTATTACAGGAATATTAACGGTCATCCTGATTAGGTAGTTCAGTTTTAGATCTCGGAAATTCGTGTTTAAAAAAATAACTATCTATTTTTTCCCCCTTATTTTTTAACTCACTATGCAAACTCTGTTGTATGTGTCTTTATACGTGTATCAAGTTTCTCTTACTCGAAAATCTCAAAAAATGCAAGTAATATCTCCAAAAAATTGTATATATTACGTGTAATAGTGAATAATGGAAGTCGTGTGGTTGTTTCACACCAGATTCTGTAATAGTATATATTGTACGAATATTGTTTCATATTATTGATTTCTCCTTTAATATACATTATTAAAATAATAATCAATTATGGAAAAAATTAAATATATTTGCGAAATGAAAAAATAAATAATAATTAAAGCTATTATGACGTCAATTTTATCAAAAACATTTTCATGTCATAGGTTTATTTTTCAATATTTTTTATTCATGAGTAAAGAAATGTTTCTTTTTATGAAATAAATAAATAAATAAATAAATAGCATTAAGTAAAAATTGCCAACATTTAACAACTAATTAAAAAAAATAATTGTAAAATTATATTTTGACTTTCCAGTTAATAATATTGCCTGACTATAACATATAAACTGATATATTTCTTGATTTTTTACATATCAATCCATCTTTAACTAAAATTTGTTCATCAGTGCGAAGCCGGACGGGTCAGCTAGTATATATATATATATATATATATATATATATATATATATTCGTATGTAATATTTTATATTTACGGCCTTAATCGATCCAACCATTAAAACTAAAAATAAACATTTAGCGTATCTATTTAAAATTGCATATATAATAGGCGAATAAGCTGGCATATATAATATATAATATGCATATATAATAGGCGAATAAGTGGCTAGGTAACTGTTACAGTTCAAATTTAGTGGGGGATATTCAATAAAATGTCCCTAAATTTTGAAACACTGACAAGAGAAGTGAAATTAAATAGGACCAGGCCCTGACTAATGTCAGGGCATGCGGGGCAGCTTCCCTGGGCCCCTTTCTGAAAAAGGCAACCACATAAGCGTATGCAGAAATTCTGCAACCTAAAGACCTCATATGCTACTGTAAGGGGACCCCCAGAATAAGGTTGCCCAGGGGCTCCAGATAGTCTATGTCGGGCCCTGAATAGGACCTGAAAAGGGTTTAAAGTTACGTGTTTTAAAACCATTTATATATTAAAAGTAATAATGAACAATTGAATTATCTATCTTTAAACTTTTAATTATAACTTAGTGTGTCCTTCAGGTGCCAGGATCAAATCAAGGTTCAAGCCTCAATGTCACGAATGGTTAAGAATTCAAACTTAGTCACAAATCCCGGTCTAATTAGCTTTAATGTGCAAAAATAAACATAGAATGATTTTAAAAATCCACCCTTCTATAGTGTATATATATATATACACTGTAAAAAATATCTGCTAAAAGTACAGGGAAAATCTGGCAGCAGGGGTGCTAGTATTTCTCCGTCAAATATACAGAACAGAACTGTACTTAAAAAAAAAAAAACCTGTTTGATTCACATGATTTCTGCGTAAAATATACGTCAGTGATACAATTTTGCAGGTTTAAACTGTATATTTGACGGAGAAATACTGGCACCCCAGCTGCCAGACTTTTCCTGTACTTTTACAGGTTTATTTTTTGCAGTGTATATATATATATATATATATATATATATATATATATATATATATATATATATATATATATATATATATGAGCATAAATAGAATGCAATTTTCAAAAGATGATTTACCTTTAATACAGTAGTATTCTGTTAAGGATGCCTGGCACACGTAACATATTTTAATTGGTTTTAAAGAAGTACTAAGTAACAATTCTGCCAAGTTTGATGAAAATTTTTCCCTATGTAATAGATGTTTTAATGCAAATATAAACATTCAAATATTGCGTAAATACGTTTCTTGGGCATAGCTTTAAGGGCGATTCAAAAGGCTTAGAAAGCTGCCAAATTGACCGACATTATGAGACTTGGTAAACATCCAGTCGTTCGGCGTTCTCTTATAACTATTTTCTCTCAACCACAAGGGTTATCACCCGTATTTTAACACTGATCTCGTTGCTTCAGTATTTGCGCAGAAGCTCCAAAGGTCACAAGAAACGTGGTTAAAGAATTCTCATGACTTTTATTAATATAAAAACGTAAAATTGTCCCATGGCTTTTATTCATATAAAAATGTAAATAAATATTTAACTTTTTAATATTTGTTTTAATCATTAAAATGTATATTGTTACTTTTTTACCTAATAATATTTATAATATTAAAATTACCTCTACTATGATGATGTGCAGCATTTGTGCAGAAGCTCCAAAGGTCACAAGAAACGTAGTTAAAGAATACGCATGACATTTATTAATATAAAAACGTAAAATAGTTCAATGATTTTTACTAATATAAAAATATAAATAATTGTTTAACTTTCTAATATTTGTTTTCCTCGTTAAAATGTACATTGTTACTTTTCTACCCACAATGATATTTATAACATTAAAATTACCTCTACTACATTACAATTGCTAATTTTTTTTCACTGTCAAATAATAAAACAATTTATAATGAGATTTGAAAAACCCACAAGTGTGACGAATTTCAGTTAAAATCCTTTCTCGTATTAGAGATGAATGAGATTGTTTAGAAAGATAATAATTGATCCTTCGATTGTTAAGAAAATTTTATTTTCTGGAAAAAATGTGTAAAATAAGCTTATTTAATTATACATATGATTTTACGACAGGATATTGAATATAATTTTAAACAAAACGAATAACTCAAAGTTTGTTTTATTTCCTCATTGTCTTTCAAACATTCATTTCCCTTCGTGAAGAAACATAATAGAAGAGAGCTTTCATTAAAGCTTTGAATTTAACATAAACATTCTTTTAATTAAAGTATTTAAATTCTTTGTTAAGAAAATTTAACTTGTTTCCTTTTCTAATTGTAGAACAATTACCTTCGTAAAATACCTGAAAGTTACTGAATCATTCTAAACAAAAGAATACAACAAATACCATGAATACGATTTTTTAAGAACAAATTTGAATTAATTTTATAAATAAACATTTTTAATGAACTTTCCTAAGCTTTTATCAGCAAATACCGACTAAGAAATTTGTAGTTAATTAAATTATACAAGTCCAAAATATGCGATTTTTACAAAAGTTCGATAAAAATATGTGGAAAGGAGATCATGTTTGCTTTACTATGATTTTTCTAAAGAATTATATAAGAAGATGAAAATAATATTTTAAGATAAATTTTTACTGAGCGTTAGCGCCATTCTTATGTCACAGTTTCCAAACTTTATTCAATTTTACTACTACTACTATTTCAAAATAGTTTTCTTTACCTTAGTTAATTGAAGAAAATTAATCTTTAATTAAAAGAAAAAAAATTCTACAAAGTAAATGATATTTAATATATGTCTAGAAGTTGGGCAGTTATATTATTGTGATATGCAAGAAACAACAATGTTTTCTTCACAAAATTAGATGTCATAAAGAGTGAAAATAAAGTAGAAATAATAAGAAAAGTTGCTTAGAAGGTAAACTTTTCAGCACTTTTCTGAAAGCAGAATCAGTATAACTTAAGATTAGTACACTTAAGATCATGTCTGTGAAGGTTGATATAATTTCATAATACGTAAGAATACGCATGACTTTTATTAATATAAAAACGTAAAATAGTTCAATGATTTTTACTAATATAAAAATATAAATAATTGTTTAACTTTCTAATATTTGTTTTCCTCGTTAAAATGTACATTGTTACTTTTCTACCCACAATGATATCTATCGTATATCTATCGTGGAAAAAATATATCATGCCTTTGCATTTTTCCTGCCCTTTTTGGTTGGTTTTATTTATTTATTTTTTTTTTTTTCATGCGCTTTTACTTGATTTTCTCATAATTGATTAACCATAAGAATTATTGCCTGAATATATATGTTATTGAAAAAAAAAAAAAAAAAAAAAAAAAAACTAATATAGTTCAATTTATGAATATTAAATCGATATATAAGCTTTTATATGAAATCTTCAATCATACCAAGTCAAATCAGTGCCGAGCTCCCTAAACACAGATTTTTCTAACGCATGTTTTTTTTTTACGTATAAAATATAAAACTATACTTATTTTTTAACACGCTTTTATTACCTTCACCTGTATGTATGTTTGTAACCGCTCTGGGAGCAAACAAAAAATCTATATTGTAAAAAAAAAAAAAAAAAAAAAACTTTCCCTACGTGAACGCTGTGGCTGTGAGGTAAAGCTCCGGGCTACGAACCTAAAGGTCTAACATTCGAGCCCAGTCAGGAGAGATTAAAAAAAAATGGTTTTTGTTTAATTCTAAATTATTTTCTAGTTCACATTTCAATAAAAGCATGTTCTTTAATTTTTTAAAAGTATAATTTTATTAATAAATATTTCCTTACAATTTAAATTTTTATTATGATTCATTTGCTGTCCAATCTAAGTAAAGGTATAAAAGTAATCTGTTAGATTCCATTAACATGTCTTAAAATAAATAGAAATCACCTTAAACAATTTGCTGGCGCACAAAACGCTAAAGAAAAACTCCACATGTAAATTAATTTAAAATTCACTTTTATTTTGGTCGAAAAAGAAAAAAAAAAAATCTAATAAAAACAAAGCTCCGGAAATTTAAGTCCATATTACGGCATCACTATTATTTAAAGAGGAAAAAAATATCTTAAATTTTGTTTAAATCTTTTTTTATAGAATTTGATAACATCGGCGCCAGATCGCATCTCTCGCAATATCTGTTTACGGCTCACTGAAGCACAGAACATAAACCTTTTTCGAATTAATTTACACACACACAGTCGATAATACATTTACAGTTTCCCTGTTCTTTTGAACGAAAAAGGGTTTAGAAGTTGTTGTTCTGGAATTAATCTTGGCGCTTGGGATTCGTTTGTTTACAGACTCAACTTCGCTCCGCCCAATTTAAGCTAATTGGGAAAAATTCTACTACCTTAGCTAAGATCCCAAACGATAAGAACTTCAATAGATTAAGTTTGGGAATAAAGTAAGTCGCTTCCACGTATCGAAAGTTTTAGTATTTGTACTAATTTAACGCTTTGCGGCGAAGAACTCATTCCAATGAAAATTATTTTCACTTGGCTAAGCGTTAAAATGATTAAAAAAAAAAAAAAAAAAAGAGTTTTCGTTGACAGTATTTAACAAATGGGATACAAATTAATTACGTTGTTTAATTTAAAATTTTTTGAACACGGAAACTAATTTAAGAAAGTGCTTAACGTAAGTAATTTATTCTTGAATAAATTACTTCGAGTTTTAATTGTGTGTGTAAAATAATTTTTCTAACATGTAATTTAACTCTGAAATAAATTCATAAATCAGTGTTTTAAAATTTAGGTACTTTTTTATTCAATAATCACCAATAATTTTGAACAGTGATGTTTGATATACGTGACAGACGATTAATCCTTCACTAGTATCGGCCAGTGGTCAAAACATAAACAATTTATTGCAAAGCAAAGCAATTGCTTTCTCGTAAATGGAAGTAAATTGCAAGACAGTTGCGCTACTTGTCGGCCGATATGCACCCAAATTAAAACAGCATAGTTTTACATAATGTCAATATCATATAACATATTTTGTGCGTTTATACACTACAGAAGTTGAGATATAGCCTTGACCCAAATTGGCTGAATCACAACATTGCAGCACCACCTATTGGGTGATATATTCCAACAGACAATCGTCACCAATTAAACCAAAGTCTAAGCAGTTATCAATCGTACTTAAATATTGGTCATTAGTTCATGAGATACTGCAAAATTTCCTTAACAGATTATACACACAGTGACAAATAGTCATTTTCTAAAAATAAATGAATCATGTTTAGGACAACTCAAAACATGTAAATTCATCGAAATCCAGAAATTGAAAAATTTTCCGAATCCTATACTTTCTTCATATATATGCAGAAGATATAGTAATAAATCCACTTATATAAAAATAAGTAGCCCAACTACAAAAGTTCTTCTTCTTCTTCAAAAAAAAAAAAAAAAAAAAAAGTTTAAAAAAAAAAGTTAAAAAAAAGAAGAAAAACTGCAGAAAAACTGTCGATAATCTGAAGGTATTTGGAACAATAATAAGTGTAGGGAGGAAAAAAAAGTACTTGTAAATTTTTTGCTTCCAAACTGCAGTTATTCTGCAGATTTTATGATTCTTGTTCCAAATACCTTCAGATTGTCGCCATTATTTTTGTAGTTTTCTGCAGATATTTTTTTGCTGGGAGTCCATTTCAGTGAGTTGAAATGTAGAGAAAAGAAATTATACCATAAACAAATTAGAAAACAATATATATATAACTTTTATAAATAAAATTCTTTTTTAATTTGATTATATGTCCAATAGTATAAAACTTCGATCTATTACTTATTCACTCATAATCATTTTTACCACTCTAATGGTCGTTACCTCTTAGAATGAAAAATCTGTAGTCGAGAGTTTAAGAATCTTACATCTATACAAACTACTGTCCCCCAGTGTTGCCAGACTTCACGACTTTTTTATTCAATAATCACCAATAACTTTGAGAAGTAATATTTGATATACATAATAGACGAAACAATCAAAGAATCGCTAATTATGCATATCAAATATCACTTTTCGAAATTAATGGTGACAACACAGCTGTCCCCATGGATTTATTTAAATTTTAAGTAATTGCTAGATTTATGAACTTTCTTCTTTAAGAATTTTTTAATACAAAAGAATATGTGTATAAAACGAATAAGTGCATAAAAAATAAAAGTATTTTTAAATATTTTCTTGACATCGTAAGAAAATAATTTTTGTATTCTGCAAATCTGGCTAATCATACCTATCGAATGATACCACTTTTAACCCTCTACTCCCATCATTAATGCGTTAAAAGTGTACGACAAATTTCATGTTTGCCTATTAATACATAGATGTTATTAGCCAAATATTACAAATAAAAAATAGTGATTGATATTGAATAAAAATGTCTTTAAATTTGGCAACACATTCATAACTGAAGACTAGATTTAAAATTTTTTAACGTGTAAAATTTTAAGATAATATTTCTATATAATATATTCTTGCTAATTACACGTTTCTTATTTTCATTTTTTTTTTTTTTTTTTTTGAAATATAATGCCAGAAAATATAAAAAGTACGTGAGCAATAAAATTTCGATGTCGTTTACATTTCATATTATAGAAATTACGGCATGTTTATTTGGTTTGAAAATGTGAAAACGTCAAAATTGTTGATAATATTTATGCCTCTTAAATGAACCAAATTATTAGTAACAAGTATATTTTTAAACAAATTTTAGCAAAGAGCATGCATTTTTTTTTCTTATTTATTCCTTTCTTTCTCTCTCTCTCTCTCTCTCATTTTTTTTTTATAAATTTCTTTCATTCCCACCATAATTCTTTGTTAATCTTTAAACAGTCAATTCACCGCAGAAAAATAGTCTAATGACTCATAATTTAAATATAAATATCAAATGTTTATCCTAGCTTCCTATATGATTTATAGATATTTACTTTATAAATAATCCGAAGAAACTTTAAAAATTATAGAATTATGTTTTGAATAGTTAATTTTAAAATTTATTAAACTTTATCTATCAGTTAAAAAGGTTCATCTAGAAGACTTTAACAATAAATATACATTTAATATTAATCATTTTTATCAAATAAAAAATTTAAATACAGCGTTTTTAACCAAAAATAAAAGCGTTAAATAAAACATGAGAGAATTAAAACAATAAGTCCAGCATTTCATAATTAGATTTAGTAAAATAAATTAAAAATGAAATTGTTAATCTACCGTATTTTTCAAGTTGTATTAACATTATAAATAAGTAAATAACAAAGCATAATTTCAAAATTTGTATACTGTCTTAGCTAAAACAGAATATCACAAATTGGATTAAGAAAGGTATTTCTAGGGAGCAATTAATTATTCATGAAATGAATAAGGAAATCGTCATAGACGTTAAATTTAGAGAAATGATATTTTGTACATTGTTAAAAAAAATCAACTCTTTAAAATGTTTTTCGAGACATAATAATTTAATCAAAATTTTATGTTCATTGGATCGCATAAAATAATAATGGATTTTTCTTAAATATTCAAATACTTTAGAAAGTATTTATATGTATAACAGTTTTTTTTTTTTTTTTTTTTTAAACCAGTATGTGCCTCTTCTTTTTTCATAAATATTTTGAAAAAAAAAAAAAAAAGTTTAATTAATCATCGTGAGTTGACTCTCTCATTGCTTGATTGCTTCTTTTGTTTTGTTTTCGTATCGATTTATCGTAAAGACATGAATTTTTGAAATGTAGTTAACTAGCTAGGAATAAAAATAAGGTACAGTCGGTAACAAAAGTGTCCGAACACTACCAAAAATTCCTATATAAAAAAAGTACACTTCATACGGTTTTGTTCAATAAATCCTTGTCGATTTCTATTCTTAGTCAGTGTAAGAACATGTTTCGGTAAGGATTTATTTAACAAAACCGTATAATGTGTACTTTTTTTACATAGGAATTTTTGCTAGCGTTCGGACACTTTTGTTACCGATTGTAAGTTTGAAGTGAAATTAAATTAATTAATAAATCAAATCGTTAGAATTAGTAAAATTAATTGTTTAAATAATTAAACTAAAAGAAAGTCATCATAGGAAAATTTAATTTGATGAAAATATTTTTTTTTTTTTTTGTCTGTGTGGTATTCAGTTGTATTAAATTTTCTGTTACTCGGCTATTACTGCATTTTAGAATTTAAATTACTATACACACACACACACACACACATATATATATATATATATATATATTTATACATTAGCGGACAAAATTAAAGCAACAATCTGTTTTCTCGTTCTCTTCTTTCGCACTTAATTTTTAAACAAATAAATATATGAACATAAGATTTGGATGGCCTTTTCGTTATCATATTATTAACCAAATTTTATGTAACTTTATCATAAGAATAATTTTTAAGCTAATAAATATTAATTTTTCTCTCAAAAGTAAGCTTTGGAAAAAAACAGAAAAATTTCAATAATTTTAGGAAAGAATTCTTTCCTAAAGTTTAGGACACGTTCGAGATAGGTAAAGACGCACATGCCTTGAAATGTTAATCTAAACCCCGATTTTTCTTTCTGTATTAACTTTTCTTTTACTTTTATAATGGACTTTTTAAATATCTATAATTAATAATTTGTAAACTATGAGCATCACCAGAATAATAAAAATGTCGATAAATAGTTTTATAATGAACATTTTATTCAATTTTTCTTGTGTGTATGTATATTTTTTATAAAGCTATTCACATACGGAAAAAAGAAGAAAAAATAAGTAACAGAAAAGAGAATATACAGTCGCCAGAAGTATTCTTCGAGCAACTCCACCCCGTCAGAATTTTTCACGATTCGATTCAGTTGTCGGTTTGAATAATAAATATTTAGAATTTAAATATATTATTTAAATATTTTATTTTAATAATAAAATATTTATTATTTAAATATTTTATTTTTAATAATAAAATATTTATTATTTGTTTATCGAATCGTTAAAAATATATTATTTGTTTATCGAATCGTTAAAAAAATATATTCAATATTGGTTCATTTAAAAAATGTCCTTATTCAATATTGTAAATTTCAGACAGAATGAGTACGGCTATTTATAAAGAATGAATCCAAGTCAATCAACCAATCAACCAACCTTGAAAAAAAAAAAAAAAAAAAAAAAAAAAAATTTTTTTTTTTTTTTTTTTTTTTTTTCAAGGTTGGTTGATTGGTTGATTTAAAAAAATAATCCTTATTCGATATCTCAAAGACATTAGCTATCTCAGATTCAAAGGCATCGTTTTAATATTAAAATATTACTATTATCCAATTCAAAGTCTCAATCTATAAACATCCAATATTGGCACTCTATCTATCGCAAAAAAATGGGCCGAACGAAGCGTCAAAGACAGAAATCTGCCATGAGACGCTTCGTTCGGCCCATTTTTTTGCCCCCTCCAGATTTAAGGCATCAGTTTGTACCATCTAGATCGATCCCCCACAAAGACTTTGATTTTGGACGGAGGGGTGTCTGTCCAAGAAATAGTCTCAAATCTATCTTCGTGGAGGCGAGGGTCGTCATCGTGGTCCCCATCGAAGAACAGCATGGTTCTCTCTATGAAATCTTTTAAGAATTCATTTATGAATGTGTCAGAGTCCCTCACGATCCGAATTCGGATGGCTTTATGGATGCATGAGGTGGGTACTATGGGGTCTAGAATCTGAATTTTAGAGGATTTCAGCATGGCCTCGAATCCCAACGACGACAGGGCATCTCCAAAATGTATCTCGTCGACTGGATACACCCAGGTATTGGCTAGAGAGATAGGTAACCTGACCCTCCTGTAAACGAGATCGCACACCTTCAGCCTGGTTGTTTTTTTCACGTAGGCGCTACCCTTACCCATCAGCTTGGCCACATCAGAGGCCCTGACGAACAAAAGTCCATCCGCAGAGACTACGAATAGGATTTTAGCGTCAAGCTGTGGATGTTCAATAGTGAATAGCATGACTTATGGCAGTAGCAATAGAAGCCAAAATGATGCAGGCTCTTAGAGGCAGCTCGTATATATACCCGATTCGTGACCTCGTTTTATCAGGCTTTACTAAGAAAACAGGATGTATCAGCTGTTTTTTGAGGATGCGATAAAATCTGTCCTTCTAGAACGATAAAATTATTTATATAATTAATCCGATAGCATGAGGATGTGCGTCATGCGTCACAGGATGTAGATAAGATATTTACTTGGAATTTAGATAGAACTAAAGATTACTGCTAGTATAAATACAGGCTGCTGGACGAGACATTTCATTCTGAGCTACTGCTTACCAAAATGATCTTCCAAATTCTGTCTGATGAACTGAATGTTAAATTGACATGCTTTTTGTCATTTGACAACCAAATTTTTATCAAAGGCCGAGACGTGGCCTATTACATGGGGCATGAAAACTCCAGTAGAGTGGTGAACTTGTGCCATATAACGGTAACAGACATTGCTCCTGAGGGCTTGAAACTACCCCCGTCTCTAGCCAAGACATGCGTCTTTGGACTAGAGGATGCAAAAATATTGATGGATATGCATCCAGGAGAGTTTGACTCCCTATTTCAGGGGCCGATTGAAATTCTCACCCCCATCGAATGCAGCTTAAACCTGAGGCGGCCTGTCCAGGTTAAGCTCGCAGCCATTACCTCATCCAATGCCACAATGGAGAGTTTCTTGGCCGACTTAAAGAATGTCATGGAGGAGTACCTGGCAACGGTACCCATGGACACTTATGTATTCGGCGAACGATATGGGGATTTGGAGCTAGGCTATTTCCCCCGAAAAATAAAAGTTTTGGTGGGAAACAAGCCCTACTTCTATAAATCCTCGTCTTAAGATCAGGACGAGGTGCAAAAAAATGGGTCGAGCGAAGCCTCTCATGATCATTGAGGCTTCGCTCGGCCCATTTTTTTGCGATAGATAGAGTGCCAATATTGGATGCGTACCGATTTGAACTTGTAATTTTCAAGGGATATGGCTTAGCTATAAGATAATTATGATAAAATATGCATACTCTATAGACAAATTTAAGGTATCTGAGTTTAAAAATTTAATTGTTTCGTTTAAAATTTGTATGTAAAATTTAAAATTTCTAAAGACTAAGTGTGGCGGTCATTACAATTCTAAATTTTCAAGGGATATGGCTTAGCTATAAGATAAATATGAATCTTGGTAAAATATACCGACTTGATAGCTAAATTTAAGGAATCTGAATTTAAAAATTTAATTTTTTCATTTAAAATTTACATTTTTTTCTTGTAAAATTTCTAAAGACTAAGTGTGGTAGTCATTATAATTCTAAATTTTCAAGGGATATGGCTTAGTTATAAGATAAATATGAAACTTGGTAAAATATACCGACTCGATAGCTAAATTTAAGGGATCTGAATTTAAAAATTTAATTTTTTCGTTTAAAATTTACCGTGTAAAATTTAAAATTTCTAAAGACTAAGTGTGGCAGTCATTATAATTCTAAATTTTCAAGGGATGTGGCTTAGCTATAAGATAAATATGAAACTTGGTAAAATATACAGACTCAATAGCTAAATTTAAGGGATCTGAATTTAAAAATTTAATTTTTTTCGTTTAAAATTTACATTTTATATGTAAAATTTAAAAGTTTTAAAGATTAAGTGTAGCCAAGCCAGTCATTATAATCTAATCTCTATAAAAAGATTTTCGAGAGACAGGATATTATGCAAGCCTTTCCTCAGGATGCTGGCTCCCGGTTAAAATTACAATCAGATCTCTATAAAAAGAGTTTTCGAGAAGTGTTGACAGGATATTATGTAAGCCTTTCCTCAGGAAGCCCGGTTATAATCAGATCTCTATAAAAAGATTTTTCCAGAAGTATTGACAGGATATTATGTAAGCCTTTCCTCAGGATGCCCGGTTATAATCAGATTGTCCGAGAGACAGGATATTATGCCCTCTTGATAAGCGGTTCGTAGAAATTTACTATCAGATCTGTTGATAAGACCGGGTATATATACGAGTGTCCAGCGAGAGCTCTTCAATTGCTAGTCGATCTCTCTTACTAGCTGCTTAGATTCATTAGCTCAGTCATGTTTTTCCATGTAAAAAATTACGCTTATGGCGTTGCCTTTAAATGCCTAATGGCCTCTGATGGTACCCTGTTTGTCCGGGCTGAGGACCTGGCTATCTACTCGAGGCATCCTCTAGATCTCCATTTTGCCGAGAGATATGCAGGCCTCACAGTCCGAGATGTAATGGACCCTAAAATCGATTTACCCAAATGGCTCGCTAAGACGAGAATCTTCTCCATTAGCGAAGCCAAACATCATTTGGGAGGGTTCATGGGCGAACAGGAGTTTGATAAGATGTTCGATGGTTCGGCCATGGTGAAATACCAGGCTAACATGAAGCTCAGCTTCGTGAAAGCCATAGGTGTTAGATTTGTAGAAAGGTCCCATACCAAGTTCGAAGACTTCCTTGCCACATACCAACTACAGGTGAGGAAATTTTTCGAACTTGAATATGAGGATTATGAATTATACAAATCCCAAATGACCGGACCGTTGAAGATGACCATCAGGAGGTCATCTAATGAGCAACGCATAGAGAGCTTGTGTTAATCTTTAAAATGAGAGTAAAAAAATGGGTCGAACGAGGTGTCTCATGGCAGAATTTCTGTCTTTGACACCTCGTTCGACCCATTTTTTTGCGATAGATATAGTGCCAACATTGGACGGGTTTAATTTAAGACTTTGAGGGGCTTAATTTAAGTATTTATAAAAAAATCTATTAAGCTAGTATTGAAGAGGTTATCAGCATAAAAAAAATAATTAAGACGTTTAAGTTGAGACTTTACAATTACATGTATGAAAATATTATTAAGACTGAAAAATATATGGATGGGATTGAACATAGTGAAATAAGCAATTTAATTACTTTTCAGTCGTTTTTTTTTCAAATTTAAAAAAAATTGAAAATTTTGCAAATTTGACCAACTTTAGAAACGTGATCTTAAAATAAAAATATTTTTGAAAACTAATCGTGGAATCGTGATTCTTATTACATATACATAGTAAAATAAGCAATTTAATTACTTTTCAGTCGTTTTTTTCAAATTTAAAAAAAAATTGAAAATTTTGCAAATTTGGCCAACTTTAGAAACGTGATCTTAAAATAAAAATATTTTTGAAAACTAATCGTGGAATCGTGATTCTTATTACATATACATAGTAAAATAAGCAATTTAATTACTTTTCCGTCGTTTTTTTTTTCAAATTTAAAAAAAAATTGAAAATTTTGACAGAGGTGATGACACATCAGCAAATTTAGATAAACTGTTACTTTAGCATGATATATATATATAGGCTAGCTAGAGTCAATCAACCAACCAACCTTGAAAAAAAAAAAAAAAAAAAAAAAAAAAAAAAAAAAATTTTTTTTTTTTTTTTTTTTTTTTTTTTTTTTTTTTTTTCAAGGTTGGTTGGTTGGTTGATATATATTTATAATGCTAATTGAATTAAGTATATTTTCAAAAATGAAGATTTAGACTTTGAGTTGACTATTGCAAATTCAACCAACTTTAGAAACGTGATCTTAAAATAAAAATATTTTTGAAAACTAATCGTGGAATCGTGATTCTTATTACATATACATAGTAAAATAAGCAATTTAATTACTTTTCAGTCGTTTTTTTTTCAAATTTAAAAAAAATTGAAAATTTTGCAAATTCAACCAACTTTAGAAACGTGATCTTAAAATAAAAATATTTTTGAAAACTAATCGTGGAATCGTGATTCTTATTACATATACATAGTAAAATAAGCAATTTAATTACTTTTCAGTCGTTTTTTTTTCAAATTTAAAAAAAATTGAAAATTTGACCAACTTTAGAAACGTGATCTTAAAATAAAAATATTTTTGAAAACTAATCGTGGAATCGTGATTCTTATTACATATACATAGTAAAATAAGCAATTTAATTACTTTTCAGTCGTTTTTTTCAAATTTAAAAAAAAATTGAAAATTTTGCAAATTTGGCCAACTTTAGAAACGTGATCTTAAAATAAAAATATTTTTGAAAACTAATCGTGGAATCATGATTCTTATTACATATACATAGTAAAATAAGCAATTTAATTACTTTTCAGCCGTTTTTTTTTCAAATTTAAAAAAAAATTGAAAATTTTGACAGAGGTGGCGGCACATCAGCAAATTTAGATAAACTGTTACTTTAGCATGATATATATAGGCTAGCTAGAGTCAATCAATCAACCAACCTTGAAAAAAAAAAAAAAAAAAAAAAAAAAAAAAAAAAAAAAAAAATTTTTTTTTTTTTTTTTTTTTTTTTTTTTTTTTTTTTTTTTTTTTTAGGGTTGGTTAATTGATTGATTTACTCTAGCTAGCCTATATATATTATGCTAAAGTATATACATTATCATTGTCCAGCAATGCTTATCTGCGTCTATAAAAATGCATCCTGTTTTCATAGCAAATGAGTTATACAATATCCTGTTTCCGCGACATCTATAATAAGCCTTAACTCATCCTGTTCTCGTAGAAACTGACTTATGCAATATCCTGTCTTCAGATTGGCAATATCCTGTCTCATCTAAAATAAGCCTTATCTCATCCTGTTTTCGTAGAAACTGACTTATGCAATATCCTGTCTTCAGATTATACTAATTGAATTAAGTATATTTTCAAAAATGAAGATTTAGACTTTGAGTTGACTATTGCAAATTCGACCAACTTTAGAAACGTGATCTTAAAATAAAAATATTTTTGAAAACTAATCGTGGAATCGTGATTCTTATTACATATACATAGTAAAATAAGCAATTTAATTACTTTCAGTCGTTTTTTTCAAATTTAAAAAAAAATTTGAAAATTTTGCAAATTTGACCAACTTTAGAAACGTAATCTTAAAATAAAAATATTTTTGAAAACTAATCGTGGAATCGTGATTCTTATTACATATACATGGTGAAATAAGCAATTAATTACTTTTCAGTTGTTTTTTTTCAAATTTAAAAAAAAATTGAAAATTTTGACAGAGGTGGTGGCACATCAGCAAATTTAGATAAACTGTTACTTTAGCATGATATATATAGGCTAGCTAGAGTCAATCAATCAATCAACCAACCTTGAAAAAAAAAAAAAAAAAAAAAAAAAAAAAAATTTTTTTTTTTTTTTTTTTTTTTTTTTTTTTTTTTTTAAAGGTTGGTTGATTGGTTGATTGACAGATTTTTTTCACAGTTGGTAGTTTAACATAATTAAACTCTCTCTCTACGAGCCAGCTTGACGGTCAACTCATACGCTCTGTCTTTTTCATCAACTACATAGTCTTTTTCTATTTCCTCAAACTTTCTCTTAACCGTAGCAGTCAATTCTTGAAGCATGTCGCCCGATTTGACAGACCATATACCTTCAGCTCTCACACGCATGGAAAAGTTGCTAGGTTTCTCTTCTTCAGTATCCCCATACCTGGATTCTACCGACGGGGGTGCGTAGATATTCGTATGTTGTTCGCAGACTGCGCTCGAGTATTCGTAATACCCTTTAAGCCAATCTTGTAAATTCATCTCACCTTCGTTTCGAACTGTGATTTCAAAGGCCATCCTTCTGCTGAACGGTATAATGCTGGGATACGTAGAGGTTACCCGGCCATCGGTCCACAGTTTCTGGATACGGCAGATCTCCTCGATAGGCATTCGGTGCGTCTTCACAAGTACCTGAAGCATATCGTTGAAATCAAACACGCGCCTGGAACTCATGTTCAAGCGTTGTGCATTGGGATATAGATTAGCCAGATCCTTGTTGGAATATCGATGTGCAAAGTTGTAAGGTGACGCGTAGCCTAGATATTTGCCAACATCGACGGCTATGAAATAAACATCTCTACCAACAGTAGCAGCGATGAGTGCAGGTTTGGTATCAAAACAAATTTTCAGATACATGATTGCGCTATGATCTTTCAATAAACAGAGGCAATGGAAGAATGATGGTAGCTTGAGTACGGAACCACTATTTATATAAAATATCCATGAGTGGGCGTGGCATGTAAAAAAAAAAAAAAAAAAAAAAAAAAAAAAAAAAAAAAAATTTTTTTTTTTTTTTTTTTTTTTTTTTTTTTTTTTTTTTACATGCCACGCCCACTCATGGATATTTTATAGTTAGTTGTTTATTTAGTTATCATCTAGAAAACTTCTTTATAAGCTTATCCGCCTCGTTTTCAATCTCTCTATGAATCGAGTCCAAGTCATAGCTGCAGCTCTCGTCCTTTTCATACACTGAAATTATATCTTTTAGCGAATCGCTCACCATTTCTTCTTTGATTTTTTCAAAGTCTTCGCCGATTTTTGAGTACGCAGAAAGGTATCTGTTATAATTTACATAATTTTTGATCTTGTACTTGTTCAGGGCTTGTTCGTTGAACTGCTTACGCTTAACCTTAAAAATGTTCCTAGAGCGTGGAGATTCTTCGGCGTCGGCCTTCATGACAAATCCTTCTAGCGGACACTCTGCATAAGCGCTGGGATACGTTTCAACTTTTTCGTACAGATCCCCTATCGTTTGGTAATCTAAATCTAAGATGGGTACGTGGGGTAGCTTCACTCGCTGGAAAATGTTCACGGCGTCGCTATACTTCATAAACGTATCTGAATCCAGTTGGTAGATGTCGAAGGCCCGAAAAAAGACAGTCTTACTACCGAATACGGCTTCGGATTCAAAATCACGATAGGTTATTCTCTTCATGTGGCTTCCGAATACTTCTCCATAAATGATAAAATTGTCATGTAAAATGTCTTTGATAAGCCGTACCTTTTCCGACAGCGGTTCCAAGATTGCGTTCAAGTTAAAAAGGCGTGTCTTTTCATCTAGCACAACGTTTCTAGATTGTATCCTGAACGTATTCTTCACGTAGCCAATACCGATATTAGAGCCATCCAATTTTTCGGTAGCTATTAAAGGTATGCCCGAATAAATTTGGCTTGTAATCTCGTGGTACTTGATAAGAGCCATCGTAAATAGATTAGAAACAGAGACTAGAAAATATCTAATAAGCTATTTCAATGAGAGTGAAGACAGAATGAATGTAGCTTGAGTACGGAGCCGCTATTTATACTAAATATAAATCAACTAATCAACCAACCATCTGAAAAAAAAAAAAAAAAAAAAAAAAAAAAAAAAAATTTTTTTTTTTTTTTTTTTTTTTTTTTTTTTTTTCAGATGGTTGGTTGGTTGGTTGATTACATTCTCTATATATAGTATCGCTGACATGACTACACGCTCATTGTGTCTCGACATTTGCCAGCAACGGTCGTCTAGTCACTATGTCTCGTAATGGGTTTTCAGCAAGACTAGTTAGTTAGATTTTTCTCCCATGATTTATTCTGATTTCATGAAAACCTGCAATATCTTGTCATTTGTCAGACAAAAGTCTATAAATATCTTGTTTTCAAAGCCAATATTGTATAAATTCCGCCATTTTAAAGGAAATGGGTCAGGAGCGAGTTTATGCATGACCGTACTGTAGAAGAAATAAATTCCACTCCCACCCACCCTAATAGATATACTATATATATATATACTATATATATAGACTGTAGCGCCATCTACAATGATTGGCTAAAGAAATATAGCGTTAGCAGCCAACTGAGAAATATAGCTTTAACGGCCAACTTAGAAATATATCTATAGCGGCCAACTTAGAAATATAACTATAGCGAGATAGAGACTGAGATAGACTGATGAAGTGGCACGTCAGCGATACTATATATAGAAAATGTAATCAACCAACCAACCAACCTTGAAAAAAAAAAAAAAAAAAAAAAAAAAAAAAAAAAAAAAAAAATTTTTTTTTTTTTTTTTTTTTTTTTTTTTTTTTTTTTTTTCAAGGTTGGTTGGTTGGTTGATTACATTCTCTATATATAGTATCGCTGACGTGCCACTTCATCAGTCTATCTCAGTCTTTGCCAGCAACGGTTGTTTCAAGGGCAGGATATTATGTAACCCATTTCTTCATAAACAGGACGCGATAAAGTTATTTATAGCTCCGATAGCAACCCCCTCTAAGCGATAATCTAAAAGGTCATCCGGTCGAGCCTTATCAGATATCATGCATCCGCTCGCCAGAGTATAAATACCGGCCTCTCGCCTCAGCTTATTCATTCTGACCCTCTGCTTTTTGAAATGGCCACTCTATCATTTGACTCTCTGACGGACGAACGAGTTGATTGCGACTGTGTCATAATACCGCAATGGAACGTATTGAACACCCCTCGCATATCTTGTGAATTGATATGTAATTACGACCGTTCTATGAAAATGCCAGCTCCAGCCATTATTCCCAAACCTAAGCCAGCTCCCACACCTAAACCGGCTCTCATTCAAAAACCAGCACCAGTTCTCATTCAAAAACCGGCTCCAGCACTTAAACCAGATCCAGTTCTCACACCTGATCCAGTTCCCACACCTAAGCCTGATCCAGTTCCCACACCTGATCCAGTTCAAATTTCAATACCCATGTCAGAGATGATGTATTTTAAAGTACCAACGCTATTAAGCCCGCTACCAAAATCTCCAATTTCAGAAGACCCGTCCAAAGTAACAGTTTATCGCCCTTGGAAGCCTCCACCGAAGATAGATTTTGTGGTACGGCCTAAACTAAAAACTGCCGGCTTTGAAGATCCTAGAATTCGAAGACGGCAGGGCATAGTCGTTATCAAGTCAATCGTCGATCTGAGAGATGGCAAATGCTATAGCCACATACAAACAGAGGTCAGGAAAAATTACTGTTGGGTTTAAACCCAAACGATTTATAAAAAAATCGGGTCGAACGAAGTGTCTCATGGCAGATTACTGTCTTTGACACTTCGTTCGACCCGTTTTTTTTGTAACAATTATATTGCCAATATTGGATGCGTTTAAGATTTTGACTTAAGAATTTGAATGGATATTTTTATAACTGAAGTCTTGGAGATATATATTTTTATCTAACTTAAAACAGTTTGGCAAAAAAATATTATTTTCAAATCAAAAACTATAAAATTGAAATGATAAACTTTGAAAATTGCAAAGTCCAAAAAAATATAGTATCTTGAAAAAATTATAGAAATCGCCCAAAGACACTTTAACATGATATATATAGGTTAGCTAGAGTCAATCAACCAATCAACCAACCTTGAAAAAAAAAAAAAAAAAAAAAAAAAAAAAAAAAAAAAAATTTTTTTTTTTTTTTTTTTTTTTTTTTTTTTTCAAGGTTGGTTGATTGGTTGATTGACTCTAGCTAACCTATATATATCATGTTAAAGTGTATACATCCAGCAATGCTTATCTGCGTCTATAAAAATGCATCCTGTTTCATAGCAAATGAGTTATACAATATCCTGTTTCCGCGTTTAGCGACATCTATAGATAGCTCATCCTGTTTTCGTAGAAACTGACTTATGCAATATCCGCGTCCAGCGACAATAATTTTATAATAAGCCTTATCTTATCGTAGAAACTGACTTATGCAATATCCTGCATCAGATCGACTATATAAGCTCTGGCATTTGATCGAATAGCCATTCTCTCTTCGGAGCTTTAAACTACCAATATGTATAAAACTCAATGCTCTCTGAAGAAACTTAAAGCGGTAAACTCGCTACGAAACCGTTTTGGGGTTATCGAGCTGTTTCCCAAAAACCTTTCGCCTACCGTTAAGAAATTGGAAGAGTATCCGCACTTCCAAACCATGATCGGTGAAGGCAAGATTTGTGTATTCTGTCTATACATGACGTCCGATTTGAAGATTGAATTCAAAAAACGTACTCTGACGGACAAGATAACGAATACAATCCCAGCCATAGGCAGAGAGGCCAAGACAAACTATCCGCTGAGACCTCAGGAGATTAAATGGAGCACTCTGATGAACCGATATAAAAGACCCCCCAGCGAAGCCAACAGAACCAACGCCGACGTGAGAATTGGTTTCAAGTGCCCCAACAATCAGTTTCTTGTAAAGTCCTATTTTACGTTTGGTCAGCGAACCGTCGGACGAGGATGCGCCCATATCATACAGACTTTGAACGTGCCATTCCTGTTCTTTGTGAGGCGTCCTGGCGAGACACGAGTAAAACCGGACAACAGATACTTTGCTGGCGACAAGCTCCATTACTACGATCGTTACATACTGATTGCCGACTCCAGTTACAAGGTGCCTGCTGGAACCACCTACATTCTGTTTACAACTCAAAAAAACTTTTTCAGTTTGGACATTGTGCCAGAGAATTTAGAGTTGGGCTTCGAAACCAAAAATCCTTTGGTAGAACGCATAACAAAAATTGATGGTATGTACGACATATCCGTACCAACGCCCATGATACAGCATATAGATGATGAGGAAGACTCCCCCGTGGAAATGAGTACTGACAGAATAACATCTAAATATTTTGATAAGCCAACGTCTCCAATCTCAGAGCCATCCCAAGAGCCAGAGATCTATTTTCCTGAATCATCTCAAGAGTCATCTCAAGAGCCAGATCCAGAGCCAGAGATCTATTTTCCTGTGGACAGAAGAACAATAGTCATAACAACAAACTTTGCAGCCCAATACAAGTCTCTGACTTTTAAAGACTGGAAAAACTTGACAGATCGCCCCGACAATAACTTCGTACGCCCCTACGGACCAGATCTACCTGGACTTGACATGAGAATTAAATCGGTAAAACGGAAGGCTGAAACAATTCCCAAGAGTGCCAAGAAACATAAGCCATCTTTCAAGGAGGCGGCCACAAATACAGAGCCAGAACCAGAGCCAGTGTTTAAATGCCTACTACCCGTTGCACCTGAGCCAGTTTTTAAACGTCCAGCGCCCATTGAAAGTCCTGAGATATGTCCCGTTGAAGATCCTGAATCCATTGAAAGTCCTGAGATATGTCCCGTTGAAGATCCTGAATCCATTGAAAATCCTGAGATATGTCCAGAGCCCGTTGAAGATCCTGAATCCATTGAAAGTTCTGAGATATACCCCATTGAAAATCCTGAGATATGTCCCGTTGAAGATCGTGAACCCATTGAAAATCCAGCTCCCATTGAAAATCCAGAATATTTTTATGGATGGCCTACTATTGAAAGGTCAGAGCTACAAACTGAACTGGATGAGCTTGATAATATTTTATGTACGCCTTTATCCATGCCGCATGATACGCTAGACTCGTTGATGGATGATCTTATGACGCCATCAACTATACAGTATACAATGGAACCGCTGGAGTCAGGCTTTGAACTGCCAGACTTCATATAAAAACAAAAAATATGTAAAATTTAAAAAATTTGGGTCAAACGAGGCTTCCTCATGTTTAGATTTGTCATTATGACTTATCTTTACGATGGAAGCCTCGTTTGACCCATTTTTTTTTAAATCAAAATGCTACCAATATTGGTATTGAAAAAAAAATAACTTATAAAATTTATCAGAACAATAAAAAAATTGGGTCAAACGAGGCTTCCTCATGTTTAGATTTGTCAGTATGACTTATCTTTACAATGGAAGCCTCGTTTGACCCACTTTTTTTTTAAATCAAAATGCTACCAATATTGGATTTGTAAAAAAATAACTTGTAAATTTTATCAGATTAATTAGAAAGTGACACATAACAATACTTTATAAAAGTCCATCTAAGTCACATTAAAATCAACCAACCAACCAACCTTGAAAAAAAAAAAAAAAAAAAAAAAAAAAAAAAAAATATATATTTTTTTTTTTTTTTTTTTTTTTTTTCAAGGTTGTTTGGTTGATTGGTTGATATATATTTGTTTCCTCGTTCATCAATTTTCATTTATCAAGATTAACTTTTCAATTTAATCCTATCATGTTTTATCCAAAGGCTAAGTTTCAAAGCCTCATTTTAAATGAAACCTGTTAATTTTGATCACGTGGATCCATCCAAGACATGAAAATTAAAACTATACCAAATCTTAGCAATTCGATGTTTGAAATCTGACTGAGTCCATAACCCTTTAAAATTTATCTAAGCCATAGTAGCCTTTCAATTTTGACCGTTTAAACATGGATTAGCTGGTCATGATAAAACTGAGTCACGCTGAGCGTTGCCTGTATCATGTCAAACGAAGACCTGGCAATTGAAAACGGGGTATTGCTTAGCAGGTAAAATTGAAACTGGCTGGGCTAGTCAGGATAAACGTAACCATTGAACTCTGGGCCATGCTTAACAGTAGCACTGTAAAAATAATATTTACGAGATCTAATGAAAAGTGACAAATGAAAAGCTTAAAAGTAGCGGCCCAGTCTATGGTATCATTTTAAAAGAAACCATCCAAGAGGCCTTGATAGAATCTGAACAAATCTATAGGTGAAAGACGTAGAGAGCCCATATTGTAAAAATTTAAAATTATAAAATTCAAAAGTGGATATGAGTTAAGTTTCAAAGTCACACTCTTAAAATAAAACCAACCAACCAACCTTGAAAAAAAAAAAAAAAAAAAAAAAAAAAAAAAAAATTTTTTTTTTTTTTTTTTTTTTTTTTTTTTTTTTTTTCAAGGTTGGTTGGTTGGTTTTATTTTAAGAGTGGTCATGTGACTAGTAAATATCATCGGATCAAAAAGTGATATAACCGAGATTGATTTCGGAGCTAAAAAGAAGAACCCAAATTGTCTTCCCAACTGGCTGAACCCAGATTAGGTATTTTTTAGCTTAAAATCTTAGCCGATCTGAGTTTGGTCGTTGGTAAAAAATATCAGCGGATTTTTCTAAGGCCCAAATGAAATTTTTTCAAACTAAATCTGGCAGACTAGAATTTTAGTAAGAATCTGAGTTACACAACAGTCAGACCTTGGGGGGTATATTTGACTCTATGACGTCACGACAAGATTTTTACTGAGTCGATACACTGAGTCGATACACAAGTCACATGCGAGAGTGTATATACTTCAAATTGGGATGCAGCGCATATATATCTTCAAATTGCCAAAAGAAAAGACACAATAACTGTTTGAGCGTCATCATTTATATAGACACGAACCAACCTACTATGGCATTTCTGGACAGTGTAGATACTTTAGCACGATATATATAGGTTGGCTAGAGGCAATCAACCAATCCACCAACCTTTAAAAAAAAAAAAAAAAAAAAAAAAAAAAAAAAAAAAAAAAAAAATTTTTTTTTTTTTTTTTTTTTTTTTTTTTTTTTTTTTTTTTTCCAAGGTTGGTTGATTGATTGATTGACTCTAGCTAGCCTATATATATCATGCTAAAGTAACAGTTTATCTAAATTTGCTGATCATATTTTACCTATATATACTGTCCCAAATTTAGTTTTGCCATTCACCATGCCTGCCGGTCCCAATTTGAAGAGATATATAAACGCTCTCGCAGCTGACAGGACTCCGTTTTCATGTCCACGCTGCAACGTTCTCGTCTTGCCCAAAGATTATGAAAGGCATTGTAAGAATGAAATCGGCTTGAATCCCCGAAGGTGCTGCGTTTGGTGCGAGGGCCGATACACATTCGTAAGCGGGGGTAAGAACGGCGCCGCTGATCATTTGCTGGAATGCTTTAGAAATTTTAGATTTAGGATGTCTGAACCTGAGCCTGAGCCTGAACCTATTGAAGTGGATCCTGCTGATGAAGAAGATCCTGCTGACGAGTACGAATTTTTCGATTTTAGCCCAATGTGCGCAAAAGAAGATTTTTTCGATCATACGCGCCTCTTCATGGACGACTGGGCCTACGAACCCGTCTGGACGATCGATTTAGAGCCTCCACCCGTACCGTTTCAAGACGAAACGCTAAACTTAGCCGCCTCTTGCGTGCTGAAATATCTTGAAGGCAACCTGGCGTTCATCCACGTCATGGTGCGAGCCGTAGCCTATAGAGATTTTATAAGATCCATGGATAGGGACTACGGATTGACCCAAACCTTGCCATTTTCATGTTGGTGCGACGGCGGGAAGGAACCCAATCCCAAATTCAGGCAGCATAGGCACATGGTCGTGGTAACTCATTCAGAAGATCATTTTCACAAGAACGTGTGGGGTAGGATCAGGCCAGACGAACGACCGTATGTCGGTTACAGATGCCTGAAAAGTAAATCTATAGAGACCGCCTGGCATTTGGTTAATACGCTGGGATATCTCAGCCGCCGCCAATCCAGCTGTAATTTTTCGTTCGAAGACCGTAAAGGGGTAGGTAACATGAACCATTTTTACATTCAAGAGACGCTGCCCAAAGATTACAGGCTGGTCCTGGTTACGCTCTGGAACGGAGGCATCCTGAAACTCATAACTCAAAACTACGCCAACATACTTCCCGATAAATTGCTCAAAATTCCAAAGGTATTCATCAACGGAAAATATCAAATCAAAATCAAACATTTGCCAGACATAAAATTGAACCTGGTACTGCCCGTATCTAGAAATTTCAAGTCGGCTAGCAGGTGCACCCAATACTTCTTGCATCTGAACAACGGACAAAAGATGTTTTTTACGCCAGGCATGCAGACCGAACAAGATTACAAGATGTTTTACGAAGTCGTGAAAGAAGATTATTGGGAACCCAGCAGACTTCAACAGATGTGCATTCAATGCGTGATGCCCGTATTGGGACGATGCAAAGGGATAGAGGCCGAAATGAAAAAAATGAAAGAGAGTTACGAAAATAATATCAGGGAACTGAGAGAAATGCTGCAAATCCAAAAACTGGAATATTTGGAAATTATTTATAATTTACACGTGAACGAAATTGCTAGCCTGAAAGAGGCAATGGAAAGGCTGAAAGCAGAAATGACTATCTTGAAAACTGAAAATGATAGTTTGAAAGCTGAAAATGATAGTTTGAAACACAGATTGTCCAAGTACGAAGAAATTTAAACAGTGTATCGACTCAGTGTATCGACTCAGTTCATGGGGGTCATAACCTTTTCCTTGGGGTCAATAACCTCTTCGTTCGGGGTCAAGGTCAAAATCTCTAAGAAGTCTAACGAAAACCAGCGGATCTGAAGCTTGGACGAGCCCAAAACGTAGTACCGAGACAGATCTGACTTGAAGGAAACGCTCTCTTTTCTAAATCAAAGTTCTACAGAAAAGGTCTGACTGTTGTGTAACTCAGATTCTTACTAAAATTCTAGTCTGCCAGATTTAGTTTGAAAAAATTTCATTTGGGCCTTAGAAAAATCCGCTGATATTTTTTACCAACGACCAAACTCAGATCGGCTAAGATTTTAAGCTAAAAAATACCTAATCTGGGTTCAGCCAGTTGGGAAGACAATTTGGGTTCTTCTTTTTAGCTCCGAAATCAATCTCGGTTATATCACTTTTTGATCCGATGATATTTACTAGTCACATGACCACTCTTAAAATAAAACCAACCAACCAACCTTGAAAAAAAAAAAAAAAAAAAAAAAAAAAAAAAAATTTTTTTTTTTTTTTTTTTTTTTTTTTTTTTTTTCAAGGTTGGTTGGTTGGTTTTATTTTAAGAGTGTGACTTTGAAACTTAACTCATATCCACTTTTGAATTTTATAATTTTAAATTTTTACAATATGGGCTCTCTACGTCTTTCACCTATAGATTTGTTCAGATTCTATCAAGGCCTCTTGGATGGTTTCTTTTAAAATGATACCATAGACTGGGCCGCTACTTTTAAGCTTTTCATTTGTCACTTTTCATTAGATCTCGTAAATATTATTTTTACAGTGCTACTGTTAAGCATGGCCCAGAGTTCAATGGTTACGTTTATCCTGACTAGCCCAGCCAGTTTCAATTTTACCTGCTAAGCAATACCCCGTTTTCAATTGCCAGGTCTTCGTTTGACATGATACAGGCAACGCTCAGCGTGACTCAGTTTTATCATGACCAGCTAATCCATGTTTAAACGGTCAAAATTGAAAGGCTACTATGGCTTAGATAAATTTTAAAGGGTTATGGACTCAGTCAGATTTCAAACATCGAATTGCTAATATTTGGTATAGTTTTAATTTTCATGTCTTGGATGGATCCACGTGATCAAAATTAACAGGTTTCATTTAAAATGAGGCTTTGAAACTTAGCCTTTGGATAAAACATGATAGGATTAAATTGAAAAGTTAATCTTGATAAATGAAAATTGATGAACGAGGAAACAAATATATATCAACCAATCAACCAAACAACCTTGAAAAAAAAAAAAAAAAAAAAAAAAAAAAAATATATATATTTTTTTTTTTTTTTTTTTTTTTTTTTTTTTTTTTTCAAGGTTGGTTGGTTGGTTGATTTTAATGTGACTTAGATGGACTTTTATAAAGTATTGTTATGTGTCACTTTCTAATTAATCTGATAAAATTTACAAGTTATTTTTTTACAAATCCAATATTGGTAGCATTTTGATTTAAAAAAAAAGTGGGTCAAACGAGGCTTCCATTGTAAAGATAAGTCATACTGACAAATCTAAACATGAGGAAGCCTCGTTTGACCCAATTTTTTTATTGTTCTGATAAATTTTATAAGTTATTTTTTTTTCAATACCAATATTGGTAGCATTTTGATTTAAAAAAAAATGGGTCAAACGAGGCTTCCATCGTAAAGATAAGTCATAATGACAAATCTAAACATGAGGAAGCCTCGTTTGACCCAAATTTTTTAAATTTTACATATTTTTTGTTTTTATATGAAGTCTGGCAGTTCAAAGCCTGACTCCAGCGGTTCCATTGTATACTGTATAGTTGATGGCGTCATAAGATCATCCATCAACGAGTCTAGCGTATCATGCGGCATGGATAAAGGCGTACATAAAATATTATCAAGCTCATCCAGTTCAGTTTGTAGCTCTGACCTTTCAATAGTAGGCCATCCATAAAAATATTCTGGATTTTCAATGGGAGCTGGATTTTCAATGGGTTCACGATCTTCAACGGGACATATCTCAGGATTTTCAATGGGGTATATCTCAGAACTTTCAATGGATTCAGGATCTTCAACGGGCTCTGGACATATCTCAGGATTTTCAATGGATTCAGGATCTTCAACGGGACATATCTCAGGACTTTCAATGGATTCAGGATCTTCAACGGGACATATCTCAGGACTTTCAATGGGCGCTGGACGTTTAAAAACTGGCTCAGGTGCAACGGGTAGTAGGCATTTAAACACTGGCTCTGGTTCTGGCTCTGTATTTGTGGCCGCCTCCTTGAAAGATGGCTTATGTTTCTTGGCACTCTTGGGAATTGTTTCAGCCTTCCGTTTTACCGATTTAATTCTCATGTCAAGTCCAGGTAGATCTGGTCCGTAGGGGCGTACGAAGTTATTGTCGGGGCGATCTGTCAAGTTTTTCCAGTCTTTAAAAGTCAGAGACTTGTATTGGGCTGCAAAGTTTGTTGTTATGACTATTGTTCTTCTGTCCACAGGAAAATAGATCTCTGGCTCTGGATCTGGCTCTTGAGATGACTCTTGAGATGATTCAGGAAAATAGATCTCTGGCTCTTGGGATGGCTCTGAGATTGGAGACGTTGGCTTATCAAAATATTTAGATGTTATTCTGTCAGTACTCATTTCCACGGGGGAGTCTTCCTCATCATCTATATGCTGTATCATGGGCGTTGGTACGGATATGTCGTACATACCATCAATTTTTGTTATGCGTTCTACCAAAGGATTTTTGGTTTCGAAGCCCAACTCTAAATTCTCTGGCACAATGTCCAAACTGAAAAAGTTTTTTTGAGTTGTAAACAGAATGTAGGTGGTTCCAGCAGGCACCTTGTAACTGGAGTCGGCAATCAGTATGTAACGATCGTAGTAATGGAGCTTGTCGCCAGCAAAGTATCTGTTGTCCGGTTTTACTCGTGTCTCGCCAGGACGCCTCACAAAGAACAGGAATGGCACGTTCAAAGTCTGTATGATATGGGCGCATCCTCGTCCGACGGTTCGCTGACCAAACGTAAAATAGGACTTTACAAGAAACTGATTGTTGGGGCACTTGAAACCAATTCTCACGTCGGCGTTGGTTCTGTTGGCTTCGCTGGGGGGTCTTTTATATCGGTTCATCAGAGTGCTCCATTTAATCTCCTGAGGTCTCAGCGGATAGTTTGTCTTGGCCTCTCTGCCTATGGCTGGGATTGTATTCGTTATCTTGTCCGTCAGAGTACGTTTTTTGAATTCAATCTTCAAATCGGACGTCATGTATAGACAGAATACACAAATCTTGCCTTCACCGATCATGGTTTGGAAGTGCGGATACTCTTCCAATTTCTTAACGGTAGGCGAAAGGTTTTTGGGAAACAGCTCGATAACCCCAAAACGGTTTCGTAGCGAGTTTACCGCTTTAAGTTTCTTCAGAGAGCATTGAGTTTTATACATATTGGTAGTTTAAAGCTCCGAAGAGAGAATGGCTATTCGATCAAATGCCAGAGCTTATATAGTCGATCTGATGCAGGATATTGCATAAGTCAGTTTCTACGATAAGATAAGGCTTATTATAAAATTATTGTCGCTGGACGCGGATATTGCATAAGTCAGTTTCTACGAAAACAGGATGAGCTATCTATAGATGTCGCTAAACGCGGAAACAGGATATTGTATAACTCATTTGCTATGAAACAGGATGCATTTTTATAGACGCAGATAAGCATTGCTGGATGTATACACTTTAACATGATATATATAGGTTAGCTAGAGTCAATCAACCAATCAACCAACCTTGAAAAAAAAAAAAAAAAAAAAAAAAAAAAAAAAAAAATTTTTTTTTTTTTTTTTTTTTTTTTTTTTTTTTTTCAAGGTTGGTTGATTGGTTGATTGACTCTAGCTAACCTATATATATCATGTTAAAGTGTCTTTGGGCGATTTCTATAATTTTTTCAAGATACTATATTTTTTTGGACTTTGCAATTTTCAAAGTTTATCATTTCAATTTTATAGTTTTTGATTTGAAAATAATATTTTTTTGCCAAACTGTTTTAAGTTAGATAAAAATATATATCTCCAAGACTTCAGTTATAAAAATATCCATTCAAATTCTTAAGTCAAAATCTTAAACGCATCCAATATTGGCAATATAATTGTTACAAAAAAAACGGGTCGAACGAAGTGTCAAAGACAGTAATCTGCCATGAGACACTTCGTTCGACCCGATTTTTTTATAAATCGTTTGGGTTTAAACCCAACAGTAATTTTTCCTGACCTCTGTTTGTATGTGGCTATAGCATTTGCCATCTCTCAGATCGACGATTGACTTGATAACGACTATGCCCTGCCGTCTTCGAATTCTAGGATCTTCAAAGCCGGCAGTTTTTAGTTTAGGCCGTACCACAAAATCTATCTTCGGTGGAGGCTTCCAAGGGCGATAAACTGTTACTTTGGACGGGTCTTCTGAAATTGGAGATTTTGGTAGCGGGCTTAATAGCGTTGGTACTTTAAAATACATCATCTCTGACATGGGTATTGAAATTTGAACTGGATCAGGTGTGGGAACTGGATCAGGCTTAGGTGTGGGAACTGGATCAGGTGTGAGAACTGGATCTGGTTTAAGTGCTGGAGCCGGTTTTTGAATGAGAACTGGTGCTGGTTTTTGAATGAGAGCCGGTTTAGGTGTGGGAGCTGGCTTAGGTTTGGGAATAATGGCTGGAGCTGGCATTTTCATAGAACGGTCGTAATTACATATCAATTCACAAGATATGCGAGGGGTGTTCAATACGTTCCATTGCGGTATTATGACACAGTCGCAATCAACTCGTTCGTCCGTCAGAGAGTCAAATGATAGAGTGGCCATTTCAAAAAGCAGAGGGTCAGAATGAATAAGCTGAGGCGAGAGGCCGGTATTTATACTCTGGCGAGCGGATGCATGATATCTGATAAGGCTCGACCGGATGACCTTTTAGATTATCGCTTAGAGGGGGTTGCTATCGGAGCTATAAATAACTTTATCGCGTCCTGTTTATGAAGAAATGGGTTACATAATATCCTGCCCTTGAAACAACCGTTGCTGGCAAAGACTGAGATAGACTGATGAAGTGGCACGTCAGCGATACTATATATAGAGAATGTAATCAACCAACCAACCAACCTTGAAAAAAAAAAAAAAAAAAAAAAAAAAAAAAAAAAAAAAAATTTTTTTTTTTTTTTTTTTTTTTTTTTTTTTTTTTTTTTTTTTTTTCAAGGTTGGTTGGTTGGTTGATTACATTTTCTATATATAGTATCGCTGACGTGCCACTTCATCAGTCTATCTCAGTCTCTATCTCGCTATAGTTATATTTCTAAGTTGGCCGCTATAGATATATTTCTAAGTTGGCCGTTAAAGCTATATTTCTCAGTTGGCTGCTAACGCTATATTTCTTTAGCCAATCATTGTAGATGGCGCTACAGTCTATATATATAGTATATATATATATAGTATATCTATTAGGGTGGGTGGGAGTGGAATTTATTTCTTCTACAGTACGGTCATGCATAAACTCGCTCCTGACCCATTTCCTTTAAAATGGCGGAATTTATACAATATTGGCTTTGAAAACAAGATATTTATAGACTTTTGTCTGACAAATGACAAGATATTGCAGGTTTTCATGAAATCAGAATAAATCATGGGAGAAAAATCTAACTAACTAGTCTTGCTGAAAACCCATTACGAGACATAGTGACTAGACGACCGTTGCTGGCAAATGTCGAGACACAATGAGCGTGTAGTCATGTCAGCGATACTATATATAGAGAATGTAATCAACCAACCAACCAACCATCTGAAAAAAAAAAAAAAAAAAAAAAAAAAAAAAAAAATTTTTTTTTTTTTTTTTTTTTTTTTTTTTTTTTTTTCAGATGGTTGGTTGATTAGTTGATTTATATTTAGTATAAATAGCGGCTCCGTACTCAAGCTACATTCATTCTGTCTTCACTCTCATTGAAATAGCTTATTAGATATTTTCTAGTCTCTGTTTCTAATCTATTTACGATGGCTCTTATCAAGTACCACGAGATTACAAGCCAAATTTATTCGGGCATACCTTTAATAGCTACCGAAAAATTGGATGGCTCTAATATCGGTATTGGCTACGTGAAGAATACGTTCAGGATACAATCTAGAAACGTTGTGCTAGATGAAAAGACACGCCTTTTTAACTTGAACGCAATCTTGGAACCGCTGTCGGAAAAGGTACGGCTTATCAAAGACATTTTACATGACAATTTTATCATTTATGGAGAAGTATTCGGAAGCCACATGAAGAGAATAACCTATCGTGATTTTGAATCCGAAGCCGTATTCGGTAGTAAGACTGTCTTTTTTCGGGCCTTCGACATCTACCAACTGGATTCAGATACGTTTATGAAGTATAGCGACGCCGTGAACATTTTCCAGCGAGTGAAGCTACCCCACGTACCCATCTTAGATTTAGATTACCAAACGATAGGGGATCTGTACGAAAAAGTTGAAACGTATCCCAGCGCTTATGCAGAGTGTCCGCTAGAAGGATTTGTCATGAAGGCCGACGCCGAAGAATCTCCACGCTCTAGGAACATTTTTAAGGTTAAGCGTAAGCAGTTCAACGAACAAGCCCTGAACAAGTACAAGATCAAAAATTATGTAAATTATAACAGATACCTTTCTGCGTACTCAAAAATCGGCGAAGACTTTGAAAAAATCAAAGAAGAAATGGTGAGCGATTCGCTAAAAGATATAATTTCAGTGTATGAAAAGGACGAGAGCTGCAGCTATGACTTGGACTCGATTCATAGAGAGATTGAAAACGAGGCGGATAAGCTTATAAAGAAGTTTTCTAGATGATAACTAAATAAACAACTAACTATAAAATATCCATGAGTGGGCGTGGCATGTAAAAAAAAAAAAAAAAAAAAAAAAAAAAAAAAAAAAATTTTTTTTTTTTTTTTTTTTTTTTTTTTTTTTTTTTTTTTTTACATGCCACGCCCACTCATGGATATTTTATATAAATAGTGGTTCCGTACTCAAGCTACCATCATTCTTCCATTGCCTCTGTTTATTGAAAGATCATAGCGCAATCATGTATCTGAAAATTTGTTTTGATACCAAACCTGCACTCATCGCTGCTACTGTTGGTAGAGATGTTTATTTCATAGCCGTCGATGTTGGCAAATATCTAGGCTACGCGTCACCTTACAACTTTGCACATCGATATTCCAACAAGGATCTGGCTAATCTATATCCCAATGCACAACGCTTGAACATGAGTTCCAGGCGCGTGTTTGATTTCAACGATATGCTTCAGGTACTTGTGAAGACGCACCGAATGCCTATCGAGGAGATCTGCCGTATCCAGAAACTGTGGACCGATGGCCGGGTAACCTCTACGTATCCCAGCATTATACCGTTCAGCAGAAGGATGGCCTTTGAAATCACAGTTCGAAACGAAGGTGAGATGAATTTACAAGATTGGCTTAAAGGGTATTACGAATACTCGAGCGCAGTCTGCGAACAACATACGAATATCTACGCACCCCCGTCGGTAGAATCCAGGTATGGGGATACTGAAGAAGAGAAACCTAGCAACTTTTCCATGCGTGTGAGAGCTGAAGGTATATGGTCTGTCAAATCGGGCGACATGCTTCAAGAATTGACTGCTACGGTTAAGAGAAAGTTTGAGGAAATAGAAAAAGACTATGTAGTTGATGAAAAAGACAGAGCGTATGAGTTGACCGTCAAGCTGGCTCGTAGAGAGAGAGTTTAATTATGTTAAACTACCAACTGTGAAAAAAATCTGTCAATCAACCAATCAACCAACCTTTAAAAAAAAAAAAAAAAAAAAAAAAAAAAATTTTTTTTTTTTTTTTTTTTTTTTTTTTTTTTTTTTTTTTTTTTCAAGGTTGGTTGATTGATTGATTGACTCTAGCTAGCCTATATATATCATGCTAAAGTAACAGTTTATCTAAATTTGCTGATGTGCCACCACCTCTGTCAAAATTTTCAATTTTTTTTTAAATTTGAAAAAAAACAACTGAAAAGTAATTAATTGCTTATTTCACCATGTATATGTAATAAGAATCACGATTCCACGATTAGTTTTCAAAAATATTTTTATTTTAAGATTACGTTTCTAAAGTTGGTCAAATTTGCAAAATTTTCAAATTTTTTTTTAAATTTGAAAAAAACGACTGAAAGTAATTAAATTGCTTATTTTACTATGTATATGTAATAAGAATCACGATTCCACGATTAGTTTTCAAAAATATTTTTATTTTAAGATCACGTTTCTAAAGTTGGTCGAATTTGCAATAGTCAACTCAAAGTCTAAATCTTCATTTTTGAAAATATACTTAATTCAATTAGTATAATCTGAAGACAGGATATTGCATAAGTCAGTTTCTACGAAAACAGGATGAGATAAGGCTTATTTTAGATGAGACAGGATATTGCCAATCTGAAGACAGGATATTGCATAAGTCAGTTTCTACGAGAACAGGATGAGTTAAGGCTTATTATAGATGTCGCGGAAACAGGATATTGTATAACTCATTTGCTATGAAAACAGGATGCATTTTTATAGACGCAGATAAGCATTGCTGGACAATGATAATGTATATACTTTAGCATAATATATATAGGCTAGCTAGAGTAAATCAATCAATTAACCAACCCTAAAAAAAAAAAAAAAAAAAAAAAAAAAAAAAAAAAAAAAAATTTTTTTTTTTTTTTTTTTTTTTTTTTTTTTTTTTTTTTTTTTTTTCAAGGTTGGTTGATTGATTGACTCTAGCTAGCCTATATATATCATGCTAAAGTAACAGTTTATCTAAATTTGCTGATGTGCCGCCACCTCTGTCAAAATTTTCAATTTTTTTTTAAATTTGAAAAAAAAACGGCTGAAAAGTAATTAAATTGCTTATTTTACTATGTATATGTAATAAGAATCATGATTCCACGATTAGTTTTCAAAAATATTTTTATTTTAAGATCACGTTTCTAAAGTTGGCCAAATTTGCAAAATTTTCAATTTTTTTTTAAATTTGAAAAAAACGACTGAAAAGTAATTAAATTGCTTATTTTACTATGTATATGTAATAAGAATCACGATTCCACGATTAGTTTTCAAAAATATTTTTATTTTAAGATCACGTTTCTAAAGTTGGTCAAATTTTCAATTTTTTTTAAATTTGAAAAAAAAACGACTGAAAAGTAATTAAATTGCTTATTTTACTATGTATATGTAATAAGAATCACGATTCCACGATTAGTTTTCAAAAATATTTTTATTTTAAGATCACGTTTCTAAAGTTGGTTGAATTTGCAAAATTTTCAATTTTTTTTAAATTTGAAAAAAAAACGACTGAAAAGTAATTAAATTGCTTATTTTACTATGTATATGTAATAAGAATCACGATTCCACGATTAGTTTTCAAAAATATTTTTATTTTAAGATCACGTTTCTAAAGTTGGTTGAATTTGCAATAGTCAACTCAAAGTCTAAATCTTCATTTTTGAAAATATACTTAATTCAATTAGCATTATAAATATATATCAACCAACCAACCAACCTTGAAAAAAAAAAAAAAAAAAAAAAAAAAAAAAAAAAAAAATTTTTTTTTTTTTTTTTTTTTTTTTTTTTTTTTTTTTTCAAGGTTGGTTGGTTGATTGACTCTAGCTAGCCTATATATATATATCATGCTAAAGTAACAGTTTATCTAAATTTGCTGATGTGTCATCACCTCTGTCAAAATTTTCAATTTTTTTTTAAATTTGAAAAAAAAAACGACGGAAAAGTAATTAAATTGCTTATTTTACTATGTATATGTAATAAGAATCACGATTCCACGATTAGTTTTCAAAAATATTTTTATTTTAAGATCACGTTTCTAAAGTTGGCCAAATTTGCAAAATTTTCAATTTTTTTTTAAATTTGAAAAAAACGACTGAAAAGTAATTAAATTGCTTATTTTACTATGTATATGTAATAAGAATCACGATTCCACGATTAGTTTTCAAAAATATTTTTATTTTAAGATCACGTTTCTAAAGTTGGTCAAATTTGCAAAATTTTCAATTTTTTTTAAATTTGAAAAAAAAACGACTGAAAAGTAATTAAATTGCTTATTTCACTATGTTCAATCCCATCCATATATTTTTCAGTCTTAATAATATTTTCATACATGTAATTGTAAAGTCTCAACTTAAACGTCTTAATTATTTTTTTTATGCTGATAACCTCTTCAATACTAGCTTAATAGATTTTTTTATAAATACTTAAATTAAGCCCCTCAAAGTCTTAAATTAAACCCGTCCAATGTTGGCACTATATCTATCGCAAAAAAATGGGTCGAACGAGGTGTCAAAGACAGAAATTCTGCCATGAGACACCTCGTTCGACCCATTTTTTTACTCTCATTTTAAAGATTAACACAAGCTCTCTATGCGTTGCTCATTAGATGACCTCCTGATGGTCATCTTCAACGGTCCGGTCATTTGGGATTTGTATAATTCATAATCCTCATATTCAAGTTCGAAAAATTTCCTCACCTGTAGTTGGTATGTGGCAAGGAAGTCTTCGAACTTGGTATGGGACCTTTCTACAAATCTAACACCTATGGCTTTCACGAAGCTGAGCTTCATGTTAGCCTGGTATTTCACCATGGCCGAACCATCGAACATCTTATCAAACTCCTGTTCGCCCATGAACCCTCCCAAATGATGTTTGGCTTCGCTAATGGAGAAGATTCTCGTCTTAGCGAGCCATTTGGGTAAATCGATTTTAGGGTCCATTACATCTCGGACTGTGAGGCCTGCATATCTCTCGGCAAAATGGAGATCTAGAGGATGCCTCGAGTAGATAGCCAGGTCCTCAGCCCGGACAAACAGGGTACCATCAGAGGCCATTAGGCATTTAAAGGCAACGCCATAAGCGTAATTTTTTACATGGAAAAACATGACTGAGCTAATGAATCTAAGCAGCTAGTAAGAGAGATCGACTAGCAATTGAAGAGCTCTCGCTGGACACTCGTATATATACCCGGTCTTATCAACAGATCTGATAGTAAATTTCTACGAACCGCTTATCAAGAGGGCATAATATCCTGTCTCTCGGACAATCTGATTATAACCGGGCATCCTGAGGAAAGGCTTACATAATATCCTGTCAATACTTCTGGAAAAATCTTTTTATAGAGATCTGATTATAACCGGGCTTCCTGAGGAAAGGCTTACATAATATCCTGTCAACACTTCTCGAAAACTCTTTTTATAGAGATCTGATTGTAATTTTAACCGGGAGCCAGCATCCTGAGGAAAGGCTTGCATAATATCCTGTCTCTCGAAAATCTTTTTATAGAGATTAGATTATAATGACTGGCTTGGCTACACTTAATCTTTAAAACTTTTAAATTTTACATATAAAATGTAAATTTTAAACGAAAAAAATTAAATTTTTAAATTCAGATCCCTTAAATTTAGCTATTGAGTCTGTATATTTTACCAAGTTTCATATTTATCTTATAGCTAAGCCACATCCCTTGAAAATTTAGAATTATAATGACTGCCACACTTAGTCTTTAGAAATTTTAAATTTTACACGGTAAATTTTAAACGAAAAAATTAAATTTTTAAATTCAGATCCCTTAAATTTAGCTATCGAGTCGGTATATTTTACCAAGTTTCATATTTATCTTATAACTAAGCCATATCCCTTGAAAATTTAGAATTATAATGACTACCACACTTAGTCTTTAGAAATTTTACAAGAAAAAAATGTAAATTTTAAATGAAAAAATTAAATTTTTAAATTCAGATTCCTTAAATTTAGCTATCAAGTCGGTATATTTTACCAAGATTCATATTTATCTTATAGCTAAGCCATATCCCTTGAAAATTTAGAATTGTAATGACCGCCACACTTAGTCTTTAGAAATTTTAAATTTTACATACAAATTTTAAACGAAACAATTAAATTTTTAAACTCAGATACCTTAAATTTGTCTATAGAGTATGCATATTTTATCATAATTATCTTATAGCTAAGCCATATCCCTTGAAAATTACAAGTTCAAATCGGTACGCATCCAATATTGGCACTCTATCTATCGCAAAAAAATGGGCCGAGCGAAGCCTCAATGATCATGAGAGGCTTCGCTCGACCCATTTTTTTGCACCTCGTCCTGATCTTAAGACGAGGATTTATAGAAGTAGGGCTTGTTTCCCACCAAAACTTTTATTTTTCGGGGGAAATAGCCTAGCTCCAAATCCCCATATCGTTCGCCGAATACATAAGTGTCCATGGGTACCGTTGCCAGGTACTCCTCCATGACATTCTTTAAGTCGGCCAAGAAACTCTCCATTGTGGCATTGGATGAGGTAATGGCTGCGAGCTTAACCTGGACAGGCCGCCTCAGGTTTAAGCTGCATTCGATGGGGGTGAGAATTTCAATCGGCCCCTGAAATAGGGAGTCAAACTCTCCTGGATGCATATCCATCAATATTTTTGCATCCTCTAGTCCAAAGACGCATGTCTTGGCTAGAGACGGGGGTAGTTTCAAGCCCTCAGGAGCAATGTCTGTTACCGTTATATGGCACAAGTTCACCACTCTACTGGAGTTTTCATGCCCCATGTAATAGGCCACGTCTCGGCCTTTGATAAAAATTTGGTTGTCAAATGACAAAAAGCATGTCAATTTAACATTCAGTTCATCAGACAGAATTTGGAAGATCATTTTGGTAAGCAGTAGCTCAGAATGAAATGTCTCGTCCAGCAGCCTGTATTTATACTAGCAGTAATCTTTAGTTCTATCTAAATTCCAAGTAAATATCTTATCTACATCCTGTGACGCATGACGCACATCCTCATGCTATCGGATTAATTATATAAATAATTTTATCGTTCTAGAAGGACAGATTTTATCGCATCCTCAAAAAACAGCTGATACATCCTGTTTTCTTAGTAAAGCCTGATAAAACGAGGTCACGAATCGGGTATATATACGAGCTGCCTCTAAGAGCCTGCATCATTTTGACTTCTATTGCTACTGCCATAAGTCATGCTATTCACTATTGAACATCCACAGCTTGACGCTAAAATCCTATTCGTAGTCTCTGCGGATGGACTTTTGTTCGTCAGGGCCTCTGATGTGGCCAAGCTGATGGGTAAGGGTAGCGCCTACGTGAAAAAAACAACCAGGCTGAAGGTGTGCGATCTCGTTTACAGGAGGGTCAGGTTACCTATCTCTCTAGCCAATACCTGGGTGTATCCAGTCGACGAGATACATTTTGGAGATGCCCTGTCGTCGTTGGGATTCGAGGCCATGCTGAAATCCTCTAAAATTCAGATTCTAGACCCCATAGTACCCACCTCATGCATCCATAAAGCCATCCGAATTCGGATCGTGAGGGACTCTGACACATTCATAAATGAATTCTTAAAAGATTTCATAGAGAGAACCATGCTGTTCTTCGATGGGGACCACGATGACGACCCTCGCCTCCACGAAGATAGATTTGAGACTATTTCTTGGACAGACACCCCTCCGTCCAAAATCAAAGTCTTTGTGGGGGATCGATCTAGATGGTACAAACTGATGCCTTAAATCTGGAGGGGGCAAAAAAATGGGCCGAACGAAGCGTCTCATGGCAGATTTCTGTCTTTGACGCTTCGTTCGGCCCATTTTTTTGCGATAGATAGAGTGCCAATATTGGATGTTTATAGATTGAGACTTTGAATTGGATAATAGTAATATTTTAATATTAAAACGATGCCTTTGAATCTGAGATAGCTAATGTCTTTGAGATATCGAATAAGGATTATTTTTTTAAATCAACCAATCAACCAACCTTGAAAAAAAAAAAAAAAAAAAAAAAAATTTTTTTTTTTTTTTTTTTTTTTTTTTTTTTTTTTTCAAGGTTGGTTGATTGGTTGATTGACTTGGATTCATTCTTTATAAATAGCCGTACTCATTCTGTCTGAAATTTACAATATTGAATAAGGACATTTTTTAAATGAACCAATATTGAATATATTTTTTTAACGATTCGATAAACAAATAATATATTTTTAACGATTCGATAAACAAATAATAAATATTTTATTATTAAAAATAAAATATTTAAATAATAAATATTTTATTATTAAAATAAAATATTTAAATAATATATTTAAATTCTAAATATTTATTATTCAAACCGACAACTGAATCGAATCGTGAAAAATTCTGACGGGGTGGAGTTGCTCGAAGAATACTTCTGGCGACTGTCTGATAGACCTTTATATGCCGTAAAGAAGTAGGTTCACCCAGCTTTGCGGTACTTGGCATAGAAGCTGTAGTTTGAATAGACTACCCTCGTAACTGTAATCTTTAACTCTTAATTGTAAAAATTTACATGCTTACATTTCTAATGTCTCGTGAGCGAGATTGGCGGGGTAATCTTTAACTCTTAATTGTAAAAATTTACATGCTTAAATTTCTAATGTCTCGTTTCTAATGTCTCGTCAGCGACTTTGGCATAGGAGCTGTAGTTTGAATAGATCTTTAAATCTTAATTGTAAAAATTTACATGACTGCATGCTTAAATTTCTAATGTCTCGTGAGCGTTGCTGAGATTGGCGGGAGCTGTAGTTTGAATAGCTCGTAACTGTAATCTTTAAATCTTAATTGTAAAAATTTACATGACTACATGCTTAAATTTCTAATGTCTCGTTTCTAATGTCTCGTCAGCGACTTTGGTATAAGAGCTGTAGTCTGAATAGATTGTAAGCTTTAAATCTTAATTGTAAAAATTTACATGACTGCATGCTTAAATTTCTAATGTCTCGTTTCTAACGTCTCGTCAGCGGTACTTGGCATAGGTTTGAATAGATCTTTAAATCTTAATTGTAAATATTTACATGCTTACATTTTTAATGTCTTGTCTGGCAGTACTTGGCATAGGTTTGAATAGACTGTAATCTTTAAATCTTTCGGTCTTAGCTGAGAAAAGAATCGGGCTGGATAACGTGTAACTTGAAGATTATTTGAAAAAAAAACTAATTAGTACCAACTGAGAAATATAACATTAGAAACCAACCATCATATCAACCAACTAAAAAAAAAAAAAAAAAAAAAAAAAAAAAAAAAAAAAATTTTTTTTTTTTTTTTTTTTTTTTTGAGTGGGCGTGGCTTGGATTCATTCTTTATAAATAGCCGTATTCAAACCTTCATTCCTTCATTCTGTCTGCCAGCCTCATCTAGCTAACATTGTATCAGGATCCACGCTTGTCATTGAATTGATCCTGTTTCTGTGACTCTCACACATTCGATAGCTTCTAATATTTATCTCTTTCATTGAAGCTCAGCATGTACAAAATGTGGGAACCGTTGGACAACGACGCAAAGACCGAAATGCAAAATTTAAAGCAGCAAATGTTTGACTTGCAATCTAAATTGGATGCAGAAATCTCACTCTTGAAAACCAAGATTGAAAAATTTGACGTACTGTACTCCAAAATAGATAACTTGTATCAGGAAGAAATTTACAGGCTTAAATTAGAGTTGGGCGTGCAGCAGAACAGATCTCTAGTGCAGATTCAGAAGCAGCAGATCCAGATCCAGAACCTGCAGAACCTGTTGCTCTCTAATCAGATAGCGACTCAACAGAATTCGTTGCGACAGGATGATAATGCGTAGATTATCCTTGTCAGCAACCAACCAACCGCATTTAAAAAAAAAAAAAAAAAAAAAAAAAAAAAAAAAAAAAAATATTTTTTTTTTTTTTTTTTTTTTTTTCAGTTGGTTGTTTGCATATTATATATGATCGCTAACAACCGTTATTGTATTTGACCAGCAGCAGTCGTCTAGTCAGGTCTTCTAGTCAACAGTCTTCTAGTCATGACAGAGGTTTAATGATTGTTTAAATTGATTCAATATTATCATGTCTTTTAGAGTCTCAAGTTAAATATCATAGGTTTTATAGAATATAATAAAATAAATTAAATAAAATATTGGAAATAAAATATTTTTTTTATCTGAATTTAAACATACAGACATTTCCGCTTCGCGGAAATGTCTGTATGTTTAAATACAGATAAAAAAAATATTTTATTTCAAACTCAATTATAGGTAAAATATAAATAATAATAATAATAATAATAATAATAATAATAATATAATAATAATAATAATAATATAATAATAATAATAATAATAATAATATAATAATAATAATAATAATATAATAATAATAATAATAATAATAATATTATTATAATAATAATAATATTATAATAATAATATTATAATAATAATAATATAATAATAATAATAATAATAATAATAATAATAATAATTATATATATATATATATATATATACT